>CM040126.1:129615845-130815845 GCA_022559845.1 Amorphophallus konjac | reverse complement strand
AGCAAATAAAGCATGCGTCCAGTCCTGGGGAGTGCACCCAATATGAGTGTGCTCACTCCACCAAGTCAAGGCCGAAGGGAAATAATTTTATTAATAGAATGAGATTATAAATGTCACTGAGGCATACCCCTAAATGAAGTGAAATGAGGCAGTTAAAGCCGAATGTTAGGAATTCCCAATTTGTCCAGTCTATAGGCCCCACAGATAGTGCTAGGAAGCAAACAGGAGTTGCCAATAAAAAAAGAGCTTGCATTACTCTTACAAGCATGGCTTGCAAGACCATCTGCAGCTTGGTTTCCTTCTCTGTAGATATGTACAATGTCAACATCTAGAAATGTGATGAGGGTCCTCAATTCACTAATGAGAGGAAGAAGTCTCCAAGGGCAGGTAACATAGTTTTTAGTGATGTGAACCAGAGTCTTCGAATCAGATTCAACTGAGTGAATCTTGATGGCACAAGCTGCTGCAAACCGAAGACCATCTAGCATTGCATGAGCTTCAGCCACAAAGCTGTGACAGGAACAATAGAAGTGACTGAAAGCCAGAATAAAAATTCTCTATGTATAGTACATGAAAATGACTAAAATCAGAGGGCTTTTATTCCTATCATCATGTTTAAGCCTTTCATGAGATAACCTACCTTTGGACTCGGCTTTAGATTTCCAATTTTGGGTTGGAACTTGACCCTAGTTATGCTCATCCTGAACCGAACCAGTAACTTTGTGGCCTTTTATCTCTTGATCCTCTTCACCTATGACCATAAAATTTTGAGGGTAAGAAGAAGGTACTAAAAGGAACAATTTACTTTAAAGAACCCCTATCTAATTACCTCGTTTAGGGCTTCTATTTGACAGATCAATCTAGGTCCGTTGCACAGGTTTCTGGGTTACTTGCTCTGAACCAGCGACTTTGCAAGCTTCTATCTTCCTGATGGCTAGATCTCCTAAGATAAAATTTGGAGGGTAATTAGATCTTACTATTATAAACAAATTCTTATAAAAAATATACCTCTAATTTGGCCTCTTTACCTTAGTTCCACATGAGCCAAAAGTAAGGGTCGTGTAGGTTGGTTCTGGGGTCTATTTATAGGGTTAGCTTTGGTTTCCATAGATTAGAACGAACATAGAGTCCTAATTAAGGTTTCAATTCGATCCTTAAGCCTTCTAGACTCATCTATCTAAGAGACAGCATCGATCCTAGGCGATTTGGATGTCAAAGTTCCCATTTTTTCATGTCTTCCTCCACTCACGGAATCTGCAAATAGTAGCAGTCTAGTCTAGACCATTTTCAATCCCCAAGCGGTCGCCCGATAGACCGTTTTTGGCTTTCGGCGCAGAGTTTGAAACATTTCAAACTCTTTGTCATATATCCGTTGATTTATCCAATAATTAGTATATTTATCTCCTAAATTTTGCAAATATCATATTTTAAGCTTCTAGACTGTGGGCCAAACCTTGTGGGCTTGGTTTTGGGCCATTTTGGACTTATTTAAAAGGCCAGGTTAATTAATAAATATTGGGCCTTATTATTTGGTTTTAAATTAACCCAAATTCTTTTAATAGTCCATTTATCTCTAGAAAATCTTAGAAAATCTAAATAAATTCTAGAAAATTCTAAAATATCATATACAAAACTCTGGGGTATTACACCCTCCCCCACTTAAGAGAATTTGGTCCCCAAATTCTAATACAAAGGCTTTAAGGGAGAGTGTATTTACGTTTAAATAGATCGGGAAATCTCTTGCGCATGGCTTCCTCCGTCTCCCATGTTGCTTCATGTGGGCAAGATTTGATCCACTAAACTTTGATCATGGGAATGGTTTTATTCTGAAGTTGATGTACCTCTTGTTCAATTATTTTGATTGGCTTTAGCTCGTATGTCAAATCCTTTTGGATCTCTAGATTATCATAAGTGATAACGTGGAATGGATCGTAGACATATTTCTTTAACATAGAGACATGGAATACATCATGGACTCCAGCCAACTGTGAAGGTAATGCTAGACGATAAGCCACCTCTCCCACTCTTTCAAGAATTTTAAAAGGGCCAATGAATCTTGGTGTAAGCTTGCCTTTGATGTCGAACCTTCGAATACCTCAACCCGGAGATTCCTTGAGAAATACATGGTTGCCTACTTGGAATTCCAAGTCACGCCTTCGATTATCAGCATATGATTTCTATCTATCTTGGGCCGTCTTGAGTCTTTCTCGAATTAGCTTAACTTTTTCGGTGGTATCCCTTATCAATTCTGGACCTAGAAGTTGTCTTTCCCCAACTTCACTCCAGCAGATAGGTGAGCGACAGCTTCTCCCGTATAGTGCCTCAAATGGTGCCATTTGAATGCTAGCTTGGTAACTATTATTGTAGGCAAATTCCACTAGAGGTAAATGGTTGTGATAGCTTCCACCGAAGTCTATAACACATGCTCTTAGCATATCTTCTACCACTTGATTGGTTCTTTAAGTTTGCCCATCAGTTTGCGGATGAAACGCAGTGATAAAATTCAATGGGGTCCCCAAAGAATGTTGCAGAGCCTTCCAGAATTGTGAAGTAAATCGACGATCTCGATCGAAAATAATAGTGACAGGGACACCATGTAACTTAACAATCTGCTTCATGTATAAAGCAGCCAAGATATCCACAGACCATCGGCTTTTAATAGGTAGGAAATGAGCTGATTTTGTTAAACAGTCTATGATCACCCATATTCCATCATGTCTACCTCTTGATTTAGGCAGTCCCATGATAAAGTCCATCCCTATACTCTCCCATTTCCATTCTGGAATTTCCAAGGGATGTAGTTTTCCAGCAGGCCTTTGATATTCTGCCTTAATTTGTTGACAAGTGAGGCAGCGTGACACATAGTCCGCTACTTCCCTTTTCATATTGGGCCACCAATAATTTCTTTTGAGGTCTTGATACATCTTGGTAGCACCAGGGTGAATGGCGTACTTAGATTTATGAGCTTCTTCTAGGATCAACTTCTTAGTATCAACATGATCCAGTATACAAGCTCGTCCCTTGAATAACAATCTTCCATTATTTGCAATGGAGAAATCCGACTGTTGCTCTATATTGGCTTTGATCTCCAATAACACAGGGTCATTATCTTGGAGTTTGATTAGATCTTCTATTAATGTGGGTTGTGTCCAGATATGGGCTATAAAGCAATCCTCTTTCTTCTTCATATTAATATCTAAATTTAACTAAGCAAATTTAGAAATAAGATTGGTCATACCATTCATGTGACTTGATAGCTTTCCCATCGGTTTCGTACTGAGCGCATCGGCAACAGCATTCGCCTTGCCAGGATGATATTGTATAGCAAAATCAAAGTCTTTAAGGTACTCCAACCATCGCCTTTGTCTCATATTTAGCTCTTTCTGAGAGAATAGATATTTCAAGCTCTTATGGTCTGAATAGACCATGAATTTCTCTCCATAAAGGTAGTGACGCCAAATCTTCAAGGTAAATATGACCGCAGCCAGTTCTAGATCATGAACAGGATAATTTTCCTCATGCCGCTTTAACTGTCTTGAAGCATAGCAAATCACCTTGCCATTTTGCATGAGTACACACCCTAGGCCAATGCCGGATGCATCTGTATAAACTTCAAAACTACCACCTCCTACGGGCAATGCCAATATAGGTGCCGTGGTGAGATGCTCTTTAAGGGCTAAGAAATTTTCTTCACATTCCTTTGTCCACTAGAAAGGATTCTCCTTCCTGGTGAGTTTTGTTAAAGGAGCGGCGATTTTAGAGAAATCCTTGATAAATCACCTATAATAACCAGCCAGGCCAATGAAACTTCAAACTTCAGATACGGTGTTTGATCGACTCCAGTTCTTAACAGCTTCAACCTTAGAAGGATCTACTGCAATACCTTCTTTAGAAAAAATATGGCCAAGGAAAGAGACTTCCTTAAGCCAAAATTCACATTTGTTTAACTTAGCATAAAATTGGTGTTCCTGCAAGGTTTGCAAGGAAACCCTTAGATGTTCCTCGTGTTCCTCCTTTGTCTTTGAATAGATTAGAATATCATCAATAAATATGACTACAAATTGGTCAAGATAAGGCCGGAACACATTATTCATTAATTGCATGAATGCAGCAGGTGCATTAGTTAAACTGAACGGCATAACCACAAATTCATAATGTCCGTATTGGCTTCGGAAAGCAGTCTTGTGAATGTCTTCAACCTTGACCCTCAGTTGATGATAGCCTGACCTGAGATCGATCTTGGAGAAGTACTCAGTGCCAGAAAGTTGGTCAAACAGCTCATCAATATGTGGCAGTGAGTATTTGTTCTTGATGGTGAGTTGATTCAATTGCCGGTAGTCAATGCATAATCTGAGGGAACCGTCCTTCTTCTTGACAAATAAGACTGGCGCACCCCAAGGGGATGTGCTGGGTCGAATAAAGCCTTTTTCTAACAGTTCCTGAAGATGCTTCTTTAGTTCCTTCAGTTCTGTGAGGGACATCCTGTAAGGAGCTATTGACACTGGTGCTACTCCAGGTGTAAGTTCAATGGTGAAGTTAACCTCCCTTTCGGGCGGTAAGCCAGGTAACTTAGAAGGGAAAATATCAGAAAATTTCTTAACTACTGGGATTTCTTCTATCTCAATTTCCTTAGACTCGGTGACTACTACGGAGGCAAGGAAAGCTTCACATCCTTGCGAAATGAGTTTGCAAGTGTGAAGAGAAGAAATAATAGAGGGATGCTTCCGGTATTTGATGCCAAGAAAGGAAAATCATGGGAGACCTGGTTTTCGAAAGGAAATTATCCTACTACGACAATTTATATAGGCGTCGTGGTCTACAAGTCAATCAACTCCTAATATGGTATCGTAGCCTTCCATATCAAGGCATACAAGATTAGCAGGAAGATTATGTCCTTCTACAGTAACTTCACTATTAGGGAAATAGGTTTTCCATTCCGTTCCCGACCCTAAAGGAGTGACTACGGTTAAATACGATGGTAAGGGAACAGGTGAAATAGGTAATGTTTTTGCAAAGGAACTAGCAATAAAGAAATGAGTAGCACATATATCAAATAACACAAAAGCAGGATGGGAATGAATGTGAATTATACCTTTAATGAGCTCTCCTTCATTGGTTGGTTCCTCTTCCAATACGGCATTCAATCTAGCTTGCCGCTTTCGTCCACCATTGCTCCTTGTGGATGATTGTTCTTTCATCAGAGGACAGTCAGGCATGTGGTGCTCCCAACTTTCACATCTTAGGCATGCGCCCAATCGCTTCCAACATTCTTCGGCCACATGACCAAATTTATCACAGAATGAGCAAGCTGCCATGGCTTCCTTATTTTCTTCTTTAGTCTTCTTGTTCCGACAATCATCCTTGCCGTCCCCATTCGGAGAACTCTTTTTGCTATCCCGAGAGTTATAGGTGATGCTGAATTTTTCTTGCTTCTTACCTCGTTGATCAGGCTTTCGGCTCGGCTCCTCCCCTTTGACCTTGAGTTTATTGACCCTCTCTAAGGTCCGTTCATATAAGTGTGCCCGTTGGACCATCTTTGTGGAGGTCCGAATGTTTTATGTGCCAAGTTGCTGGGTAAAAATGGGTCGCAACCCGTCCATAAAGCGATTTGCTTTAAGAAGATCCGTGCTCACTAGATGTTGAGCATTGCTGTGCCCCTGTGGTTTTGATGTCAGCAAGCACTATGAGTATGAATGATTTATCACCATGTGTCTGCACTTGTTGGTTCTTCTGCACATTGCATCAGTGCATTATCTGCCATATGCATACACTGCATTAGTGCACTCATCAGTCGATTCAATTCAATGTCGATGCGTGTTCATTATGCATACAAAGTCAGTGCAGGCTTAATTGTCTAGGCTTGTGCATTTCATAACTATGTTTCATGGTGGCCATAAGTTAGTGAATGCCTAGACTCATGCATGTTCAAGGAATAAAGTCTGTACAGAGTTTTGCCTAGACTACATCAACTCAAGTCTGTACATTCGTTGATGACAAGTTTGTACAACCTCCATTGTTTCATTCGATTAGTCAATACAGCTAAGTGCTCTTCATGCATATGCATAGTTCGTGCATCATTTCACAAGTCTATACATCGCCACATGCTATCAAGTCTATACAACCAGAGCCAGTGTTCTTCACGCATATACATAGTCAATGCATCGCCCTCATGCATACACAAGCACCCAAAGTCTGTACAACCATTATTGATATGTGCATTTAAGTTCATACATCACTTCATCAAGTCTATACAGGATGCATTCATGCATAAACACTAGGTAGCAAAGTCTGTACATCGTCTTGGCGCATGCACGCAAAGTCTGTACATCGTCATGGCGTATGCACGCAAAGTCTGTACATTCTTTGACAGCATGCCTGAGCATTCATCTTTCTATACACTCTTTACCATGCATTCAAAGTATATACATTCTATTGCTGGTACGAGTGGTTAAGTTCATGCATCATCACACCAGCAAGTCTGTACATCGTTGTCGCATGCACACTAAGTCCATACACTCGTTGCTGGCATGTCTGTACATTCACTTTCAATGTGCATACTTCTCCATATGCAAAATGCATTATATGCATTCAAAGTCTGTACACTCGTGGATGACATGTCTGTGCATTCATTCTCGTTGTACATACTTTCTTATATGCACACTGCACTGTGTGCATCAAGTCTGTACAGGCTTAGTTCAAGTATCAAACTTACTCGATGCATCCTTTCTTTCCTTTCAGATTAATTCACACTGATAACAAGTCTGTTCTAACAGGACTACAACTCGAGGAGATTAATAAGGACATGTGATCCAAGAATGAAGATGGCCCAGGATCGTGACACATGTAGTGCAGCATGCTGAAATGCTGCCACGTGTTCAAGGCGCTAGGGCGGGAATTCGTTGAGGACACACGCCCACCTATCTGCTCCTGCTATAAAAAGAAGACTTCTCCATCTGAAGAAGATGCTCATGCAGAGAGGATCAAAGAGCCCATCTGAAAAGAGCAGAAGTAGAGAGAGAGAGCCTGCACGATCTAGAAAAAGAGAAAGAGAGATCAGCAGAAGAAGAAAAAGGAAAGTGAAAAGAGAGATAGAGAGTTCGTGAAAAAGAAGAGAGAAGACTTCTTTGAAGATGTGTTATCTGTTGGCTCTTGGATCAGATCCAGACCAACTTACTATTTGAGAGCTGTTTTGTGCTTTATCATATACAGCTTTCTGTCGCTGTGATTTCCCATTTCCTATTTTTCTTTTGAACTCTATTTCAAGCTGTTTGTCAGCAGAGCTAAGCTGTATTGCTCAGCGGACGAGGTGGATACCTCGGACAGCAAGCTGTGTTTCTCAGCGGGCAGAGGAGGATTCCTCTGGACGGGTTAAGCTGTAGTCCCCAGCAGTTGCTGAGGTATGGTATCCTCGGGACGGCCAAGCTGTATTGCCTAGCGGATGGCTAAGCTATATTGCCCAGCGGAAGCAAGCTGTGATGCTCAGCTAATGTAGACAAGCTGTGAGGCCCAGTTGTTAAGCTGTGTATCAGCGGAATCCACACTCTGGTTGGAGTGTGGGGTGGACATAGGTCTGCGGGCCGAACCACCTAAAAATCTTCTTTGCAGTGGTTTGATTATCTATTGTGTTTCACTAGATGCATGCTTAGGTTCGATGTGTTCTTTCATCTAGTGAGTGGTTTATTCGTACACCACATATTTGATTGGAATTGGGTTTGCACACTAGCGCATATAGAGTAGATCAGAAGTTAAGTCTATCTGATCTTTTCATTTCGTTCAAAAAGAGCACTTGTGTCATACAAGGCACTTATTTGTGTTAATTCCGCATCTCTGATTGTTATAGTTTTTAATTGGGAGTAATTTTTGAAGTGGAGATTCATTCACCCCCCTCTTAATCCATCGCACCGATCCCAACAATTGGTATCAGTGCGGGTCTCTGACTTTCCAGATCCAACGATCTGCAGAGGATCTTACTATCGTCGGTGCTATCTCACTTTTGGTGCATTTCTTGTCGATTGTTTTGTGCGTTGAATCTGTTTGCCATCTGTCCTAATTGTTGTGCCCCTGTGATTTTGATGATTGGTTTTGATGTGAGTTAAGCACTGTGAGTCACCATGTGATATTCAGTCATTTTAGTCATTCTGATGTTCAGTCAAACTATCAGAGCATAAAGCATTGCATTGATGTTCAGTCAGTTTATCAGATCTAAAGCATTGCATTTGATGATCAGTCATGTTATCTGCTGCATAAAGCATTCATATACATATACATTAGTTGCTTTACTCTGCTTGTGGAAGTCAGTATAGGCTAAACATCCATGCATCATCACACTTAGCATAGTCTGGACAGAAGTGGGTCTATACACTGCATGCATTTACATAGTCTGCACATTGCACAGCAGCAAGCACTTCAAAGTCTACACACTGCATAGCATGCAGGCATTCGAAGTGTGTACATTGCATAGCATGCAAGCGGTCTAAGTCTGTACATTGGCCTAGTGTCACAACACTAAGTCTGTACATCCACTGTCTCAGTTGAGCCATGAAGTCTGTACATCCACCGTCTCAGTTAAGCTTCAAAGTCTATACATTGTTCTGCGTCTTATGCATCGTCTCACTCGAAGTCTGTACAGTCTGGCAGCGTCTCATGCATCATCTTAGCAAGTCTATACAGTCTGGCAGCATCTCATGCATCGTTTAGCAAGTCTGTACATCGCTCACTTGTTTGTTCATCAAGTCTACACATTGCATTGTCTCATGTGAAGTCTATACAGCACTTGACATCATGCTACTGCTAAGTCTGTACATTGGGCATGTCTACACATCGTCACTCTGCATTCAAGTCTGTATAGTGTCTCACATATGCAAAGTCTATACATCGACCCTGTAGCTTGCTTAGCTCAAGTCTATACATCGGCCCTGTAGCTTGCTTAGCTCAAGTCTATATAGCCTTTGCATATGCATAGTCTATACATTGCTCATACATCTTTACTTAAAGTCTATACATCTGTTTGCTCCTTTCGCTGCACGCATTATAGCAAGTCTAGACATTGTCTGTCATGCACGCAATAAAGTATGTACATTCTTATTGCTGCATACATCAACTCCATACATCGTTTTCTCACGTGAACACTAAGTCTATACATGGTATAATGACTGCATATGTGAAGTCTATACATGCATAGCTTCACACTCACAAAGTGTGTACAAGCCACTGCATTGCATACATGAAGTCTGAACATTGCTTCAGCGTTGCCTTCAGCCAAGTCCATACATCGACTGGCAGCCTTCAGCAAAGTCTGAACATTGCATCATTATGCATGCATTGCTTTCATCAAGTCTATACACTTCCTTGTTGCATGTCTATACATTTGATTGCTTTATGTCTCACACACAAGTCTACACATTGCTTGACAGCATGCCATAGTCTTGCATGTATGAAGTTTGTACATGGGTCTTGCTCTGCATTCATATAGTCTGTACAGTCAGTGTGTTGCTCGAACCAAGTCTACACATTGTCTCAGCACACACACGCAAAGTCTGTACACTGCATCTGGCAGTCTGCACAGCATGTCTATACAACATCCAGCTACCTGTCGCAAAGTCTGTACATTGCGTCCCACTGCACGCAGCAAGTCTATACATCGCTGGAAGCCTGCACGCTAATGTTGGATTGTGTGTCTTCCCTAAGTATTTTGATGATGAGCAACACTATGTTAATTGTTCTTGTTATTTTTGATCAGATATATTGCACTTGAGTTATCCATGGTTTTATATGAAATAACTGCTAAGAGGTAACACTTCGTGTGTTCGTTCATGTTCTGTCTTCGTGCTGTTTTTCCTCAAACATCATGTAGTTCTTGCTTCGCGTTTTCACCTCATGTCGAGTTAGCCATGTTGTCGTCTGTTTGAGTGTTGTCTTTCACCTCGTGCAGTCTTTGTTTACTGTGTTGTTTCCATGTCATCCTTTGTATTCCTGTCTTCGAGTCCTTTCGCTGAGTCTCTAAGTCAGTCTAAGTTCAAGTGTTCGTTTCACTTCGTGATTGTTTTTCTCTTCTCATGACTTCGTGTCGTGTTCCTGAAGCTGCTCTAAAAGTTCTGATGAACTTCGAGTAGTTTTCGTGTAGACCTCGAGTCGTTCCTACTTAGTAACCACACTTCGTGTCGGTCACTGTTTGTCCACGTATTCGTGTTGATATGTCTTCGTGTTGGTTTTATGCACTCCGTGTCGTCTTCTTTGTTTCATTCTGTTCTCATCTCACTTCGAGTCGTTTCTTTACATACTGTCTTCGTGATTGATTGGCACTTCGTCTTGGTTACAACACCTCGTGTTGTACTGATTGACTTCGTGTCAGTTTCGGTTGCAGTCCATGTTGTTTTCATGTCGTTCTCCTTTATTGCCACCTCGTGTCGTTTTTATTATTAAGTCTTCGTGTCGTTTCACCTCGTGTCGTTTTTATTATTAAGTCTTCGTGTCGTTTTACCTCGTGCAGTGTCATCCCGTGTCATTTACTGTTTCGACTTTGTGTCGTTATCAGCCTGTGTTGTTTTCATCTCGTGCTGTTCACACTATCCTCGTGTTGTTCTCACCGCGTGTCGATTACTGTTTTCACTTAGCATTATTTTTATTTCGTGTCGTTTTTCTGTGTAGTGTGTGTTTGTCACCACTATACTTCGTGTCGTTGCTTTTTACTTCGTGTCTAACTTCACTTCGTGTTGTTTTCACCTCGAGTCGTTTCCTTATATTGTCGTCGTGTTGTTTTTGCATTCGTAACCTCGTGTCTCTCTTGCTTATAACCTCACCTCGTGTCATTATCTTCTGTATATCTGATCTGTTACAGAATATCTCGTGTCGTTCTTATGACATCTCGAGAAATAGTCACGTTGTGTTGTTGTTACTATACCTCATGCAGTTTTGGTTTTAATGGCCATGCAGCGTATTAATGGACTTAATCTCATTACAGGTCCGAGGAAGAACATTCCACACTCCAGGGCTGCACGTGATCCGAGACAAGAGGAACCAATTTGATAAAGGCACGTGACAGGATACTTCTGGATCGAGCGTGGGAGGCACACGTGTTTCATGCCCTATCCATCTGCTGTTGATGCTATAAATAGAATCCTTCGTCCTCAGATGAAGGTGATCGAATTAGAGAGGCATAGAAGAAAACAGGGAAACAGAGAGCCCTTCGATCCAGGAAAAAGAAAAGAAAGAAGAAAGAATAGCAGAGAGAAATAGAAAGAGAGCAGAAGAGTGTTCAGAAGAATTGTTCTGACTTGCGGATCAAATCCGAAGTCTATTGCTCTATATTGAGCTACATTGTTTTCCATTGTCTGGCATTTGATTTCCTTCGTTCGTATTTTTCATTTCTTGTTCTTATCTTTCTTCAACCGTTATTGTTTGTGTTTCCGATCCTCTGGACTGAGGTCGGGGTCCTCTTGTGAGATCAGGAGTAGGGAGAGTCAATCTCCGGTTTGCAAGCAGCAGGTGAGCTGCTTGTAGGTACCCTCCGGGTTGGGAGGAAGAGGGGTCTTCGACCTCTGGTTCACTAGTAGCAGGGCTGCTACTAGTGGGGTTTCCCTCTTGGTAAAGAGGAAGAGAGACGTGAGTCTCTGGGTTCTAGTGACTGCTGATCGCTAGAGGTTCCCTCCGGGTAGGAGGAAGAGGAGAGGTTGTTCTCCTGGGAAGCTGTGTATCAGCAGTTGTTTGGCAAGCTGTGCTGCCCAGCCTTTAGTGAAGCCACACTCAGGTTGAGTGTGGGGTGGATGTAGGTCTGAAGGACCGAACCACCTTAAAATCCTCTGAGCCCTTGTGTGATTGATCGTGATAATATTGTGGTATGCCTTCTATTTGCTTGAGCTATTAACTGCACTGCATCTTTTACGATAGTCAGAGCTCGAGGTTAGCTCCGTTTAGCAATATACTCTGCAATAATTTTTTAAATCTACGAAAACAGTGATCTATTCATCCCCTCCCCTTCTAGATCACTTCATATTGTACTTATCAGTTGGTATCAGAGCAGGTTTTTCTCAGAATGTGGTCCAACGGCCAGGGAAACGGATCTAATGGTCCTCGCAGTTTCATAGCAGATGGGCAGTCTATCACCCGCCCCCCTTTCTTTGATGGTAATAATTACTTCTTCTGGAAGAACAGGATGGAAGTTTTTATCAGGGCCCAAAGCAACAAGCTATGGAAAGTCATTACAGATGGTCCATACACCCTTCCACCGAATGAAGATATGTGGACAGAAGATCAGGTCAAACTCTCCGCACTGAATTGGACAGCTCTTAACATCATACAGTGCGCCGTCCATCCGGAAGAATATTCAAGGATCTCAGCGTGCAAGACTGCAAAGAACATGTGGGATGATTTGCAGTTAATTCATGAGGGCACATCTCAGGTGAAGGCTACCAAGATCAACATACTTACAACTCAATATGAGTTATTTAAGATGAAGCCAGAGGAGCCGATCACAGAAATGTATGCCAGATTATCTGTGATCATCAACAGTCTGAAAGGCCTTGGAAAGAATATTCAACAAGAAGACATAGTCAGGAAGATCCTTAGGTCTCTAACTCCCGTCTGGGATACCAAGGTGACTGTAATAGAGGAATCAAGAGATTTATCCATCATGACAGTAACCCAGCTGATTGGTTCTCTCATGACCCATGAAATGAATTTCACACGAGAAAACGATGGGCATGACAGAAAGGGAAAGAATGTTGCTCTGAAGGTTTCACGACATACTAAGAAGAGCAACAACAGCAGCAGCAGCAGCAGTGATGATAGCAGCGAAGGGTCTGATGGACTCTCAGACCTGGACAAGGATGAGCGAGCTATGCTCACCAGGCAGTTCAGAAAGTTCCTAAGAACAAAAGGAAAATTCTACAGGAGGAAGAAATTTAATGCTGCAATAAAGTCTCCTGAACGAAGATTTGAGAAGAACCGGTATGCTAAGAAGATCACTTGCTATCATTGTCAGAAATCCGGTCACATGAAAAGTGAATGTCCAGAGCTACAAGCTAAGGCTCCAGGACACCAGAAGAATGTGGTGCACAAGAAGAAGAAGGCCATGCTGTGCACATGGAGCGATGAGGAGGAGGACCCAGAAGCCACTTCGTCTAGTGAAAATGAAGAGAAGACCTGCCTCATGGCCGACCATGAGAAAGAGGTAACAAATTTATTTGAGAATTTTACTTTGGATGATTGGGAGGACGCCTATG
Source organism: Amorphophallus konjac (assembly GCA_022559845.1). Classification (NCBI taxonomy): domain Eukaryota; kingdom Viridiplantae; phylum Streptophyta; class Magnoliopsida; order Alismatales; family Araceae; genus Amorphophallus; species Amorphophallus konjac. Next base: position 130,802,625 of record CM040126.1, on the reverse strand, counting down.
GCGACCTGTTAAGTAAATATAATTGTTTAAACAAGGAGCACAGAATGCTTAGACGTAAGTTTCATTCTCTGTCTGAAGAACACTCTTCTATTGTCACTGATAGCATGAAAACCAAGGAGATGGCCATTGAGCTAGACCAGGTTAAAGGTGAGATTGAGAGGTTGAGAATGGAAAGAGAGGAGAGTCTAGCTAGAATAGATGAGCTGAAGTGTAAAGCTGAAGAGTCTAAAGGAGAGATTAGACTGTTGGCTGAAAAATGTGAGGCAGTTAGAACAGTTAATCAGGAACTCCAGGACCAATGCAATGAATTTCAGAAGGAGATTGAGGACAAAGAAAAAGTGCTTGAAAAGTTTACAGAGGGGAGAAACAACCTGAATGTCCTTCTGGGGTCGAGGGTAAACTTCAATAGGGAGGGATTAGGATACAATCCTACTAGTAAAAACCCTTTGAATTTAAGACTATCACGTTCTGCCCCGCCAAAGGCAAAGAGAAACTGGAAACACCATCCAGTTCCAAATCTGTCTCTACAATGAAGTCTTCGACCAGTAAATTCATTCACTCCACTGGTCAGCAGTCTAAGTCAGGAAATCCTGAGACAAGCACTGCTCATGTACAGCAGGCGTGGAACAAAGGTCCTCACAGGACCAGTCCTATAGAGGCCACAAAAAGAGCGAAAAGTTTTGTTAAGAAAACTCATCATGCTAATTATCAAGTAGAGCATGGCAACGATCACCAGTTTCAGCACAAATTTTATTGGAGTAAAAATGCTTACATGAATTATGCTCAACACACACGCACATCTTCTAAGAGGCCAACCAACAATGTCTTTGTTCAGAAACAGCATAGTTCAAATAGGAATAAGCTTATTCAACACCCACCAAGAAATAACAAAAGGGAAGAATCAACCCACATAAATCCACTGAAGAGAACTATAAAACAAATGTGGATTCCCAAGTGCTTTCTGCATAATCTGAAAACTGGTTTTGGACCCAATTTGAATTGGGTCCCACATTACTCTGTCTGAATTTTTTGTAGGTCAGCCTGGCAGCTAAGCATAACAAGTGGTATCTTGACAGCGGCTGTAGCAGGCACATGACAGGAGACCGGTCCAAATTCAGCAAACTAAAAATGAAGTCTGGGGGCTTGGTCAAATTCGGAGGAAATAACAGAGGAAGAATAATTGGAATTGGCACGGTTGGTAAGTCCTCCACTAACTCCATTGAAGATGTGTATCTTGTAGAAGGACTTCAGCACAACTTGGTAAGTATAAGTAAACTTTGTGACAAAGGACACAAGGTACTCTTTGACCACAACTCGTGCACTGTTTTTGAGCTGAATTCTGACAACATCATGTTCAAAGGTCATAGAGTAAATAATGTGTACATCGTTGATCTTGATGATAATTCTGAAACAAACTTGTGTCTGTCTGCTAATTCTGAACAGGTTGCTTTTGACTGGCATAGGCGTCTAGGCCACGCTAGTGTGTCTACTTTGAATAAACTGTCTAATTATAACCTAGTCAGAGGTTTGCCTAAAATAAAATTCCAGTTAGGGTCCAAGCTCTGTGATGCTTGTGCTCAAGGTAAACAGACTCGTGCAGTTTTTAAGTTGAGAACTGAGGGTCTCTCATCTAAACCACTACAGCACTTGCACATGGATCTCTTTGGTCCTACTCGAATACAAAGCCTGTCAGGTAAGAGATATGGTCTAGTCATAGTTGATGACTTCACTAGATTTTCTTGGTTGTTCTGTTTAGCAAATAAAAATGATGCTTTTGTTCACTTTGAAGAACTCTTTAATAAAATCAAACTGCAAGGTGAACATAATATCATTACAATTCAGTCTGACCATGGAGGAGAGTTTGAAAACTCTTCATTCTCTGAATTTTGCTCAAGAGAGGGAGTGACTCACAGATTTTCTTCTCCCAGGACACCGGAGCAGAATGGAATTGTTGAGAGAAGAAACAGGTCAATAATTGAAATGGCCAGGACTATGCTAATTGAGAGTGGACTTCCAAGGAGATTTTGGGCAGAAGCTGCAAATACAGCATGCTACATTTTAAATCGAGCCTTGGTAAGACCTACTCAAAAGAAAACTCCTTATGAACTCCTCAAGGGTAAGCTGCCAAACATTTCTTACTTTAAAATTTTTGGTTCCAAATGCTTCATCCACAATAATGGTAAGAATGGTTTGGATAAGTTTGAAGCAAGAAGCTCTCCTGGAATCTTTCTCGGATATTCAGAAACCTCTAGGGCTTACAGAGTCTTCAATAAAGATGAGCAAACTGTTGAAGAAACACCTCATGTGGTGTTTGATGAGAATGTTCTAACTGACAAAAGGACAAATGAAGACAGGGAGTCACCTGATGAGGGAGATTTCCTGGAGAAAATTGAAGTAGGAGAGATGCAGCAAACTGCTCAACCAGAAAACTTACAACAAGAAGGAGCAACTGAGGTAGGTGAACCCTCAGGTGAGGTAATATTTCACAAAGATCATCCTAGTGAAAATGTCATAGGTAATTTGCATGATCCCACTAGGACAAGGTCTCACTTTAGAACTGTCCAAGAACAGGACTTAGCTGCTTTGACATCTCAGGTAGAACCCAAGACTGTGGAAGAGGCTCTAAAGCATGATTCTTGGGTATCCTCCATGGGTGAAGAATTAAATCAATTTGAGAAAAATAATGTATGGAAACTAGTTCCTAGACCTGAAAACACTCATGTCATTGGGACTAAATGGGTTTTCAAAAATAAGATTGATGAAAATGGTGCCATCTCTAGAAACAAAGCAAGACTTGTAGCTCAAGGCTACAGTCAGGAATTTGGTGTGGACTTTGATGAATCCTATGCACCAGTAGCTAGGATGGAAGCTATAAGAATTCTGTTTGCATTTGCATGCTCTAGAAAAATTCAGCTTCAGCAAATGGATGTCAAAAGCGCATTCTTAAATGGGTTATTGAAGGAAGAGGTATATGTTGAACAACCTCCTGGGTTTAATTTCTCTGTTCAGCCTAACATGGTTTTTAGGTTGAATAAAGCCCTCTATGGATTGAAGCAGGCTCCTCGAGCCTGGTATGAGAGACTTTCTGAGTTCCTTGTGAGCAAGGGCTACACTCGAGGTAAGGTTGACCAAACCCTCTTCACCAAAAGTCTCGGAAAGGAGTTAATTGTGGTCCAGGTATATGTTGATGATATCATTTTCGGATCTAACAACTCAAAATTATGTAAAGATTTTTCTGAGTCTATGTCCCAAGAATTTGAAATGAGTCTAGTTGGCGAACTAAAATATTTTCTTGGGCTGCAGGTCAAACAAATGGAGGATGGTTGTTTCATAAATCAAACCAAGTATACTCTGGAGATGCTGAAAAGGTTTGGAATGACCAACCTCAAGACAATCTCAACACCCATGAGTACCAGCTCCTCACTGGATTCAGACGAAAAAGGTAAAGAGGTGGATGCTAAACTATATAGAGGTATGATCGGTTCACTCCTCTACTTAACTGCATCCAGGCCCGACATTCAATTTAGTGTAGGGATGTGTGCCAGATACCAGGCTAGACCTACTGAATTACATCTGGCAGCTGTAAAGAGAATCTTTAGATACTTATCTGCCACTTATGATCTAGGTCTCTGGTATCCTGCATCATGTAACTTAGATCTCATTGCATACACTGATGCAGATTATGCAGGATGTAAATTGGACAGGAAGAGCACTAGTGGTCACTGCGAATTTCTAGGAGGGTGCTTAGTCTCTTGGGGATCCAAGAAGTAACACTCTGTGGCTCTCTCTACTGCTGAAGCTGAATATGTGGCAGCAGGGAGCTGTGGCACACAGGTTATATGGATAAAACACCAGCTTCTGGATTACTCGGTTGAGCTAGGTTGTACTTCTATCTTTTGTGACAATACTAGTGCAATAAACATTGCAAAGAATCCTGTACTTCATTCTCGAACTAAACACATTGAAATCAGGCATCATTTTATTCGAGATGAAGTAGCAAGGAAGACTTTTGAGTTGATCCATGTTGGCACTAACTCACAAATTGCAGATATCTTTACTAAGCCACTGGATACTGAAAAATTTAGCACTATGCGCAGAGAACTAGGTATTTACAGAATTTCATGATTGAAAATTTGATTTCTGAATACCATGTCTTGTGTTATTATGCTTATCATATTCATCATGGTGTTCTTTTTGAAGTGCATTGAGGGTTGTCTTGGCTAAGTCTGTATTGGGGTCAAGGTCTCAGGGGGAGATGATTTATAATAGGTGTCTTGATCTTTGACCTAATTTGAACATACTCCGAACGACATTTTGCTGACATCATAAGAGAATCAGGTTGATTAGGTATATAAAAGAAAATGTTGGATGCTTTATTCTTTAAGGCTGTTCATCTAATTTCTTGTTGGAATTTCAGCTGTTAGTCCCACTGAGATCAAAATCTGAATTCAAGATTAATCTTCATACACTGTAACTGTCTTCTGATCTAGTCAGTACAGCATACCTACTTAGTCAATGGTGAGTCCAAAATGAGGTATTTTGTGCTTTAGTCTGAATCACCTTGGATCTGGTGTATTGTTCTCAAACGGACTCAAGCTTCATTAACAAGGTTTTAAGAGCTGGTAAATAAAAACAAAATTCATAAAAGGGTTATCAACTTTGTTAACTGCTCATTGAGAAACTGGGATTTTCATCAATGAAGTGAAAGCTTCCCATGTCATGAGATGGCAGTAATCATCTGGTCTTAATAGTTGTCTTGATCCTACAGAGCTATGGTACATATCTGGTTAGTAACTGGGGTGTCTGGCCTCAGATAAAGGTGTCACCTTAATGTCAACACCAGCTAGAATACTATCTCTGTCCTCTTATCAGAAGGGGTAATGTGGTCCTGCCACCGAGTAACTGGGGATTCTTGCCTCTAAACAAGGTGTCTCCCTAATGTCAAAGGTGTACTTGACAGACTTATCTCTGATCTTGACCATTTTTAAAGATCCTGCTCACTTGAAGTATAGCTTTTGATTTGTTTGTTCTCAATACCACAGGTCATTGTCTTCTGGCTGTCTTACATAATACTCTCTCAGTAAAGACTTATTTTGATCAAACTGGTATCTTGTACCTCACTTGCTTAGAATCTGGTTCTGTGTATGGAGCAAATCCTTATTCACAGTTTTTGCACAGTCTGACTAACTGTTCCTCAAAAATCCTCACATAAAATTAATGGCTTTCTTAATTGACTAAACATCTCAATAGTCTCCATTTATCTGCCTTACTCTGTCCTGTTTTCTCTCTATAGTCAGCAATTTTCCCTTCTCTGTATCTTCAGATTTGACCCTAGTTTTGATGATGTCAAAGGGGGAGAGAATTGAGTTGAGGGGGAGTTAGTTATCAAGTCTGAGGTAAGCTGTTGGTAAACTGTTGCTGTGTTCAGGGGGAGTGAGGGGGAGTGTTCAGGTTTCATCAAGGGAAGTAAGGAAGCAAGTATGCTTTAAGTTGTCTGCATTAAATATCCTGAATTGATCTCTTTTGAACTTATCTCTCATACTTAATATAGTGTTGCCATCATCAAAAAGGGGGAGATTGTTGGATTGTGTGTCTTCCCTAAGTATTTTGATGATGAGCAACACTATGTTAATTGTTCTTGTTATTTTTGATCAGATATATTGCACTTGAGTTATCCATGGTTTTATATGAAATAACTGCTAAGAGGTAACACTTCGTGTGTTCGTTCATGTTCTGTCTTCGTGCTGTTTTTCCTCAAACATCATGTAGTTCTTGCTTCGCGTTTTCACCTCATGTCGAGTTAGCCATGTTGTCGTCTGTTTGAGTGTTGTCTTTCACCTCGTGCAGTCTTTGTTTACTGTGTTGTTTCCATGTCATCCTTTGTATTCCTGTCTTCGAGTCCTTTCGCTGAGTCTCTAAGTCAGTCTAAGTTCAAGTGTTCGTTTCACTTCGTGATTGTTTTTCTCTTCTCATGACTTTGTGTCGTGTTCCTGAAGCTGCTCTAAAAGTTCTGATGAACTTCGAGTAGTTTTCGTGTAGACCTCGAGTCGTTCCTACTTAGTAACCACACTTCGTGTCGGTCACTGTTTGTCCACGTATTCGTGTTGATATGTCTTCGTGTTGGTTTTATGCACTCCGTGTCGTCTTCTTTGTTTCATTCTGTTCTCATCTCACTTCGAGTCGTTTCTTTACATACTGTCTTCGTGATTGATTGGCACTTCGTCTTGGTTACAACACCTCGTGTTGTACTGATTGACTTCGTGTCGGTTTCGGTTGCAGTCCATGTTGTTTTCATGTCGTTCTCCTTTATTGCCACCTCGTGTCGTTTTTATTATTAAGTCTTCGTGTCGTTTCACCTCGTGTCATTTTTATTATTAAGTCTTCGTGTCGTTTTACCTCGTGCAGTGTCATCCCGTGTCATTTACTGTTTCGACTTTGTGTCGTTATCAGCCTGTGTTGTTTTCATCTCGTGCTGTTCACACTATCCTCGTGTTGTTCTCACCGCGTGTCGATTACTGTTTTCACTTAGCATTATTTTTATTTCGTGTCGTTTTTCTGTGTAGTGTGTGTTTGTCACCACTATACTTCGTGTCGTTGCTTTTTACTTCCTGTCTAACTTCACTTCGTGTTGTTTTCACCTCGAGTCGTTTCCTTATATTGTCGTCGTGTTGTTTTTGCATTCGTAACCTCGTGTCTCTCTTGCTTATAACCTCACCTCGTGTCATTATCTTCTGTATATCTGATCTGTTACAGAATATCTCGTGTCGTTCTTATGACATCTCGAGAAATAGTCACGTTGTGTTGTTGTTACTATACCTCATGCAGTTTTGGTTTTAATGGCCATGCAGCGTATTAATGGACTTAATCTCATTACAGGTCCGAGGAAGAACATTCCACACTCCAGGGCTGCACGTGATCCGAGACAAGATGAACCAATTTGATAAAGGCACGTGACAGGATACTTCTGGATCGAGCGTGGGAGGCACACGCGTTTCATGCCCTATCCATCTGTTGTTGATGCTATAAATAGAATCCTTCATCCTCAGATGAAGGTGATCGAATTAGAGAGGCATAGAAGAAAACAGGGAAACAGAGAGCCCTTCGATCCAGGAAAAAGAAAAGAAAGAAGAAAGAATAGCAGAGAGAAATAGAAAGAGAGCAGAAGAGTGTTCAGAAGAATTGTTCTGACTTGCGGATCAAATCCGAAGTCTATTGCTCTATATTGAGCTACATTGTTTTCCATTGTCTGGCATTTGATTTCCTTCGTTCGTATTTTTCATTTCTTGTTCTTATCTTTCTTCAACCGTTATTGTTTGTGTTTCCGATCCTCTGGACTGAGGTCGGGGTCCTCCTGTGAGATCAGGAGTAGGGAGAGTCAATCTCCGGTTTGCAAGCAGCAGGTGAGCTGCTTGTAGGTACCCTCCGGGTTGGGAGGAAGAGGGGTCTTCGACCTCTGGTTCACTAGTAGCAGGGCTGCTACTAGTGGGGTTTCCCTCTTGGTAAAGAGGAAGAGAGACGTGAGTCTCTGGGTTCTAGTGACTGCTGATCGCTAGAGGTTCCCTCCGGGTAGGAGGAAGAGGAGAGGTTGTTCTCCTGGGAAGCTGTGTATTAGCAGTTGTTTGGCAAGCTGTGCTGCCCAGCCTTTAGTGAAGCCACACTCAGGTTGAGTGTGGGGTGGATGTAGGTCTGAAGGACCGAACCACCTTAAAATCCTTTGAGCCCTTGTGTGATTGATCGTGATAATATTGTGGTATGCCTTCTATTTGCTTGAGCTATTAACTGCACTGCATCTTTTACGATAGTCAGAGCTCGAGGTTAGCTCCGTTTAGCAATATACTCTGCAATAATTTTTTAAATCTACGAAAACAGTGATCTATTCATCCCCTCCCCTTCTAGATCACTTCATATTGTACTTATCAGCTAAGTCTGTACATTGCATGCACACTGCATTGTTAAGTCTATACATTGCTGCTTGATTAAACTATGTACAGCCTGTGTTGATTCTGCTGATCGACTGAACTCTTCATTAAACTTGCAGAGTCTGGGCACATGATCCGAGGCTGGCACCTAGCACGTGATCCAAGATGCTGAGAAGCCGCCACGTGGACTGAAGCTAGGGCGGGAATCGTGGAGAGCATTAGCCCTACACATGCCCTAGCCGCTGCTGCTATAAATGCGAAGCTTCTTCCTACAGAAGAAAGCGCGTGATCGAAAAGAGGAGAGTGTGATAGAAGAAGAAGAAGGAAAAGAAGAGTGGCAGAGTGAGAGAAGCATCAGAAGAAAAAGAGAGAGAGATATAGCTCGTGAGGATTAAGAGAAAAAGAAAGATAGTGAGAGAGAAGAGAAGAGGAAGAGGAGCTTACCTGAAGATCGTTCCTACTGGAAGTTGGATCAAATCCACTCCAGTCAGCTCCTGCAAGAACCACATTATGATTTCATTTTCCAACTTTTTGATTGCTGTACTTTTCTTTTATTATTTTTCTTTTTAACTATGATCATTGTTCTTCTGACTCTCTGGATTGACGTCGGGGTTCCTCCTGTGATCTCAGGAGAAGGGAGATTTGTTCTCTGATTTTGCTGGTGACTGGGAGTCATCAGTGTTTCCTTCATGGTCTGGAGGAAGAGAGGTCTGTGACCTCTGGTTTGCTGGTGACGGGGAGTCACTGGTGGGTTCCCTCCTGGTCTGGAGGAAGAGAGACCTAGTCTCTGGTTCCAAGTGGTTGGGAGTCACTTGGGGTGTCCCTCCGGTCTGGAGGAAGAGGGGAGGTTGTTCCCCTGGTTAAGCTGTTTGGTAGCACCTGTTGCAGACTGAGTCTGCGGTTTCTAGCTTGTGCTAGTGGAAGCCTTACTCCGGTTGGGAGTGAGGGGTGGACGTAGGTCTGTGGACCGAACCACCTAAAAAATTATCTGTGTAGTGGTTTGATTGCCTTACTTTGCTTCCGCTAGATGATTGCTTAGGCGCGCTCCATGTGTTTGTTCATGAGTTCAATTGAATTAGTTTTATTCTGGGACTGTGTCGAGCATCCAGGTTTTAATTTGGGCATTATTGGTAGAGGGATACATTCACCCCCCCTCTGTATCCGGGCCTAGCACCCTATCAGTTTATAGGATCAAGCCCCTACCGTTGAGCTAAAAGCTCGAGCTGGTAGTGAAGGCGGAACCATATTTCCTTATGGCAGCGTAGAACCCCACACTATCGTGCTGTGGGTGGACATGAGGGACTTCGCATATGGACCCCATAATCTATGCGACGGGTTGGGCTGTCAAGCGTCGATGCACCACGTGGGTCCCATACCCCACGTGGAGTAGCAAATCACAAGGGAGACGCTGGAAAATCTAACATTCTCCCCCCCCCAGCGACACCCGAGGGATTTGAACCCGCGACCTCGCTCTGATACCAGTTTATAAGATCAAGCCCCTACCATTGCGCTAAAAGCTCGAGCTGGTAGCGAAAGCGGAACCGTATTTCCTTATGGCAGCGTAGAACCCCACACTATCGTGCTGTGGGTGGACATGAGGGGCTTCGCACATGGACCCCATAATCCATGCGGCGGGTTGGGCTGTCAAGCGTCGATGCACCACGTGGGTCCCATACCCCACGTGGAGCAGCAAATCACAAGGGAGACGCTGGAAAATCTAACACTAATGGCTCGTCCTCTGATTGATGATGGTTCTAACTTCAGTAGTTGGCTAGGAGGCCTATGTGTTTACGTGAAATCCATTGATCCCAAATTATGGAGTCTTCTATCTAAAGGCCCACACCAATTACCTCACGATGAGACCAAGTGGTCTAGAGAGGACAGATTAAAGAACTGTGATAATGTCACAGTTCTTAATATTTTGAAAGCTGCAATTAATACTGACAGATTTCCTTTTGTTCCCAGGTGCGCTTCTGGAAAAGAAATTCTTGATAGAATCACGGCTGCAAATGGGGAACAAGAAGAGAATCAATGCTTGATGGCCAACCGGGGTGATCACAACTCTAATCAACAGGAGGAAACGTCATCCAAGGTAAGCTCTGGATCAGAAGAGATTTCAATTAATGATTTATGGAATATAAATGAAGAACTTACTGATAGATGTAAGAAAATGAAATCTGAGAATAAAGGCTAAAGAAAAAGATTGAACAATCCAAATCTGAAATCATTTGTGATGTTTGTTCTATATTGAAACAGTCTTATGATACTTACTTAATGGATGTTAAAAATCTTAAAGAACAAAATGGTTCTTTAAAATTTGAAAATCAAACTTGGTTGAACAAGATATCAGAACTTGAGAATCAGCTGAATAAGAAGAAAGATGAGCATCTAAAAAGCATGCAAGAATTGATCGAGATTAATTCTGTAATGGACAAACTAAAGGTTGAAAATGCAGAAGTTCAAAAATATAATAAAAATCTCAAGGCTAGAATGAATTGTTGATTTTATTTTGCTTCTATATCTTCTTTTTCTTGGAGTCTTAATGATGATATGTAGCAAGATGACAAGCAAATAATCAAAGATCTGCACTCAACCTATGAACATGTGATCATGAACCTAGGCAACCAAAGCAAGCTGTAGCATGGGCATGCTATCTCAACCAAACTAAGCTAAGAAATAAAGGAAAAACACACGCCGGGGCGTGGAGCAAGGAGTAAATAGAAACACGCCGCAAGGGGTGGAACAAGCAAGGAAATAAAAGAAGGGAGATACGAAAGAGAAAGCTAATGCCCAATACTTAAGAAAGATGTGATCGCCACCAAAGTAAAAACAAGCCAAAGACCTGAAAATACCTTGGAAATAGGTGGATGAAGCACCCGCTCACGGGAGAGGAAACCCAAAGAAGACCTGCAGGTCAGCTGAAAGTAACGGCCAGAACCCTGTGCGTCACTTGGAAGTGACGGTCGCTCGATAGACCGCTGGAAGAATCTAACGCGCCTGCACACGACCGTCAAATAACCTACAGTAGCAAAGCGTGAATCCTTTTAACTCCAACTCTTCCAGCCGGCTAGAAGACTTGGGCCTCGTGCAAAGAACCTGTAAACCTGCCAAAGACGTAGAGAACAAGAACAAATAACCCAAATTAGCCCTTTCAACAATATAGCATCAATTCTTCAATAGACTCAATATCATCAAAAGGAAAGGGGAATACCGGGAAGGTTTTGGTTTTTTAACCCCTCTGGGTGTTTTTAAAAGATTGGGAGGATGTTTGTATGATGAAGAACAGTGAAAAACATGGAGAAGGAAGTGGGAGAATGCTTATGATGAAAGGGAGATGGAAAGAAACTCAATATGCAATGATGAACTTTAAGAACCAAAGGAACAGATACACCCTTCACCAGGCAGCAAATGAACGTGGAAAGCACTTCTCCTTGATCAAACGTGGCTCTAAAATGTGGCAGCACTTCGACGCAAACTCCAGAATTTTCTCCCTTCGGGCCATGAAGTCAAGGGTTCTATTTATAGACCCTCAAACCCTCAGGTCGAGCAGAGGAAAATCCAACAAGATAAAGGGATAACTCTTAGCAAATCTTTGAAGATAATATCACCAAGAGTCCATAGAATCAAACAGAAGGTCCTGAGGATTAGATTTGGAAGAGATATCGTCAATCCAAGTTCTTATCTCGACCACGGAGTAGCAGAGAAAAGGCCTGAACTGCCAGGACTCTCTGAAGGAAGTAACGGCTGCATGACAGACCGCCACAGTGAAATAACGCATCAAGGAACATCCGTTACTTTCAACCTTATCCCCAAAGAGATAAAATCAATAGGAAGAAGATCAAAATAATAGGACTCTGTAAAGAAAGCAACGGCCAAGGCATAGGGTGTCAGAATGAAACAATGGCTGCACGACAGACCGTTATATTCAACATATAGGCCAAAGGATAAACTTTGGAACAAGACCTTAAGCTTCAGGACTCTTCAAGGAGCAACGGCCCAGGACCCATCCGTTAGAAGGAAGAAACGCGCCTGGGACATACCGTTATTATCAATGGAGTTCAAAAGAAGGAATGAAGGTTTTGCTAAGCTTTAGTCAAAATGAAATGCCATAAAGAGCCACATCCGATCAAGGAGTCAAGACCCAAGAAATGATCTTCAACTAAACAAAGAGACTCGATGAAGAGTGAACAACTCGGAGCATCATATATAATGAATAAAGAGATGACCCGACTTATTGGTCATAAAACGGGTGTCAACATGAATGAAGTCAATAAGGAAGATGTTCATATTTCTTCTGTAGAGTCAAGCTGCAACAAGTGCTCGGTTCTTCAAGAACGTAATGAGGAACTCTACAGTAAGAGTGAATGGCTGAATAAACTAGTTGCTTCATTTAAAAAGGATCACAAAAAGCTACTTGCTGAGAAAATTAAAGTGGAAGAAAGAGAAAAGGAACTAATTGAGAAACTGGAGTTGATGTCTAGAAATGAAAAATGTGATGAAGAAATTAAAAAGGTGCATAAGGAAAATAAAGAACTGAAGGAACAAAATAAGAAACTCATGGTCTTGAACACTGTAGCATCTGAAGGATGGTTAACCCGTGAGAAAGAGAAAGCTGTAAGTAAAGAAACTCAGTCTGAGAAGGAACAGAAATTGAAACAAGAATTAGAAATGGTCAAAAATCTAAATGATGCTATGCAGAGACAGATTCTTGTATGTGAAGAAGATTTGATAAATTCTGAACTCAAAATCTCCTCTTTACAATCTAAAGTAAACGAACTTGTTCGTTCCATGCCTAAATCTGTCAAGGGAAAAGAGAAAATGAATGTTCCTTTGTGTGATAACGTCACTGAATCAAGTGGAGAGGAAGGATGCAACCCTCAAATTGAAAAATCTATTAAGAAAAAGCTGTACACTACCTTTATTCACAGCTCTGACATTGCAAGTTGCTCTGGGCCTCTTAAAACATCTACATCATCTGTATTCCAATTAAAGGCCCAGAAAAATAAAAAATAAATAAGAGTTGTGAACAATGGTAAATAATTGAACAATAATGGTAAGAAAAATAAGGTCAAAAGTGTCCCTACATGTGTTTTGGAAACTGCTAGCTCTGCTGCATCTGATGGGTCAATGCATATTGCTCATAACTCATTTACTTATTCGTATGCATCTGATAAGAGTGTCTCATGCCATTACTGTGGCAAGGTAGGCCATGTAATGGATGATTGCAGATTATTGATTGTAGATGGGCATGCAAGTGAAACATTGCATTCTAGAAATTCATTTGGTAGAAATCATGCTACTAGGAAGTCTGGTACATCTTGTCATTACTGTGGTAGGCATGGTCATCTCATGAATGCATGTTTCATCATGAAACAAGATGATAAAATGCATGCTAGGTCTTTTGCTAATCATCATGGCCCCAGAAAAAACATGTTTGCTTCAGACCAGCACATTATTTGTTTTAACTATAACAAACGTGGTCACAAAGCCATTGAGTGTTGGTTTGGATCTACTAGGGGTAAAAATAGTTTTAAAGGTAAGCATATCCGATGCTTCGAGTGTGGGAAGAATGGCCATACAGTCAAGGACTATTGGCATGTTCAGAAGAATTCTGTTAACCCCTATCTTGTCAAATTCCCTGCAAAATGATCTGTGAAATTTTCATGCTATAACTGTGGGAAGCTAGGCCATAGAGCTGCTGATTGTTGGCTGGCTAATTTTAGTAAACCGAATTTTCTCTCTGCTAATAAATTTCATGACAATAGTAATTTGCATAAAAAGAATTTGAAATCTGCTGCATCATGCCATTAATGTGGTCAAATAGGTCATTCAATGAATAATTGCTACTTGATGACATTTGATGACCTTCATGCAAAAAAATTGTTGAGAAAACCTGCTAGGAATGTCACTGTTAATTCAGGACCCAAGATCTCTTGGGTATCTGTTTGTGCAAAATAAACTTTGTTTCGTAGGTGTGCCTTGGATTGGAAAATGAGTTGGGGAAATAAACCAAGGCACTCAAAAGAAAACCCCTTTCTGAACTTTTCAGGTAAATTCTCTGCACTTCCTACTCTTAGATACATTGCATATCTTGTTAAAATAAATGTTCATCTATATAGAATTGCTAAAAACATCAGTTTCTGTCTGAGTCTGAAAATTGTGAACGTTATGCTTTTGATCTAATGATTTAATCAGTATTTCACATTCACTGAAAATCTGATAGGAGTGCATGTTGTATTGCACTTAAGAGATAGTCTGAATCTTCTTGTGAAAAATCTGCTTAATCCCCTGTAGGATGTCATTGCACACAGTGCCTTTTAGAATATTCATATATATTGCATGCATTCAGGGGGAGTTTGCTGAGTCTTTGCATGTCTTTGCATACATATAGTTAATTGCATTGCATTTCATTACATTGAAATTGCCAAAAAGATTGCATTCATTAAGGGGGAGTATATATCAAGATTGTGTTCTGCTGGCTATTCATCTAGTTTCTTGGTATTTTAGTCAGTCAACTAAAGCTCCCATCCTTATGTTGAGATCATCCATTTCACGTATCTGAACTTAACTCTGATTTGATTTTGAATCTTGTGAGCCGGTCTTTCTTGAGCAAATCTATCTGATGGACCTCTGGATATCTACGACTCTCTATGATACATTCTTTGCTGCACCTATTAATTATCCTGATTGAAAGTGTCGACACAGTGAGTCGACATCAACTTGGAAATGCTCTGTCAAATGTCGACACCTTCATTATTGTGCTCATCTTTGTTATATGCTTGAAACTCTTGTACAGTTCACAACTTGTATGCTGTTGAATCTCATTGAAAATTTCAGAGAATTGAGAAGAGTTCAATTCGTATACCTTGATCATAAATCTGAAAATCAATTCATTAAAGAATCTTTCATTATAAAGATTTATGAATGGCTAAAAGATCAGATTGGTTTAAGTCTAATGTATTCATTGAGCTTGGATATGAATATCTTGAAAATATTTGGGTCATTTTTAATAAACTTTAACCAACTATTTCATGTTGAATCTTGTAAAATCCTCCGAAATTTGAAAATGTTATTATCATGGCTTTATTTGGTTGAATTATATGAAATCAGTATCGTTTTTAAACATCTGATGAATCTGAAATGCTCCTAAGGATAAATTCTATCAGAGCAATGATTGTGGTCACTGAGAAACCATGTCCATTGACCATGAAGTCTAGAGGACTGTGTCATGAAGTGCCATAATTAACTTTGCTAAATAAAATTCATGAAAAATGCAGGCAGAGCAATGGCTTGAATACTGAGAAATATACCTCACTTATCAATGAAATAAGGTGAAGTATGTCATGAGGTGACAATGCTATCTTTGAAGCATGACAGTCAGTCATACTAAGTGCTTAGGAATACTGGCATCCAAACAACGTGTATCCTCTAGTTACAAGGTGTGCACTGAACTTAATTGCACCTGGTACACTTGCTATGAAATCTTGTACTGTGCATAAAGAAAAATCTAAAATTAATTGAAGAAGCATGACTGATCCTCAGGAACCAAATCTGAATACTTTCATGATGTTTAACATCAATACTAATGATTGTAATTTCTGAAGAAGTCATTAAAATTGGTGGAGTAAGATGAAGGGAGCTTAATCAAGATATAAATATGAGGACTTGGTTCACTTTTATTAAACATTGATGTTCAGATATGAGTACAGAATTTTATTGTCAAACTATGTATACATCATATTTAAACCATGATGTTCAAATAAAAATTCATAAGCCCCTATAATGGAAGAGCCTGAACCATCTATTTATTCAGATTTATGAAATAAGTATCTTATTGAAAATCTTCTATTTCCTTGAAAGATCCTATAGTCTGCATGCTGCCATGTCATCCTTCCTTACACCCTTGAAAGCCTTCCTTACACCCTTGAAAGCCTTGCTTCATTCTAGACTGCACTTATTACCTATTCAAGGGGGAGGTTTGTTCGTCTTGCAAAGGAGGAGGATAGATTGATTGGTTCTTGTCTTGTCTGCATCATGTAAGCATCAGGTTCTCCATGAATTGCATTCATTATTCTTAAGCATCATGTAATCATATCATGCACACTTTTATTTCTCTCTCAAACTTTTCTCTTTTTGATGAAGTCAAAGGGGGAGAATAGTTTGAGTCTGTGTGACTCATAGTGTTGCCATCATCAAAAAGGGGGAGATTATTGTGCCCCTGTGGTTTTGATGTCAGCAAGCACTATGAGTATGAATGATTTATCACCATGTGTCTGCATTTGTTGGTTCTTCTACACATTGCATCAGTGCATTATCTGCCATATGCATACACTGCATCAGTGCACTCATCAGTCAATTCAATTCAATGTCGATGCGTGTTCATTATGCATACAAAGTTAGTGCAGGGTTAATTGTCTAGGCTTGTGCATTTCATAACTATGTTTCATGGTGGCCATAAGTTAGTGAATGCCTAGACTCATGCATGTTCAAGGAATAAAGTCTGTACAGAGTTTTGCCTAGACTACATCAACTCAAGTCTGTACATTCGTTGATGACAGGTTTGTACAACCTCCGTTGTTTCATTCGATTAGTCAATACAGCCAAGTGCTCTTCATGCATATGCATAGTTCGTGCATCATTTCACAAGTCTATACATCGCCACATGCTATCAAGTCTATACAGTCAGAGCCAGTGTTCTTCACGCATATACATAGTCAGTGCATCGCCCTCATGCATACACAAGCACCCAAAGTCTGTACAACCGTTATTGATATGTGCATTTAAGTTCATACATCACTTCATCAAGTCTATACAGGATGCATTCATGCATAAACACTAGGTAGCAAAGTCTGTACATCATCTTGGCGCATGCACGCAAAGTCTGTACATTCTTTGATAGCATGCCTGAGCATTCATCTTTCTATACACTCTTTACCATGCATTCAAAGTCTATACATTTTATTACTGGTACGAGTGGTTAAGTTCATGCATCATCACACCAGCAAGTCTGTACATCGTTGTCGCATGCACACTAAGTCCATACACTCGTTGCTGGCATGTCTGTACATTCACTTTCAATGTGCATACTTCTCCACATGCAAAATGCATTATATGCATTCAAAGTCTATACACTCGTGGATGACATGTCCGTGCATTCATTCTCGTTGTACATACTTTCTTATATGCACACTGCACTGTATGCATCTAGTCTGTACAGGCTCAGTTCAAATATCAAACTTAATCGATGCATCCTTTCTTTCCTTTCAAATTAATTCACACTGATAACAAGTCTGTTCTAACAGGACTGCTGCTCGAGGAGATTAATAAGGACACGTGATCCAAGAATGAAGATGGCCCAGGATCATGACACATGTAGTGCAGCATGCTGAAATGCTGCCACGTGTTCAAGGTGCTAGGGCGGGAATTCGTGGAGGACACACGCCCACCTATTTGCTCCTGCTATAAAAAGAAGACTTCTACATCTCAAGAAGATGCTCATGCAGAGAGGATCAAAGAGCCCATCTGAAAAGAGCAGAAGCAGAGAGAGAGAGCCTGCACGATCCAGAAAAAGAGAAAGAGAGATCAGTAGAAGAAGAAAAAGGAAAGTGAAAAGAGAGATAGAGAGTTCGTGAAAAAGAAGAGAGAAGAATTCTTTGATGATGTGTTATATGTTGGCTCTTGGATCAGATCCATACCAACTTGCTCTTTGAGAGCTGTTTTGTGCTTTATCGTATACAACTTTCTCTTGCTGTGATTTCCCATTTCCTGTTTTTCTTTTGAACTCTATTTCAAGCTGTTTGTCAGCAGAGCTAATCGGTATTGCTCAGCGGGCGAGGTGGATACCTCGGACAGTAAGCTGTGTTGCTCAGCGGGCAGAGGAGGATTCCTCTGGACGGGTTAAGCTGTAGTCCCCAGCAGTTGCAGAGGTGTGGTATCCTCTGGACGGCCAAGCTGTATTGCCCAGCGGATGGCTAAGTTGTATTGCCCAGTGGAAGCAAGCTGTGATGCTCAGCTGATGTAGGCAAGCTGTGAGGCCCAGCTGTTAAGCGATGTATCAGCGGAATCCACACTCTGGTTGGAGTGTGGGGTGGACGTAGGTCTGCGGACCGAACAACCTAAAAATCTTTTGTGCAGTGGTTTGATTATCTATTGTGTTTCACTAGATGCATGCTTAGGTTCGATGTGTTCTTTCATCTTGTATGTCACGCCCCGAACAAGGCGGAATTATCAAGGCGTGAACAGTTATACAAGCAGGTCGATCAATAGACTCAGATGATGAGTATGAACAACAAATGGACAAAATCACATCTTTATTTCATAATCTGACATTTCCAACAAACATCCTTCAAGGACTTACAATACTATTCAAACTCGATACACTCTTTTATAAGTAGACAAACTGGAAAATAAACTTATTAAAAACTATCATCACTCTAATCACTCCAGCCCATTCCCATCATCTTCAAAATTTCCTAAAAATTAACAATAATACATAGGGTGAGCTAGAAAGCTCAGTATGATTTATATCTCTTTACCAAGTCACTTTAAGTAATTAGCATTTTGGAACATCTATATGCTTTCAAAAAATAAGGATAAAATAAATGACAAATAGAGAACAAGATCAGGAAGTCAAGAATTTCAAGAATAGATATTGTAGGACTCAAGTGTAAGTATGAAGATCAATAACAAGTATAGAATTTTAAAGATGGCCATGTAACAAGGATATTAATCACTCCGGTCAAAAATGTCATGTATAGGATGTTAAGCATGTAACGAGTCAAGCATGTAATAAGTGAATTGCCTAGTCAATCTTGCATGTCAGTTGGTGCAATGCCACACCTGATCATTCAACTCCCTCGGGCACAAGTACTTTCAGGATTTACTTACCTAGGACCAGATCAGGGCCCCCATGTTTGCCAGGCATTGAGTATCAGGTGGACCAAAGTCTCATGTAATTCCCAGAACAATTCATTTACAATTATGGCCAATTTGAGTTTCAAGAAAAGTTTAAGAAGCGTAGTATAGCGCATAGCTAGTCATTTAGTTATGAAGGACTCTAGAGGTGGCCCCTACAGGCTCACGAGGTGGCTCCCGTCATGTAGCACTTTGCGCCATTCCGACCTCAAGAGGTGGCTCCCATAACATACCACTTTGCCCTGCATGGCACTTAGCTCATGCACTCCGAAATGATAGTTTATGACTAATGTACAGATCTAGCAAAATTTTTATTTCCAAGGACATGTAGTATGAAGAAAGGGCATGTAGAATGAAGAATAAATGAAGTTTATATGAGAAGTTCAAGGATGATTTAAGGTATCATGTTTAACGACATTAAGACAATAAAGAGAATGAATTTACGGTCAAGGCGTGATCAACTCTCGCAAAAAATCTTGTCAAAATAAGTTTAGATCAAGTGTTCCTCAGTTGGGTAATTAGCAGAAAACCAAAGAAAACACGGCCAGGTAAGAGGTGGGACAGTGGGAGGCTCCCCTCGTATTCACGAGGTCCTAATTAAGTAACCACTTATCCACTTAAAGCGTTTGCCCGTGGACCTCTAGTCTTAGACACCGGTTCTTCTTGGTGAACTTGCTAGCTACACGATTTTTCGGAGACACGAAAACACGTAAATCAAACAGAAATCATTCTTGTATATTCTAACATGTTCATTTGTGAAAGAATTTCAATGAAGGAAAAGATATTGAAAAAAGATGTCAAGCTTCCAATTGCATAATATGTTCATGTATGAAGAGAAGTTGAAAGGAGACGTCAAGCTTTCAGATGGAGCTTAGATAAAAGAGATAGGGTCAATCATGTATAGGAATTGTACGAAAATTAGAGCATAGTTGTTTGAATAATTAATGATGATTTTACGAGTTCATTCAGCTAGTCATTTCTTTGTTAATAGTATTCTTAAGGCAAGAACATGATTTTAAAATTCAAAATTTAAGTTTTGAAATAACGCACATAAACAAGGTAAATCAGGCATGGTTACCGTATTCAAATCATGGTCGATATGTGATCCACATTATTTAAACATATTATGATAATGAAAACTCCATTTTTGAACTTTAAATCTTAAAATAAACTATAAATACATGATCATGAAAAATTTACATAGAATCAAAATACTCATGCAAGGAAACATATATGGAGACCTAATTAAGTTTTCGCCTGAGAGAAAACCTACCTCATTGAAGACCAAAGAAAAAGAAATTTAAGAACGAAGAACGCTTTCGAACACTCCTCCAACTTCGAGCTTTCTCCTTCTCTCCAACTAGCAATTCCTCCCAAGAGATTTGTGCTTGAAGTAGGGAAGAACCCTATTTATAGGCTAAAATCCCCCACCTACTCTACCAACTTCATTCCACCACGTCACTATTACACCAACCTTGTTCCACTATTATACCAACCCCATTATACCAACTTTGTTCCACTATTACACCAACCCCATTACACCAACTTTGTTCCACTACGTGGGTGACATAATCTATGACCTCATTTATTCAATGATGTAAAAATGACCTCATCCATGATCTTATTTATTCAATGATGTAAGAATGACCTCATCCATTAATTAGGATTACATTAAAGCTAATAATTCTCTCTTAAATCGGATGCTATAGTACTGCTACAGTACCGACGTCTTCGTCTTCTTAAAATCGTGCCGTGAATCTCATCGTTCTTGTTAACGAGTGGAATAGTGTTTATGTTTATGTATTCTATGACAGAAAATATTCATAATTTATTTTATTTTCATCTTTCATTATTTCTTCTTGCATATAAATATATATAAAAATTTTCGAGTTGCTACATCCTCCCCCACTTAAAAGAATTTGGTCCTCCAAATTCACATCATGTAATAGTAAATTTAAAATTCAAATAGATGGTTCAAAATTCTAACCTGAGATCAAATAGGGATACTTCTTCTTGATTGACTCTTCTAATTCCCAAGTAGCCTCCTCGAATCCACGCTTACTCCATTAAACTTTTACCATCGGTATAGCCCTATTCCTTAGCTGGTGAAATTTTTGATCTAAGATCTTGATCGGTCTTTCTTCATCAGATAAATCCTTCTGTAGCTTCAAGTCATCGAATTGAATCACATGCGAAGGATCATACACATATTTCCTTAGCATGGATACATGAAATATATCATGGACACCTGCCAATTGTGGAGGCAAAGCTAGCTTGTATGCCACTTCACCGATTCGTTCTAGAATCTCAAAAGGGCCAATAAATCTTGGACTTAGTTTTCCATTGACACCAAACCTTTTAATTCCTCGCGTGGGTGAAATTTTCAAGAAGACATGCTCCCCCACTTGAAATTCAAGGTCTCTTCTTCGATTATCGGCATAACTCTTCTGCCGTGATTGAGCAATTTTTAGCCTTTCACGGATCAACTGAATATTGTGAGTTGTATCTTGAATAATATCGGAACCCATCAATCCCCTTTCTCCAACCTCACTCCAGCATAGAGGTGATCTACAACTCCTACCATACAATGCTTCAAAAGGTGCCATCTGGATGCTAGACTGACAACTGTTGTTATATGCAAATTCAATCAATGGCAAATGTTCATGCCAACTTCCCCCAAAATCTATCATACAAGCTCTTAACATATCTTCAATAATCTGATTCGTCCTCTCGGTTTGTCCATCTGTCTAAGGGTGGAAAGCTATACTAAAATTCAGCCTAGTACCCAAAGATGATTGCAAACCTTTCCAGAAGTGGGAGGTGAATCTTGGATCTCTATCCGAAATAATAGAAGTTGGAATACCATGCAGCCTTACAACCTTCTTGATATATAGGGCAGCTAGAACATCCACGGTCCATTTGATTTTGATGGGTAAGAAGTGAGCAGACTTAATTAGTCGGTCCACAATCACCCATATAGCATCAAATCCACTTCGGGTCTTTGGCAACCCAACTATAAAATCCATGCCAATACTATCCCGTTTCCATTCCGGTATCTCTAGAGGTTTTAGCTTACCAGCAGGTTTGAGATGTTCGGCTTTAACTTGTTGGCAGACCAAACATCGGCTCACGAACTCAGCTACCTTCCTTTTCATGTTAGGCCACCAAAAGGTTCTTTTGAGATCTTGGTACATTTTTGTAGCCCTAGGATGAATAGTGTACCTAGATTGGTGTGCTTCTTCCATTATCTTCTTCTTGATTTTGTTACTATCAGGCACACAAGTTCTTCCTCGAAATAATAATCTCCCATCATTTGCCAGTTGAAAATCAGGCCTTTGGCTCAAGTTTCCAGAAATTTCAACTAATAAAGGATCGTTACCTTGTTGCTCTTTTATTTCAGGAAACATTTCAGGTTGTACCCTTATATTGGCAATCAAGACTCATTCCTCCTTTGGTTCCACATTTAAATTTAATCATGTAAATTGCGCCAGCAATCGCCATTCATTAATCATTAAACTTGATAATAGAGCCCTTGACTTTCTACTAAGAGCATCAGCCACAACATTACCCTTTCCAGGATGGTATTGAATAGAAAAGTCAAAATCTTTCAAATATTCTAACCATCTTCTTTGTCTCATGTTGAGCTCCTTCTGAGAAAATAGATATTTTAAACTCTTATGGTCAGAATAGATAGTGAACTGCTCCCCATATAAATAATGCCTCTATATCTTTCGAGCAAAGATTATTGCGGCTAATTCTAGATCATGTACAGGGTAATTAACTTCATGGGTTTTCAGTTGCCTAGATGCATAGGCTATCACCTTGCATTGTTGCATTAATACACAACCTAGGCCAATTCCCGAAGCATCAGCATATACCTCGAATCTTCCTCCCGCAATAGGCAGAGTAAGAACAGGTGCCGTTGTCAAGCGCTCCTTTAGAGTTTGAAAACTCTTCTCACATTCCTCAGCCCATATATAAGAATTTTCCTTCCTTGTTAGTCTAGTCAATGGCACGGCAATTTTAGAGAAGTCTTTTATGAATCTCCTATAGTAACTGGCCAATCCTAGAAAACTTCGGATTTCAGTCACATTTGTAGGCCTTTCCCAGTTATTGATAGCTTATACCTTTGAAGGGTCAACTGAAATTCCTTCCTTAGAGATCACATGACCGAGAAACGAAACTTCTTCTAACCAGAACTCACATTTGCTCAATTTAGCATATAACTGATTTTCTTTTAATATCTGCAAGACAATCCTCAAATGTGCTTCATGCTCTTCCTTGGTTTTGGAGTATATCAATATATCATCAATAAATACCACCACAAATTGATCTAATAAGGTCGAAACACACTATTCATGAGTTGCATAAAAGCTGCAGGGACATTAGTCAGCCCGAAAGGCATGACAACAAACTCATAGTGTCCATATCTACTCCTGAATGATGTCTTATAAATATCTTCTTCCTTGATTCTCACTTGATGATAACCCGACCTGAGGTCAATTTTAGAGAAATAATGAGCTCCAGAGATTTGATCAAATAGTTCATCAATTCTTGGCAGAGGGTACTTATTCTTGATAGTCAATTGGTTCAACTGCCTATAATCAATGCATAACCTCATAGATCCATCTTTCTTCTTCACAAAAAGAATAGGTGCTCCCCAAGGTGATGTACTAGGTCTGATGAATCCCTTCTCTAATAATTCCATCAATTGCTCTTTTAGTTCCTTCAGCTCAGCAGGTGACATTCTATAAGGAGTTTTAGATACGGGGGCTGCTCCTGGTATCAAATCGATTGAGAATGAAACTTCTCTCTCAGGTGGTATGCCAGGTAATTCTTCAAGAAATACATCCGGATATTCCTTAGCAACAGATATTTCTTCCAGAATGAGTTTCTTGGGTTCGGTTATAAGGATAGAAGCCAAAAATGCAATACATCTTTTCTTCATCATTTTTTGAGCTTGAAGGGCAGAGATGAGAAGAGGG
Organism: Amorphophallus konjac; assembly: GCA_022559845.1. Classification (NCBI taxonomy): domain Eukaryota; kingdom Viridiplantae; phylum Streptophyta; class Magnoliopsida; order Alismatales; family Araceae; genus Amorphophallus; species Amorphophallus konjac. The sequence continues at coordinate 130,778,807 of CM040126.1, read as the reverse complement.
TGTCTAGGATGGCTATTTCTAGAGAAAGACACTTCAGGGTATCCTGGTTCACCAAAAGTTACACTTCCTCGCCTGCAATCTACCTTAGCATTATACTTGGCCAACCAGTCAGCACCTAAGATTACATCATAACCCTCCATATTCATACATATCAAATCAGTGGCTAAGTTATGACCACTAATCAACACTTCACTAGAGGGAAAATAATGTTTAAGCTCAGTGCTTGCTCCTAAAGGTGTGGAAATAACAAGTTCAGTTTTCAAAGGAACAGGTTTTTCATGTAAGGTGGAAGTAAAATTCTTGGATATGAATGAATGGGTAGCTCCAGTATCAAATAGAACAAAAGCAGTTCTAGAATTGATGGTGAGAGTACCTTCCACCACTCCTCCTTCTTCAGTAGGTGTAGGTTCTATCAGAGCTTGGAGTCTTCCTTGATGTCTTGGTCCTTCTTGAGTTTTATTCTCCGATGGAGATTCCTTCATAAGGGGACAATCAGAAATGCGATGATCCCCACTTCCACAGCGCAAGCATGCTCCCTTCTTTCTCCAGCACTCTTCAGTCTTGTGGCCAGCCTTGTCACAATACTTGTAGATATCTTTTGAAGATATATAAGGGATGACTTGTCTATTTTCATCTCGAGGCTTTTTATCTTGTTGAGGGGTTCTTCCTTCATTTGGCCTCTTCTTTCCAAAAGTGGGTTTAAAATTTTCGGCGCCAATAACTTGTTCTTTCACGACTCTTCCCTTGATTCTATCAGCCATCTCCATGGCATCTTCTAGCAGTTGGGCCTTCCGGACCATCTCGGCATATGTTTGGATGTCCATAGGCACCAGTTGGGGAATGTATTGGGGTCTTAGCCCATTCATGAATCGCTTGGCCTTCATTCTCTCTGTATTAATGAGGTGTGGAGCATAACGGGCTAGTCGAGAAAATTGGGCCTCGTATTCAGCTACAGAGAGAATTCTTTGTTTAAGGGTGACAAATTCTACTGCCTTCTTTTCTTGGACTCTCTCCGAGAAATACTTGCCGTTGAAATATTCTAGAAATTCCTCCCAAGTGATATGGGGATCGGGCAAGGTCGCCTCCACGGATTCCCACCAAGCGCTTACATCCCTTTCCAGTTGGAAAGTTGCAAGCAAAACTCTATCTTGATCTGAGCATTGCATGACTCAGAATATTCTTTCTATCTCCTTTACCCAATGTTCGGCTTCATCCGGGTCAGTGGAACCGTTGAACCTCAGAGGATTCATGTTCCTAAAGTTGCGGTGTAGGTCTCCCGCACCATGGTGATTAACTCCTCCTTGAGCCACTTGTTGTAGGGCTTGAGTTAGCCCTTGGATGGTCCTTTGCATTTCTCTCCATTGAGCACGCTCAGCGGCCATTTTCAAAAGCTAAGAATTTCTGCAAAAGAAGCTATGGGGATTAAATGTATTATCTCTACGTATCTTAATATCTAGCCCAAGTCTCTACCCAATCTCACAGGTCAAGTATAGCTATCGTTTGTCATATAGTGTGAAGAACCTAGGGTTTTCAATAACTAAGCCTTGATGCCCTAGACTCTTTTTAACCATAGGCTCTGATACCAACTAAACTGTCACGCCCTGAACAAGGCGGAATTATCAAGGCGTGAACAGTTATACAAGCAGGTTGATCAATAGACTCAGATGATGAGTATGAACAACAAATGGACAAAATCACATCTTTATTTCATAATCTGACATTTCCAACAAACATCCTTCAAGGACTTACAATACTATTCAAACTCGATATACTTTTTTATAAGTAGACAGACTGGAAAAGAAACTTATTAAAAACTATCATCACTCTAATCACTCCAGCCCAATCCCGTCATCTTCAAAATTTCCTGAAAATTAACAACAATACACAGGGTGAGCTAGAAAGCTCAGTATGATTTATATCTCTTTACCAGGTCACTTTAAGTAATTAGCATTTTGGAACATCTATATGCTTTCGAAAAATAAGGATAAAATAAATGACAAATAGAGAACAATATCAGGAAGTCAAGAATTTCAAGAATAGATATTGTAGGACTCAAGTGTAAGCATGAAGATCAATAACAAGTATAGAATTTTAAAGATGGCCATGTAACAAGGATATTAATCACTCCGGCCAAAAATGTCATGTATAGGATGTTAAGCATGTAACGAGTCAAGCATGTAATAAGTGAATTGCCTAGTCAATCTTGCATGTCAGTTGGTGCAATGCCACACCTGATCATTCAACTCCCTCGGGCACAAGTACTTTCAGGCTTTACTCGCCTAGGACCAGATCAGGGCCCCCATGTTTTCCAGGCATTGAGTATCAGGTGGACCAAAGTCCCATGTAATTGTCAGAACAATTCATTTACAATTATGGCCAATTTGAGTTTCAAGAAAAGCTTAAGAAACGTAGTATAGTGCATAGCTAGTCATTTAGTTTTGAAGGACTCTAGAGGTGGCCCCTACAGGCTCAAGATGTGGCTCCCGTCATGTAGCACTTTGCGCCATTCCGGCCTCAAGAGGTGGCTCCCATAACGTAGCACTTTACCCTACATGGCACTTAGCTCCTACACTGCTAAATGATAGTTTATGACTAATGTACAGATCTAGCAAAATTTTTATTTCCAAGGACATGTAGTATGAAGAAAGGGCATGTAGAATGAAGAATAAATGAAGTTTATATGAGAAGTTCAAGGATGATTTAAGGCATCATGTTTAACGACATTAAGACAATAAAGAGAATGAATTTTCGGTCAATGCGCGATCAACTCTCGCGAAAAATCTTGTAAAAATAAGTTAAGATCAAGTGTTCCTCAGTTGGGTAATTAGCAGAAAACCAAAGAAAACGCGGCCAGGTAAGAGGTGGGACAGTGGGAGGCTCCCCTCGTATTCACGAGGTCCTAATTAAGTAACCACTTATCCACTTAAAGCGTTTGCCCGTGGACCTCTATCCTTAGACACCGGTTCTTCTTGGTGAACTTGCTAGCTACACGATTTTTCGGAGACACGAAAACACGTAAATCGAACAGAAATCATTCTTGTATATTCTAACATGTTCATTTGTGAAAGAATTTCAATGAAGGAAAAGACATTGAAAAAAGATGTCAAGCTTCCAATTGCATAATATGTTCATGTATGAAGAGAAGTTGAAAGGAGACGTCAAGCTTTTAGATGGAGCTTAGATAAAAGAGATAGGGTCAATCATGTATAGGAATTGTACAAAAATTAGAGCATAGTTGTTTGAATAATTAATGATGATTTTGCGAGTTCATTCACCTAGTCATTTCTTTGTTAATAGTATTCTTAAGGCAAGAACATGATTTTAAAATTTAAAATTTAAGTTTTGAAATAACGCACATAAACAAGGTAAATCAGGCATGGTTACCTTATTCAAATCATGGTCGATATGTGATCAACATTATTTAAACATGTTACGATAATGAAAACTCCATTTTTGAACTTTAAATCTTAAAATAAACTATAAATACATGATCATGAAAAATTTACATAGACTCAAAATACTCATGCAAGGAAACATATATGGAGACCTAATTAAGCTTTTGCCTGAGAAAAAACCTACCTCGTTGAAGACCAAAGAAAAAGAAATTTAAGAACGAAGAACGCTTTCGAACACTCCTCCAACTTCGAGCTTTCTCCTTCTCTCCAACTAGCAATTCCTCCCAAGAGATTTGTGCTTGGAGTAGGGAAGAACTCTATTTATAGGCTAAAATCTCCCACCTACTCTACCAACTTCATTCCACCACGTCACTATTACACCAACCTTATTCCACTATTATACCAACCCCATTATACCAACTTTGTTCCACTATTACACCAACCCCATTACACCAACTTTGTTCCACTACGTGGGTGACATAATCTATGACCTCATTTATTCAATGATGTAAAAATGACCTCATCCATGATCTTATTTATTCAATGATGTAAGAATGACCTCATCCATTAATTAGGATTACATTAAAGCTAATAATTCTCTCTTAAATCGGATGCTATAGTACTGCTACAGTACCGACGTCTTCGTCTTCTTAGAATCGTGCCGTGAATCTCATCATTCTTGTTAACGAGTGGAATAGTGTTTATGTTTATGTATTCAATGACAGAAAATATTCATAATTTATTTTATTTTCATCTTTCATTATTTCTTCTTGCATATAAATATATATATAAATTTTTGAGTTGCTACATTGTGAGTGCTTTATTCGCACACCACATATTTGATTGGAATTGGGTTTGCACACTAGTGCATATAGAGTAGATCAGAAGTTAAGTCTATCTGATCTTTCCATTTCGTTCGAAAAGAGCACATGTGTCATACAAGGCACTTATTTGTGTTAATTCCGCATCTCTGATTGTTATAGTTTTTAATTGGGAGTAATTTTTGAAGGAGAGATTCATTCACCCCCCTCTGAATCCATTGCATCGATCCCAACAAGCATAAGGTGTCAGGCGAGAGAATTGTAACTCATATTCTGCCACCGTCAACATCCCTTGACAGGGTGACGCAAATTTAGCCGCCTTCCTCTCCTTGACATGCTCGGAGAAATACTTGGCTCGAAAAAGAGTAAGAAATCCATCCCATGTGTGTGGTACGTCTACAGGCGGTGTCGGAATTGACTTCCACCATGTACGTGCACCTTTGTTTAACTGGAACGTAGCAAGACGAACCTTTTCTTGGTCGGCACATTGCATGACCTCGAATATACGGTTCATTTCGTCAATCCAGTTTTATACCTCATCGGGGTTAAAAGTACCCAAAAACCGCAGAGGGTTTAAACTCTGGAAATTATAGTGTAGATCACCAGCACCTGCCCTAGCGCCATCTTGAGCCATATTTTGCAAGGCCTGAGTGAGACCCGCAACAGTTTGTTGCATTCCACCCCAATCAACACAGTGAGCCATTGTAAGAGTAAAGTACCTGAGAAGAGTAAGGGATTTGTTAATATTAATGGAATATATGGGTTAATCCTAAAGATAATTCCTAATCACTAGCTCATCCCAGGTTCTACCCAATTTCTCTCATGGGTTGAGAGTTTCCTTCCCTTGTTTCATAGGCATGGGTCCTTAATCCTTGGACTTAACCTATGACATGACATCTTTTCCTAGGACTTTTGGCCTATGCTCTGATACCACTTTAACTGTCACGCCCCGAGCTTTTAATAAAGCGGAAGGAATATCGGAACGTGAACAGCCTGCAGGGTAAGCCTCTCGCAAGCAAGAAATCAGAGCACAAGACAATCATATAAAAGTAATTGCACAAGTATATTTTTCAAAAAATCTACTTTATTCATAATAATGACCCAAATGTACATAAGATCATGATTTTAAACATCCTTACATTATAGACTCAAGAAAATAGAAAATTACAATAGGACTCGACTAGACACTTGACAACTAGGTCTTCCCTCGATCCATTTGTCTTTCAATCACTCTCGGACCCGCTACTTGTATATTCCAAATCCAATCCATCAGTACTTCCTGAAAAATTGAGATTGTAGGTATGAGTACACTTACCCAGTAGGTATCTTCGCATCAACATGAAGGCAACATTTAAATGATTAATGTCTTAGCTCTAGATCTTAAGAAAAATAAGAACGCGATAAACAAGCAATATAAACCAAGATAACCAAGAATATAGAATCATGAAATAATTGAGTAAGTAGATGTAAGCGAGTATAGATCATGAACAGGCAAGATTAATCATGTAGAAACAAATTTGGCCTTTCAAGAACAAGAACGTACAAGCAAGAATCTAGAAAGTACTTTACACAACCTTTTAAAGGCTATGTACTAGAAAGTCATTGACAAGCATGTAATTTCCATAACGAGCCTCGTGGCGTTTCACTCATTTATAAGAGAAAGTACTCCCAGCGCAATGCGATGCCAGTATCATCGTACCCCATGGTTTATAGCACGTTTCTGACCATACCATCGGTCGTGGGGGCTAGCATGGAGCCCTTGGACACAATCCGTGCCCGATCTTGCATCTTCAAGTTATAAATCCAGCTACTTCCACGAGATATAAAAATAATTTCGGCCAATAATTCAATTCCAAATAATAAGTTTCATGACCAAGTAACCAAGGTAAAGAACGTACTAAGATTGATATGAGATATCAAAGAAGAATTAAAAGAATATTATACCCCGGCGGCATTCTGGCAGCATAACGGTACATCCATTAAGTTTCATATAGTAATATTGACTTATTAAACATGTGTTGAGACTCCAGATAATCCAAAGACCATCTAGGAACTCAAGAAAACCAACCCCAAAGGGTGTCGTAGGTGACATAATCCCCTAGTTCGAGAGAAGGAATATCCGACGAAGAGGTTCATAAGTCTAAGAAAGTGTGCCTATAAGTGCAAAGTGGAACTAATGGTCACATACAGGAGTATATGCCATCTACTTAAGAAAATGACTCAAGAGATAAGAATGAAATAGTGAAACATTAAGGACAAAACACCATATGTACTATGTACACAACATAGAAACCACTTAATTATAAAATTATAATATTTTGGCATGAAATTAACATAAGTTTAAAATAAGTCCCAAGTGTAGAAAGAACCTGAAATCAACTAAGACGGACAATAAATGTAACCAAGTATATGATATAATACTTAGAACAGGAGTAAAACCTAATTAACTAGGCTTACTATATGATAAATAAGGCTATTTTGTAATATGTTTCGCGTTAACATAAATACAGAACTCAGAAAACCAAACGGTCTCGTCATGACCGTTTCACTGGGCTTAGCGGTCTATGGCGGGGCCGCTTAGCTATCTCTAGCAGTCACATATAGACCGTTTCTATCTGTTTGACAGAGAACCGAGAAAAACAGTAAGATAAACACTAATCTAGGGCATGTTATGTATGGAAATCAATGAGAACCTATTGTAAAACATGATAGAATGAGAATAGGTCAAGAATATGCAGGAGTTTATGTTATAATGAACAAGAGATTTTCTTTTATCTTAATTAGGGCTAAGATTTATGCATGGAGATTACACTAAATGCATAGTCCTAATAAAACATAAAATTCTCTATGTACAGTACATGAAAACGACTGAAATCACAGGGCTTTTATTCTTATCATCATGTTTAAGCTTTTCATGAGATAACCTATTGTTGCGCGGGTTTTTATGCCGAATGACCGGGGTGAATGAAGGGATATAGAGGGGAAGAAAGACACGGAGTTTGATATATCTCGGGTATCCTCCTTACTGTTGCATGCCTCTCACGGTGGTATCGGGCACTCTCCTTTTACAAAAAGTCAAAAAGGGTCGAATGGCACGGAAATGTCAGGGTAAGGGTTGACCAGACAGGGTGTGGGCGTGCCAGTTGATTTCTCGACAATCACCCATGCAACCTAGGGTTGATCGGGGAAGCGCCACCAGGGCGCGGCACGTGGGCTCGGGCGATCGGGCGACACGTGGAGAGAAGGGGTTCCACGGGTGCGAGTGCGTAGGCGATCGTGGGGATCGTGTACTGGACATCTTTCCCCATCGGCTGCAAGTGACCGTTGTTTATTTACATTGGATTGAATTTGAACACCTTCGTTCCATGCAGAAGAGAAGCCTGTATATATGCTGAAGCCGTGGGTAGAGGGCCGGGAGCATTCTGCAGCTGTGAGTGCGCTTTCGACTGAGTGGTGTTTACTGGGGTTAGGATGTTGGGCACGTATGCCGAACGATGTAGGTAGGAAGCTGGGGGCCCAAATGCATGCGCTTGTATTTCACTAGCTTTATGATGGGCCACATGGGCATTACAAATGGGCCTAGGTGGCCAAAGTACAACTGGCGCAAGTCGCAGGACAACTCCGACACGTGGGTCAGTCCCCGGGTCATTGCGTAATAGAGCGGATATCCATATGTCTTACATGGACTCTTTACAGAGGGATTGGTGTGGGCCCGACTACCTTGGTGGCCAGAGCGGACATAGACTGGCGCCTGGTGGAGGTCGGACACGGCTCGAGGCGGGTGGTTGGGTCCGGGTCTCGGACGGCAAGTGTCGTCATGCGGGGGAGTCGAGGTCTGCCCCGGGACTATGATTCTCAAGCCAGAGGTCCGACTAGACTCGAGTTGTTAATTTGAGTGGCCAACGGTCGGTTGGGGGGTGAACAGTAGGCATGCGATTCTGTGTCGGGGTCTGGCGCAGCATCATGAAGTGCACTTCGTCACCGTAAGTTGGCGTATATGGGCGGACCCAGGATGCTGGTGTGTTTGCCGTTGGCATAGTCACCTTACGTGCGACGAGGATGGTCTTGGTATGAGACGGCTAAACACTGCGTGAGGGAAGTACGCGTGACATACCCTCGGCGTGTGTGAGCCGACTAGCAAGCCAACTGCGTGTGCACTTGTCTTCTCGCGTTCCCGACCCTTGTCGAAAGCCTCAAAAGTCCGACGGTGCGGTAATTAGGTCGGGGGTGTCCGTCCGGGAGTCTTCCTTGTGTTGTTCTTGCCTGGTCCTTGTGCCCCTTGAGCTTCTAAGGGGGAAATTTATAGGAATTTTAAGGGGTGGGGGTGGGGTTTAGGCAGACCAAGTTGAGGGTTCAACTTGGTCCGGGTAAACCCCTCAAACAGTATTATTTTTGTTTTATTTTTGTGTTTTTTTTGTGTAACAGAGTGGGGAGATAGGGTTTAGGCGGCCCAGCCTAAGGGGTTGGTCTGGTTTGCCTAAACCCCTCCCCCAGGGGGGGTTTAGGCGGACCAGCCCCATGGGCTGGTCTGGTCCCCCTAAACCCCTCTTCGGAGGGGTTTTTTTGTTTTAAAAAACCTTTTTTTATTATTGGATGGGGTTTAGGCGAACCAGCCTGGGGGTCCAGGCTGGTCCGCCTAAACCCCTCCCCAGGGGGGGTTTAGGCGGACCAAAGTGGCCCCAATTTTTATTTAAAAAATCTTTTTTTTTTTACCTAGGGGTTTAGGCGGACTAGCCTGGGGGTCTAGGCTGGTCCGCCTAATCCCCTCCCCAGGGGGGGTTTAGGTGGGCTAGAGTGAAGAGAGAGAGGGGCGGCCCCACCCTCTATAAAATTCTGATTTGTTGTTATTTTTCTTCCTAAATTAGCTAAGAAGAAAAGGACAAGATGGTACTAGAAGGATGCTGGTTGGCCGGTCGCGTGCGTGCGAGGAACGCGGGTGTTGTGACTAACGTAATCTCGGGGCTTTGTCTTCGCGAGTTTCTCCACGCACGTGTACGACGAACGAATCCTTGCACGAACATTGTACCATGAGATTGGGAATTTACACGAACTAGGACTGGGGAAGACCATCGGGCCTCCGAGCTGGGGAGAGGGTGCGGCCCCCGGGGAGTTCGCCCTCCCTTCGGGGCGCGGCCCCTCCCTGGGGCGAATGGACCCCAAGTAGGCCGCAACCCCGAGGGATGGCCCCCTGGGGTCTTATTTCATCATCTGGGGATGTCCTTTGAAGGACACGGGGTTCTGGGATATTGGAATGGTCCACGGGGGCCGTTGTTCTTCGAGTCGTAGTAGCAGCCCGCAAGGTGTTCGGGCAAATGCCCGACACACTCCGGATTGTCGAACGGGCCACGTAGGTGACTGACGGGCCTTGGATTCGGCCTAGGGCCGAGGGTAGAAGTCCATAGGAGCTGAGAGGAGGCATCTTGGGCATGTGGGCCTAGCCTCATGCTGTGTGTCGTGTTGTACAGTGGGTTGACAGGGTAGCCTCGGGTTGACCCGAGCGCTAAGTATGAGCGGCTTATTGCCGCATGTCTGAGGGTTGGGGGTGACCCCGGCTTGCTGGGGGGTCATTGTAGGACCCAATTAGTGTTGGAACCATGGGGCGGCCCGTGGGTTGGTGTAGAAGGGTTGAAACATGCGTGCCCACAAGGTGTTCGGAAAAATGCCGAACACACGCGTGCGAGCCGCATACACGTGCTGCGAGCCTCCAAAGCCTGTGGTTGACTTACTTGGGCCTCCCTTTGACCTTGGAGGGTTGAAAGAAGGCATCCCAAGGTAGGCCCCTGGCCTTTTCACTGGGTGGCATATTGCGTGGCTTGTAGTCCAGGCGCCCCCGGGTTGGCCCGGGTGGTCGTGTAGAATGCGGGCAAATTCCGCAACTTAGGGGTCTGGAGTGGTCCCGATTGATTGCTAATGTTGCCGTATACCTCGGCTAGCGGGTTGGCGCCATTGGTCATGCCCACTGGGTTGTTAGAGGGGCCGGGTAGCCCGTGCCTTGAAGGTGTTCGAGGAAATTCCCGAACTCTTATATCTGGGTATTTTGCTGGGGAAATTGTCCGGGTACAACAAATGCCCCCCACGGGTCGTGCGTCGGAGGCGGAGACGAGGGCGTACGGCCCATGAACCTCTCCTTCTGAGTTGTTATAGTTGCATTTTGATGCTTCATGTACTCATGCTTTATTGTATTACATGTGTTGAATTTCTGGCGCGCTGACCATTTTTGGTGTTCTATCTTGTAGTTATGGCGTGATTTGGTAGGGACGAGAGGGTCCCGAGGCGTGTGGTCCAGGAGGAGGACCACTGGGTGAGGAGGACCGAGCGACCCATGCCCCCTTTGGGCCCGCCAGTCATCACTGCAGCTAATGTGGAGTAGCTCGACTGGGGGCACACGGCTGTGGCAGAGGGCCCCGTTGGCGAACGGGGCAGCGGAGTTAGGACTATGGCGTTGGCCCTCGCGTCGGAGGCTGGCGGGCTTTACACTTATGATCGCAGCGGCGGCTACCCAGTAGAGTTCCCTCTGGACCATCACTTGTTTGAGCTCATCAGGCGCTTTGTCCCGCCAGGCATGGAGGAGAGTGACTCTCAGGTTGCTAGAGCACGTCGCCGACTGGAGCGGGCGATCTTCATGGGCCGAGACAGTTTGCATGGAATTGTCCTCTACGGCTTTCTGAGTTTCTCCGGAGACTATTGGAGACAATGTCAGTTCCCTAGTGCTGAGTGTTTGGGCTTCTTCAGCAGAGCAGACTAGTTCGGAGTTTGCGCTGGAGTGATGGGCCCCGCTTCTTGCGATTTGTACGGACACCACCGGGCAGAGACAGAGGGTAGTCCAGGGTTAGCATTGGAGCCATCAGGGTTGGAGTTTGCCGGGGAGGGCTATGACGACCACAGCCTTCTATCCGGGATTCTACGATAGAGTGTTGTTAGGTGGTATGGCCGCTGGGTGGTGATTACATCACACAGATACCACCAGGGAGCCACCGAGTGGTTGATGGACATAGTACACCACTATCGGGTACTGCTAAACCGAGCTGATATCAGATATGACGTGACCGCGGCTTTGTACGGGTACCCCTGCTATACGGGGCTTCTATAGGTGTTGACAGAGCGCTTCAACCGCAGGTGGAACACTGTGGCAACGGCCGAGGGAGAGACCTCGTTAGACTTGTGGTCTCTATACAGGATCTCCGGGTTGTCGATCAGTGGCGAGGGGTATGAGGAGGTAGTGCTAGATGACCTCCATCGCAGCCACACCGACGGGCATGGAAGATACTGGGTTTCTTACAGCTACCGATATTTACTGAAGACCTGGAGGGACTTAGCTTTGGCTGGGAGAGAGAGAGCAGTGCAGACTCCCAGGGTGCCGCTGAATGTGTGGGTTTGCCACTTCTACAACGGACCCTTCTACTTTTACCATGAGTTTGTGAGAGACCAGACCCCCTAGGAGGAGTACACAGAGGTGGATCTGCACTTCCAGACATACACGAGGTACATCTACGTGCCACTGGAGGGGTGGAACCCCCATAGACTGTCGGACGTGACCCACCTGGCCGCGTACTTGGCATACTGGTTGGCAACGTTTGTGGTCCCACACGGGGAGGATGGCCAGCTGAGGGTGGAGCTATTGTAGCCTTTGTGCCAACTGGCGGAGGGACGAAGGTTGGTCTTAGCCCCAGCGGCTCTGGCCAATGTTTACCAGGGGCTGGGGGTACTGGCGGCGCACCCGGCACCACGTGAGTGGAGTCTGCTTCTGCCGACCCACTACCTCAGTGTGTGGGCTGGTCTACTGTTTCCAAGGTTGGTGTCTCGTGAGTCCATGCCCAACCAGGTAGCACCATTGTTATTCAGCTTCAATGGGCAGCCGGACGGGGATGCAGTCGTACAGTTGGAGGAAGGCAGGAGAGTCTTGTGCTACTTGCCCGGCGGGGCAAGGATGGGATTCCCTTTGACGGCGCCACCAGGGACTCCCACCTGATTCTGGTGCCTTCGAATGGCGGGGTGGCCTACGCCCTTCCTTATCAACAGGAGCCAGATGCGGCATTGTACACAGAGTGGGTGATGAGCACCCGCCCAGAGGTGTTGTCTCTACACCGGTCCAAGAAGAGCTTCCTAGAGCCGTACTACCCGCACAGGTTCGCTTGGAACTTTAGGCACAACCATGGAATCCCGCCGAACCAAAATTTCCCTTTGGCGGGTCGACAGTACATAGGCCGGGACACACATTTGCTAGCTGTGGCGTGGTGGGACTTCTACTACCGTCGAGAGCCGGAGCGACTGCCTACACCTGTGCCAAGACGCAGGGGACGGTTCGATGTCCACTATGCCAGGTGGTGGTTCGGGCACAGTCACCAGTATCGGTAGAAGGCCTCGGTGATCCGAAAAGTTGAGGAGGCCCATCTCTTGAGGGAGGATCTGCCCCTCATCGCACTAGACGACGAGTACCTGCTGACTCACTTCTCTCATATCCGCCGGAAGGTGGAGCGGCTGGCACAGTAGGCACCCCGGGGGAGCCGGGGCTCACTGTCCTCAGGGCAGAAAGGCAACGGGGCACTGAAGCCCCTCAGGTAGGCACGGCCGGCGCCTGGAGGTACTAGAGCCGGGGCGCCTCGATCGGGGGCGTCGAGGACTTGGTGGACCCCGTTCCTAGCTGATTGCGGGTTTGAGCAGAGGGGCTCACTGGACCAAGTGCTCCCTGATGAGAGTTTTACAGACACGGTGATCGACGACTGGAGGCGTCATATCACCCATGCGATCAGGTCGGCTAGACCCGTAGAGCTCGTGTCCTTCATTGAGTGCACCTACACCCTGAGGGATGTGAAGGTGGCGGTCGCGAAGGCTGCACGGGTCATGGCCTTGAAGCCGGAGTAGTTGGTTCTTCTACCACTGACCCCCTTTGTGGCTTCAAGTAAGACCTCTTCGTTAGTTTGTTCCCCCCGCTGTGTTGTTTTCTGGGGTACATGGCTGAGACATCTTATGTGGTTGTTTTTATTGGTAGGCTCTGCGGTGGACAGGGATCACCCCTCCACGGGGACGTCTTCCGGGGATGGTGACGGGGCCCTCCAGCCCCGACGGAAACGCCCCAGGGTAGAGACCGGAGTCAGGGAGGCCGGTGAGTCCACTCGGGGACCCACTGCCATGGAACACATTGAGGTGGAACCGGCTCTGAGAAAGTGCTATATCCACCTACTTGCTTCATAATTGTTCAGTCTTTATGATCGGATAACCATGTGCAATTGGATTTGCTTTTCACAGTGCCGTTGGAGGCCGAGGCAGACGCGGCCTTCTCGCCACCTCAGGAGATCGACCCACCACCTGATGACGGGGTCGATTGCGAGATAGATATGGAGGGGCTCCTTTGTCTGATGAACGAAATTGCCCCCAATGTTGAGACCTTTCCCGATTTCGAGTCATGGAAGGCTTCAAAGGATGCCCAACCAGGTAAATAATTCTGAGATCGAGCATGTTGTGTTTATGGTTGTACTTGATTCTGGAAGTTGACATAGTTGCTGGTGTTATGCAGAGGTGGCCGGGGGATCAGAGACCGTTGCTCCCTCCAAGATGCGAGGTGAGGTGCCCCCATCTGTTGATAGGCGGTGATGTGACACACCCTTGGGGTGATAGTCACAAGACCAATGCTTCCTCGGACCTAAGTATTCAAGCACAACCACAAGGCTAAGGTGCCTACGTAAGCGGACCTTCGTATGGCGCACACACTCAACCCGGGGGTAACTCGGGGATGCCAAGTCGAGGAAGTGGGACAAGACCCTTGCTGGTAGAGGGCTAGCAACATCCAAGGTAAACCACCCCTTGGGGAACGGATATCCAACTCAATGAGTCGGCAATGGCCAATGGGCGCGAGTCACTCACTCACACCCACGGTGGTCGCACAAAGACGGTGGAGCCTTAGGATCGGGCGCTCTCTCCCTAACCAATGGCGCAATTGGAGAATATCAAATGAACAAGCATAAATGAGAGAAAGGTTTGGAGCACTTACTCGACCGGTTTGAAGAAACCGGTCCCGCTCGGAGATGAGGGTGAGCGGGGAGGCGAGTGTTCCCCACACGCCGCGTCGGAGAAGCTTGACCTGCTCAAATGATTACAACACTACACCTCTCGCAGGAGGGGGATCTTGGGGTGGGGGTTAACTGATATTACATCTAAAACTACCTCCACATAAGGAGGGGCCTTCATCCGGCCAAGCGGGGAGGGGTGGAATCGAACTCGCAACCAATAAGGAGACTGATGTCGGCTCTGCCCGCTTTCAGTGAGTGCTGACAGAAGGTCGAAGAAGTAGTTGCTGTGACTGTTCCTGAATTTTGTTGGGGACGAAACCACCTGGAAATTCTTCGTAGGAGGATGGGGAAGTCGTCCAAATATTGCCAAAATTTTGGGAGGTCGCTGTTGGCCGGAGCAGAGCCTCGAACAGGGAGGTAGATCTTCAGTTCTGACAGCTTCAGGATCATAACAGCAGGAAGAAGTTGTTGCCACCAGCGCTCCCAGACTCAGAATGAGGCACCGCTAGAGTTGTCGGAACCGTCTGTGAATTCTCTTCGACACGAGATTGACGGGGATGCCAAATGTTGTCGGAGCGGACCGGTAGGCTCTAAACATTGAGAAGGGGTCGGTGTAGACTATGTGGAGGCAGAACCGCACACCCGGGGGAGAAAATTGATAACTTCCAGATCCGGACGCCTAACTGAGCTTTTCTTTCTCAGGATGAAAGAAAACACAGAGTAGAAGACTTTTGAAGAAGAACTCTCGATCAGATTCCAACAGGATCGTCGCAGTCGAGCTTCCACTCCGGCTCTGAACTCCTGCCAGGGAGGCTTTGCGCAGTCAGGGAAGAATGGCTCCCCTGGGCGATCACAAACTCAGAACGGGACGGGACCACCGCCGTTGCGAAGAGGACATAGAGACGCTTCCAACGATGGCTCTTGGGCTTCTAGGAACGTCTGGAGGAGGTCGGGGTCGCTGCTGCAAGCTTTAGGTCTTCTGCAGGTTCTCTTACTCTAGATGGTAGAGGGTGGGGTGATGGAGGTGAACAAGGGAAGATGGAGGGGATGAGAGGGGGGCGACCCTAACCAAAGGGGAGGGGAGAGGGGTGGCCAAAGCTATGGAGGGAAGGGGAAATTTGAATTCAAATGGCCTAGGGAGGTGGAGGGGTGCTTGGGGTAGTGGGAAGGGTGCTTGGGAAAGTGGGAGGGGTAGTTGGGGGTTGGGAGGTGAGATGAGGATTGGTGAAGGGGTGGAGTATTGAAGAGGGTTGTGGGGAATGAGGAGAGGCTTTAATGGGGTAGGTGGGGAGTGGAGGTGGTTGGGAGGGGAGGAGAGAGAAAAATTTCAAAATTATGTGTGGAGGTGAGAGAAAGGGGAGTGGAAGAGAGAGATTAAGAGAGGGATGGGTGGGATTCTCTCCCTAAGGCTTCTCACCTCACTAATGGATTCACTCCACAATAAATCTGAAGTTAGAACTCACAAAATGGCAATTTTCATTCATTGATTCATTAGTTCAAAATGAGGGGAATGAGGCCCTACATATAGGCAACCCACATTTTACAAAAAGACCCTGACATTTGACTCAAAGACGAATAACCAAGGGGGTAGGGGGCGCCCTTTGGCCTAGCCCAATGAATTGGGCCCAATAGCAAACTAAACAACCTAATGACACTCAAACTTAGAGAAATAAACCAAAGACCTAGATACATGACTCTAATAAAAGGGAAATTACAATGATATGACTCAATAAAAATAAAGAAATACAACATAGGACTCATAATAAATGGCTAGACCATGAAGTACGCCTCCGAGGTGACGAGAAGGGCCGAGAGTGCCAGGACGGATGGTGATGACCCCATCATACTCCCGGGGTGCGGAGAACTCGACTCTGTCGAGTAAGAGTCCTTCCCTCTTCGGAAAGGTGCAGAAGTGGTACCGCTCATATGTCTTCCGAAAGAAATCGATTCTTCCACCTAGCGAGGTAGTGCCCGTACACCTTGCTCTGAGTGATGATTTCCTGTTCATCCAATATTCTCTCAAGTTGCTTACGTCGGGCTTCTCTGGGCTGACGGTGCTCTCATGGGGAGGGGTGGGTGCTCTCTCAAGGGAGGAAGGGGGCTTGAAATCCTCACTTGGTGCCACCGTGGGTCCCTTGTGTGGCACAAGGCCTTCCACATTGAAACTGAAGTTAACTCCGTATCCCTCGAGGAGGCCTAACTTGTGAGTAGTGGGGCTAGTGCACCTCAAAACCTGGAAGGGGCTAATCCCACAAAACCTCAATCCTGAGTTGTCTCTATGTGAGAGCCTCTCATTCCTTACCATCCCGAAATCACCCATTTGGATTTCTTGGTGACGCCATTGAGTCGGCCTGCCTTTTGTAAATTTCATGGCTCTTGTTGATGTGCTTGCAAGGTTATCATGCAATTTTGTGAATGCTAACCTTCTAGTGGTTATGGGTGGACCTGGACAACCATATGTAGACCAGTCATGCCATGATGCCATATGGACCTTGATGAGCCTTAGTGGGCCGGGGCAACCAAATGTGGCCCTATCTTGCATGGACTCTCTAACGAAGGTTGGAGGGCCGGGGCATCCATAGGTGATCCAGTCATGTATGGGGGTGACAAATGCCGGGGGACCCGGACATCCAAGAATACACCTATCATGCTTAAGACTCATGATGAGTGAAGGTGGACCATTACATCCGAATTTGGACCACTCATGCATCCTACTTGACATGTGGGTGATATGAACGAGTGGACCCGACTTATGAATCATGCCAAGTTGTGTTGTACGCCAAGACTTATGCATTGTTGTGCCAAAGAGGTCTTCTATGTGTGGGCTTTTGGACTTCCATTGGAATGGGTCAAAGGGGTCTAGGAAGGTAGATATCATGAAGTGGGGTACTTCCTCGATCCCTAGGTGTATATCGCCCAAAGTCATGGCTCCCATGGTGTAACCTGGGTCATGGATGAGGTGGGTTTGGCCCAATATGGTGGGTGAGGGTAGGAAAGGGTGGGTGGTGGGTAAGATGGTTGGGCCACATGGGTATAGGAAGGGGTCAAAGGGATCGTGGAAATGGTTACCTAGAGAGAGGAACTCCACATCCTCAAAGCCCCAAAAATATGGGTCATCCTCCTCCAAGATAATTGGGCCATGGTCGTTAGTGGGTTGGCCGACCGAAGCACTTGGGATCTCAATGGTAGGGGAGTGGACCGAGATGGGTTCTTCCACCATAGGGAGAAGGAAAAGAAGGTCGCTAGTGTAGCAACCAATGGTGCAAACCGAGGTGATAGACCCATCACAAGGGTGGATGAGACTAAGGTTTGTTGGGTGGGCCGTCCCTAAGGTCAACAAGCAAGTCAACTCTAGCTGCCATTCTAGGCCTTTAAGGAGGTCATCAAAACCCTCTACTTCGTAGTAGGATTGGATTGCTGTGTGAGGAGTGTGGATGGGCACTAGATGGTGGTCTTGCTTCATGGGTAGATAGGTATGGGTCATGATTTCTCTAATCAAGCTCTCTCTTAGCCACCTAACAAGGGACTCTTCTAAGATGAATTCGGCCTTATCTAGAGGGGGTGGTGTAGGGTGAAGATCCTCATGCGAGGCTTCCTCTTCAATTGGGACATGGGTGCTCTCCATGGAGGGGATAGGTTCCCGAGGGGTATTTGTCTTCATGTGGCAAAGCGGGTGGACTACTTCTTCCAAAGCTAATGGAGTGGGAAGGTTCTTTATGGTGGGGTGATGATGGCTGGAGTATGGTGCACCCGGGGTGTGAACAAGGGCGGGATTCCCGCGGGTGGGAGAATACAAGGTTGTTGAATTTAAAGGTTCCCGAAAGGTGTGGCGGATGCACTAGGCAAGTCCGACGTGTTGGGTCGATATCGGCATTCCTTTCATCTAACCATTTCTTGCCTAGGATTATACATGGACCCGCCAATGTTCCCTCTTGACACCAAGCCCCATCCAAATACTTAGTCTTCCCGAACCATTTATGGAATTCAATAAAGACTTGGTCTCCATTGTGCACAATTTGTCCGGTCCTACAAAGAGAGGTAACGATATCGGGGGACACCCAATTTTCAGATTTTAGGTCAATGAAATCAATTTCTACGGGCTCTCCATTAGGTAAGCATGCATGGGATATGATTGGGAGAGCGGCCATGTGACCCAAGACTCAATGTTAACAATGATGGGTTGACAATGCACGGTTCGGACAAGAATGCAAGCATGCCCTAGGACTTGACTTGTAGAGACAAGTCAATGACTTGCTCTGATACCACTTGATGTGACACACCCTTGGGGTGATAGTCACAAGACCAATGCTTCCTCAGACCTAAGTATGCAAGCACAACCACAAGGCTAAGAAGCCTACGTAAGCGGACCTTCGTATGGCGCACACACTCAACCCGGGGGTAACTCGGGGATGCCGAGTCGAGGAAGTGGGACAAGACCATTGCTGGTAGAGGGCCAGCAACATCCAAGTTAAACCTCCCCTTGGGGAACGGATATCCAACTCAGTGAGTCGGCAATGGCCAATGGGCGCGGGTCACTCACTCACACCCATGGTGGTCGCACAAAGACGGTGGAGCCTTAGGATCGGGCGCTCTCTCCCTAACCGACGGCGCAATTGGAGAATATTAAATGAACAAGCATAAATGAGAGAAAGGTTTGGAGCACTTGCTCAACCGGTTTGAAGAAACCGGTCCCGCTCGGAGACGAGGGCGAGCCGGGAGGCGAGTGTTCCCCACACGCCGCGTCGGAGAAGCTTGACCTGCTCAAATGATTACAACACTACACCTCTCGTAGGAGGGGGATCTTGGGGTGGGGGTTAACGGATATTACATTTAAAACTACCTCCACACAGGGAGGGGCCTTCAGCCGGCCAAGCGGGGACAGGTGGAACCGAACTCGTAACCAATAAGGAGACCAATGTCGGCTCTGCCCACTTTCTGTGAGTGCTGACAGAAGGTCGAAGAAGTAGTTACTGTGACTGTTCCCGAATTTTGTTGGGGACGAAACCACCTGGAAATTCTTCGTAGGAGGATGGGGAAGTCGTCCAAATTTTTCCGGAATTTTGGAAGGCCGCTGTTGGCCGGAGCAGAGCCTCGAACAGGGAGGTAGATCTTCAGTTCTGACAGCTTCAGGATCACAACAGCAGGAAGAAGTTGTTGCCACCAGCACTCACGAACTCAAAATGAGGCACCGGCAGAGTCGTCGGAACCATCTATGAGTCTTCTTCCACACGAGCTTGACGGGGATGCCAAATGTTGTCGGAGAGGACCGGTAGGCTCTGAACACTGAGGAGGGGTCGGTGCAGACTGAGTGGAGGCAGAACCGCACACCCGAGGGAGAAAATTGATAACTTCCAGATCCGGACACCTAACTGAGCTCTGCTTTCTGAGGATGAAAGAAAACTCATAGTAGAAGACTTTTGAAGAAGAACTCTCGATTAGATTTCCAACAGGATCGTCGCAGTTGAGCTTCCACTCCGGCTCTGAACTCCTGCCAGGGAGGCTTTGCACAGTCGGAGAAGAATGGCTACCCTGGGCGATCACGAACTCAGAACGGGACGGGACCACCGCCGTTGCAAAGAGGACAGAGAGACGCTTCCAACGATGGCTCTTGGGCTTCTAGGAATGTCCGGAGGAGGTCGGGGTCGCTGCTGCAAGCTTTAGGTCTTTTGCAGGTTCTCTTACTCTAGATGGAAGAGGGTGGGGTGATGGAGGTGAACAAGGGAAGATGGAGGGGATGAGAGGGGGGCGACCCTAACCAAAGGGGAGGGGAGAGGGGCGGCCAAAGCTATGGAGGGAAGGGGAAATTTGAATTCAAATGGCCTAGGGGGGTGGAGGGGTGCTTGGGGTAGTGGGAAGGGTGCTTGGGAAAGTGGGAGGGGTAGTTGGGGGTTGGGAGCTGAGATGAGGATTGGTGAAGGGGTCTTGGGAAGGGGTGGAGTATTGAAGAGGGCTGTGGGGAATGAGGAGAGGCTTTAATGGGGTAGGTGGGGAGTGGAGGTGGTTAGGAGGGGAGGATAGAGAAAAATTTCAAAATTGGGTGTGGAGGAGAGAGAAAGGGGAGTGGAAGAGAGAGATTAAGAGAGGGATGGGTGGGATTCTCTCCCTAAGGCTTCTCACCTCACTAATGGATTCACTCCACAATAAATCTGAAGTTAGAACTCACAAAATGGCAATTTTCATTCATTGATTCATTAGTTCAAAATGAGGGGAATGGGGCCCTATATATAGGCAACCCACATTTTACAAAAAGACCCTGACATTTGACTCAAAGATGAATAACCAAGGGGGTAGGGGGCGCCCTTGGGCCTAGCTCAATGAATTGGGCCCAATAGCAAACTAAACAGCCTAATGACACTCAAACTTAGGGAAATAAACCAAAGACCTAGATACATAACTCTAATAAAAGGGAAATTACAACGATATGACTCAATAAAAATAAAGAAATACAACATAGGACTCATAATAAATGGCTAGACCATGAAGTACGCCTCTGGGGTGACGAGAAGGGCCGAGAGTGCCAGGACGGATGGTGATGACCCCATCAGGCGGGAGCCCGCAGCGACCCAGGAAGGTTCAGATAAGTATTGAACCACTACGGTGGGGATTGCCCTCGCATTATACAATTGCTGGGCTGCAAACACTAACTAGTTTTATGATGTTACTTGTTAGGTGAGGATCCAGCCGCCACTCTGGAGAGGATTCAGGAGCTAGTCCGTACTGGCCCATCAGTGTCCCTTCCCTCCTTTGAGGGGGAGCCTGAAGGGAGGAGTGCTTCAATGCCGTCTGTGGCTGAAGAAGCGTCTAGCCTATTACCACAGCTGTTGGCAGGGGTGGAGCATGTTTCCCTGCAAGCCGTAGTGTCGGCCTGCACTGTGGGATTGGTCGGGTCTTCGAGCTTGGGACCCTCAGGTATGTAGCTGGGGAATTAATCATTTCTGTTAAGCCCTTTGTGTTGATTGTCTTCTAGTGCTGAGATCTTGTTGGCATTGTTTACAGGTGCTCCTTCGCCTCTAGAAGAGGGTGAGCTACCCCGTGACAGTTCTGAGGTTGTAGAAGAGGGGCCCGCGGGAGTGGCTCCTGTTGAGGGTGATGAGGAAATCATCGACATTGAAAAGGTTTCGGAGGGGAGTGCTCCGGTCGGTGAGTTTCTTGTTCGCAACTCTTAGCTGGAGAGCCGCCCTTGTATAAAGCTGGGTTGTATGGTAACCTCGTTTGCTTTGTTGGCCTGCAGGAGCTTCTGGTTCGGCCACCTTCGGGAGTTCGTCGGGGGCTTCGTCGAGCTCTCCAAATGACGGCAGCTTGGAGATAGAGACAGAGGAGAGTTCGAGCTCGAGCTCCTCGTCCTCTGGGGTCTCTGCTAGTAGGGAGGTTCTGACGGGGACCACTTCTGGAGGTATATGGTGGTTCTTCCTATCCCCATTTGTTATTTGTCTGCTCTTTATGGTAGAGTGCTGACGTTCTTCGGTTGCCCGCAGCATCAGAGTCTGGAGAGGGGCACGCGTCGGCTCCTGACGAGGGCGGACAGGAGGAGCCCCCTGTCTCATCTGTGCTTGCTGGGGATAACTGGATGGTAGTGGAGTCACTGCCCTCTCCGACCCCGGCAGGTGATGCTATCAAGGCGGAGGAGCTGTTGCCCTCCCCGACCCCGGCAGATGACACCACAGGGATTGCTGGACTTGCTTCAGGTAAGGAGTCAAGGCTTACCTTTCCCTTTTCTCAGGTTTTTCACCTTATATGTCGAAGAAAGTCTTACGTGCATTGCTCACCCCCTTTGGTGTTTGTCAGAACTATGCAGGTTCCACAAGAGTGCTGGCCGCATCTGAGGACCTCTCCCTGGATTTAGGGGTCGAGTGGCCTACATCTGTTTCTCCGCCGGAGCCATTGCTAGAGGCGAGTGCAGGTGCAGCCCTGCTCCAGTGGGCGCGAGGCTACTCGCAGAGCGACCCTCTTCCTTCTCTAGAGGATCTGAGACAGTGGCTGTGGGAGTGCACCCAAGGCTACCACACGCTTGGCTTCCCACGCAAGCTCTGGATGTCCGGGTTAGCTTGGATCTGGGCCGAGTACCTACAACTCCCCGAGGCTCAGGGGCAGAGGGCTCGGAGGCTAGCGGCGATCCGAGAGGCGCAGGAGCTGTGGGCTCAGCTTCTGTCGGTTGTAGCAGAGCAGAGGAGTCACACCGAGGCAACTACGTTGGCATCTCAAGGGCAAGCCGCACAGTTGAGGGAGGTGGAGAGCCGAGCTGAGGCCTTGAGGAAGGCCTGCGAGGAGCAGCAGGCGGTCGCCAAGTGCGTCCGGGCCGAGTGGCAGGCGGCCGAGACTACAACCGAAGCCAGTGCCCAGCTATTGTCTACCTTGGAAGCGGAGCTTGCGGCTGCGGACTCTCACCTTACAACGCTGGAGGGGACCGAGCCTTAGATTTGATTGTATCTCTCTTTTTTTTATGTTTGTGATATCTGGAGTATATGGATTTTGTCACTCTAAGGGCGTGTCTTGGGCTTCTTTTATAGAGTATTAATGACAAACTCTAGATATTTTGTTCACTAGGTTATTCCCTTCCTTTTTCGATGGAACGGAGTGATGTGCGTGAACTAGCGACCACTTATCGTTAGTCGTGCTTGTTCGTTCTATGATGCACTGGCATGGGTGATAGGGGACAACAAGCACCAGGTTCAGGGAAACCAATGTTAGAAACTGGAGGCTGAGCACTGGGTAGTAGGGGAAAGAAAAGGCTACATGTGGGGGCCAATCCTCCTGGAGGATGAAAGCCTGCATACCAGGGAACCAACGTAGGCCCATAAGAATAAGGTAGTTTATGTGGTTTAGGGTTGCAGAGGTGATTCTGGAGGGTATATTGACCCCGAACAGGATGGTGGAGTATTGGCTAGCATTATGCCGTTAGTCTAAAAATAGAATTCGCGTATGTCTGGGAAACTGGGATTGAGCTGGCTGGGGGGCCTGGGAAGACGTGGCAACCAAGACCGGGACTGGGACAAGGACTGGAAATTAAAACTGGGACTGTGACTGGAAATGGGGACTGGGGCTGGAGCTAGCTGGGTGACTTGGAATGGTGTGATAGCTAGGAGCTGGAGCTGGGTCGGACAGCTTGCCTGTAGAGGCGTTGTAGACGAAATTGGAACTAGGAGCTGGCGACTGGCCTATGAAGGCGTTGTAGCCGAAACTAGAACTTGAAACTGGGCGGATGGCCTGTAAAGGCATTACAGCCGAAACTGGAACTGGAGACTAGGCGGCTACCCTGTGAAGGCGTTATAGCCGAAACTGGAACTGGAAACTGGGCGACTGGCCTGTGAAGGCGTTGTAGCCGAAACTGGAACTGGAGACTGGGCGGCTGGCCTGTGAAGGCATTGTAGCCGAAACTAGAACTGGAGACTGGGCAACTGGCCTGTGAAGGCGTTGTAGCTGAAACTGGAACTAGAGACTGGGCGACTGGCCTGTGAAGGCGTTGTAGCCAAAACTGGAACTGGAGACTGGGCGGCTGGCCTGTGAAGGTGTTGTAGCCAAAATTGGAACTAGAGACTGAGCGACTGGCCTGTGAAGGTGTTGTAGCCGAAACTGGAACTGGAAATTGGGCGGCTGGCCTGTGAAGGCATTGTAGCCGAAATTGAGACTGAAAATTGGGCGGCTGGCCTGTGAAGGCGTTGTAGCCGAAATTGAGAGTGAAAATTGGGCGGCTGGCCTGTGAAGGCGTTGTAGCTAAAATTGAGACTGGATACTGACTGGAACTAGCACTCGGGATGACCGACTCTCAGGGGTGTAGTGGCCACCGTTGTCGTGGAGTGACGTCAAGCTTGTCATCGAGGATGTCATAACCGATGACTTTCGTAAGTGAAGAAGAAAGAAGGAGAGAGAGTTTTTTTTCTCTTTACCAGCCCTACCGCCCTTGCGGGTTTTCGCCAGGGCTGGCCCCCTTTTGCTTTTTTCGGTGCGCCCTTGCGGGTTTTCACACCGAGGGGTTACCCGATTTTGCCTGTGACGCCCTCTCAGGTTTTCACCTCAGCTGGGTTGGTGGCAATTTTTGCACCTAGCCGCCTCCTTGTAATGGAGCCGACCAGGCCTGTCGGGATATCTCTATTGTTAACCACATTCTCTTTTTTTTATTATATATATATATATATTGGAGACTGCCATCCTAAGCGTGTTGCCGTCAGGGGATGTGACCTGGAACTGGAAGGTGTGGGTAGTCGGATACTATTCCATCATTAATAAGGGTTTTTGCAAATTCTCATGTCATGGTGGCAACGGGCCACTTTGTCATGGCAAGATATGACTGGAGTTATGGCTGGTGGATCAGGGATTGTAGGAGAGAATTGGGATCATAATGAAACTTGAAGGCCCTGGATTTGCAGGGGATGTAGGAGGTACGGGCGTAGAATGATAAGTGTCTGGGAATATGCTATGATATAGGTCTACTGGGATGGTGACTGGGAGCTTGACCGTCACAGGGACTGGTTGACCTGCGGTGTCGAAGCAAGGGCTGAAGGTTGGCCGAACTGAGTGGGTGTAGTGCAAGGCCAACTGGGAATTATAGGGTTCATGCTCTAGCAGTGTAAGTTGATTGAGGACTAGCCCTGGGTGAGACTAACGGCCCACCAAGGAATAGGTGGAAAGCGGTTCTAACTGGTGGGGAGAGGAAGATTTTCTCGTTATCGGCTCTACCGCCCTTTTGGGTTTTCGCTAGAGCCGACCCCCTTTAGCTTTTTCCGACGCGCCCCTGTCAGTTTTCACATCGAGGGGTTTCCCAATTTTGCCTGAGGTGTCCTTTCGGGTTTCCACCTCAGTCGGGTTGCTGGCATTTTTGCCCCCAGTCTCCCCCTTGTGGTGAGGATGACCGGGTCTACCGGGGCATCTCTATTTTTAACCCCAATTTTTTTTTTGTTTTTTCCTTTTTTACTTACCTGGGAGCCTGACGGCTAGACTGGTGCTGATGTAGAAGTGCCCGTGCTCTCGTGGTGATGGGAACGAGGGTAGGGATTAGTCCCCAAGAATGCCTGGCGGTGGCTCTGGGGAGCTGGGCCGACTGCTTGACTAGGGATTTAAGACTGGGAGGACTAGCCGGTTAGATCCTTCACGGGGAAGGACCGACCTCACTGGTAGTAGCTGGGACGTGCACCTTAGTCTGGCTGGCGCGCGAACTCGTGTTCCGATGCATAATATAGCTTCATATGTTTGCCATTGAGAGGCGGGAACAGTCTATGACCTTTGTGATCGACAGCCGTGTAGGCCCCACCCTCTTAGACATTCTGGATAACATACGGACCTCATCAATTTGGCTGTAATTTTCCATTGGAGCGCCCTGCCATGACTTCCTTTTCCTTGATCATGACAAGATCGCCTTGCTTGAAAGCTCGTTTCTTGACGAGCTTATCATAGGCCCGGGCCATGCGGGACTGGTATGCTTGCAGGTGTTTGTAGGCTTCGAGCCGCTTGCCTTCTAGATCGGAGAGCTCTTCTAGCCTTCTCTGGTACTCACTTTCGTCAGGGCCGGCAAGGCCAGTGTGGACCGCCACACGGTAAGAAGCTAACTGGACTTCTATAGGAATAACTGCTTTTGTCCCGTAAGCAAGGGAGAACGGCGAGCACCTCGTGGGGGTTTTGTAGACCCTCTGATAGGCCCATAATGCTTCGAAGACCTTCTCACCTCAATCGCGTTTCTGGTGGCTAACAATCTTAGCCAGGAGCTTGCAGAGGGTCTTGTTGAAGGCTTCCGCCAAACTGTTAGCCTAGGAGTTGTAGACCGAAGAAGTTCTCCAGTCAATGTGGAATTTGGCGCTAGCCGGTATATGGCCTTATTCTTGAATGGTGTCCGGTTGTCGGATACTATGCGACTGGGAGTATCAAATCGGTATATGATGTTGTGCCGGACAAATCTAGCAACCACCTTGTCGGTGAGTTCTCGCAAAGGGAGAGCCTCCGCCCAGCGAGAGAAATAGTCAGTGGCGACCAAGATGTATTTATGGCCCTTGGAAGATGGCGGGAAGGGCCCCGCAATGTCCATGCCCCACTCGGAAAATGGCCAAGTAGGGGCTATGGGACGTAGTGGGTTAGGAGGTCTTCTGGGTACTGGGCCAAAGGCTTGGCACTGATGACATGTATGGGTGTACTGGACGCAATCTGCATACATAGTTGGCCAATAGAAATCCTTGAGCTTGATATTGTGCTTCATTCGGACTCCAGCCTGGGGCGCACCACACAACCCGGAGTGGACCTCCTGCAAGACGGCTTGAGCCTCCGTGAGGGAGACACATCTAAGGAGAATTGACTTGTCCTTCTCGTGGATGAGTCGATACACGGAGTCACCAATCAACTGGTAAGAGGTTGCTCGGCGGAGTAGCTAGACCCTTTGAGCTCGGTCAGAGGGAGCCACCCCTTCTTGAATTTGATGATGGGCTCACGCCAATCCTCCTCTTCTGGAGGCATTCTCTGGTCAAGGTCGTGGACCTCGTAAATGGTGAGACCAGTGTTACCTTCAAGTGAGCTCGACATCAGCCTTCTGTGTTTGATGACGATGTCGACCTCACCCTCGGGCGGGAGCTTGATGGCCGCGGCCAATTTTGCTAAGGCATCGGCCTGAGCGTTGCTGCTTCTCGGGATATGATCTATTTCAAAGAAATAGAACTTCTGGGTCAATCTCGTGACGGCAGTATGGTACGGAACCAACTCTGGCTTCCGCACGTCATAGATGTCGAGGACCTGCCAGGCTATCAGCTGGCAGTCCCCATAGGCTTTGGGACATTTAATGCCCATGTGGAGAGCCATCTGGAGCCCAATGAGTAGAGCTTCATACTCAGCTTCGTTGTTGGTCAGGGATTTCATGAGGGCACAAGAGTTGTATAAAACACCACCCTGAGGAGTCAGGAACACAATGCCGACACCTGCCGTGGTGGCTGGATCCTAGTTGCTCCGGGTAATCCCTCGGGAAGCGCCATCGAAGTAGAGCTCCCAACAAGGCATGCTGGTTGTAAGAGCGCTTTGCTGCCAATAATGTAAGACATCTCTGCTCTATTCAACCGGTTGTTGTGATTGAGCAGCAAGGGATTCCTCATCCGGGAGCTCCGAGCTGAAAGGTGAGTCGTCTGGCACTGGATGGGCTGCCAAGAATTCAGTCATACCCTGTCCCTTGATTGCTTTTCTGGGGACATAAGTAATGTCGTACTCCATTAACAGGAGTGCCCATCTTCCTAGCCGGCCTGAAAGGACAGGTCGTCAAAGGAGGTACTTCAGAGGGTCGTGCTTGGATATAAGCTCGACCTGATGGGATAGGAGGTAATGCCGCAGCTTCTTAACTACGAACACCAATGCCAACCAAAACTTATCCATAGGGGAGTAGCGGTACTCGGCACCGATTAGCTTCCGGCTGAGGTAATAGAGGGGCTGCTCTTTACCTTCCTCATTGATTTGCGCCAACAGAGCTCCTAGCGAAGCGTCCATGGCAGCAATATAAAGGATGAGGGGTTTACCCTTAATTGGTGCCCCCAGGACTGGGGGAGTAAGGAGGTACTCCTTGATTTGCTCGAAAGCCACCTGGCATTCTGAGTCCCATGTGAACGGGGCGTCTTTCTTCATCAGCTTGCTGAAAGGCGCGCATCGACCCGAGAGGTTAGAGATAAACCTCCGAATGTAGGTCAGCCTCCCTTGGAAGGACCTAAGTTCGGTGATGTTGCTGGGTGGTGGAAGCTCTCGGATTTCTTTGATCTTGGTGGGATCCACCTCGATTCCTCGGTACCTGACGACGAAGCCGAGAAATTTACCACTGGATACGCCAAAGGCGCATTTCATGGGGTTCATCTTGAGCCCAATATGCTGGAGATGCTCGAAGACTTGGCGGAGGTCACGCAAATGGTCTTCACACCTCTTGGTCTTGACGACGAGGTCGTCGACATAACATTTGACGGTATTGTGTAGCATTTCATCGAATATTTTGGTCATGGCCCTTTGGTAAGTAGCGCCGGCATTCTTCAAACCGAAGGGCATGCGTTTGTAGTTGAAAATCCCTTTGGGGGACCTGAAGGCTGTGTGGTTCTTATCTTTGAGGGACATCCGGATTTGATTATAACTGGACGACCCGTCCATGAAAGACAAGGCTTCATGACTGGTGGTCATATCGACCATCATTTCTGTGATTGGGACTGGGAAGTCATACTTCGGATAGGCTTTGTTGAGGTCCCGAAAGTCGACGCAGATGCGGACTTGACCACTCTTTTTCTTGACTGGGACTATGTTGGCGAGCCAATTCGGGTAGATACACGGCTCGATGAAGTCGACCTCCGCCATTTTATGGACTTCGACCGAAACCTAGAGCTCCAGCTCATGGCGCATGTGCCGCTGTGGTTGCTTGACCAGAGTGACTGAGGGAGAAATGGCTAGCTTGTGCTCCGCTACGGAGGGGTCTAGCCCTGGCATCTCCTTGTATGTCCAGGCGAAGCAGTCTTTGTATTCGAGAAAGAGTTGCTTGTAGTCCTGCTTCGCTACCTCGATAAGGAGAGCGCTGACGAATGTTGGCTTGGAAGCTTCATCTTCGCCAGGTTGATTTCAAAGAGCTCATCCACGGTCGCCTGGCCGCCGACCTCCAGCTCGGGAGGAGCGGGCTGGAAGTCGATGAAATCCTCATCGTCGGTGTCAGCTTCGTGTATTTCTTGATTCTCGAAGTCGCCGGTTTATATTGAAGGGACTGGAGAGTGGTTGTCACTAGGATTCACCAGGGATTGACCTGGGCCACCTGCTCCTAGCCAGCAGTTGTCAACCGGGGCTGCCGAGGTCTCCCCGGGGTTTCCTGGCAAAGCTGACAATCCTTCGCAGCTAGGACCAGAGATATCCCCCCTCAGGAGGGTTTTTTGAACCGGGTCCTTCGACTGGCTAAAAGATAGGAGGAGCTTCTTCTGCCCCTTTGTCTTGGCAGGGAAGCGAGGAAGGTTCCTTAATGGCTTGAGCTGAAGTTTCGGCTTTGACGGGGATCGGGATCAGAATTTCCTCTTCCTCATCCCCGGAGCTATCGAATTTGGCTTCGACTCTAGATCTATCGTCGGCTGGTTGTGCCAAGCCTATGACGTTGACTGCGTGGTAGACGGGGAAGTCCGCGTCCTAGTGGTAGCCAAGTCCCCTTGTATCCTTATGGAAGGACGGGGGTTGCCCCCAGACCTGGGAAGGGGTCCACAGCTGATGGAAGTATCTCTGTTGTGCAGAAGTTTGCCACAGGGGAATGTGTTGCTTCCGACACATTTCTTGAATATGCGGCGATAGATCACCCCACACCTGAACTGCTTCAGGCGTATCGTCAGCTTGCCTGGACCAGCCGAAGTCGTCATCTGGTAGGGCCTGAGGGACCATGTCCCCCTTATAGAAGACAATAGGTTTGCCCTTATTAGCCTTCTTCTTGTTTCGGTGTTGTCGCTTGAAGGTGACAATGAATGTCGTCAGCGACTCAACGCTGTGCTTCTCAGATGCATATGAAAGCTGAATGCAGTCTGGTGGCAAGCATATACTCTTGTCGATAGCTCGGCTAATAAGATTAGCCCTGAAGTCGATCAGGCACCTTTTGGGCTGATCTAGGGTTGACTTGGAGCCGAGGCGCAGCCGATGTAGCTTGGACTTTTCCTCGTCAATAGAGAATAGATCATCATCGTCTTCTTCCGAGAGCCAACCATTGCTCTTGCTCTTAATCACGGGGTACGAACTAATCCCCTTGAAGTAGAGCGCAGCATCGGCCAGGTTGCATTCTGTTGGTGTAAAGGGCGACAGGTCTACAAAGATCGTATGTTGCCCCCCGTCCTTGGCATACTTGATGCATTGGTTGAGAGTTGACAGGACGACCCAATTTTCATGCAGCCAGGGTCTACCCAGTAACATCTTATATGACGTGTTGGAGTCGATGATGTAGAATGTCACCTTGGAGGTGAAATCATCGAGCACTAGATCAACATCCACCCGACCGAGGACGTCCTCGGTGTTTTGGTTAAAGCCAGATATCTTGACCGCTTGAACCTTCTGGAGGTATGGGGTCAGATATAGAGTCTTGAATGTCTTGAGCAGCATGATGTTAACAGCAGCACCAGCGTCTACCAGAATTCGATTTACATCATGCCCGTTGACCTTCCCCTTCATGTAGAGAGGACGGTTGTGGCACGGAGGGGAGAGCAGCATGTCTTTCTCGTGAAGGAGATGGTAGCTGTGAAGGCTTCATAGGCAGCCGCCTTCATTTTCACGGCATGCGCTTCATAAACTTCTGGCTCTTGGAGTATCTTGATAAGAGTTTCTCTTAGGTCCTTACTCCAAGCAATGGCTTCCCAAATTGAAATATTGGCAAATTAGCGCTTCATCTGGTGGATGACCTTTCGGTCAGCTCAGGCTCGAGCATCCTCCAAAGAGGGTAGTATGTCAGGCTGAGCCTTCTGCGAGCTGCCGTGTTGTTTCCCATCGGGAAGTTACACTGCCTTGCCCTTACCACCCACATCAGACTGACTTTGATCGCCAGAGGGCTCTTGGAACAGGGATGCCAATGATGGCTCTTCTGGAAGTGACTGGCGGGCTGGCTCGTCCTTGCCGGACGGTCCCACTTGCTTTGCTGTAGAAGCCGGTACTGGTGCAGGGGCTGGGAGGCTAGCAGTAGCCTCGTCAATTCCGAAAGGATCGAAGATACCGGGTCCCCTCTGAATTTCTACTTCCGGAATGGGAGCCGGTTCCTCTCCTCAAAAGAGGATGATTCGTTCCGGATCGAA
Organism: Amorphophallus konjac; assembly: GCA_022559845.1. Classification (NCBI taxonomy): domain Eukaryota; kingdom Viridiplantae; phylum Streptophyta; class Magnoliopsida; order Alismatales; family Araceae; genus Amorphophallus; species Amorphophallus konjac. The sequence goes on along the minus strand of CM040126.1, from coordinate 130,747,854 downwards.
GGTGGATGGAGAGAGGGGTAACTCAGAGTTCTCCCACGGCCTCTGCCACGTCCCCGGCCATGACCTCAGCCCCGGCCTGTGTGTTCTGGAGCTGGCTGTAGCCTAAGAGGGGCAACAGTTCTTTATCTTGTCTGGGAGGCTACTAGCTCACCTCGTCGAAAAGCATTGATATTGTCAGGAGGTGGGATGGCCACCATGTTGCAGGTGCAGCGCCGAAGCATTTCTTCCAACTGCTCTGTGGTGATCTCCTTGTCTTTATAGCATAAGGAGAGCTCGTCCGGGATCACGAGTCTTTCGCCATTCTTGAGCTTTTGGATCATCTCTTGGACCCAATTTCTGAGGTGGGCTTGTTTCTACATTTCTTCCCAATGGATATAGCTGTCGAGTGAGAGAGCTCCGGTAGGACGAGGAGGAAAGTATTCCTCCAGGTCATCAATGAGCCGCCGGAGCCTTTTCAGAGGCGTTGGCCCGGCTGGTGACTGTAGAGCAGCCGCTTGTTCGTCATGTTTCTTGAGCCATCTTCTGAGGTTCTTCCTCCTATTTTTCTCTTGTCTCCTGGCGATAGCAGTCTCCAAGGGAGTAGGAGGGAGAGGTGCTGGAGCCAGAGTTGATAAATCCTCATGAGGATATCTCCGAGCTAGTGCCTTTGTAGGGCGAGGTCGGCGGCTCTTCTTCGCCCGAATTTCGATCCAGGCGCCTTCCGCTCGTTGTATCTGGAAGGTGACATTTGTGAACACCTAAAGAAGAAGATGTTACGCCGACAAAGCTAAATAAAAAGGGGGCAAGAGATTACTATATGGAGGGTGATTGCCAGAGGGGTTACCTCAAAAAAAGGAAAGAAATTGATCGCGAATACCTGGTGAGAAAAGGGATGCGGGATGATTGTGGATTTCTTCCTCCTCCTTCTACCGGCCGGCCGGTGAAGGGGGGTTTCTCTCTTTGATTACCCTTAAACAAATCACAAACAAACAAAGAAAAAAATAGGATTAGCCAAAGTGTAGTATCAATCCTCACGTAGAATAAGATGATGAAATAATAGCATGAAGTGTGCACCTTTTGGTTTCTTTAAAACCCCTAAGAGAATTAGGGAAAGGAAGTGTGATGCAAAGCTAATGCAAAAGATTGTGATGAATGATGATGTGTTCCTGACAACAGTAGAGGGAGAAGAACCAATAGATGAAGCAACAGGAGGAAGAAGGGACACCGAAGGATCAAAGGCTCTTACAGAAGAGACACAGTCTTCTCTATGAAGAATTCTATTACTCTCTGCTAACAGCTAATTTTTTCTATCTCAGCGCTGCTCTGCTCTGCTAAGCTCTTCTCTGCTTCTAACTCCTCCTAACCTGTCACGCGAGCTCAACCCAGGGGGCTATTTATAGGGTGCAAACACAGATTCAATGGGATAAGAACAGGCAAGACTCATCTACGGCAAGGCCTCTACTTCCCCAATCGAACACGGTGACCAAAACATAGCAGGGAACTCTCCAGGAAATGTATGTTCAAGCAGGACTCGGAAGGGTGGAAGATGACCCACGGAAAGGCGTTATTCGAAATTGACGACCTGGGCCAAGGCGTTAATTGAAATCACGACTGGGACAAAGGCGTTAATTCATGGATTTAATTTTAGTAATGAAAACATTCTTTATTTGAAAATGATGAAGAGACGCCTGAGGGAGAGGCGTTAATTCAAAACACGACCCATGGAGGGACGTTAATTCTTATTTTCCAATTTTGAGTAGGATTTGTAAAAGTCCAGAAACTGACGCCTTTTGGATCAGTCGTCCTTTCTTTGATAAACGCCTCGGCCCAAGCCGTTATTTAAAACACGCCCTACGTAGAGTCATGAATTACAAAAACAATTAGAAAATGGCCTAAAAACACACAAAAATAGAAAAACTTCATATTATGGAAATATTGAAGTTCACTTTGGGGTGTTAATATGGTGACATGAGATTTAATCAACATAGTATCAATTTTGGCGTGTCTACAGCTGCCCCGCCTTGGCGTCTGCTTTGCAAGGGAGTGAGATGAAATGAAGTGAAAGTGCAACAAGCGAAATGAAGTGGAATGAACTGATAAGTAGATGCCAAGGTGTGATGTGACACGCCTCTGACACTAAGCGTTAGAAATCTTTCCAAGATTCTGAGTGTAACAACTCCGGGTGATTCCAAGAAAGCATCGATTGGCTGGATGAAGGAGACTAAACTAAATAAATAAAATGTGCGCGAGGGCACGACAGGGAGGCACCTTTGGAGAGCGGTTACCAGCCAATGTGGACGTGCTACAACCAAGGTGGATTTACAGAAAATTAAAGTGAATGGAGATGAAGACCCAACAAAGGGACGCTTTCAAGGAACTAGCCTGAGCGGCTTTAGAGAGAATAAAGTACTTGATTTGGAGTGGAATATCTCATGTCAACTCAATCAAGAGCGAGTGACCTTCATTATTACCGTAATATGAAGATTTTCATCATTAAGCTCAAAGTCCTACATGATGCATGCTGGGCTAAAAGAAAAATTGAAACAAACAAAAAATAGAAAATAATCAAGGATAATATTGCCAAGCCATCTAGATTTGGTCAAGAATCCAGATCTCTGAGCTGACACTAAGCCGAAGCCCGTTTATCCGCGCATCAACCCAGAAAGTGGAACCATCGTCCCAGACCTTTAATGACTCAACGGCCTATCCGTGTGATCAAGATTCTCCTGGAATTATCACTGTTTTTGATGAAGGGGAACTCAAATTCCAGGTTCGTCAGAACCACAAGGTCCTTGATATACTATAATAGCGTAGAGTACCATATAGTAACAATGCTTACAGGAAAGAATACAAGAACGGAATGATGTTATTCCCATGCATCTCGAATCCTGCACTCTTCTGCACTTGAAAATTCATTAGTCTTCATGATAGAAAATATCCTCAGTTTAAACATGACATGACCATAAGTGCATAATCACAAATAAATTCCACTTAAAAGACAGCACTTAAGTTCATTAAAAACAGCATAGAGGAGCTGAAGCCATAAATTGACGACCGATAGCAGTGGCATCAAAAGGATAAAAGACGACTAGCATCAAGGCGTTAATTAATTTGAGATTTCAACAAAAGACGACCCTCATCAAGGCGTGAAATAAAACACGACCTGGAGCAAGTCATTAATTCAATAAATGATGCCCTGAATACCGTCGTTGATTAACCATAAATTCGAAACACACGCTTCCGACTCTGAATCAGAAAGCTTAAACCCAGTTATGCTCGTACTTGATTTTGCAGTTTCGAACGGGCATAAGATCCTTCAAACTTCTATAAAAGGAGGTATTTCTCTCAACAAATCAATCGAATCCTCTATTCTGTTTCTTCTTCTTCCTTCACAGGTGCTGCAAGATATTGTTAGACTTCTTTCTGCAGACGGCCACTTCTTTAGTGAAGATACATAAGATGCAGAGAGCTATCAAAAAATCGAAGACCTCCACTCTAGGCTCTCAGAAATTAATGGGCACCTTAGCAGCCGAGTTGTTCTGAATCAGGTATGTTAAGGCTTGAGTTGTTCATTTTTCTATTTCTTCTCTTCTACCTTCCACTGCTCATTTCTTTTATCCTCTGTGCTTTCTTTTCTTTTCTTTTCTTAGGATTATCCAAACATTCCAGGGGCTAGGAGATTCACCAAAAATAAATGGCTTCCCTTCTTGCTCTCCAAATTCAGTTCAGACATGAGGGTTTTCCTATCCAGATGGCATCTCCTAGGTTTAGTTACCCATGCCAAACATTATGACCAAAGTCACCTAGATTGGGCAGCTATAGGAGCTCTTGTTGAGATATGGCATCCTTCTACTCACACCTTCCTCTTCTCTACTTTTGAAGCCACCATTCTATTAGAAGAGTTAGAGATGATTTTGGGCTTAAAGAAGATGAAACAAGGGGATGAGGAGAAGATGGCCATCATGTCAAGGCAAATCTCTTCTCATGAATTGCTAACAAGCTTGATTCCTAGCCCCAACTTAGTGAGCCAGATCAAAGCCACCAAAGGAATTAACCTTTTAAAGCTTGCCTCATGGGTCTACAAAAGGTCCGACCAAGCCAAAGAGGATGATGAAATAGAACGGGTAGCAAAAGTCTTTGTTGTGTGCTTGGCGGGAGAAATCTTGTTCCCCTCCACGGAAGATTTCTTAGAAGAGTCCCAATTGAGTGCTATAGCTAGCCTTTGGGAAGGAGAGAGAGTGGGACCGGCGATATTAGCCTTTCTATATAGTGGGCTCACTTCGGCATCAATGGGGAGACCAATTTATGGATGCATGCTTTCACTTTCTAGTTGGGTAGATCTCCACTTTAAGTTTGATCCATGTGAGGAGGCCCAACAACCATCAACGATATTCTCAAAAAGCCCTCTTTCTTACATGACCGGCTCATTGGGGTTGAGCAATAGAGTGGTGAACCGGATTCCTCAAATCAAGAAAAGGGTGGAATGGAGGGAGCATCTCAAAGTAATGCCTAAGAACCTCTTCACATGCGCCCCGGGATTACTCAAATTTCAACAACTCCGCGCACGATTCTCTCCCGGGACGGATCTTCGTCTAATAGGCGCCACGGAATTCGTGCTATACAACTCTCATAGGTGCCTTCCTCAACTCGGGCTTCCACGGTGACTATTCAAGGATTTGTCTCATCTCCCTCCTATCAAGACAAGGGACATCGGCAGCAATGAAGATGGAGAAGAAAGCACAACAATCCAAGCACGGTGGAAAATCTGCAAAACTCATCAGCTCGTGGATAACTTAGAAGAAGACAGGGATCAGTGGAAATCATATGTAATAGCTTTAAAAAGTTTAAGGCCCAAAATGGCTCATTAGATGCATTGTAATCTTTTCATCAATAATAAACAATGATAACATTCTGATCGAGCCATATCATGTTGTTTCTGATGAATTCTTTCAAAAATCTGTGTTTCTGTTCTGAATAACGACTCAGAGAATGACGTTAATTCCACAAATAACGTCTCAGAGCTTGTCGTCTCTCATTGATCTTTTTTCTAAAAATCAAAACATTAATTCCCATAATTGACGACTTCAGCAATGGCGTTAATAGAATCACGCTTTAGGACAAGGCGTTAATTTGATTCAAATCCCAAAAAGTATTCGTTAAATATCCGGGAATAACGCCTTTAGATAAGCCACTTCTCATGTAAATAACACCTGCATCAAAGTCGTTAATCAAAAATAGCAATGATTATTCCAATCACGTCAATCAATTCCCATTGAATACAACTGACGACAGTTGTCATTCCCCATGCGAAAAGAAATCACGCCTCAAAGCTCGTCGCCAAATCTGGAAGTAACGCCCTTTGTCCTAATCGTCCCTTTAACAAGACACGCCCTCTTCTCAACCGTTAATTCTTTTCGAATACTAAAACACTTTTCCCCCTTCTTTCTTCTTCTTCCTCCGTCCATTTTTCCCTCTTTCCCTCTTCTGCAACCCTAACTGAACCCCATCTCCCACTCTCTATCCCTCTCATTCTCTCATCCCCTAGCCATGGCCGGCGGTGGACAAAAGAGGCAGAGGATTAGCACCCCCGAGGTCGTGAACCTATAAGGCGAGCACGCTCACGCCGAGGAAGAGCTCCCTCCCGCGGCGGCCGAGGAGGCTCCACCGGCGGAGCACGGCGACGAGGAAGAACACAGCGAAGAAGACGACGGAGGAGCAGAAGATGAAGGAGATGAAGGTGATGATGAAGATGATGGAGGAGAAGATGAAGAAGAAGGAGAAGATGAAGAAGAGGAAGGTGGTGATGAAGAAGGAGATGAAGAAGGAGAAGAAGGAGAAAGAGAAGGACAACCGGCGGCAGTCCTCCCTCGCCGCGGCCAACTCCGACGGCCACGGCAACCCCGGCAACCCCTTCGGGGAGAGCTGGCTGGACCTAGATGACAAAAGGTAGGCCCCCCCAAACCCTGATTTCCATTTTTTTTTAAATTTTTGTTTTTCCATTTTGTTCCATTTCCATAGCTCTCGGTGGGGAAAACCAGTAACTCAGACAAAAGACGCCCCCAGGGGTGTCGTGAATTAAAGAAAAGACGCCCAGACCTGGGGTCGTCAATTCATTTTTTTTATTTTGAAAAATAATTAATCACATGAGAACACGCCCTGCAGCATGTCGTGAATTTGAATTATCATGTCTAAAATCATGCTGGTAATTTCCATGCTTTTTCAATAATTTATTTTTCAATATGTCTGCCCTGATTATCTCGCATGCTGTTTCATTCATTTTTTAAAACCCTGGGAAAACAGCGCCCCCCATCGGGGCGTTAATTCATTAGGTGACGACACAGGGGTGGTCGTTAATTCAAACATTCCCAGAACAGGTTCCAAACCAACGCCTCCCATAGGGGCGTCTTCTAGATAACCAACGACCCAGGTTGGGTCGTTAATTCAATAAACATAGAGAACCATTTAGAAATAACGCCACCCTCAGGGGCGTTAATCAAGTAAGCCATGACCCAAGGTTGGTCGGGCGTTAATCAAGCAAGCCACGACCCAAGGTTGGTCGTTAATTAAATCAAACAGCAAACATCTCAGCAAATGCAGTTAAATGAATTTTCACATGAAATTTAAATAATTAAGCAAAAATTCTTTTTTATGCATGCAGGGATTGATGAGGACACACATTTCCTGGGTCTAGGTCCGGGCAGCATATTATGGTCTCCCCGAGTTTCAGAGAGCTAGGGTAGATGCCATGGGATTCGAGACTTTCCTCAGCATAGAGCCAGTTAGGCCAGACCTAGCACTGATCCAGGTTTTGAGAGAGAGATGGGATAGCGCCGGGCATTCTTGATGTCGTGGGGTCATATGATCCCCACCCTAGAGGATGTGGCTAGGATTACTGGGCTGAGGGTAGACGGGGAGGCTGTGAGCGGGTTCACCTACCCTGACTACACTGAGCTTACCCAGAGACTGCTAGGGTTGAGATGGTTTATAAGACACCTAGCGAGTGCAGGACCGTCTTCCGCACCGACCTCACCACAGCTATGGGATTGGGAGATGCGAGGCAGAGACCCAGGGAGTCCTTAGAGCAGTTTTTCCAGAGATTGATGGACGGGGCTAGGGCAGCCTATTGCCAGGATCCAGCTGACAGAGAGAGGGCAGATAGAGATCTGAGGAGGTTCTTATTTCTGATGCTCGGGAGGTTATTACTTGGCACGAAAGGCGATGGCATCAACTGCCGATTCCTAGGGATACTCGAGGACTTGGAGGGAGTCGGCAGATATGCCTGGGGAGCGACGCTGTTGGCGCACTTGATAGTCGACCTCTCCACGGGGACAGGTCGAGAGACGACTGTCAGTGGCTTCTCACCTTTTCTTCAGGTATGCATTTTTCCTCTTTTATGTGTTTTTGTTATTTTTAGAATACATATGTGTATGAATGCTTTGCTAATATGATGCATGGATGCAGATTTGGAGCCACTTGTACATGCCCATGGGGCGCGTCGACCCACAGCCTAGAGGTGAGGGATCTTTCCCTCTAGCACGGCGGTGGCTGCCGGTAGTGTTTGGAGCCCCACTCGCCTATGAGTTGTGGGTGTTACGGAGAGAGTTCTGAGACTTCCCTCCCTCACTGGTATGCATGATGCAATGTTATGCATTTCTTTTTATGTTTATGTTATATGATGGATATGATGGATGTATGCATGCTTGTGAATGCAGGTGCGGTGGAGACCCTACGAGGGGATGACCGACGAGGGCCAGCCGTGGGTCGTAGCGAGCCGACCTCGCTTTGAGCATGAGCTTTGGGTTCATTGCCTTAGCGAGATTGAGCCGTTACGGCTTAGACTGGTGATGAGGACTCTCGGCCTTCATCAGGAGTGGATAGAGGTTGGAGAGCCACGAGGGATTGGGAAGAAGACGCGCGGTCGTACCAAGGAGATCGACTGGAGAGTGTGGTTCGCAGACCAGTACGCCGACTGGCAGCGAGGCGGGACCCGAGTCACCTCTCAGGCAGCGGACAGCTCCGAGTACCTCCGGTGCTACTGGGAGGTTTACGCCGGTCGACCCCAGATGAGGGTCTTGGGGGTATGTATGAATGCACTTATTTCTAAATTGAATACAAATGCTTATGTATCTATCATGTGACTAATATGTAATAGATGCAGGATGCACGGGATATAGCAGCGATGGATGCACAGGCCCACCTACACAGCCTGGAGGCACAGCTGGCCACCACGCGGGCAGACCTTGAGACCTTGGTGAGTGCTTAAATGATTTCTATATGCAAATGAATTTTTGTCCTTGAATTATTGATGATTAGCCACTGACAATCTCAATTAATGCAGCGTGCCCAGCAGGGAGCAGCTGGGAGAGAGACGGGAGAGGCCTCTAGCTCGAGAGGGCCTAGTGCAGAGGCGACTGCACTAGCAGAGCAGCTAGCAGGGGCAGTGACACGGGCCGAGGCAGCAGAGCGTGACCTCGCCTCACGGGTAAGTTTCAAAACTCAGACCTCATTCAATTATCTATTATTATGTGCTGATGAAAAAGTGTTTTGCAGACGGAGGAGCTCCGAGCCGCTTTTACTTGCATCGAGGAGGGCCAGCAGGCGATGGCCACACGGGTGAGTTTTACTTTTAACCATGCATTCATTTCATGAATTGTTGAATTATTGCATTAAATGTGGAACTGATGACTTGTTTACCTGTTTGCAGACTACACAGTATCAGGCGGCTCATAGCCGGGCTGCCCTAGCCGAGGCAGAGTTAGCGGTCCGTGAGCAGCGGGTCGCAGAGCTGGAGAGGGCTTTGAGGCGGCGGGAGGAGCTGCCTCAGGACGTAGCAGAGCTACGGGTCACTCTTGAGCTGGAGCGGAGAGAGCGTGCGCGAGAGCGCGAGGAGCGTGCTCGGGAGCGTGAGGAGCACCTGGCAGACCGTGCCCGTCACCACAAGCTACAGCAGACAGAGCGTGCCCGGTACTAGGAGCAGGTGGCAGCGCGCGAGCGTGAGCTGGCAGACTTGAGGACCCAGCTAGCCGTTACCCAGGAGCGGCTACGAGCGTCAGAGGAGCGTCTTCAGCGAGGGCGTGAGCGAGCACGAGCTGCAGGGTACGCCTTCACCAGCTCCACCTTTGTGGCGGGCTCCTCTCTTCGAGAGAGAAGCGAGGCAGGGGACCAGGTTCAAGTTCCAGCTTCTTCACGGGGGCCCATGCCCCCTCCACCAGCTCCTCCTCGGGACGGCGAGGATGAGGTAAAGAGGAGGAGAGAGGTGGGTGGAGGCGAGAGCTGAGAGAGACTTACTTATACTCCTCCACCCTCACACCTGTACTCAGATATTTATGATGTATATATATATGAGATTGAAATTTTTGTTACCTGAGCACTTGTGTAGTTGTGTACTTTGCTCCTTTTCCACGTTCTTTGCTTTTGCTTCACTTTTCCCTGTGCCTGCAGCCGTAGTTCACACTTAAGCAAACAGGTTAATTCACCTGTTCGACTTGGCCCCTTGCTTAATAAGCAAGGGATGTCTTTACTTTGACCTTGATAACGGGTCAAGGGGCCAAGCCTTTAATCAAATAAGGCAAATGAAATAACCAATAAAGGGAGATGCAACATGCAAGCAGTCATATGCAAACCATAATAAAAGATGCCCATATAAGATGCAAGCACACATCATGAACGATAAACCACCACCACTTTTTATTTTCTTCTTTTCTATTTTTCTTCTTTTCATTCTTTTTTTTTCTCTTATTTTCTCAAAAAGACGCCTTAGACTAGGTCGTTTTTCAAATAAAAGACGCCCTCAGTGACGGTCGTTAATTTTGAAAAAGACTTTGATTTTCGTGGAAATGACAACCTACCTAGGGGCGTTATTTGAGAAAAGATGACTTTCACACAGGCGTTAATTCCATAAAAGGCGCCTTACTCAGAGGCGTTAATTTCCATGTCTTCAGAATTGCGTTGACAAAGCTACTAAGGCACTAGGTCCTACGTGGTCATCATTGAGTATTCATTGATCTTTCTTGAATAATCAAAAGGGGGTCGACGTGCTAATGGTTAAACTTATACGCAAGATCTCGCACGGTGCAATCTCCTAGGTCAGTCTCGACCATTCTGCTGGTTTATGACTTACCGCAAAGAAAGAGATGGAAGAGGATATAAGGAAGCCCATAAGGGATTCTGAGAAGCTCGAGGCAAAACTACCTCCCCTACCCTATGCCTGTTGGGGTTCAGTCTTCGGCATAGGGAAATTTTGTTGCCTTTTGCCTCTTTTATATTGCATGTATACGCCCAAGGTTTTCCTTGCGGGGACTTTGCCCTCTTGACATGCTTTTCTTTTTACGATTTGACTTTCTCTTTGAAACTGACTTGTACTGATGAAAAACCTAATTGTACTTGGGCTTTTGCGGCATTTTTGTTCCCTTTTGGGCCCTGACTTCCACTTACTAAGGCGGCGGGTAGGCTTGACGGGTCTACTCCGAGACCTCCCTTCCTCCCTTATGGGCCGAAGAGGAAAAGAATGGGTATTGTCTTCACCTTTAGTCAGGTTTTTGGCTTCCCATCGAATTTTGCACCGCTTGAGTTCGAGGTTTAAGTGTGTAGTGTGTGCAGGAGTCGACCCCATTTTAAGTTAACAAGACTGATGAATGAATACTGAATTTTGACCTTTCAGACTTTGCGTCCTCGTACGCCATGGCAACCATTTTGGAAATTGGAAGATTTTTTTTGAATTTTGGAGAATTTCTATTGTTTTTTTTTTGGAAATTTCAATTTTTTTGGATTTTGGACAATTTCAATTTTTTTTGATTTTTGGATTTGGGGTAGTATTTCTTACTAGCTCCTCTCCTTCAGCATTAATCAATTTATAAGCATTGCCAGGATAAACATCTTTTATAACAAAGGGTCCTTCCCAGTTTGGTTGGAGTTTTGAACGGGGTCCACCAGGTTTTACAAAGATTCTCTTGATTGCCATCTCACCGATTTTGAATTTTCTCTCAATTACTTTCTTTTGATAAAAATGTGAAAGCCTATTTTGATAAACGCGTGCATGCTCAGCGGCGACCAGACGCTTCTCATCTAGGAGTTCCAACTGGGCAAGGAGTGAATCACGACACTCATCAATAGAGAATTCCTTGTCCAATTGTACTTGCAGAGAGGGAATGAGAATCTCATAAGGAACTACCGCCTCCATTCCATAAGTAAGGGCGAAAGGGGTTTGCCCAGTGGGGGTACGAATGGAAGTGCGATAGGCCCAGAGAGCTTCAACTAGCTTGTCTGGCCAATCCGAAAATTTATTAGCCTCACACGTTTTCTTAACAATTTTGATCAATGTCTTATTAGTTGCCTCTGCTTGACCATTACCCTACGGATAATAGGGAGAAGAATGATGCAATGCAATGTTATACCTGTTGCAGAGATCCTTGAGCTCTTGAGAGATGAATTGAGGCCCATTGTCGGTGACGATGGTACTTGGGATGCCGAACCTTGCGATGATATTCTTCATTATGAACTTGCAGACGGTTGACGCTTTGATCTCCACGTATGCTTCCGCTTCCGCCCACTTGGTGAAGTACTCCGTTGCCGTAAGGATGAATGACTTTTGTTTTGTAAGGAGGTTCGAATCACCAAGAGGTCCAATGATATCGAAAGCCCACATGAAGAAAGACCATGGGGAGGACATAGGATGGAGTGAAGAAGCAGGAGAATGAATCTTGTCGGCGTGCAGTTGGCACTTAACACACCTTCGAACATAGATGGAGCAATCCTCTTCTAGAGTTGGCCAATAGAAGCCTAGCCTAAGGATCTTCTTAGCTAGCATCTGGCTGTTCACATGACCACCACACACTCCTGAATGCGCCTCTTCCACGACCTTCCAGGATTCATCATCGTTGAGGCATCTTAATAAAACACCCGTGAGCCCTCTTCTATAGAGCACACCTCCAACCAAGACATAACGTTGAGCCACTTTTCTAATTGCTTTCTTCTCTTCTGCAGTGGCTTCTTCGGGATAGGACTGATTATTGCAATATCTGGCAATCTCATAATACCAAGGTTTCTCCTCATCAGCCAATTCTTCTTGCCAATCTAATAACATGACCTCTTTGCTTTTAAGAGCTTCACTCCGCCTGACCTTCTCAAGCACCTTGTCCCTAATGTCGAGGAACGCGCGATCCTTAATAGCTGGAGTGTCACGCTGATGAATGAGAGGAACATGGAAATCTCGTTCAGGAGGGAAGACTAAAGCAGAGGCCAATGAAGCAAGAGCGTCAGCTAAGATGTTCGGGCTACGAGGGACATGGACGAAGATCAATTTGGTGAAGAGTTTGACATAAGCTGAAGCAAGTTCCTGGTATGGTTTGAGCTTAGGATTGATAGTGCGGCATTTGACAAGCACCTGGCGTAGAATGAGCTGACTATCACCAACAATTCGTAATTGGGTAACAGCATATTTATGAGCAGTTTGAAGGCCGGCCAAGAGAGCTTCATACTCAGCTATATTATTTGTGACAGGGAAAGTAAGCTGAGCGGCGAATGGGATGGTGACCCCTTCTGGTGTTAAAAGAACCATGCCGATCCCTCTTCCTTGGGAATTTAGAGCTCCATCAAAATGTAGTGTCCACATCGGATCGTGGGGTTGATTAATGGACATTAGTTCTTCATCTGGAAACTCCGAATTGACAGGATCAAATCGGGGTAGAGGGTGGTGAGCAAGATGTTCGGCAATGGCGTAGCCTTTGATAGCTTTCTGTTGAATGTAAGTGATGTCAAATTGAGAGAGGAAACTTTGCCAGCGTGTTAATCGGTCGGTAAGGATAGATTTTTCAAGAAGGAATTTAATCGGATTCATGCGTACAATGAGATGAACCTCGTGAGCTAAGAAATAATGCCTTAACTTCTGAACTACCCAGACTAAAGCAGCGCAAGTCTTTTCCATAGCTGAGTACCTTTGCTCACAGGGGTTAAGAAGTTTAGACAAGTAGTATGCTGCCCTCTCCTTCCCTTCTTCATCCACTTGAGCTAGGACAGCACCCACAGAGTCATCCAGGACAGAAACATAAAGGATGAGCGGTTTGCCTGGAATTGGCAGCCTTAGGACAGGAGGATTGGCCAAATAATCCTTTAATCCGTCAAAAGCTGCCTGACACTTGTCATCCCAATTAAACTTGACCCCCGGCTTAGTAAGCTCGTAAAATGGCCTACATCTTTGTGAATGCTGGGAGACAAAGCGACGGATAAATTGCAACCTCCCGATTAATCCTCGAACTTCCTTCAAATTCTTGGGAGGAGGCATATCTCTGATGGCCTTTGCCTTATTGGGATCAACTTCAATTCCCCTTTTGCTGACAATAAATTCAAGCAACTTCCCTGATGAAACACCAAATACGCACTTCTTGGGGTTCATTTTCAACTGATACTCTCGTGATCTTTGCAATACTTTAGCTAGAACCCCAGGATGCTCAATCCTTGTTCTTGATTTTATCACCAGATCATCCACGTACACCTCAATATAAATGTGGATCATATCATGAAAAATTGCCATCATAGCCCTCTGATAGGTGGCTCCAGCATTCTTGAGCCCAAAAGGCATGACCACATAGTAATATGTACCCCACGGTGTAGTGAACGATGTTTTCTCTTGATCTTCCTCGGCCAGGCGAATCTGATTATAACCCGAAAAGCCATCCATGAAGGAGAGAGTCTCAAATCCTGCCGTATTATCAATTAAAACATCAATATGAGGGAGGGGGAAGTCATCCTTAGGACACGCACGGTTGAGGTCCCGAAAGTCTATACAAATCCGAACCTTTCCATCTTTCTTCATAACTGGGACGATGTTAGCCACCCAGTTAGGATAGAGGACAACTCTAACAAATCTAGCCTTATGAAGCTTGTCAATGGAAACGTCTCAACCGTTGTTTGACCGGGACAGACCCTGGCTTAAGTGTAAGCCGATGTTCAACGAGCGCAGGGTCTAGTCAAGGCATATCTTCATAACTCCATGCAAACGTGTCCTTGTATTCTTGAAGTACCAAAATAAGCGCCTCCTCTTCAGAGGGCGGCAAGTTCTTTGAAATGAGGACAATCCTGGGGTCTTCTTCCGTACCCAGATTTATTTCTTTGGTAGGCTCTTCTACTGAGGCTGATGGTTCATCAAATCTCCTCATGCCACTAGCAAAGGCATCAGCCTCGTCCTCATATTCTTCGTAACTTTCATCCCCCTCTTCAATAGGGTCTTCATCATTCATAATCTCATAGACACCCAAACCCTCATAAGAAGCACAAGTACCCTCATATTCTATCTCTGGCAGGATGATCGGATTCTCTAGAAATTCGGGAAGAGTTGAGCATGCCTGGCACCTTTTAGCCAATTCTAACAGGAATCTACGGGGAATCTGCTTACCCTCGGATTTCGTATGTGAAGCTACCCCATGAATTTTATTAGAAGAAGAAGAGGAGCAACTAGCTTGATCATTAGAGGAAGAAAAGGAAGGAGGTGCAAAAGTGGATACAGGAGGGGATACAGACGAAGACCCTTCGCCAGAAGGGTAGAAAAGATTTGTCAATGAATCCTGGAAGAGCGGCCCCTGGGTCGGGACACCCTCGGAAAGGAGATAAGAGGTCTCCTCAACGGAGATGGAGGATTGAAAAGTTGAAATTTTGGCATTTTTTTTTCTTCATTTTTTTCTTCATTTTTTTTCTTTTTCCAATAGAAAGCAATGTGAAGGGAAAATAGAAGGAGGAGTGGAAATTGAAAGATTGGAGAAGGGTTGAATCAATAACGACCTACGCGGGGGTGTGATGGAGAGTCTGGAGAATTGCTCGAGGAGCAAGGGAGGAATTGGAGAAGAAACTCGAAGTGAACTTGGAGAAAAGATAACCATGATTGGGGGTGGTCTGGGTACACATGGAAACATTTGGGAATACAGGGAGACAAGAAGAGACGGATGCATGGAAGTGAGAGAGAAAAGGCCGGCCCACAGCCTGTTTGTCGTGAAACCTTCTTCGTATGGCACATCAGGCTCTCCAGTGTCTGTATAGTTGCTCAATAACTGCCTTTTATCTATTATCACAGCAGGTTTTTCAATCAGCTCATGGATCAATGGCGGACATTCTGGATCAGTTGGCATAAATAGACGGCTCAAAGCAATAGTGATATCATTCATATCAAACCATCTATACCAGTCACACTCAGGATCATCCATCTTCCTTCTTTTATCAGGCCTTAGAGACTCGAGGGCTTTATAGGTGGCCAATGGAGCAATATGATGAGCAAACTGTCTAGCATGAACATCTTGACAGTCTAACATGGAAGTGACTATTGTAGTCTGCTCGTTGTTTTGAGTGCCACCTTTGACAAAATGTGTTTGCAGTGTCCATGTAAGTGGCTGGCGATCTGTCTTCAGAGTAGACGTCATAACTGCCCATGGTTCTTCTTCATTCTTGCTTGGCCCTTTATAGCCTAGGCCACCCCGTGCAATTAATTTTTGTGGCTTGACAAGCTTAGTTCTACCTTGGAAATTAACACCCAGGCCTTTACCAACTTGGTACCCCATTTTCATCAAAATATTCCAGCCAGGGGTATTTATTATGCTCTTCTTCTTCTTCCCCTTGGAAGTCAGAGGTGTCATAGCAACCGTTGTGACTGTCTCTGAGGGCGTCGGCCGTGGGTTAATGACATCTAACACTGATAACAACGGTTTGTTGGAAGGCCAAATAGATGGAACTGATGTTGCTAAGTGTATGTCTTCATCTGGCAAAATCGGCATGCTAGTGACTTTGATAATACAGCCTTTATGTGGAAACTTGAGGCATTGATGATTTGTAGAAGGCACCGCATCCAGCTATTGAATATAGGGGCAACCCAGGATGCCATTGAATGTTGGATCCATGTCCAAGATGTGGAAATCTACTGTGATTGTAGCTGGACCCAAACTGACTTTTAATGTTATCATACCCAAGGGAGGCTTCTTGGTGTTATCATATGTTGTGACTGTTATAGTGGAAGGCCGAACCTGACTTTCCGAAATGCCGCACATCCTTAAAGTGCTAGGCGGCAATACATTGATGGATGCCCCAGTGTCCACCAAACATTGTTTTACTGCCACCTTGTTAATGTCCACTGTGATACACAGAGCATATTTCCGAGCTGGTTGAGGTGCTAGTTCATGTTCATGAAAAATAATTACTGGCTGACCGCTAGCAGGCGTTAGGACCATGGTTATATGCTCGGCAGGAATGTCTTCATTAACCATGACCTTCTGCAGATATTCTTTTAAGGCCAATTGATGGGTTGTTGACCTTTTGATCAGCTCTAAAATAGAAATTCTTGCTGGAGTCCTGTCCAGATGCTTTAATAAATCGTATTGAGTGCCCGGGATAGACTCCTGCTCCTGTTCTTGCTCATTGGGCCCCTGTGTGGGCTCCTGCTCCCTCTGAGGAAAAACACGGTGGAATATCCATTCACTGCGGAGTACCATAGTTTGATTCGGTGACGCCTCTGTCGGGGAAGGGTGGAGGGAGGTTTAGAGGATGAAGAAGGGACATTAGTGTTGGCAAGTGGTGGAAAAGTGTTCAAAGAAGGAGCCCCTGTAGGGGGTGTTGGGGAAGGGTTCAAAAAAGAAGCCCCCGTAGGAGGCGTGGGAGTAGAAAGGGGTGCCCGAGTGTGGGTGGAGATAGTTGGTTGAATAAGGAGAGACCTGGGTATAAATGGTGGGTGAACTGATGGTGGAGGGGTCCTTGCCGGTGGAGGAGTAATGGTGGTGGATGTAACAGGTGTTGATGATGGGCGGATGAGGAGTGGCCTAGATGGCAAGGGCGAAGGGTTGGTGATGGGTGGTGGAGTTTCCTGCGTGGTAGGCTGCGGAGGTGGAGAACGGGTAAGGAGAGACCGGGTTGGCAAGGATGGGGAATTAATTGGAGTAGATGGGGTTTTGTTAACAGGGCGCAGAGGGGTGCGGATCAGCTAGGGAGTGTGAAGCGTGCGTAAGAGGCGTGGAGGTTGGTTTGGATTGTGGTTTAGTGCCCCGACAGAGGCGTTTTCTTCGTGCCATCCTTGCCCCCTCTCCAACTCATGGAGGGTTGTGACAGGATTCACATGCTGGTTTAGCGGGTGCTCCGGCAGTGGATTGTGGACAATCCCCATATCTTGCTGTGGTGCTGGAGCTTGCTGTTGTACTTGTGGAGCTGGTTGCTGCGGCTGCTGAGCCTGTTGTTGCCGAGGAGGTCTTCTTGTTTTTAGAGAGGCGATAAACTGCCTCATCTCATCCCAATTAATACCGCCTTGGTCATTTAAGTCATAAATATAGTCTTTGAAATGAAAGCAGTGATCAACATTGTGACCAGGGGAGCGGTGGAAAACACAATAGCGGGATGTGTCAACATTAGCGGGCCACGCCGTCCTTTCCTTTGGTAAAATGAGCAAGTTGGAGGCCATAAGGCCATTGAATATATCCG
Source organism: Amorphophallus konjac (assembly GCA_022559845.1). NCBI lineage: Eukaryota > Viridiplantae > Streptophyta > Magnoliopsida > Alismatales > Araceae > Amorphophallus > Amorphophallus konjac. The sequence continues at coordinate 130,730,433 of CM040126.1, read as the reverse complement.
GGAGACTTTCGGGCAATGGTGGATAGTGGGCCCTTTTAGGACCTAGTGGTCTCCTTTGTTGTTGCTGTGATGGGCCGTAGTTGGCGGGTGGTGGTACTTGGTTGTATTGTTGAGGAGCTGGGGGGTCGAGGTGCGGCGTTTGGTTTTGTGGAGGAGCAAAGGAATGTTCGGGAGCGGATTGGTGTTGTGGGGGTGCATTGAAGAGGGTACTTTGCTGTGGAGGTGGCGGAGGTCGTGGGTTAGATTGGCGAAATGGTGTGGGGTTGCCAACCACGCCAACTTGCTCGTTAGTAACGGTGCCCTCAGTCGTGGGTCCGCTATTGTTGACATTTGTATTCTTTTTAATCAGCCGCTGTTTTGGTTCAAACATGCCCATGATGGGCGAATCTTTCATCTAGGTTTGAATATATCGAGCTCTCTCATAGAGCTCCTCCATGGTAGTCAATCTATTCATGACCAATATATGCCGGAACTGAGGGGTTGCATTTGAAATGATCATCTTGACCTGTTCCGGATCTGACAATGTATCTTTCAATTTTTCGGCCATTGATCGCCATCTATCAGCAAATATAATGAAGTCCTCCTCAGGCTTCATATTTTCTGCAACCAGATCAGTAACTGATAGGGAGGGTCCGACCCGGTCCCTATATTTCTGCAAGAATTTCTTTTGGAACACATCAAAGTCACTAGCATCTGCCGGGTCCAAGGAATAAAACCACTCGAGGGCTGGCCCCTCTAGAGACCTTCTAAACAAATAAGCCAATGAGGCTTTGTTGCCCTGCCAAAAGGAAGTTTCATACATAAAATCTTTCAAGTGAATAAATGGATTGCCAGTTCCATTATATCGCCGAAAGTTCGGCATTTCAGAAGGTGGTAGATGAAATACTGGCAATGTAGGGAGAGAAATCTCCGGAGCATTCTTTGCAGCAGTAACTTTCTTGAGTTGTTCTTCCATGCTAGCCAACTTTTGAAGGAGTAGAGCATTGGTGTCTGACTCGACTGGGACCGAATTTGGAATGAAAGAATTTGGCATAGGCGTCCTTAGAATTTGGGGAGGTTGAAGGAATTGAGGCCTAGCCGCAGAATAACTTGCCTGTTGGGCCGGCATGGCCACAACGGGCGTTGTTGGATGTGAAGGAGTTTTGTGCAAGACCGCCTGGTCATTAACAACATGATGGCCACTCGCGATCGGAGGGGGGTTGGAAGATGAAGAGGGAACAGCTTTCCCTTTCAAAGCGGCCTGAACTGCCTGCCGCTGGGAGTCATCCAATTGAGATAAAGCATGAATCAAATCATTGACATTGAATGATGGGGAGGTGTTCCCTGATGCGTTTTGGTTGGAGGGTAAAGCTTGAGAAGAGGGTTCAACCTCATGAGTTGTGGTGTCAACCACATGAACTTGGGAATAATGTGCATGAGACGGGGGGTAGTTTCCCTCGTGGTAAATGGAATCCTGGAGGGGAACCTCATAAGATTGACTGAAAATATTCTCATCGATGTCATCATAGGAGTACCCGTAGCTTGCCATGTTGATGATTTTACCTGAGCGAAGTTGCATGTTTAAGAGGAGAGAAAGCTTATCTTGAAGGGATTATAACCACAATAATCACTCAATCTAATCAAGTTTATGCAAACAAGTTGTGATGAGCGCAAGCTTTTAGATTCAAGTTTGAGGTTAGGGTGAATTAAGTTGCAGCACAATCCACTCTTTTTTTGCAGTGTGAACCCTAGTTATGAATTTGAGTGTGATCTCTGGGTAAACTAGGTTCTTTCTCTCTCTTCACCAACGATGGGTTGTCTAAACTCCGAATACTTCAAGGTACAACTAGCCCGGCGTCCGTGAGGGAATCCACGGGTGCGGGGACTTACGGAGGTCTTGGAAAAGGAGTTTCCGGTCCAAAGAGACGGAATGCTCAATGGAGGGTTATTCCAATTCCAAGAAAGGTGTGTGGAATCCTAGTGTAGAGAGAGGAGGTCTCTCGACCAAATGCCACAAAATACAGAATAATATGATCAGATCAAACAGGTATAATCAGATGATGAACATATAAATCAATCCAGCATGAATAGATAGAGCAAACCGGTTTCTGTAAACACACAGGTAAGAAGCGACTTAGCAGCAGTCGCTAAAAGCAGAAGCAACGACAGGGGGGCTGCCGCTAATCTGTGAAGTGCTGACCGACAGTGCAGAAGAAGTGCCTTGGTGTGAGGCGCTAATTGTGAAAAGGACGCCTCTGGCAGAGGGCGTCAAAAAAAAGACAGTGCACAAGCTCAAAATAAAAGACGCCTTGATGTCAGGCGCTGCATTAACAAAGGACGCCCAGACCAAAGGGCGTGAATTCTCAAGGAGTGATAAACCAAATCAAGAGGTATGATGAATAGCGCCTTTGTAGAAAGCGTTAAATAACATAAAGACGCCTTGGGTAAAGGCGTTAAATTATGAAAAACGCCTTGAGGGAAGGCGTTAAATAAGAAAAAAGTAGCGATGTTCACAAACCGGCTAATCCGCAGTGGACAATGGAGGGTGCCCGTGGGGCACAATGGAGGGGTACCGTGGGTACCAAAGGGAGGGGCACACGTGGGTGCCAATAGGAAAGGGCACACGTGGGTGCCAATAGGAGGGGATAATCGAAAGAAAAACAGTGGAAGTCCCACCGTGATCGCCAATTTGTGAACACCTAAAGAAGAAGATGTTACGCCGACAAAGCTAAATAAAAAGGGGGCAAGTGATTGCTATATGGAGGGTGATCGCCTGAGGGGTTACCTCAAAAAAAGGAAAGAAATTGATCGCGAATACCTGGTGAGAAAAGGGATGCGGGATGATTGTGGATTTCTTCCTCCTCCTTCTACCGGCCGGCCAATGAAGGGGGGTTTCTCTCTTTGATTACCTATAAACAAATCACAAACAAACAAAGAAAAAAATAGGATTAGCCAAAGTGTAGTATCAATCCTCAAGTAGAATAAGATGATGAAATAATAGCATGAAGTGCGCACCTTTTGGTTTCTTTAAAACCCCTAAGAGAATTAGGGAAAGGAAGTGTGATGCAAAGCTAATGCAAAAGATTGTGATGAACGATGATGAAATAATGAAATAAGCCAACGTAAAGAACTCCCTGCTGTTCCTGACAACAGTAGAGGGAGAAGAACCAATAGATGAAGCAATAGGAGGAAGAAGGGACACCGAAGGATCAAAGGCTCTTGCAGAAGAGACACAGTCTTCTCTATGAAGAATTATGTTGCTCTCTGCTAACAACTAATTTTTTCTATCTCAACGCTGCTCTGCTCTGCTAAGCTCTTCTCTGCTTCTAACTCCTCCTAACCTCTCGCGCGAGCTCAACCCAGGGGGCTATTTATAGGGTGCAAACACAGATTCAATGGGATAAGAACAGGCAAGACTCATCTACGGCAAGGCCTCTACTTCCCCAATCGAACACGGTGACCAAAACATAGCAGGGAACTCTCCAGGAAAGGTATGTTCAAGCAGGACTCGGAAGGGTGGAAGACGACCCACGGAAAGGCGTTATTCGAAATTGACGACCTGGGCCAAGGCATTAATTGAAATCACGACTGGGACAAAGGCATTAATTCATGGATTTAATTTTAGTAATGAAAACATTCTTTATTTGAAAATGATGAAGAGACGCCTGAGGGAGAGGCATTAATTCAAAACACGACCCATGGAGGGACGTTAATTCTTATTTTCCAATTTTGAGTAGGATTTGTAAAAGTCCAGAAACTGACGCCTTTTGGATCAGTCGTCCTTTCTTTGATAAACGCCCCGGCCCAAGCCATTATTTAAAACACGCCCTACGTAGAGTCATGAATTACAAAAACAATTAGAAAATGGCCTAAAAACACACAAAAATAGAAAAACTTCATATTATGGAAATATTGAAGTTCACTTTGGGGCGTTAATATGGTGACATGAGATTTAATCAACATAGTATCAATTTTAGCGTGTCTACAGCGTTGATCACCTGCTCGATTACCTCGAGCGACAATTCCTGGTATGCCAGGATGCTAGGACTGGCATCCAAAGACGTGTGCGCGGTTTGGTGCCTTACCCGCGGTGGCGACAGCTTTCGAGGAATCGGTTGACTGGTGCTGGCGTCCGAAGACGTATGCGTGGTTTGATGCCTTAGCCGCGGTGGCGATAGCTTTTGTTGGGAAGCGAACCGAGAGATACACTTGTTTTCCTACTCCTTAGCTTTGCCTTTGTGATCACACTGAGAGCCTAGTCTAGCGACAACCAAAGGCACCGCAGGGTATTATCGCTCTGCACAGTTATCCCGACTCTGCGGACTGGCTGAGCCTTGTGGCGGTGGGTCCGCCACTCGAATTGAAGCCGCTGAAGACTCTGAAGATGTCTTCTTTGTACTTCAGATTATGTTGACGGGTAGGCGGAGAGGACCCGACGGCTCATCCGCTGAGGGGATGTGACAAGGCTGAGACGGGACCTCACCCTGCTTTTGCTTTCCCTTCCCATCCACGGCTGCCGGAGACGGAGATAGGACGGGGAGATGACGAGAGAGAGATGAAGATCCCGTCGTCGTCTCGCCCACTAGAACATCCTCTCGGTCGAGAAGGACCCAGAGAAGCCTAGCGGTGTCTTCTTCAAGGAAATGGAGAGACTTTAGCTCCCGCCAGGATCGCCACCGCACGGTCGAAGTGGCTGAGGTTGGCTGGCTAGCTGCTGACGTCTGGGGGCCCACAAGGGCCGGAGGAGCAGGGGAATGAATGACGTTGACCGAGAAGTTGGTCGGCTCCGTCTCTTGACTGGCGTCCCGCTCTCTACGCCTCGGCAATCGTTTGAGTGCTTCTCGGTTGTCAGTCTGGAACTCAAGCCATTCTGGAGGATGCTGATAAGGCAGCCCGTGCCCATTTTCTCGAGGGGAGTTTGGTCGCTCTAGCGCATTCCTGGCAGTGCTCAGGGTTTCTTCGACAGCTTGTCGAAGCCTGACAAGTGACATGGAATTCCCCTCCGCATCGATCTGCTCCCATTAGATCTGTTCCTGGATGAGGTGTTGAACTTCCTCACAGGATTCGATCGGGTGGCAGATCCTAGCGTGGAAGGGGCAGTACTAGGAGTGACTACGATCCCAATGGGTGTTGTCGGTGGTGAATCGCGGGGCATGATCTACCCATTCTCGACGAGGATATCGAAGAGTCGCTGGGTTCGCTCCCTGGGGAAGGAGAGAGGTCTGTGATCATGCCAGGGCCTCCACCCCAGATACTAGATCAAATGTCCCCTTCGACTGGCGCTGGGCTCCTCTGACTCATCATCAGAGAGAGAAAATGCGGCCATCATATGGATGACATTGGCTGAGTGGTGAACCATGCGTGCTGCCTTAGCTGGCCTGGTCCACGTATGTGGTTGCGGGGGATCGATGAGAGCACTCTTCATTTTAACGAGGCCGTCTCGGATCAACTTCTGTGCTTGAGTCTTGAAGACGTAGCAATCTTCAATTGAGTAACCCTGCATGCGATGATACAAGCAATAACTGGGATCGTCGATCTTCAGGGCCTCGTCCGACTTGCGGATTTTTGGCAGCTCAACAATCTTCTGGGCCATGCAGAGGTCAAAGAGCATCTTCGCATGTTCCTTCTTGAAGGAGAACGGTGTCTTCATGTGCTCCGAGAAGGAGGGAACAGTCGGCTTGTCCACTGGCTTTTTGTCAGAACCAGTGGACTCGGCCTCCTTACTGGTCTTGGCAGTAGGGGTGAACTCTATGATATTCACGTCCTTACTGGACTAGCGTTCTCGCACTTGCTTCCCCTTTGATGTAGTGTAGCTCAGGTGATTGGCGAAGAACATTTCTATTTCAGTGACTGCCGAATTGAGTTGGTTGAAGCCTTTGATATTGGTGCCGAGAAGCTTTTTGCTGACCTCGGCTGCTAGACCTTAACGACATATGGTGATGGCATCCTCCTGAATGGGTGGATTGACACACCTCATGCGGAGGTCTCGCCACTTTTTGATGAAGTCGAGGGCGCTCTGTCCCTTTTTCTGTCGAAGAGAACAGAGTTCGGCTAGGGAGACCTTTCGCTCGGCCATTTGAAAGCGGTCGTGGAATTTCTTCTGGGGATCCGTCCAGTCGATGACTGAGTTAGGCTTCAGGCGGGAATACCATGAGGATCTTGTAGCCAGTTCTGCTCCGCCTGGCACAGCCGGGTGAGCCCCCCGCCATATGCCGCCGTATTAAGGCCAATCTCCTCCCTATAAAACCTAATTTGCTCACCCTAACGGAGAGAAGAGAGGAATCGATCAGGATACACGCAGTCACACTCAGAGAAAAAAAAAAAGGAGTGCATGCCCTCGACACGCTGAGAGAGCCAATGAAGAGCCTTAGCTTTGAGCATAAAGAGCCTGCAGCCACCATTCCCCAGAACTAGATAGATCTATTCCAGGAACGCGTGAGGAGGAGTCTGTCTTTCTATTTCTGCCGATTCTAGTGTAGATGGGTTTTCCACCGAAGGTGCCCTCACTGGGCCACAGTTCCCCTCCCCATTTCTTCTTGAATTTTTGCATCACCGTTGTATACTTTACTCTTCTGAATGGAATAAGAAGTTCAGGCTCAATTGAATGCTTATTTAATGCTTCTCCCTCTCTACCCCCGCAACCCCCTTATGCCCAGAAGGGCTACAGTGAGTCCCGATTAGGGAGAATATAGGGATCTGGGTATGTTTTTCGAGACGAGTCTCCATGTGCATTTCTCATATCTCCCCTTTCTTTTCACTACTTCATACTTGTTGGATGAAGTAGGGATAAACCCCAAACTGAGTACAATGCCCCCTCCTTAGGGCTACAGATGTGTTGTCGATTCTATTTTTTTTAATTTATGTCTCCTTCTATGCGAACCGACACGTTCATTGACTCTCGGATCACTCCCGGTGTTTCTTTGCACTTGCCAAATTCCACCGATGATTTGCCTCCTTGATTGAGGCCAGAGGTTTGTGGTTCCCCAAGCATGATCTCTGGCTGCCCAGGTAGGTGAGAGAGATGGCATATGGGAGCAACCCTGTTTTCCATCTGAAGTAGAGTTATGTGCATGTCGCTGGTTCATGAGTTTCTGCATCAATCTATTATCCATGGGTGGCATATGTTCTCTCCCGGGTCATACGAAGCTTCTGGGTTCCACAGAACACCCTGATCACCCAAGGCTGGTCACTGTTTAACCTCTTTTCTTCCAAAAATTATTTTAAGCGCTTAAGGGGACTGATCTGGCGACAGTGAACACGCACCAGATCAGCTCTAGACAGCTTCATCTGGTGCACAGCATGCTGTCGGATCGCTCCACCCCCCCTATGGCTGCCGGATCAAGGGGTCTCCCCATTGCCAAGTCCCGACAGATCACTACCTATGCCCGTCGGAATCCTTTTTTTCTGTCGCCAGAGTACCCCCTATTGGAGAGGCCGCCGTGTAGCTCCAGCCACCATATGAGCCCCCCCCGCCGCATCAAGCCTCTGCCACTGGATCAGCACTAGTCAACCTGATCCGGCACGTTGCACGTTGCCGGATCAGCAGGGTGTTTGGGGCTGTGCTAAGTCGACTCCTCGCTTCTCTGTGTGGACTCAAATGCACTGTCCATCTCCAGTGCGTTGACCCCACTATAAGGGTGAGTCGACTCCACAAGGAGGCCCCAATGATTCCACATGACGGGTTGCCGGGGGTGTCGACTTCCCTACTAGGGTGAGTCGACTCAAGGAGTTTTGAGTCGACTCATCATTAGGTGTGAGTCCTCAGTAAGTCGACCCTACTGGAGTGATTTCTATCGCCTTCTACAAACTCAAGCTGGCCGGATTTTATTTCGGTCGACTGATTTTGGATCTCAGTGTCCTATTTTCATGTATGTTATTACTTCCTAATGGACAATCTTCATTCTAATTGTCTCAGGCTACTAGTCTACGAGATCTGTGTAGGCAGTAACTGATAGCCACAAACCCGTCGTTGAAAAGCCGTGCCACAATTTAAAAATTAACCGAACTCACTCACTTAAAAATATTGAAATTAAAATAAAGTGGTGAATATGGGTCGATCCCACGGAGAAGAAATGTTTTCAAAATAGCATGGAGGAGAATTCTTATATTTGAAAAATCCAAAATTTTGACTTAGATTATACTAAAGAAAATGAAAATTGCATGGAAGTAACAAATTAAAGCATATGAGAGGGTTAAGGATAGAAATTAGAAAGAGAGGGAGAAAAACTAAGAAGACACAATTTGCACAAAATCTGAATTTTATTGTTATGAAAGGTGACAAGTACAATTCTATGAAAATTAAAAATACAACTTGGAAATAAAAGAGAAGAAGGAAGAAATAGAAGCCAAGATGATGATGAATAGTCATCGTCTCCTCCATGCCGAGCCTTGGAATTTCACCCCGCCGTGGAAGTAGACACCGCCTTCAGAGCACCAAAGGAAGAAGATCTACCTTGGGATGTGTGAAGAAATATAAAGAGGGAGATAGATAGGTAGAAGAAGAAAAGAGAGAAAGACTTAATAAAAACGTAGTAAAATCAAGTTAAAAATAAAGGGTGAGAAGAATTAAAATAACTTTAAATGTAGAAGGAATTAGAAGAAGTGGAAGAAGAAAAAGTTGTAGATCAGAGTAAGAGGAAGAAGTTTCGTGAAGAGTGCAGAGAGAGAAAACATGACGAAGATGGTGAAAAATAAGGAAGAACAGAAGGTATTTGCGCTGATGAACAGTGAAAACGGGAAGATAGCACCTTGAAAAAGAAATCATAACATGAAAATAAAGAGGAATTAGAGGAAGATGAAGAAGAAAAAAATTTAGATATTTGAAAAATGAAGAAGTTTGATGAATAGACTTAGATGAAAAGAAGAGTAGAAGATGGTGAAAATAGAGGGAAAATATAATTGTGAAAAATCGGGTGAACATGAAAAGGTGGAGAACTAAACTTTGAAAAACTTGAAATAACATAAAAACTAGAGCGAACTAGATAAAGCTGAAGAAGAAGAAAATTTAGAGCATGAAAAAATGAAGAACTTTCTTGAAGACAGTAAATTGAAAAGATGAACGGAAAGAGGAGAAAAAGGGCTTAGAAGAAAGGCTAACTTCTCATCGGTCTGCTCTTGGTACCCTTTTATAAGGTTCATGAACCTCCCACAATCGTGGATTTCTAGAATAGCTCAAATCTAAATTTGTAACATAGATTAGTTGTCCAAATTAGATCTCTTCTCCAAGATAGAGTTCTCCTTGATCAAAACATGGAAGGATAACATCGATCATGGGCTAGATTGCTTCAAAAAGACCTTATCATTTTTATCTCTGCTTCAAAAGAAATGGCATCCAACCCTGTGGGCGTAAATTTAAATAGCGGCGGCCATAGTGGTCGCTCATTCTTGTTTTCTTATTTTGATATTTTCTCCTTTTTTTCATAAATCACAGAATTGGCGACTCCATGGGCGGGCGTAGTTTCTTTTTTTTTCTATTTTTCTTGATTTTCTGCAAAATTTAATGGGCGCCCGCTCTCATGGTCGCTTATTCTTTTCCCATATATTTAGCGCCCGCGCAAGCGGTCGCTATTTCTTTTTTCCAATAAAATAGCGCCTTCATGGATGGTCGCAGATTCCTCTTATTTTCAACTTTTCTTCTTTTTTCTATTTTCATAAATGAACGTGCACCTCCATACTTAGTTACTAATTCTTTTTTTTCTTTTTCTCCTTTTTTCAGCAAAATAAATTAGTGCCCTTTCGGTCAGTCGCTATTTCTTATTTTTAAAAAATTCTTTAAAATAGAGTCTGACCATCCGGTCGCTATTTCCTAAAAATTCAGAAATTTTAAATTATCAATATAATTCATCTCAGAATGACTTTCAAATAATTGTACAATTTTTTGAATATTTCTCACATAGTCATTTAGGCTCAAAATAATGATAAAATGCATGCAGACTCAAATAATGGTGAGAATAAAATTAACTACTTATGTAGCACAACTTTATTCATTTAATGCACAGAGATGATATATGTGATGCAACTTATGATATAGAATATAGCACTTATCACACCCCCCAACTTACTCATTGTTAGTCCCTTAACAATACAAATAAATTAAAATTTAAGACTAACAAGAGTTTACAAAATCCATACTCTCACATCCAACTCTCCTTTCATAAAATTAACCAAAGATTAGGAATCCGGAATCATTAATACATACTAGCCTTATGTAGAAAATTAAAGTACATGATCAAGAATTCAAATCAAAGCTCAATAACACTTGTGCATGTGTAACTATCAAATCCACAGCTTAGACAATTACATCCCCCATTTGCTATTCCAAGCAAGTGCCTTTCAACCTTGCACCTCCTAGATTAGAGCATTAAATATATTACCTTTTTATTTTCCTTATTTCATTGTCCCTTTGGGATTTTTTTTTATATTTTCTACACACATGATGTTGCACTACCCTTCACTATTTAACATGAACCTCGACTCTTGTCTTAGGAGAAACAGGCCCAGTTACACAGATCAAGGTTCCCTTTTCCGTTTGACATGAACCTCAACACGTCTTAGGTGAAGTAAGCCCGGTTACTAAGATTCGGAACATTTTTCATGGTATTTTTTCATCAAAAATTTTTTCTTTTTCATTGTTCCATTTACACTTATTTAACAGATAACTTTGATAGAAAGCTTAAAAAATATTTTATTCTTAAGAAGTGCAGAGCATCAGACAACATACCCAAAATAGCAGAAGGCTTGTCTTGCTTGTTTCATTAGCATGCAATGTGATTTCTATTTTTCTAAAGTGCCCATGAACTTTAAAAGGATTCTTATATCAATTTTCCATGGTTAAATTGAATAAATTTTCCGTCATCCTTCTCTCTTGTCTTTTTCTATTCCAGAATCACTTTCAATTCAAGCATGAATCAAGAAAACTCAATTGGGTATTTCATCTTTTCATTTTATGCAAGAATCATGTTGTACTATATATGCATCATGAAATTTTTCTCCCCCCCCCAACTTGAATGACATTGTCCTCAATGGCATATACAATTGAAAGTAGTAAAACAATGTACATAAAGAATATAAGTGAGATAGAAGGATACAACCTGGTGTGCGGGATGAAAACTCCATAAATAGATGGCGACAGCATCTTCTCCTTGGCCTTGACCTAGCTTCTGAAACACACTTAAATAAAAATATTAAATAACAAAAATTTTGGGTTGCCTCCCAAAAGCTCTAAATTTTCCGTCTTCAGGCAGACGCATGCATAGAAGGTACAAGCTTCATAACCAACGTGTTGACTTGAGAATGAGCCACCACGTTATCGCATCTTTATCGAAAAACATAGCATTGTACCATAACAAGACGAGATTGAGCATGAAAGTGTAGGGGCTAGAGTGGTTGTTATCACAATAAGATTGATTATGCAATGCATGGATTAACAACCGTACTTTTAACGAGGTGGCCTGAGGTAAATACCATGACGGATCAATTAGGCCAAACGGATTCCCTCGATTAATAATCAGAAAATTTTCTTCTCACTTGTGGTCTTTATAAGTGTTGAAAACATTAATGAAGAGCTTATTATCAAGCAAAATGTCCTACTCTTCCTCACTTATAGAGATTTCATAAATATTAGTGAGGTGAGAAGAGATCAAATGGAGATAAATTTCAAGCAAAAGATCAATGTCAAGGATCTTAGGAGAATCAACAATGAAAGAAGCATACTCCTCAACACCATGAAGCTTGGAAGGTTCAATGGAATCAAACAAATCGGCCAACATGAAAGTTTCCAACACAAATTTAGAGTTGCCGATGTCAGGAATAGATATTAAATCAATATCCTCCCCTTGATTTAGAGATGCCCAATCGAGAGTAAGGTCATGAGAATTATCCACCTCTTCATCTACCCAAATCAAATGTTTCATAACTTCACTCAAATCCTTCCCCATAGTCACCTTTTCTTCTTCTTCGTGGGACATGATCTCCTCAAATTCATGAAGGGACAGCAGAAGAGTTTGATCATGAACGCGCACCTTACTTTCCTCTTCTTCTCCCCCCAACTTGGGATCACTCATTTCCTAAGAATTCTTCTCATAAGGCCAATCAAGAGCAAGCCCCTCAATCTCAAATTCAGGAAAGGTCATTTGAGTACATATCTGAGGTTCATTTTTCTCTTCTTCTCTCTCGAACTTAAAATTAATTGACTCCTCATTATTTTCGGAATGATTGTGCTTGGCCATCACAAATTGAGCTTCACTAACTTCCTCCCAGTTCTCCTGATATGACTGCCCCATGTTTATGGATTAATCGTTCAGACTGATATTATAGTCATAACCAGAAAATGGATTTTTAAGGTGTTCAGTGGGGAGGCTAACATGTTGGTCCATTTCGAGCTCTCTATCAAGTTGGTCCAGCTGGGCTTGGATAATTTGGCTCTGAGCTTTAATGGACTGCTGATTGGCCAAGATGAGTTGAGTCATTTGATTAAACATATCCTCAAAATTAGACTGTGGAGAAGCTGGATAGGTTGGGTGGCACTCAGACTGTGATGGATAATTAGAATAGAAATCACTCTGGTACTGAGGTGATGGGGAATAGATGGGTTGTCCTTTATATTAGGCTTGGTTGTAAGGATCATTTGAATACGAAGCCCAATCTGAAAAGTGTGAGTTTGAAGGACTTTGCATGAGGTTTTGATAAGATGCCCAAGAAGTATTATGTTGCCCTCTCCCATAGGAATCATAAGAAGGTGTAGAGGGTATTTTAGCAATTTGGGCTTGTTCTTGAGGGCAAAATGAATTGTAGGGCCCATGAAGGAATTGAGTGGATTTGATATGATCTTGATTAAAGGAATGAAGCTGGACCCTCATGAGTGATGGACTTTCATTGCAGGTCGACCAAGAGTATGGACTATTGTAATGGGCCGGGCCAGGTTGGGTGAAAGGTGGAGGTTGAGTGGGACTATTGTTAACATAATGGGCCGGCTTGGCCCACATGTCATTATGATCATGATAATAAGGTGGAATGAAGGAATTTAAATTCATAGCCTAAAGAATAGATCAAGAAACATGGGCAACAAGTCCACCTCATCGAATTATTAGCCCACTCAAAGATTGGAATTTTCTCACCTATTTTTCCCTTTTTTTTGAAATTCACTATATGAGATATGTATGCAATATGATTGTTTTTTTATTTTTTTTAATGATGCAAATGCAATGAATTAATCACTATATGAATGTAAAATGATGATTTTTTTGAAAAGAAGAATTGGTACTCACTACTAAATTGGTCAACTGGCCAGGTAAGAGGTGGAGTTGTGGGAGGCCCCCCTACTTTCGTAGGGTCCCATTTAAATAAACACAATCTCACTTAAGCGTTTGTCACAAACCTCTAGCCTTGGACACCAATTTTTTTAAAATAACAATAAATTCTAACACTCTCTTTTTTATACATATATGAAACCTTCTAAGGGTAATGTACCTTCAAGGTACTTCTTACTACAACCTACCCGACGTCCGTGACGGAATCCACGGATGCGAGGACTTGTGGAGGTCTTAGAAAAGGAAAAGAGACGGAATGCTCAATGGAGGGTCATTCCAATTCCAATAAGAGTGTAAGGATCCTAACTTCCCCTTGAGAAGGGGAAAGAGACAAGAAAAGAAAGAAATTTTTTTTTCAAATAATGATGCAAGTAAATAAGAAATCAACTAAAATATAAAATGCATGAAAATAATGCAACTAAGATGAAAACATGCTATCCTAGTGATATTTTTTTCTATTTTTTTTCTGTTTTCTGATTTTTTTTTCAGAGACATTTTTTTCAGAATTTTTTTTCAAAAGAAAGAAATATGGAGAAAAGATAACTATCAATTAAAAATAGTAAAAAAAGATACAAAACTACTACAAATTAAGACCTAAAATCATGCTTTTGAAGTTTTCAGGATTTCTGATTTTTTTAGATTTTTTTCAAGAATTTTTCAGATTCTTTAAAAAAATTTAGAAAATGAAAAAATAGGACATTTTCCTACGTTTACTGACCATTAACGACACTTGAATTTTCTAGATTTTCTGAATTTCTGCTTTCTGTTACAATTTCAGGCTTTCAGTAATGTTTTTTGTCACGGTTTATTTCCTGAGATTTTTCAGGTCCGAATTTTGTGGATTTTTTGATTTTTTTATATTTTTCCTACAGAATAAAAATAAAAAAATTAGAAAAATTATATACAAATCAAACACAAGAATTTTCAACCATTAAAAATTATTGCTTCCCCGACAACGGCGCCAAAAATTGATAGTCACAAATCCGTCGTTGAAAAGTCGTGCCACAATTTAAAAATTAACCGAACTCACTCACTTAAAAAGATTGAAATTAAAATAAAGTGGTGAATACAGGTCGATCCCACGGAGAAGAAATATTTTCAAAATAGCATGGAGGAGAATTCTTATATTTAAAAAATCTGAAGTTTTGAGTAAGATTAAACTAAAGAAAATGAAAATTTCATGGAAGCAACTAATTAAAGAATATGAGAGGGTTAAGGATGGAAATTGGAAAGAGAGGGAGAAAAATTAAGAAGACACAATTTGCACAAAATCTAAATTTTATTTCTATGAAAGGTGACCAGTACAATTCTATGAAAATTGAAAATATAACTTGGAAATAAAAGAGAAGAATGAAGAAATAGAAGCCAAGATGATGATGAATAGCCGCCGTCTCCTCCGTGCCGAGCCTTGGAATTTCACCCCGTCGTGGAAGTAGATGCCGCCTTTAGAGCACCGAAGGATGAAGATCCGCCTTGGAATGTGTGAAGAAATATGAAGATGGAGATAGATAGATAGATAGAAGAAGAAAAGAGAGAGACTTAACAAAAACGCAATAAAATCAAGTTAAAAATAGAGGGTGAGAAGAATTAAATAACTTTAAATCTAGAAGGAATTAGAAGAAGTGGAAGAAGAGAAAGTTGTAGAACAGAGAAAGAGGAAGAAGTTTTGTGAAGAGTTAAGTGAGAGAAAACGTGAAGAAGAGGGTGAAAATGAAAAAGAATAGAAGATATTTACGTAAATAAACAGTAAAAAATGGAAGATATCACCTTGAAAAAGAAATCATAACTTGAAAACGAAGAGGAATTAGAGGAAGATGAAGAAGAAAAAAATTTAGATCTTTAAAAAATAAAGAAGTTTGATGAAGAGACATAGATGAAAAGAAAAGTAGAAGATGGTGAAAATAGAGTAAGAACAGAATTGTGAAAAATCAGGTGAACAGAAAAAAGTACAGAACTGAACTTTGAAAAAACTTGAAATAACCTAAACACTAGAGAGAACTAGCTAACGGTGAAGAAGAAGAAACTTTAGAGCATGAAAAAATGAAGAACTTTGCTGAAGACAGTAAATTGAAAAGACAAATAGAAAGAGGAGAAAAAGGGCTTTGAAGAAAGGCTAACTTCTCATCGATATGCTCTTGGTGCCCTTTTATAGGGTTCATGAACCTCCCACGATCGTGGGTTTCTAGATTATCTCAAATCCAAATTTTTAGCATAGATTAGTTGTCCAAATTAGATCTCTTCTCCAAGATAGAGTCCTCCTTGATCAAAACATGGAATGATAACATCAATCGTGGGCTAGATTGCTTCAAAGAGACCTTGCAGTTTTTGTCTCTGCTTCAAAAGAAATGGCGTCCAACCCTGTGGGCGCAAATTTAAATAGCTGTTGCCATAGTAGTCACTCATTATTATGTTCTTATTTTGATATTTTCCCCTTTTTTTCATAAATCACAAAATTTGCGACTCCATGGGCGGGCGCAGTTTCTTTTTTTTCTATTTTTTTGATTTTCTACATAATTGAATGGGCGCCCGCTCTCATGGTCGCTTATTCTTTTCCCATAAATTTAGCGCCCGCGCAAGTGGTCACTATTTTTTTCCAATAAAATAGCACCTTCATGGATGGTCGTAGATTCCTCTTATTTTCCAACTTTTCTTCTTTTTTCTATTTTCATAAATGAATGTGCGCCTCCATACTCAGTTGCTAATTCCTTTTTTTTCTTTTTCTCCTTTTTCCAGCAAAATAAATTAGCGCCCTTTCTGTCAGTTGCTATTTCTTATTTTCAAAAAATTCTTTAAAAATGGCGTCTGACTATCCGGTCGCTATTTCCTAAAAATTCAAAATATCAATATAATTCATCTCAGAATGACTTTCAAATAATTGTATAATTTCATGAATATTTCTCACATAGTCATTTAGGCTCAAAATAATGATAAAATGTATGCAGACTCAAATAATGGTGAGAATGAAATTAACTACTTATGTAGCATAACTTTATTCATTTAATCCACAAAGATGATATATTTGATGCAACTTATGATATAGAATATAGCACTTATCAGTAACCATTCTTCTGTACTTTGTTTTATTCCTATTACAATTCATTACTTATCAAAGTGGCTGCCCCGATTCCTCTCCTCCGGGAATATGTTTCCCATTGTTTCATTATGCTATTGAGCGTTAGACCACCTCCGTTGCTGTGTCTACTTGATCTTCTGTGGCCCTGATGGATCCAGGAGATCTGTTAAGTGTCGGCATGATCTCCGGGGATTCTGAATTGGAAAAATACATCATCATCTTGAGGGTTCCGTGCCCCTACCGCCTCCTGGCTAAGGGTTCCTTCTCCCTCAAATGAATATAAATTGCTACCAGTCGGCATACAGTGCCCCGATATCCTTTGACCCACTGACCATGGTTATTCTAGCACTCCCTTAAGCCTCTATGTATATGTCGTGGTGCCGAAATGGGTCGACACAATTAGCAGAGTGTGATCGATAACACTTGGGTGACACGGGTCTCCTGCTAGGCAAGTCCTTGGAGATCCGCCGCTTACGGAGTCCGTCTCAGCCTGCTGTGGATGGGCCTCCTATAAATCTCCCCCAACACGTTCTGGGACAGGGGGAGATGCTATCGAAATTAACTTAGAAATCTGAGTTTCATTTCCTATTTTGAATCATGTTTTCCCTGACCTTTCGCTCAATTTGTATCCCTTATGGTGGTAACGGCCCCACAGTAATCCATGTTGAATTGTGAGAGCAAGGTGCCTGATAAAGGGGATGAATCAATCACAAGTGTCGTCTCCTGACACACATCATCCCGGTGACATGCGAGCTCATCTGAGCGCGGTCATGCCGGTTCTCCTCATGAACCCATATGCATGCACTGCAATGTTAAAGACGGTTCCATAATAAAAAGGCAAGCATTGATCGACGGCCTCACGGGTGATGAAGATTTTCTAGAGGGCTGGCCCTCGGGCTCCTCCACCTATCATGGGGCACGGGATTGCCACTTAGGCATGACCATCAGTCAGGGGACCGTCTCAACACTTCGTGGACGAGTCTCTTATACTTTCCCCGACACACTTCGGGACAGGGGAGGTGCTATCGAAATCTTCCCAGAACATGATGAGTGAATAAACAAGTAAATAGTCAGATAATGCAACGATATTATACCTTCAATCAACCAACACCAAATTTTCAAATGATGCATAAGTGCTCGTGGTTGTATGCAACATACGCGTTCCATCGGAAGGTGACTTCTACACGCAATTCTGAATAAGGAAATAAAATTTTGTATGCAAATTTACCTGAACGTGTTCGCATACGTATATATATACATACATAGATGCGCACATTCTATACCATTGAATGCCTGCATGTCCTAATTCTCCGGTATATAAAAATGGTGATTTGCCGAAAGTCAGATTAAGTCTGACTGGAGACTTCCACTATGCGTGAGTGGAAACTCCGCCTCATACCGAGAATCGATCAACTTAAAAAAACATCATCCCATCGCTTGCTTAATTACATGATAAACCTCACTTCATCGAATGTAGATTTCCAAACTTATGCTTTCATCCAATTCATTTGGCCCCGGGGTTTCTCTATTTTGGCGATTAATTAAGGGTTGTCCTTCTTTCGGAAGGGCATAATTAACGTTGTAGCCTTCATGGTACGCCGGGTTTCGGGTCCCGATACGATACCCATCTTCGTCTGATCAATCAGATGGGGTGCATAATAAACTTGTCACAAGTGTTATTGGCACGCCCACGCACTTAAATAAAAACCACCAACTATAATAATAATAAATAATAAATAAATAATAAATAAAAATAGCTTATCCCCATAGTGGCCGACTACTCTTCCACATCAAACAAATCTCAAAGGTGTGGTACGAGACAATAGGGGAACACTTTTTAGTCTCTACAAACTAAAACAACAAAATGTTGAACTAGATAGGCCGAAAAAGGTGACATCAAAGAAGATCACGAGCATTATTCTTGTAGAGGCGGGAAATTACTCCCTGGACCTCATACCACACCTTTAAGATTTATTTGTTTGGGGAAGAGTAGTCGACCTCTTGAGAAAACCTGCAAACACTATAAGGAGTCAAAAGGAGCCCTGGAAGTGCTCCCAAGGGACAACCCTCGGATGCTTAAGTCAGAGACGTGTGTGTAAGGTAAGAAGGAGGGAGAAGAGAGTCAGAGTGAAGAGAAAGAGAGTCCGATCAAAGAAGTGGAGCTCTAGAGGGTGCTCGGCGGGCCTAGAGGATGCTCGGAGAGGCAAAGAGAGAAGAACCACAAGGGGACCTCTCTGATCCTACTCCCCAGGCGGAGATTCCTTTGGCTGCTATGCGGGAGCTCTTCTCTCTATGGGTGACTCTGTGTAGAAGCGTCCAGAGAGAGTCTCTGGCAGTATAGTTGTAAGTGCGGGCGAAAAAAGTCCCTCCTCTCTAGGTCCGGTGAGGGTCTATTTATACAAGCAGCCATGGCGCTGGCCATTCCTCGACCGGGAAAGTGGCAAGGATTGTGGAGGGACGTTTTCTTGATCGTGGGGAGTTGCTCATTGTTCCCTTACCCATTATTGGAAGGGGGGCTCCGCGGTAGGGATTCCAGTGACGTGGGTGTGACTTAGTCTATGCTGAGGGAATCCTTGCAATAGTAGTGGCAACGTTCGTTTGATGGCGAGTTCTACTGTGTCTGGGACGCACGCAGTGATTCATCCTGGGGGCTGACGGAGCTTCCTTGGGCCTCAACTGGGATGCTGTTGATGGGCTGAGGGTGGAGTGTCCCATTACGGACTTGGTCGATCTGGGCCGCAACGGGCCTGAAGATGTTGAGCCGTATTGGGATTGGTAAATTTTACCCTCCTCATTAGCCCCCCCCCCCCACTCCTGAGCATCGAGTGTGCTCGGAACTCAGGAGAAGCCACGAGGTTGGTTGAGGGGAAATGTTTGAGAGTAACTTCTTGAGCCTTCTCATTCCCCTGACACGGGGTTCTGCTACTTACCACCCTTATTGGCGCGCAAGGTAGCTTCCTATGGTGTGTCAGGTGATGCAGGCATCATCATGGCACAGTCGTCCTATGTCTGGAGACACGGGCATCGTGGGCGCTTGGATTTCCTGCCCAGTGTCTTGGAGGTGGTGGTGGTAGCTGCTAGGATTATCACTGCTCGAGCGGAGCCAATGTCACCCAGAAGCAAATGAGTGGTAGGACGCTCGTTAATAGGGCTAACTATGGGATGACCCACTCTAATTTCTGAGGAGCATGTCTAGCTCTTCCCCCTAAGGGGGGTATGCTTAGGTGCCAGCCCCTAGGACGTACCGTGTAGGGCACACCCGTGGGGTGGTCAGTGGACCACCTCAATGCTCCTTGAGAGGAGCTAGATGGTGCCATAAAATAACTGTTCCTTAATTTCTAAGGGACGCGTCTGGCTCTCTCCTAAAGAGGAGGAATGCACAGGCGTCGACCTCTAAAAAGCACTTCGAAAGGCACACCTGTAGAGCGATCGGTGGCCTACCGCCATACTCATGACTAGTAGACCATGAAATGATCGGCTCTATTTTCGAGAGGAGTTAGTTTCTCCTTAAGAGGAGCGAACGTCTCGCCACTTGGAGGTGGCATAGACAGCCACCCTTGGTATTTTCGAGAGGAGCATACAGTCGTCCCTGTGATAGGGCAGGTTGTTGCTCGCCTCTTGGAAGTGTGGAGCAACCAATGTTTTCGAGGGAAGCATACGTCTACCTCCTGATGCGGAGTAGACTATTGTCCGCCTCTTGGGAGTGCAAAGCTACCAAAGTTTTCGAGGGAAGCGTACATCTATCTCCTAAAGCAGAGTAGATTATTGCTCGCCTCTTGGGAGGGCAGAGCTACCAAAGTTTCCGAGGGAAGCATACATCTATCTCCTGAAGCAGGGTAGATTATTGCTTACCCCTTGAAAGCGTGGGGCTACCACTGTCCCGGCGAGTACTGTAGATGGGGCAGAGAGATACGAACATGCCAATCCATTTTATTATTGATAAAATACCTTGAGATTTATAGAGTTCCAAGTGTGTGGGAGTTCTCGACCCTCTAAGGATGACAGCTTGTATGCCCCTTTGTTGAGCACCTCTACCACTCGGTACGGATCTTCCCAATTTTGAGTCAGCTTCCCTGCGGCAACTCTAGGATCGACGACACTGGTGCGGCATAGCACGAGGTCCCCGAGAAAGAAATGACACTTTTTAACTCAGGCATTATAGTATTGAGCCAGTCATTGCTGATAAGCGGCTAGCTGAGTCCGAGTACGATCTATGTCTTCTGTTAGTAGGTCAAAGTTTTCTCATAGGACCTGATTATTCTGCACTTTGTCGAACTGGCTGACTCTCAATGTCGGATTAGAAATTTCTACTGGTATGATGGCCTCAGAGTCGTATGCCAAATGGAATGGAGTTTCTCTTGTGGAGGCCCTTGTAGTGGTGCGGTGCGACCATAAGATGCTCGGAATGATTCGCCTACTTGTTCAAGGCGGGTCTTGATGCCATAGAGGAGGGTTCGATTGGCATTTTCCACCAAACCATTGGCCTTGGAGTGACCCACCAAGGTGTAGTGATTCCAAATCCCTAGGTTCAAGCACTTCTCTCGGAAGACAGTGCTATCGAACTATCTGTCATTTTCGATTGTGAGGATGCGCGAGATCCCAAAACGGCAGATGACGTTGCGCAGGATGAACTTCCAGGATGTCTCTCCCTAGTGTTGTGCCCCTGTGGTCATTTGAGTCATCTTGTGGTCATTTGGGTCATTCGACATCATCCTGTGGTCATTTGAGTTATTTGATATTCTTGGTTTTGATAATGGCTAAACACTATAAGGCATTGATGTTTTACCACTCTTATATGACTAAACTACTTGATGTTATTTCATGACAGATATGCCAAGGAATGGAGTGGAGATGGCAAATGTGAAAGCTCAATGATTACACCCTCGCACGTGGATATGAATATCTTGACTTATGGACATGTTTCTTTGGGCTAACACTTCATTTTGCAGGTATAGGTCTTTCCGGTCGACCAACACACCTTAGCCGGTCGACCATATTTTCCAGAGATGAAGAACTTCAGAATTTACAGGTTCCGGTCGACCAGTGGGTAGTGGCCGATCGACCAGTTCTTCCAGAAACAAAAAACTCCAATTTTTACAGGTTTCGATCGACCGCCCCTAGGCGTCTGATCGAACGGTTTTGCCAGAGCCTAAAAGTTCTAGCTGCAGCAGGTTCCGGTCAACCGCCCCATGCTTTTCGATCGATCGCCAGCCCCGAGCCATCAATTGTTGACTTTATTTTCCACTTCGAGAAGGGCCATTCTCCATGGATTTCTTTAATCCTAAAGTCACCCAATCACCCATAAAATGTGGATCTGGTCTGGGGGATGTCCAAGGACCATTCAAAGGTTATAAAACACATGCAAGAGGGTTAGAAACCCTAGTTGATCATTTGGGAGATCAAAGGAGGCTGCAAGGGTGTGTTCAAGGGAGAGGAGTTCGAGTACTGTAGCGGTGAACAGTACTCCGAGAAGAAGTTCTTCATCAAACCCTCAAGTGATTCAAGCTACTTCAAGAGGAGATCAACCCCAAGCCAAGTGAAGATAAAGTTGCAACCATCATCATCTTCCTCATCTCAAGGTGATCCAAAGAAGCTCATTCTCAAGGGAGATCAAATCTGCATCCTTCATCTTCTTCATCAACTCAAGGTAATCCAAGGAAGACCATGTCACAAGGAAAAAGATACCATTGAAGAATCAGATTCAAGCTTCAGCAATCTCAGACAAGATCTTTTCTCTTTGAGCATATTTCACATCTTGTTTGAGTGTTTTGATATTTGTTCTCTTTTCATTTCATTCAAACATTTGAAACTGAAGATCATCCCTACCGGTGGTTAGTAGGAAGGTAATCGGAAGTTCTCCGATCTACGGTGTTGACGTCCCTACCTGCGGTTATTAGGAAGGCAATCAGAGGTCTTTCCGATTTGCGGTTCAGTGCGTGGCACTAGTGGAGCCTCACCGGATTTGGTGACGGGTGGATGTAGGACTGGGGATTCAGTCCGAACCACCTTAAAATCTCGTGTGTTGTGGTTTGCTTGTGTGATTGCTTTATGTTAGATGCATGCTTAGGTTCAATCTCTATATTGCGTAATCATCTTGTTAAGTGAATCATAGTGTTCTTCGATAAGCTAGTTACACTCCGTTGCAATTTATTTTATCTAGCTATATAGAGGGTTGCATTGTGAAAAGAGGGCCAGATCTATTCACCCCTCCCCTCTAGATCCGCTGTCCACTACTCAACACCTAGATTTTTCTCAGGGGTTCTATCTCTACCCATTTGGTGAAGTAATCGATGGTGATAATAAGCAATTTCTTCCTCCCCTGGGCTTCTGGGAAAGGGCCCAATATGTCTACCCCCCACCGAGCAAATGGGCGAGGCTCCATCAAGGTGTGAAGCTGTGTTGCCAGTTGGTGATGTAGGTGTGCAAACTTCTGGTATTAGGGACAACTCCGTACGTATTCAAGGCAGTCCTACTATAGGGTGGGCCACCAATACCCCTGCCTGATGAGGCTTCTGGAGAGTGCTCGCCCCCCGATATAGCTATCGCAGATTCCTTCGTGGACTTTACGAATTGCTTGATTGGCTTCAGTGGGGAACATGCACTTTAGTAGTGGCACAGAGAGTGAATGTCTGAGAATGCGTCCGTTGACAAGCCTGAAGTGTGCTACTCGGGCTCGCACTCAGCGCGCTTCTGAGCGGTCGTCGGGCAGGCGCTAGTGTAGGAGATAGTCAAGGATGGGGTCTATCCACGATGGTTGGTTCATGGTCAATGGCATTTACCTAGGGCCCTGGTTCTTAAATGCTCGGCAACTGTAGTTCCTCAACTAATACTGCCCATGAGCACGTGACTGAGGTGGATGAAGCCAAGCGGGAGAGGGCGTCTGCTCGGGTTTTTTCTACCCTGGAGATGTGAACTACCTCGAGGTGAGAGAGGCCCGAGGAAATGTCCTTCATCTTCTGGAGGTATTTGATCATAATTGACTCACGGGCCTCGAACTCTCTACGAACTTGACTGGCAATGAGCAAGGAGTCAGTGTATACCCGAAGGTTAGATGCTCTGAGATGCTTTGCCATGTGGAGACCAGACAGGAGGGCATAATACTCAGCCACGTTGTTGGTGGCCAGGAAGTTGAAGTGTAACGCGTACTGTAACTCAACCCCTTCTAGTGATAAGAGGACTAGGCCCGCTCCACTCCCACTCGCACAGGATGACCTGTCCATGTACAATTCCCAGGCTAACCCTGGGGAGTGCTCGGATCCTTCCTCATCAGGGAGGGTGCATTCGGCGACAAAGTCTACCAAGGCTTGGGCCTTCATGGCAGTTCTCAGGCAGAAATTGATGTCGAACTCTCCCAACTCAATGGCCCATTTGACCAGTCTCCTTGAGACGTCAGGTTTATGAAGTATATGGTGCAGAGGTTGGTCGGTCGGGACCACTATAGCATGGGAGAGGAAGTATGGCCGCAACTTGCTAGAAGCCGTTACTAAGACGAGCTCGAATTTCTCGGTCCACGAATACTGAAACTTGGGCCCTTAAAGAGCTCTACTCACATAGTAGACCAGCTTCATGCTCCTTTCGTCTTCTCAGACGAGCACTGCACTGAGTGTGCCCGACATTAGATAAGTGAAGTAGCAGTTGTTCTCCACCATGTGGCTTGGAGAGGACTGGTGGCAAGGAGAGGCATCTTTTCAAGTCTTAGAAGGCTTGCTTGCTTTCCTGGTCCCAGTCTACCCATCCTTTCTTCTCCGATGACTTGTTGGCTTGCTTGATGAGCCGGAAGAAGGGGAGGCACCTCTCAGCGGCTCTAGATAGGAACCGAGTGAGGGTGGCTACGCAGTTGGTGAGGCACTGTACATTCCTCACCCACTCTGGTCGCTTCATCTCCAATACAACTCGAATTTGGTTGGGATTGGCCTCGATGCCTCAGTTAGTCACCAGGAAACCTAGGAACTTGCCTAACCTCACTCCGAACGCACACTTATTCGGGTTGAGTTTTATATTGTACCTTCGGAGCGTACCGAACGTCTCTGCCAAATCCTTCATATGGTCTGTTGCACGCAGGCTTTTGACGAGCATATCGTCAATGTATACTTCCATGTTGCAACCGATATGGGAGTTGAACATATGGTTAACAAGTCATTGGTATGTAGCTCCCGCATTCTTTAACCCAAACGGCATGTGTATGTAGCAGTAGAGACCATGGTCGGTGATGAAAGTTGCCTTGTCTTGGTTGGGTTCATGCATGCTGATCTGATGATACCCTAAATAAGCATCAAGGAAACTCAACATCTCATGCTCTGCCGTTGCGTCGACAAGTTGGTCAATCCGTGGCATGAGGAAGCTATCCTTGGGTGTGGCCTTGTTGAGGTCAGTGTAGTCGACGCACATGCGCCACTTCCCATTGATCTTGGGATCCAGGACCACATTAGCAACCCAGTCTAGATATTGTGTTAGTCAGAGGAGTCCTGAGCATAACTTCTCACTCACCTACTCCCTTATGATAGCCTAACGCTTGGATTATAGCGCCTCCTGCGTTGTTGAACCAGGCGACACTTTGGATCCAATTTTAGCTGGTGAGTGATTATTTCTGGTGGTAATCTGAGTAGCTCATCCTCAAACCAAGCAAACACGTTTAGGTTTGTCACCAAGAAGCATTGGTAGGCCTCCTTCTCTTGCTCGGATAACATTGAACCGATCCGCAAGGTGCGGTCTGGGCTCTCGCTTACTTGTATGAGAAAAAGGTCTTCAGCCAGTGTGTTCCCACTGGGCCTAGGTTCGTCTACTTTGGCTTTCTTCTCTGGCGGGGCGTCTTCTGTCTATGTCTCTTTGGTGAAGATCAAGTAACACTTCTGGGATTCTCCTTGATCACCTCGTACTTCCCCTACTCCATGGGGAGTTGGGAATTTTAGCTTCTGGTGAAAGGAGGAGGGGATGCCTCGTAGTGTACCCAAGATTTCCTAGCCAATGATGGCACTGTAGGCAGCCATACCTCGCACGACCGTGAAGTTAGCTATAAAGGTCACATCCTGTGGAGCCGTCCCAAATGTGATTGGAAGGGAGATTTGCCCTTTGGGTAAAATTGTTGAGCCGGAGAACCCATACAAAAGAGTGTGCAACGGCATTATACCCGATTGATCTACACCCATGAGACAAGGCAATCGTAGGACATCACGTCTGGCCCACTTCCATTATCCACTAGAATTCGACGCACTGTACATTGATTGATGGTGGAGGAGACTACAAGAGTGTTGAAATGGGAAGTGGTTACACTTTCTAGATCGTTATCTGAGAAGACGATGGAATCCTTGAAGCGGTCCCGAGTATCGTGGTCACGATAGCTCCCGTCGCTGTAATCGCTGTAGTGGACTCAGGCAACATATGCCCAGCATCTGCTAGGACTGTCCACTCCCGATGTCTGCCCGCTGGAGATCATCATGATCTCTTTCCCGTTGGGTTGGTTGTCGAGGGGGGTAGTGTCCGAGCTTTCTACTATCGCTTCTTAGTGGCCTTGGTGACAAATTTTTCTAAGAGCCCTCGTTGGACTAACTCCTCAATTGCGTCTTTGAGCTGGACGCAGTCGGCAGTGTCGTGGTCGTGGTCGCAGTGGAAGCGACAGTACCTCCTCCAATTTCTGGTCCTTGGGTCGGACTTCATTTTCTGGGGTCACCGGAGGTAAGGCTCCTCACGGATCTCATTAGGAATTTGCTTTCGTGTGGGTGTTTGTGGGGTGTAGTGCCTATAATGGCCCATGTCTCTTGGCCCCTGTTGGTCACGGCATTCCCGGTCACGGTGCTCGTGCTTGCTCCTCCCCTCTCTTGGGGACTCAGCCGACCTTTTGCGATCGGGTTGACTGCTCCCGGCCGCTTGGCTTAATGCTGCGTTATTCTCCTCACAACTAGTATATTTTTGGGCCAGGGCGAGGAGTTCCATCAGCATCGTGGGAGACTCTACACCGAGCGTTTGTCGAAGTATAAAGTCTCAGGTGACTTGTGTTAAAGCAATCATGGCGATGTTGACATCCATGCAAGGAACATGAAGAGGATTTTTCCAAAAACTGGACACGAAGTCTCATAAGGACTCCTCATGCCCCTACATGATGGCAAGGAGGCTCACAGCTGACTTGACCTCCTTGCAGCTGACAAAATTTTCCTAGAACAGTTTCTTCAACTGCGACAAAGAGGTAATGGTCCCGGCGGGTAAAGACTTGAACCAAGTCTGAGCATTCTCCCGCAAGGTAGTGACGAACGCCAAGCATTTCACAACGTCTGAGGCCCGGTGGAATACCAAGTTAGACTCGAAACTATGCATATTATCGGCGGGGTCAATGGTGTCATCATATAGGGTGAATGTCGGCAGTTGAAACTTCGGGGGGATCGGGGCTTCCATGATCTCTGGGTGAACGGGGCAAGGAAATCTGAGTCATCGTCGATGAATCCCCTAATCCATGCAGCCTGGAGAATGTCATCCTGATAACGAACCTTCCCCTCCAGCTCATGCTCCACCTCCTAATAGCGTCACAGTCGCTATGCCATCTCCAGGTTAGAGTGTAGCGGACTGCGGGGATGTGGTGTGAGCGAGCGACATAGGCGTTGTGAGTGCGCGACGGAGATGTGGGAATGCTCGCGCGCTCAGCGGGATTCCACCATTGTAGGAGTGCCTCCGTTTAAGGTAAGTCCCATCAGAGCATGATCCTTCTCCGGTTGCCGATTAAGGAGGCCTTGGCACACCTCCGTGAGCGCCTGGATCTTGCGGCACATTTTTGCTAGCTCGTCTGAAGCGGGGCCAAGGGGAGCTGCGCCTTGGGATGGATAGGTAGATGAGGACGCTTCCTGAAACTCTCGTCTGAGGCTTGCGGCTCGTCGGGAGCTCTGGGCCCCTTGGCAGTTACTAGTGTTGTGATAGCTTTCTCGGGGTGCCATAGCTTCTGGCTCGCTTCCGACAGATGGCGCCAAAAAGTGTAGAGGCAAGAATGTGCTCCATGGACCTTGTACCACCCTTTTAAGATTTGTTTGTTTGGGAAAGAGCAATCGACCTCCCAGAGAACCTGCAAACACTATAAGAAGGCGCCAGAAGGATCCCTAGGAGTGCTCCCAAGGGACAACACTCTGATGCTTAAGTCAGAGACGCATGTGTAAGCTAAGAAGGAGGGAGAAAAGAGTCAGAGTGAAGAGAAAGAGAGCCTGATCAAAGAAGTGGAGCTCTGGAGGGTGCTCGGCGGGCTTAGAAGATTGCTCAGAGAGGCAGGGAGAGAAGAACCACAAGGGGACCTCTCTGATCCTACTCCCCGGGCAGAGATTCCTTCGACTGCTATGCGGGAGCTCTTCTCTCTGTGGGTTACTCTATGTAGCAGTGTCCGGAGGAAGTCTCTGGTAGTATAGTTGTAAGTGCAAGTGAAAAAATTCCCTCCTCTCTGGGTCTGATGAGAGCCTATTTATGTAGGCCGCCATGGCGCCGACCATTCCTTCACCGGGAAAGTGGCGAGGATCGTGGAGGGACGTCTCCTTGATCGTGGGGAGTTTACCGTTGTTCCCTAGCCCATTATTGGAAGGAAGGCTCCGCGATGGGGATTCCAATGACGTGAGTGTAACTTAGTCCACACCAAGGGAAGCCCCGCAATAGTAGTTAGAGAGGGGTAAATTCGTGGCCTAAAAGACATGTGGCCCAAAGCGGCCTAACGGGACCTACGGAGCCCAACAAGTGACAGCCCCATTATTGGGCCCACTTACCAAAAAGCCCAACCCATTCGGACCGACTCAACCTAGGCAGCCTCCGGGCCCGAGAGTCCGAGTAACGGTCGCTCGAGGAGCCCAAACGGCATCCGAAGCATAACCGGTCGAGGGAAGCCTGGGGTTAAGAAGAGGGGAGGGAGAGCGCCCCCGCAAGAGGGAGAACCCACACTTAAGGTGTAACGTCCCCTACTCACTCCCTCTTCCCCCGCCCTCAAAGGGAATTGAACCACTATAAAAACCAAAGGAAGCTCTTCGGAAAGGTAAGCGATTCTGAGCACTCTGAGCCACCCTTATTGGTGGAGAGCGGTCTCGTACCCATCTACTGTCTCTTTCCTCTCCTCCGCATAAAGCTCTACTATCTCGCTGACTTAGACATCGAAGGGTTTTCTCCAGGATAATTCCCTTGGGCCCCCTGATCCGTTTCCCACCTTGCAGAATTCTATACTAACATGGCAACGATCGAGGTAGATCAGACGGCTCAGGCTTCAGCAAGAGATCACACCTCTTCATCTGGCGCCATCTGTGGGAAACGAGTAAAAAACCAATATGGTGCGGAGGAGTGGGAGTAGGAGAAACACCAGTGACAAAGGGAAGGCACCAGCATCCGTGGAAAGGGAACCAAGGCCGTCGCACTCTTCTACTGGCCCCCTTTCCAACAACCAGGCCAACGTCCTACCTCCACCGGCCGTGGGGGGACAACCCGCTGCCGGGGACCCAAATGCCCTCTGATCCCTCAATGCCAAACTGGATATCCTCATTGATTTAATGAGGACCCAAGTGGCCAGGGAGGAGCAGTCCCAACGTTCTCGAGTGAGTCCCCCCCACGTAGAAGACTCCCGGCTAACAGCCAGAGGCCGATTTATCCTCCAAGGAGGACCGCATTATTCGAAGCCGGCCTGGCGGGCCCTCGCAAGTTCCCCCCCCCCCCCCCCGGAGCAAGAAGTTTCCTCCAACCCGTGAGGAAGAAAGTCCGGGCCACCTCGACAGCACACTGTAGCAAACGCACCCACCGTGGAGCAGTAGGGTAAAAGTCAAGGGAACACCCAGAGCCCCCCGGCCCCGTCCTGGCGCCAACTGGAGCTTTCCCTCCTACTACAAGATTTTGAGCGACGTTTTGCTGAGCAGGAGCGTGCTCTTCATGCCCTACAACAAAGCTCCATCAAAGAAGATGAGGAGCAATCCTTGTTCTCTGCTGACATTTTGGAGGTAGAGATCTCCCCAAGGATCTCCCTGCCGACCTTTAAATCCTTTGACGGCCAGGGTGACCCGGCCGACCACTACGACAGCTTCGACGCCCTGATGACTCTGCACGGAGCATCTGACGTCATCAAATTCCAAGCATTTGTGACCACTCTGGTTCAAGGTGCTTAGGCCTAGTTCCGAGCACTCACCCCCGGAAGTATCACTAACTTCTGACAGTTCGGGGATTTATAAAGAAAGCTTTGCCAGTAGCAGGCCCCCAAGATCGATCGTGGGGTTGTTGGCACTCAAGTAGGCTCAAGGGAATAAATTGTGTGCCTACGTCATCCGCTTCAAGGTGGAGGCCCTGCGCATCCCCTGCCTGGACGTAGCCTCTGCCATTACCGCGCTGACAGGAGGAACACGTGATGAAAGCCTCCGAAGGGAACTAGTACTCCACCTGCCCTCCTCTCTCGCCGATCTGGTAACCTTAGCTCTGCGTCACGCAGAGTGTGAGGAAGTCCTTAACGCCTACCAAGACCCCGCAGGCTTGGGGCGAGAAGGGGAGAAAAAGCGGTCATCTGAGAAAGCCTCTGGGAAGGGGAAAAGGAGGAACCGAGAAGGCGACCGGAGGGTGCCCCTGCGTAAATTGGAGCGCTACACCCCCTTATCTACCCTTGTCTATGAAATATACCAAGAAATCAAGGACTCGGGCCTACTCCACCGACCCAAGCTGATGAAAGTCGACCCAAGACGTCGCAGTCGATGGAAGCACTGTCAGTTCCACTACGACGATGGCCATCATACTGGTGACTATCAATAGCTCAAGGATGAGATCGAGAGTCTCATCCGCCAAGGACACCTCTCCCAGTATGTGGCCAAGCAATGAGAAGACAGCGGGATCCCCCTAGAAGAAATCGATAATCGCCCCCGAGGAATCCACATCAACATCACCTCAGCGGGATCCGCCTCAGGTGGGGACAACAGCCGCGGAAGGAAGCATCATGCCGAGCGAGCCAATCGAGCCTCCGAGCCCCCCAAGGCTCCGCCTCCGGCAAATGATCAGTAGGCCTTGATTTTCTCCGACCAAGACCTAGAAGGGGTGGTCACCCCGCATGACGACGCCCTTGTAATCTCGGCCACTATCAACCATTGTAACGTAGATAGGATCTTAGTGGAAAATGGTAGCGCCCCTGATGTTCTAGCGTACGAATATTTTTTGAAGATGGGTGAAAACCCATTAAGGCTTTGCCCGGTTCGAACCCCCCTTTGCGGGTTCAACGGCTAGGCCACTTATCCCGAGAGAGCCCTGAGCCTGCCTGTGACCCTCGGTACCCCTTCTAAAATCGTCACCTTCATGATAAACTTCGTGGTGATCAAAGGGATGTCAGCCTATAACGCCATCTTCGGCCGCAGTATTATCGGCCGGATAAAGGCAGTGCCCTCCACCTATCATCAAAAAATGAAGTTTTCCACTAGGTACGGCGTAGGGGAAGTCTGAGGTAACTAGGCAATAGCTAGAAGGTGCTATGTAATCTTGGTAGAAGACATCGGGCTAGGAGACAAAAATAGAGAGCTTGGGATAATCGAGGACAAGCCGACGGCAGGTAAACCCGGTGGGGAACTGCCATCGATCTTCCTCAAATATGACCCGGCTCTGGAAGTGAAGATTGGGGCTGATTCACCGCCCGATGTACAAACTCAATACAAAGAATTCCTTTCGGAGTATGTCCAAGCTTTCGCATGGTCTGACAAGGATCTTCCGGGAATTCCCGCGGAGATGGTGATGCATCACCT
Organism: Amorphophallus konjac; assembly: GCA_022559845.1. Classification (NCBI taxonomy): domain Eukaryota; kingdom Viridiplantae; phylum Streptophyta; class Magnoliopsida; order Alismatales; family Araceae; genus Amorphophallus; species Amorphophallus konjac. The sequence goes on along the minus strand of CM040126.1, from coordinate 130,699,369 downwards.
CAACCTCGACCTGATGGTGAAACCAATTCAACAACAAAAAAGAAAGCATCCCCCTGAAAAATAGGTGATCACTAAAGAGCAAATCAGTAAAGGGAAGAAAATCTGGTTGTTCTGCCCAGTCCTTTACCGGACCTGGCTTGCCAATGTCGTCCTGGTACCAAAAGCTTCAGGCAAATGGTGAATGTGCGTTGACTTCACCGACCTCAATAAAGTCACTTCAAAAGATTGATATCCATTACCGAGCATCGACCAACTAGTCGATTCAACCTCGGGTAACGAACTTCTTAGTTTTTTGGACGCCTATTCTGAGTACCACCAGATCTGGATGAACCCCGAAGATGCTGAGAAAATTGCCTTCATCACTGACTTCGGCGTATATTGCTACACCCGGATGCCGTTCGGTTTAAAAAATGCCAGAGCAACTTATCAGAGGCCGGTTAACCAGATCTTTGAGGACCAGATCGAGCAGAACGCCGAAGCCTATATCGATGACATGCTCGTCAAATCACCCAAGGTCGAAGGCCATTTCGCCGACCTGGCCAAAACTTTCAACACCCTCCAGAAGTACCAAATGAAGCTTAATCCCGCCAAATGTGCCTTTGGAGTTAGATCAGGAAAATTTTTGGGTTTTCTAGTGACCTAGCGAGGGATCAAAGCCAACCCCGAGAACATCCAGGCCATCCTGGATATGCGGCCACCCACTTGCATCAAGGATGTTCAACGCTTGACATGAAGGATTATCCCGCTCAACCACTTCCTGTCCCGAGCGGCGGAGCGATGCCTACCCTTTTTCAAATTGTTGAGAGGGCCAAAATTGGCATCCCCTGCATTCGCTTGGGACGATGAATGCAAGAAGGCTTTTTCTGAACTAAAGCAGTTCCTTGCATCGCCCCCGGTGTTGTCGAAGCCTGTGCCCGGAGAAACATTGTACCTCTATCTCTCGGCAACATCTTCTACAATAAGCTTGGTCTTAGTTCGAGATGACAAAGGAGTTCAGAGGCCTGTATATTACGTCAGCAAGGTGCTCCTTGAGGCCAAAAGAAAGTACCCTGCAACTGAAAAGCTCGTGCTAGCATTGGTGACCTCGGCTAAGCGCCTTCGGCCTTACTTCCAAGGACACCCCATTGTGGTGCTGACTGGCGAGCCCTTAAAGAAGATTTTGGCCCACCCTGAAGCTTCTGGACGTCTTGTCAAATGGGCAATATTGCTCGGGGCCTACATCTGTTACCCACCCCACACGGCCATCAAGGGGCAGGCTCTTGCAGATTTCATTACGGAGAGCGCTACCCCGCCCGAGGAAACATCACGGCCAACATCCGACCCCGCCTGGGACCTATTCATGGACGGATCTTCAAGCTCGACTGGCTGTGGTGCCGGTGTCTTTCTTACATCACCAGAAGGAGTGGAGCTATATGCTCTGAAATTCAAATTCCCAGCGTCAAATAATGTCTCTGAGTATGAGGCCTTAATCTCTGGGGTTAGGATGGCGCGACGCCTGGGAGCCGAGCGAGTCAGAATTTACATCGATTCCCAGTTGGTCACCAACCAGATCAGCGGAGACTATGAAGCTCGGGAGCCACAAATGGTAAAATACCTTCAGCTGGTAAAAGAGATAGCCCAACTTTTTGAGAGTTTTCGGGTGATCCAGATAGCTCGGGAAGATAATTCCCGAGCAGACGCTCTCTCTCACTTGGCCTCTTCTATCAGTCTAGAAGGAACCCGGTCGATCCTCCTTGAGGAGTTATAACGACCCAGCATGGAAACAGAGCTCGTGGCCGTAGTACTGGCATCATCCGACGATTGGAGAACTCCGTACATTGCTTGGCAGAGCGACTCCCAGGAACCTACTGACCTTCGGGAAGCAAGGAGACTCAAATATCAAGCTCGACGTTTCGTCGTGGTCGATGGAATGCTTTACAGGCGATCCTTTGCCGAACCCCTCCTCAAATGCCTCGACATTCTGACAGCCCGCCAAGCAATCGAAGAGGTGCACGAAGGCATTTGTGGTGCACACCAAGGAGGGAGGTCGATTGCAAGGATCTTGTTGCGCCAAGGCTACTGGTGGCCCACTCTCCAGCGTGACTGCTCCACATACGCTAGGAAATGTGACCACTGCCAGAGGTTTGACCATCTAATCCACCAACCACCCTCGGAACTTGTGACCCTGGCCAAGACTTACCCCTTTGCTCGGTGGGGGATCGATATCCTGGGTCCATTTCCTATGGCCCAGGCCTAGAAAAGGTTCCTTATCGTTGCCGTCGATTATTTCACCAAGTGGATCGAGGCTGAAGCTACTGCAAAAATAACTGAGGCAGTAACTTGGAGTTTTATTTGGAAGTCAATCATTTGTCGCTTTGGCATCTCCCGAGTGATTGTGAGCGATAACGGTCGACAATTCAACTGCACTTATTTTAAGAATAAGTGCACCGACTTACATATTCACAACCACTTTACCTCAGTCGCCCACCCTCTGGCTAACGGACTGGTCAAGAATGCCAACAAAACTATCATCAAAGGCATCAAAACCAAGCTCGGGAAAGCTAAGGGCAACTGGCTTGAGAAATTGCCTAGCATACTATGGTCGTACCGAACCACTCCAAGAACTTCCATAGGTGAAACTCCATTTCAGCTAGTATATGGTACAGAGGCAATAATTCCACTAGAGATCGGTAGCCCTTCTCTTCGGGTGGTCAACTTCTCACCCGGGCTAAATGAACAGAAGTTGCTAGAGATCTTGGACTTGGCAGATGAAGTACGCAAAATTGTGAGGATCCGATGATGTGACACAACCTCGGACTTAAGCAAGCATTCACAAATAGCATTCAAATGGGCCTTAATGGGCCACCGCTCTCCCGTCGCACTCTATTCCCGGAGTGACTTGGCGATACCAAGTGTGAATTATGGGAATGGGCCCTTGCTGGTAGAGGGCCAGCAAGGCCAAGATTTGACTCCCCAAGGTTTGGATGCCCAATTCAATTGGGGCCGACAAAGTGCGCAAAGGCACCGGTTCACACTACCCCACGGCGATCACTCTAAGTCATGAACTTGAGGATCGGGTGCTCCCTCACAAATTCAGCGGCGCATGAAGAAAATATTGAAAGAGCAACACTAATGAGCTAGGATGAGGCACTTACTCGACCGGTTTGAGGAAACTGGTCCCGGTCGGAGACGAGGGCGAGCGGGGAGGCGGTGGCTCCCCACACGCCGCGGCGGTGTCGCTTGACCTGCCCAAAGAAGTACAAAACTACTCCTCACGCAGGAGGGGGATCTTGGGGTGGGGGTTAAAGTCTTACAACCAAAACTACCACCACGCAGGGTGGGGCCTTCAGCCTGCCAAGCGGGGAGGGGAGAAAAGCTTTCAATGACTAAGGGTCGTCCGGTGCGATTTCAGCCTTGTTCTGGCCTGCAGGACAGGGTGATGAGGTTGAGGGCGCCACGGACTCGTCCGGACTCCGAATTGAATGAGACCACTTCCTACAGCTTCCTGACTTGAAGGGAATGACTGCAGAATTTTTGGGAATGCTCAGGGGGTCGGAGGTGGCCGCACCAGCAACTGGAAGGAGACCTCTCTGTCTGGCCGCGGGCTCTGTCTGGACTGGAACAGCAGGTTGCAGAGGTCACCGTGCGCCCTCCCGAGCTCCGAACAGCACAAAACTGGCGGCGACGTCTTCGTGGTCGAGATAGCTTTCAGCAGGAGGTGGCGGTGATGCAATCAGAGGTCGGGGCGGTTCGGTGTACCCTGAAGAGTGGGTACTGGTCGGAGCAGACTGCAGAAGGCAGGACTGGAGAGCTTGGGGGAGAAAATTTGTAACTCCGTCCTCCAGCAACCGAACGAGGTTCCGTTTCTTGATCCTGAACGAAGACTGGAGGAGGACGATATTTGTAGAAGAGCTTCAAGGCTGAATCTGTCTAGGTTCGCCGTGGTGAAACCTTCAAGTGGGTGCTAGTCCTCTGCAGGGGCAGTACGGCGCGACTGTAGGGAAACGGCTCCCTTGGATAGCTCCGACCTCGGATCGTGTTGATTCCACCTCGCTTGTGAAATAGACTGGAAAGCCTTTCCAGAATGGTAGGCCACGCCTTCAGGAGCACCAGGAGGAAGCCGTGGTCGACGCTGCAACTAGGGGCTAATCTGCAGGCCAGCACAGCTCCAACCTGAAAAGAAATGAGAGGGAGAGGTGGCTTCTTTGGTGGAGGGAAGGAGTAGGGGCGACCTAAGGATGAGGGGGGGTTCTTGTGGGGGTGGAGAAGGGAGCTAATGGTGATGGGGAATGAGTGGGAGACTGGCTGGAAGCTAGGGCTAGCAGGTGGAGGAGGAAGATGAGGGTGTGAGAGGGGGAATGGGGGAGTAAGGGGGGCGAACTTGGCTTGAGGGGAGGGTAAGGGATGGGGGCGGCCAAAACAAGTGGAGGGAATGGGTTTCAAATTTGAAAGGGTCTTGGAATGTGTAGGGTTGTATGGGAACTAGGGGGATTGCCTTGGAAGGGAGGAGATTGTGTTGGAAGTGGGGGAGATTCCCTCTTGGAACAAGGGGTGGAGTAATGGTTGCTTGGGGAAGTGGAGGGGTAATGAATGAGGTGGGTGGTGGTTGGGAGTTGAAGGGGGAGGGAGGAGAGAGAAGAAAATTCGAAATTGGGGTTGGAGGAGAGAGAAAGAGGGGTGAAATAGAGAGATTAAGAGGGGAATAGGTGGGGAATCTCTCCCCTAGGGTCTCTCACCCAAAAAACTAGAGGAATCACTCCAATTTGAACTCAAATGGCAATTTTAACTCATTCATTCATTAACTTCAAATGAGGGGGAGTGGGGTCCTATTTATAGGCAACCCACTCTTTACAATAAGTCCCTGACAAAATAAGCACCTACAAATAACCAAGGGGGGGTGGGGCGCCAATGGGCCTAGCCCAACGAATTGGGCCTAATAGCCTCATTAGACAGCATGATGATACAAAACATAGGAAAGTAAGTGCTAGACCTAGGGAAATGACTCCAATAAAATGAAAATACATCAAAATGACACAAAGGAAAACTACAAAATGGATAAGGGGCCTTAATAGAGTGAGGCCCAAACTCAACCAGCTCCTGAATGTGAAGAAGTGGACCCGAGCCAAAGGGAATCGTGGGTGATGCCTCCATCAAATCCCCTGGGCCGCGAAGAGCTCGACTCCGTCGAGTAAGGATCCATCCGGCTAAGGTACCGCTCGAGGAGGTCCGGATCCAATCGCTGGAGGTCCTCCCGACTCACCCATGAGTCTTCCGACGGAGGCCGATCCTTCCACCTGACGAGATAGCGCTCATATACCTTGCTCCGGGTGGTAGTGACCTGCTCATCCAATATTCGTTCAATGCGATCGCGTTGAGCTCTCTTGGCTAGTGGACTCTCCTCACGGGTGGGTACTCTCTCAAAGGAAGAAGTAGGCTCAATCTCCTCACTAGGTCCCACCGTGGGGCCCTTGTATGGCACTAAGTCGGCGACATTGAATGTAGGACTTACCCCATAATCCTCAGGGAGATCTAACTCATAAGCATTTGCACCAATGCGCCTCAAGACCTGGAAGGGCCCAGTCCCACGTGGCCTCAACTTGGAGTTGGCTCCTGGGGAGAGCCTCTCCGTCCTTACCATCACAAAGTCACCCACTTGGAACTCTAAGTGACGCCGGTGAGAGTCGGCCAACTTTTTATAAGCCTCATTTTTCATGCTAATGTGCTTGCGAATTTCCTCATACAATTGCCTAATATGTTGTGCAAAAGACTCGACAGAAATGGACACTCTAGCATGCTGGGGAAGGGGAATGAGGTCGGATGGCTTTCTTGGTTTGTACCCATGCACGGCTTCAAATGGACTCATTCCTATTGACTTATTGATGGAATTGTTGTATGCAAACTCAGCCTGTGGTAAGATGAGATCCCAATTTCCTGGCCGATCCTCAACAAGACTCCTAAGGAGGTTCCCTAGACTCCGGTTGATCACTTCAGTTTGGCCATCCGTTTGGGGGTGGTAGGCAGTGGAGAATTTGAGGAGGGTACCCATCATGTGCCAAAGAGTCTTCCAAAAATAGCTAGTGAATTTGACATCCCTATCGAAGACTATGGTCTTGGGCAGCCCATGGAGGCGGACTACCTCATCAAAGAATAATCGGGCTACATGGGAGGCATCGGATGTTTTGGAGCATGGGATGAAGTGAGCCATTTTGGAAAATCTATCAACCACCACATAGATGGAGTCATGCTTCCTAGAGGTCTTGGGTAAGCCTAGCACAAAGTCCATGCTCAAATCTTGCCATGGTCGGTCGGGAATGGGAAGTGGGGTGTATAGGCCGGTGTTTTGCTTCACCTGCTTGGCCGAAGCACACGTGCGACATTGACCCACTATTTTGCCTACATCTTTCTTGAGTCTCGGCCAATAAAATTGACCCTCAACTAAGGCAATGGTTTTGTGGACCCCAAAATGACCGGCTAACCCTCCGGCATGTAATTCCCAAACCAAGAAATCTCGAAGAGAGGTCTGGGGAATGCAAAGCCTTGGCCCCTTGAAGAGGAACCCATCCTCTAAAATAAATCCCTCATGCTCCTTGCTAGAATGAGTGGTCAAGTTGGCATAGATTTGCCCAAAGTCGGGGCAACCAGGGTACTCGTCCTTGACCTTATCAAAACCAATCACTTCCACTTGGATAGTGGATAACAAGGACATCTTCCTACTAAGGGCATCCGCGGCCTTATTCTCACTCCCGGCCTTGTGTTTGATGACAAAGGTGTAGGATTGGATGAACTCAACCCATCGGGCATGTCGGGCATTCAACTTTTGTTGGGAATTGAGGTATTTGAGGGCCTCATGGTCGAAAAGATGACAAACTCTTTGGGAAGCAAGTAATGTCTCCAGTGTCGGAGGGATTGGACCACGGCATAGAACTCCTTGTCATAGGTGGAGTATCTAGTCCTAGCATCACATAGCTTCTCACTAAAGTAGGCGACCGGGTGTCCCTCTTGACTAAGAATCCCTCCTATCCCTGTCCCGGATGCATCACAAGTGACCTCAAAAACTTTGGAGAAATCGGGAAGGCATAGGACCGGGGCTTGGGTCAACTTTTCCTTAAGCTCAAGGAAGGCTTTAGAGGCGGCTTTGGTCCAAACAAAGGTTCCCTTCTTGAGACAATCAGTTATTGGGCCGGTGATAGTGCTAAACCCTCGAATGAATCTCCTATAGAATGTGGCCAACCCATGGAAACTCCTAACCTCATGAAGGGTGTGGGGCTCCGGCCAATCAAGAATAGCTTGGACCTTGTCGGGGTCCATGGAGACTCCTTTGGTTGACACCACAAATCCTAGGAAGGTGATGGAAGTGGTCATGAAATGACACTTTCCTAGGTTGGCAAATAGGCTTTCTTGCCGGAGGACGGTGCAAACTTTCCTAAGGTGGTCAAGGTGGGCCTCATGGGTTTGGCTATAGATGAGAATATCATCAAAGTATACCACTAGAAAATTCCCAATGAAAGGCCTAAGTACCTCCGTCATAAGACGCATGAAAGTACTTGGGGCATTAGAAAGTCCAAATGGCATGACTAACCACTCAAAGAGACCATCCTTGGTCTTGAAGGCCATTTTCCACTCATCCCCGGGCCTTACCCTAACTTGGTGGTAGTCACTCTTGAGATCTATCTTAGAGAAGATGGTGGCTCCGGCTAGCATATCCAACATGTCATCAAGCCTAGGGATGGGGAACCTATACTTGACGGTAATCTTGTTAATGGCCCGGCTATCCACACACATCCGCCATGATCCATCTTTCTTGGGGGTAAGGAGGGCCGGGACGGCACATGGACTCTTACTAATGCGGATGAAGCCCTTCCTAATGAGTTCCTCTATTTGCCTCCTAAGTTCGGCATGTTCCGTGGGATTGAGGCGATAATGAGGAAGGTTTGGAAGGGTGGCTCCCGGTACTAGATCGATTGCGTGTTGCACATCACGCATGGGAGGGAGTTGGTCCGGGAGCTCTTCCGGGAACACATCATGGAATTCTTCCAAAAGTTGTTAGATTTCTATGGGATGGGGGTTAGAAGGGGTAGGTTCCCCTAAGCATATGACTACCGCACACAATGGCACCCCTTGAGCAATTTCCTCTTCAAGCTCTTTCCTAGTGATGAGATGAAGACCTTTGGTCAACCCCGTGGTTCTACTTTGTTTTGGGGTTTGGATAAGGGCTTGGGTTGGAGGGGTGGAGTTCCCCGAGACTTGTGGAGTGGTGGGGTGTGATCCTTGAGGGAGAGGGTCCTTCTTGGGCATGGGTCGAGGTGGGGAGGGGTTAAGATGGATAGTCTTACCCTCATGCTCAAAGGTGCATATGTTGCTTCTCCCTAAAATGGTGGCATCCACATCATAGAGCCAAGGTCTTCCTAAAAGGATGCTACCCACTTCCATGGGTATGACGTCACACCATATTTGGCCATGGTAGGAAGAGAAAGTGAGAGGCACTAGGCATTGGGTGTTGACCGGGATGGAGTTGTTGTTGATCCATGAGACCCGGTATGGACTTGGGTGGGGAGTGAGAGTAAGCCCAAGGAGCTTGACGGTGTCGGGTGACACGGCATTAACACAACTACCACTATCCAAGATCACTTTCCTCACATGGTTCTCTATCTTGATAAAGGTGTGGAAGATTGAGGTCCGACGCCAATCCTCTTCTTGAGGTTGGGTGAGGATGCACCTAATGACTCCTAGATGGGAGTTGTTTGAAGGAGTGGAGTGATCTAGACCCGACTCTAGATATTGGGCTTCATACTCCTCTTCCCAATCTAGTGAGGCTTCATGTTCCTCAACGTCATTTTCTTGTTCCTTTTGGGGTTGAACTTCTTCCTCAATAAGCAAACTAGATAACCCCTTAGATGGACATTGTCCCGCAAAATGACCAAACCCTTGACACCTATAGCATTGTTGGCGCCCTCTTCCCGGGGTGGCTCCTACACTTGGTCCTTTGGGGTTGTCATCCTTCCGTGGGAGAGGATGACTAGGAGCGGGCTTGTTTGGAGTGATGGGTGGGGGAGGATTGTAGGACCTTAAAGGGGCATTCCCACTTGGGCTAGGAGCTCTCATGGGAGTGGGTGGAATGGGACGTGGTCCCAAGTTTTTGGGATCGGTTGGTCGGGGAGTGATAAATCGGGAACTTCTAGAAAACTTTCCACATCTCTAGCTACTTGGTAAGCTAGCTCAAGGTTGTCAACGTCTCTCATGAATAGTTCCCTCTTGATGTGGCTTTGAAGCCCATTCCTAAAGCGGGATAAGGTGACGTCCGGATCCTCATGGACTCCACACTTTAAAAGATAGGAGTCAAATTTTTCAATGTACTCTACCACGGTCTTCCCTTCTTGGGTGAGGCTTTGCCATTCATCTAGGAGCATTTGGTGGTAGGTTCGGGGGAGGTATTTGTTCCTAAGTTGGTTTTTCATATCCGCCCAAGTGTCAATAGGCTCTTCCCGCCTAACCCGTCTTAGACCCTCTTGGTTTAGCCAATAAGTTTTGGCCAACTTAGTGAGATGCATCTTAGCCAATCTAACTCTCCTTTGGTCGGACATGGGGTACCATTCAAAGTATTGGTCCATGGCGGTCTCCCATTCTAGGTAAACACTAGGTTCATGTGAACCATCAAAATTTGGGGCCTCTACCTTGATCATCCTTAAAAGGGTGTCATCCGGATCATCCCGTGGACGCCGGTCATGGTTTTGATGGGGGCGAGGCCTCTCATAATCATAATAATGGTCATGGTCCATATCCTCCCTATAAAATTTAGCATGTGGGTGATGGGCTCTTGGGCCGTTGTTCCTTGGGTGGAACTCATCCCTATGAGGCTCTACATGTGGAGGGTGGACTCTTGGGCCTTGGTTCCTTTGGGGAAAACCATTCCTATGGAACTCACCATGTGGTGGAGGGGCTCTTGGCTCATTGATCTTGGGTGAGGATCTTCTCTATGAGGCTCATCATGCGGAGGGGGAATTCTAGGCTCATTGTTCCTTGGGCGGAACTCTTGGTCTTCTAACCGAGCAATTCGGTTGGTAATGGACTCTAGTTGGACAAGGATGGTTGTGAGGGCAGCATCTACCCTATCCATGTGGCCTTGGGGTCCCTCCCTAGGAACATCTTGGTTGAGTTGGTGAGGATTGGGATCCATTGGTGGAGCCGAAGACGATGAACCGGGTTGATAGCTAGCACCACTACGGGTGGACATGCAAGACAAAGGGCCAAAGTGGTTGGACACACTATGCAAAGGTCCTAGGACTTAGACTTGATAGAGACAAGTCAAGGACTTGCTCTGATACCACTTGATGTGACACAACCTCGGACTTAAGCAAGCATTCACAAATAGCATTCAAATGGGCCTTAATGGGCCACCGCTCTCCCGTCGCACTCTATTCCCGGAGTGACTTGGCGATACCAAGTGTGAATTATGGGAATGGGCCCTTGCTGGTAGAGGGCCAGCAAGGCCAAGATTTGACTCCCCAAGGTTTGGATGCCCAATTCAGTTGGGGCCGACAAAGTGCGCAAAGGCACCGGTTCACACTACCCCACGGCGATCACTCTAAGTCATGAACTTGAGGATCGGGCGCTCCCTCACAAATTCAGCGGCGCATGAAGAAAATATTGAAAGAACAACACTAATGAGCTAGGATGAGGCACTTACTCGACCGGTTTGAGGAAACCGGTCCCGGTCGGAGACGAGGGCGAGCGGGGAGGCGGTGGCTCCCCACACGCCGCGGCGGTGTCGCTTGACCTGCCCAAAGAAGTACAAAACTACTCCTCACGCAGGAGGGGGATCTTGGGGTGGGGGTTAAAGTCTTACAACCAAAACTACCACCACGCAGGGTGGGGCCTTCAGCCGGCCAAGCGGGGAGGGGAGAAAAGCTTTCAATGACTAAGGGTCGTCCGGTGCGATTTCAGCCTTGTTCTGGCCTGCAGGACAGGGTGATGAGGTTGAGGGCGCCACGGACTCGTCCAGACTCCGAATTGAATGAGACCACTTCCTACAGCTTCCTGACTTGAAGGGGATGACTGCAGAATTTTTGGGAATGCTCAGGGGGTCGGAGGTGGCCGCACCAGCAACTGGAAGGAGACCTCTCTGTCTGGCCGCGGGCTCTGTCTGACTGGAACAGCAGGTTGCAGAGGTCACCGTGTGCCCTCCCGAGCTCCGAACAGCACGAAACTGGTGGCGACGTCTTCGTGGTCGAGATAGCTTTCAGCAGGAGGTGGCGGTGATGCAATCAGAGGTCGGGGCGGTTCGGTGTACCCTGAAGAGTGGGTACTGGTCGGAGCAGACTGCAGAAGGCAGGACTGGAGAGCTTGGGGGAGAAAATTTGTAACTCCGTCCTCGGCAACCGAACGAGGTTCCGTTTCTTGATCCTGAACGAAGACTGGAGGAGGAAGATATTTTTAGAAGAGCTTCAAGGCTGAATCTGTCAAGGTTCGCCGTGGTGAAACCTTCAAGTGGGTGCTAGTCCTCTGCAGGGGCAGTACGGCGCGACTGTAGGGAAACGGCTCCCTTGGATAGCTCCGACCTCGGATCGTGTTGATTCCACCTCGCTTGCGAAATAGACTGGAAAGCCTTTCCAGAATGGTAGGCCACGCCTTCAGGAGCACCAGGAGGAAGCCGTGGTCGACGCTGCAACTAGGGGCTGATCTGCAGGCCAGCACAGCTCCAACCTGAAAAGAAATGAGAGGGAGAGGTGGCTTCTTTGGTGGAGGGAAGGAGTAGGGGCGACCTAAGGATGAGGGGGGGTTCTTGTGGGGGTGGAGAAGGGAGCTAATGGTGATGGGGAATGAGTGGGAGACTGGCTGGAAGCTAGGGCTAGCAGGTGGAGGAGGAAGATGAGGGTGTGAGAGGGGGAATGGGGGAGTAAGGGGGGCGAACTTGGCTTGAGGGGAGGGTAAGGGATGGGGGCGGCCAAAACAAGTGGAGGGAATGGGTTTCAAATTTGAAAGGGTCTTGGAATGTGTAGGGTTGTATGGGAACTAGGGGGATTGCCTTGGAAGGGAGGAGATTGTGTTGGAAGTGGGGGAGATTCCCTCTTGGAACAAGGGGTGGAGTAATGGTTGCTTGGGGAAGTGGAGGGGTAATGAATGAGGTGGGTGGTGGTTGGGAGTTGAAGGGGGAGGGAGGAGAGAGAAGAAAATTCGAAATTGGGGTTGGAGGAGAGAGAAAGAGGGGTGAAATAGAGAGATTAAGAGGGGAATAGGTGGGGAATCTCTCCCCTAGGGTCTCTCACCCAAAAAACTAGAGGAATCACTCCAATTTGAACTCAAATGGCAATTTTAACCCATTCATTCATTAACTTCAAATGAGGGGGAGTGGGGTCCTATTTATAGGCAACCAACTCTTTACAATAAGTCCCTGACAAAATAAGCAACTACAAATAACCAAGGGGGGGTGGGGGCGCCAATGGGCCTAGCCCAACGAATTGGGCCCAATAGCCTCATTAGACAGCATGATGATACAAAACATAGGAAAGTAAGTGCTAGACCTAGGGAAATGACTCCAATAAAATGAAAATACATCAAAATGACACAAAGGAAAACTACAAAATGGATAAGGGGCCTTATTAGAGTGAGGCCCAAACTCAACCAGCTCCTGAATGTGAAGAAGTGGACCCGAGCCAAAGGGAATCATGGGTGATGCCTCCATCATCCGAGCTACAGAGTACCAACATTGCATGACTCGCTACTACAATGCCTAAGTCCGAGATAGGCAGTTCCAACCGAGAGATTTCATCCTGAGAAAGGTCAAAGCCTCTTGACCATTGGAGGCGGTGGGGAAGCTAGCCCCTAATTGGGAAGGCCCATATCGAGTGGTCGAGACGCTCGGGAAAGGAGCTTACCGACTATCTACCATGGAAGGGAAACCAATTCCTCAAACTTAGAATGCCACGGCGTTACGAAAATTCTATTTCTGAGCCTTTCCATACATGTAAGAAATCGATTAAGATAGCAATTCTCATTTTATTGCACCAACATTTTGTGTACATCAGATAGGCCGTAACCAGTACAATATGTGTATAAAAAAGAGATAAACTGTCACATCCCGTACTCTATACCGTCGATGTATTGTCCGCTTTGGCCTACCGGCCTCACGGTTTTATCCATTTTTAATGGTGATCGGCTCCAGAATGGGGGACTTCCCGGGCAGGTCACCGATCCCAGTACTACTCCCTATTAAGCACGCTTAATTTCGGAGTTCTTTTCAAAAACTGAGCCGATACTTCAAAAGGCGCCTCGATGATATAGAGTACAACTTAGCTATATTTAAGGGTGTTATAATCTACCCCTCTTATATAGGTGACGTCCTCGTCGCTGGGCACATATAGCACACAATCAAACCCCCAGGTAGGTAGGATTCTAGAGGTGGCCTCTACAGGCTCAAGAGGTGGCTCCCACTATGTAGCACTTTGTCCCATTGTGGGTTCAAGAGGTGGCTCCCATAGCGTAGCACTTTGCCCTGCATAACACTTAGTTCCCACACTTCCGGCTGGGGTATGGCTCTGATACCATGCTGTCACGTCCCGTACTCTATACAGTCGATGTATTGTCCGCTTTGGCCTACCGGCCTCACTGTTTTATCCATTTTTAATGGTGATCGGCTCCAGAATGGGGGACTTCCCGGGGCAGGTCACCCATCCCAATACTACTCCCCATTAAGCATACTTAACTTTGGAGTTCTTTTCAAGAACATTGCCGATACTTCAAAAGGCGCCTCGATGATATAGAGTACAACTTAGCTATATTTGAGGGTGTTACACAAACAAAGATACATCAGGGACTGATAGCTCGGTGCGGACAGGGTTAGCAGCCCCAAATCGAGTCACTGACTTCACCAAGTGTGGAAACTGGCTCGGGTAGTAAGGCAACCGTCCTAGTCTGCTCGGGTAATTAGAAAGAGAAAGAAAAACAAGAGAAGGCCCCCTCAAGAGGAGGTGGCGCAGACAAGAAAAATCTCCATCAAGAATTGAGGGTGCGGGCAAGAAGCAGCAGGAAAAAACAACAAAAAAGAAATGAACACTCCCTTGGGGTATAGGGAGTGGGAGGGGAGGAGGGCAGAGGGACAAAGGAAGAGAGGTAAGCGAAAGGTGTTGAATGCCTTCCTCTCTCGAACCATACTCCGATCCATCCCCTCTCCATGTGTGGACGGCAGCCCAGAAGTCATAGAAGAACGCCTCATCATGCATCTTCTATTCTTCTACACTGTCTGCGCAGTCGTCTTCCATTCTTCTACACCGAAGTAGCCCGAATGCCCCAGCGACCATAAAAGCCTTCGTCTTCATCGTCGGCCTCCATGCTTCACCAGAGGATGGCAACAGAGAAGAAGAATGGCAGCTTCACCAGAGAAAGAAGAAAAGACGGGGAACACAGCTGTAGACATATATTTCCTCCTCTCTCCCTCCACTAAGGGTCAAAGTGCATCAGGTGCGAGGAACAACGTGAGACGGGCAAACCACGAGAGTGAGAGAAAGAAAGAGGACAGGGACACGAGAGTACCGATCGCACCAAGATGCCGTACGTGATAGACACGCCGTACCTTAGAAAGTGGGGAGACACTCGTCTTAGTGCAGCGTTGAGGGATGAACGGTTCCCTTAGGACCGCCGGGAGTTGAGCGGTCTTACGATAGACCACCTTGGGACGCTGCGAAGGACGCGGGAGGAACTGCTGCAGTGGGATGGACGGCACTATGTGGACCGCGCTTCGAGGAAGAACGGCCGTTTATGCACCGCACGTACCGTTGAACGACCAGAGATTAACCGCTCAATACCTTCACGCAGCAAATTGAAAAGGGTTCGACCTCCACCCTCTCCGGCCGGCCAGAGGGGATGGGCCTCGTGCTGATGAAGTGCTGACCTGCAAAACAAAGTGAAGACACAGAAGAAACACCCAGATTAGAACTAAATAACGTAGTATGCGTTCAAACGAGAAGAATTAAGCATACACACAAATAAAAAAAGGGAATACCTGGGGAATTTTAAACCCCTAGGGCGACAAAAACTGGGTGGTTGTGTGCATGATAATGAGAAGGAGAGTGCACGTGGGGAAGAAACGATGCATGTAATGAAAGAGAGCGGCGAGAGCTATGGGACGAAAGAACTACGAAAACTGGGTTACTCCCTGAACCGGAGGCTCATGCGGATGTAGAGAGCCTCCCTCCTTGGTGCTAGGTCGCTCAAAAATGCGGCAGGGCTTTGCCGTCGACCAAAATCTCTCCCCCCCCCCTCTCGACGTCCGGCCATAGGGTCTATTTATAGAGCCTGGAAGGCCAGCTTCGAAATTGGGGTTTTTAGATATTTTTAGGTCGAGATTATAAAAGATAAATCATAGATATTATCAAGATCTCTTATCCAGTCGAAACGGCATCAAAAATGGCTGGTTATCCACGGAGAAATCGTTAAAACAAATCAGGGATAAAACCATGCATAAAAGGATAAAAATCTGTTAAAAACCCTCCATCGAAGGGATGAACGGTCTAACGATAGACCGCGCACAACTTGAACGGTTATATTCAGACCGTTCAACCTATCGGTGGAAATGGAATTGAATCAAATAATTAACCCAATTATCGCTCGAACAGACCGAAACGGCCGGCGTCGGACCCTGACAGATGAACGGCGCCTTGGCGACCGCTTAAACGTAGAACGGTCCAATCTAAGCCGTATTAAGCTTGTCGGTGATAATTCAAACATCTGGATAATTGTCTGGGGAGATTAATACGCGTAGGACTCTGAGATATGGGCGGTTGATATTCGCCCGTCCATTAGTTTGAACGGGTAGGCTAGGGCCGCACAAAAAACCTGTCGGTGAATATTAAGAAAATCCTCCGAAAATAACCAAAATGTGTGAACGGTCTGTGATCAACCGCCCCAGTCTTGAACGGCTGATGTGGGACCGTTCATGATCTTGGGCACTTGACTTTTATAAAACAATTCAATTAATCAAAGCCAAGGTCCGCTAAGCCCTGAATTGATACGACCTTTACTAAGGAGGGAGGCTACCCATAAAATGGGCCCAGGACGTGCCACAAAAAATGGCCCAACAGATAATGGACAACTTAGGGCACCAATTAATGGGAGTAAGAGAAACGACTCAACTTATCGGTATAAAACGGGTGTCAACAGATGCCCCTCCTTAACGTCCTCTTTGCAGGGGAGCGAGCGGAGGTGAAGCGGAGGTGACACGGAACGTGGAGACGAAGCGGGAATGTAGCGGGGTGGATCGGAAAAAGCGGGCGTTAAGGTAAAACGACACCCGTTTCTACCAACAAGTGATGAGAATCTTTCGAAAAACCTTGAACCGAGCGTCAGGAGTAATTGACCAAAAGGCGATGCCAATCTGGAGGGACTAAACTAAAGGAAATCAACCGACAAGACCAACCTCATGGGGGACACAATCCCGCGGTCCAATGAGGGGGCCACAAAAGAAAAAAACGTTAAAGCTCCAGATAGAGACCTTTTAATCAACCAGACCAAACGAATCGACCAAAGAAAACCTTCGAACTCGGAGTGGAATTAGTTCATCTTACTCGAGCATCTTAAACACATAGCTGACCATTACCGACGAGGCATTTCTCAAGCAAACCATGGGGCATGAAAGCTCAAAAGGATGCGTATGATGCATGCTGGGCTAAAACAAAAGGAAATCATCAAAACAAATGCCAAGAAAGATTAAAATATAAGATATTCGAGAGTAGTATTGCTAAGCTGGGAACATCATAGTCAAGATACCGTCCGCAACCACAGCGCGCGGATAGAACCGTCCTCCTCGTGACATCCCAACTTAACGGCCTATCCGAAGGTTAGGTACATGAGCCTGGATCATCATCGTTTTTGTTGAAGGGGAACATCAGATCTTGGGACACGTAGGTAACCTGCCGGCTCTCGAAATAGTATAATATAATACCATATAGTTAATGCAATAAGGGATTTAGGGATAGAAGGCCATACCTGACTTACCTGTGCAGGCGAAATGGCGAGACAGGCTGAAGTGATGCTGCATAAGATGGTTAAGAGATGTATTTCCAAATAAAATATCAATATTCATGATCTAAATATACCATCCAGATAAACGGTCGTATTTAAACCGTTCCATATTCCAAACGGCTCCATGTTAACCGCGCTTACCTGACCTTCGAACAAATCTTACAGGGCCGGTTGCCTGTGATGAACGGTCGAGAACACACCGTTTTAATAGGAACGGCTCTATGGGAACCGCTCGATCCTAGAATTTCAACCGACTCAAAATTAACGGTCAAGAGAGTCATACGGTTATTGATAGACCGTTTTACATTATGAACGGTCTAACGATAGACTGTTCTTCTCTGCAACCTTGAAAAAAAAAGAAACCCCCTCGTTTTCTCTTTCTCAAACTCCCTCCCTCTCTCGATCTCACAGCACCCCCCCATGACGAGGAGCTCGTCTCACACCGCCCGGTCACCCATCACCGGCGAGGATTCACCTCCGTCGTCGCCACCGCCACCACCGTGACCGTCCGAGGAGGAGGGCACGCCCGGGGTGACAATGGAGGACTCAGCCATCGTCGTCGTCGAGGAGGACGCTGCGGCCGGAGATGACGCCGTCGCCGGAGCCGAGGAAGGAGGCACGCCGGCGGGGAGGGAGAAGAAATCTCGTGATGCCGAGGTAGGCCTCCCCGGCCCTCATTTCCTTTAATTTCATTTAATGCATGCTAGCTTAGGGGCTTATAGGGGGAGAGATGCCTAGAGGCCGGTTTAGGGGGCCATGGAGGTCTCCTAGCCGGCCGGGGGGCGTTCACCGTCGTCGGGGGTGGCGATGGTGAAACGGTTCAACAGAAACCGCACGACAAAACATTGCGGTCCCCATAGGACCGCCCCAAACCAACACGGCGTAGGGAGCGCCGTTCAACCTCACACAACCAGCGGGCCACCAAAACATCAATACGGTGAGGCTATCACCGTTCAAAAGGTAGACGGACCATATAGGTCCGTTCAAACATGCAACCAAGCAAAAACAATACGGTCCTCACAGGACCGTCATCGATTCATACGGTCAAAGGTGGGCCGTCATTCCTTAGGAAGGCGGGCAAACAGACGGTGCAGGGTAATCCATCCAAGATGGGAACGGTTAGGGATAGGCCGTTCAAAACGGGAATCTGAGACACAGAACGGTTCGAGAGAGGCCGCTCAACTTTTGAGTGGTCCGTGATCAGCCGTTCTTAGAATCAAGAATTGGGCCTTGAGAATTTATTTAACTGAAACAAAATATGAAACTAAATGACTAACATAAATGAGATGGATGAATGCAGGGGAAGCGTAGGACTCGTACCTCCTGG
The DNA here is from genome assembly GCA_022559845.1 of Amorphophallus konjac. NCBI lineage: Eukaryota > Viridiplantae > Streptophyta > Magnoliopsida > Alismatales > Araceae > Amorphophallus > Amorphophallus konjac. Next base: position 130,681,050 of record CM040126.1, on the reverse strand, counting down.
CTGCAGGTTCGTGCAGTGTACCTGGCACTGCCGGACTTCCAGAGGGAGCGGTTGACTGCCATGGGGTTCGCCCCCTTCCTGAGTATTGAGGTGTGTCGCTTTGATGCAGCTCTGCTCTATGCCCTGCACGACCGCTGGGATCCAGTGAGTCGGACGTTCTTTTTCCCGTGGGGGCACATGGTCCCTACATTGGAGGACGTGGCCAGGCTTACTGGCCTACGTGTGCAGGGGTCACCGGTCAGCGGGACTACTTTTCCTGACTACCGGGGGATGGCTCGGGAGTTGCTCGGCCTACAGCTGCGGCGCCCCGAGAGGCAGTCAACCCTCCTTCCCCGGGCCGCTCTCCAGGACAGCCTGGGTCTACGACGAGCGGGAGTTGCGGTCGGGGAGCGACCAGAGGAGCACTTGGAGCGGCTCGTGGGGCTGGCGAGACCGAGGGTTGCTGCGGGACCGGGACCTGAGGCGGACAGAGTGCTGAGACGATTTCTGATGCTGATGTTCGGGCGGCTTCTCTTCTCCACTCGGGCGGATGTGATGAGCTGTCGCTTCCTCCCTTTCCTCCAGGAGCTCGAGCACGTAGGTGACTATGCTTGGGGAGCGGCGGTCCTCGCCTTCCTCTTTGACACTCTTAGTTCGACGGCGCATCGGACGATGCTTGGGGGCTTCTCCCCCTTACTCCAGGTACTACTCTCTACTCTAGACTTAATTATAAATTAATCATGCAACCCTATATGCTTGCTATAATGCTGACACGACTTGTGATGCAGGTATGGGCCTATGTACGCCTACGTGGGCTAGGCAGAGGGGAGGAGACCCGCCCTGGGCTCCTGCCGATCGCACGGAGGTGGACAGCACCCCGGGAAATGATGGCCTTGAGGAGGCAGGTCCGGGAGGTGCAGGATGACCTGGACACTCTACCGTACACCTCGTTATGCTTCTAGACTCAGACTCTTTAATTACATGCTATTCTTTCATGATTATGATGCTAATGCAGTTTCCTATTCCTTGCAGGTACGATGGACTCCTTACACGGAGGAGAGCCTGGAGGGCCAGCCGTGGGTGGCCGAGGCCTTGGCCTTCTCTGGCCGGGACGTGTGGCTTCACTGCATGAATGTGGTGGAGCCACTATACTTTAGGTTGGTGATGAGGACCATCGGGGTCCATCAGCCGGCCGTAGAGTTCCCTGCGCCTGAGAAGGCAGGGGAACGGGTGACGAGGACGACCCGGGGACTCCGCGAGGCGTACGACTGGACAGCGAGGAACGCCGAGCAGGTCGCCGACTGGGCTGCGCGAGGGCGAGTGGTGACCGCCCGGGCAGAGAGCGACAGCGCGTACTACACTGCGTACGCACGGCACTACCGGGACCAGGTGTTCCGAGGCACCCACCGACCGGTACGACTTCTGAACTTAAACCTTGTCTATTATGCTTATGAATGATGCACTGACACGTGAATCTTTTAAATGTAGGTTGACCCTGCAGGACGAGTGGCAGAGTTGCAGGGACTCCTGCATTCCACCATCCGAGAGAGAGACGAGGCCCGGCAGGCCCTGGCCCTACTGGTGAGTTTTTCTAAACCTTAGACTCTTTAAATTATGTAGTTCTATATGATTATGATTATGCCTATGACTGACCTGGAGTATTTGGATGCAGCGCGCCGAGGGTGCTCAGAGGGCGGGACCAGACGCTCCTTCTTCCTCTTCCGTCCAGACTCCAGCAGACCGAGCCGAGCGGGACGCGGACTTCACTCGGATGGTAGAGCGGGCCAAGGCGGCCGAGGTGGCACTCGTGGAGAGAGTACGCAACTCTACACTTCCCCTTTGCTTATTTATGCTTATGAAATGAATGAAATCTGACCCACTGACAATGACATATGAATGCAGACGTCCGAGCTGTCCCGTCTGCGGGCGGACTTGGAGCAGAGTCAAGTAGAGGCTAGGGAGGAGGCAGCCCGTGTGCGGGAGGAGGTTGCGCTGAGCCAGCCAGCGGGCACGGTAGAGATGGCACTCCTTCGGCATGAGCTAGACCGACTCCGGGCGGATGCGATAGAGTTGGTGCGAGTTCGAGCAGAGCGGGATCGTGCTCTGATTGAAATGTCTGGGCTGAACGGAGAGTTGCGGGTTTTTAGAGAGATGAGCTGACAATCGCGCAGCGGGACTCCGAGTGGCAGTCACGGCACTCACGGCTCTGTGAGGAGTTTTTTCACAGGTTCCTCCGGCCAGCGGAGGAACGAGGAGGATGAGTGGCGCCGACGACGTCAGCGTGACGAGGCGACCTCAGCGATGCCTCCTCCAAAGAGGCATGAGGGTGAGGGGGACAGCGACGGGGGCCAGGGAGAGGGAGCTGCTTGACTTGTTGTACTGGGCCCATCTTTTGTACATGGTGTGACATGATAGTGACGTGCCTATCTTTTATTTTTCGCTTGCTTTGTGGCTGAATGTATGCATGTATGAATAGATGAATGAGTTTGAGGAGTGTGCTTAGCCCGAGAGAGATGAGTGACGCACACGCCGACTTGAGTGAGATGAGTGACGCTCACGCCGACTTGAGTGAGATGAGTGACGCACACTCCGACTTGAGTGAGATGAGTGACGCACCCGCCGACTTGAGTGAGATTAGTGACGCACACGCCAACTTGAGTGAGATGAGTGACGCTCACGCCGACTTGAGTGAGATGAGTGACGCACCCGCCGACTTGAGTGAGATGAGTGACGCACACGCCGACTGAGGCAGTAGGCTAATTGGGGGCAGAGTATATGGGCGGTTCTCCCAAAGCCGTCCGTGGGTAAGAGCGGTTCTCAAAAGACCGCGTCAATTGAGTTAGAACGGTTCAATATAAACCGTAATAATATTTGAACGGTAGATTTCGGGCCACACAAGTCACTGGGCTCGGGCTTCCTTCTGGAGAAGGACGGTTGATGATGGGCCGTATATGATATGGACGGTCTATCGTAAGACCGTCCAAGATAGCATCCTATTTACTCGAAAGGGGACTCCCTGGAGAGTCCCCAGCCCGAGGGTAAGGCGCTTTGCACTTATCATAACCCTATCTAAACCCGTCCTAGACTTATCTGGGCCTAATCCTAAGAGGTTTAGGCTCCCTAATGAACCCTATAAGTAGTAGGGAGGCCCGAAGCCTCAACTCACACATCCTCCCTTTCTCGAAGCCTAGAACCTTTGATTCTCGTCACCTCATCATGAAGAGGGCCTTTGATGGAAGTCCTGCGGAGGGTGCGTCGTTCGAAGGACCGCGGCCGGCTAGAAAGGAGCGAGAAGCGATTCAACGGCTAAGCTTGATTCCTCGACATCTCAGCGCCACCCCTATGAGAGAGGTAAGTTTGATCAGAATATGTTCAGATTTTCATCTTTCAATTTCTTCTTATATCTCCTTACACCCTTTGCCTTCTCCTTCTTCTCAGCTTCTCCCCGGTCCAAGATGCTATTCTAGTTTAAAGTGGGTGGCTCCCATGGTTCGTGCATTGCCCCTCGGGGCGACTTACCTCCTCAAATCCTGGCACCTACACTCCCTCTTAGTTCTAGGTCAGAACTACCCTAAGCTTTCTTTAGATTGGCATAGTATTTCTGCTCTGATGGAGACTTGGCACCCTCAGACCCATACTTTCTTCTTCCCATCTTTTGAGGCCACCATCCTGTTAGAGGAGGTAGAGACATAATTCGGGCTCCCTAGGTCCAAGGTGGGGGAGGAAGACTTGATATGCCATATTGTTGCCCCTATAGATCCAAAACTCATCGTAGGGGATTTTATACCTGATAGTGGGGATGTTCGTACCTTTGTAGGCCCCCGCCACATTCACCTCCTTCCTCTGAGTCAGTGGGTAGTGGAACATTGCCGGAATAAGTGCGGGTGGGTTGAAGCCATAGCCAAAGCTGCATCCATCTGTCTCTGCGGGGCCATCCTTTTCCCTTCAGCCGACCACGTCCTGGAGATCCCCTTACTCAGCACCATCAGTGGCCTTTGGCGGGGACTTTCCATTTCTCAGGCCGTCTTAGCTTATTTGTATGAGGGTCTTACCTCAGCAGCCTTAGGAGGTCCTCTCTTTGGTTCAATGATCCTATTGGAGTGCTGGATGGGAGTTAGGATGAAGTTCACCCCGAGGGAGGATATCACTTCAGTCAGCCGGATCTTTGGGAGCCATCCCCTTTACTTCAGAGGAGGTGCTTTCAGGTTTTCTCCACAGGTTGAGTGCAGGACGGCTGAGTTGAACACCAGGGATGAGTGGCGCCCGTGCATCAACAGGCTGCCTTTGGATAGGTTTGTGATGCGCCCGGACTTCCTCCGCGACACCACCATCATGCTACCGAGGAGAGTCGGCTTGGACTTGAGGCTCGTGAGCGACACCGCCTTAGCGATGTATAGCCCACACAGATGCTACCTGCAGATTGGACTACCCCGGACGGTGCTGCCTACGCTACCCCACCTTCCCATGCTACAGGCACGGAGGATCGGGACAGAGGAGGACGAGCAGGCGGTCAGGAGTGCGCTGATTATGTGGGAGGTGAGTAGGGTGCGTACCCTACCAGCAGAGGTTGAGGAGGCTCCAGAGACTCGACAGGCTTACCTTAGGGAGTTGAGAGAGATACGTCCACGCGGGGATGCCCAGCGGCGGACCGAGTGATTTTCTTGTGTTTTTATGATGATACGGGATGGGATTTTATATCCGGGCAGCTTGACATATGAAATGAATAAGATTTGATGAGATTGAGTTTGAGCTTTGTGATTCGATTACGATGTGATGTGATTGCATAGGCCAACACGAGGATTGAATATTCATGTGGTCTCGAGCCAACTGCCCTTCCAACCTGCCCCTGTACACATGCAAACATGAAACAGATTAAATCTATTTTAGGCTTAGCCCCTTGCCTATAGCAAGTTAGGGGATGACCCTTTCTTGATTTTTGGTCAAGGGGTTGAGCCTTATTAAATAGGCAAATACCAAAATGCGAGAAATGCATATGAATGTGCATTTTTTTCTTTTTGGAATATTTGATTTTTTTGTCGGATTTTGAAAATATTCAATCTTTTTGGGTTTTGAAATATTCGATTTTTTTTTTGGGTTTTGAAATATTTAATTTTTTGGGTTTTGAAATATTTGATTTTTTTGGGTTTTGAAATATTTGATTTTTTGGGTTTTGAAATATTTGATTTTTTTTGGGTTTTGAAACCAGCTCGGGTCTCAATAGCAGGGACCTTCTCGTCTTGCTATGGACTTCCAAGGCTCAGCGCGTGCAGGAAGGGGGACCGCCCGTGATCGGAGTCAACTTTGCTCGACGGTGCTTCTGCTGAGGCCATACCCGGGGTGGGATTCATTCCTTGGGAAAGTAAAAAAGATTGAATAGTAAAGCTGACGATAGGTGTAGAGATTTTTAGGGCTTGAGTTCTTTCCCAGGACCCCCCCCCTTTTCAAAGAATCCGGTCTGTTGCGCCGGGGCTTTGCATCCGTCATCGAACCTTCATCCGCTCTAGGCACGCATGCGACCGGGCTCATAACGTCCCACGGGGAAACTATACTGCCACTCTTGCCATGCCTAGTTGTATTCTTTCGGGGGTTTTGAGAGCTTCGAGCCTTATGTGCTTTCGGCCTTATCTTTTGATTTCGCCCCTTTTCTTTCCCTTTTTTTTTCTTCTTGCTTTCCTTTTCCTTCTTTTTACGGAGTGAGGTCTTAACGGATTGCCCCTTTTTGAGACCTCTTTTAATGGGGGATCTGGGTCGGTTCTCGCCCCCTTATTCACCACTTGCCCCTATCTTCAACCGAGAGAGAGGAAATACAAGGATCTCCACCTTCCCCAAGCATGGCCAAAGGAGAAACGGTGTCGGGTAGCATGAGAGAATACCGAATCACGGGGTCGTGTAGTGTGTGAGATGCTGGACCTAGGTCCTCCTTTCACAATTTGGTGGGGTATGCCCTGCCATCGAGCCGTTCACTGGTTTTATTTTTATGGATAAAAATGCTTTAAATACAGCCCATTCCACAGGTTTGGCATTTCCTCCCCTTCCGCGTTAATTAGACGATACGCATTGCCCGGATAAGCTTCTTTGATTACTAAGGGCCCTTCCCAGTTGGGTTGCAGCTTAGACCTGGGGCCTGTTGACCTGATGAATTTGCGTTTCAAAACCATATTACCCACTTGAAATTTCCTTTCAATGACCTTCTTTTGAAAATATCGCGAGACACGCTTTTGATATACTGAAACATGATTGGCCGCATTCAACCTCTTCTCGTCTAAGAGTTCCAGTTGGACTAGCAACGCCTCTCAACGTTCGTCAAGATTAAGTTGCTTATCCAGCTGCACCCTTAGGGAAGGGATCAGAATTTCATACGGGAGCACCGCTTCCATTCCATAGGTGAGGGCAAAGGGAGTCTGCCCTGTGGGAGTGCGGACGGAGGTGCGGTAAGCCCATAGAGATTCTACCAATTTGTCGGCCCAATCAGCAAATTTATGTGATTCACATGTTTTCTTGATAATTTTAAGAAGGGTTTTATTCGTGGCCTCAGCCTGGCCATTACCTTGGGGGTAGTATGGTGATGAATGATGCAAAACTATATTGAATTTATTACAGAGGTCCTGGAGTTCTTGTGAGATGAACTGAGGCCCGTTGTCGGTGACGATGTCGCTTGGCACCCCGAACCGCGAGATAATGTTCTTCATGATGAAGCGGCATACTGTGGTGGCTTTGATTTCTGCATAAGCTTCAGCTTCAGCCCATTTGGTAAAGTACTCCGTAGCCGTCAGAATGAAGGATTTCGGTTTAACAGCAGAGTTCGGATCACCGAGGGGTCCGATGATATCAAATGCCCACATAGAAAATGGCCAGGGGGCCGCAATAGGATGAAGAGAAGAGGCCGGAGCGTGGATTTTGTCGGCATGGATTTGGCACTGAAGACACCTACGGACATAGGTGGAGCAATCTTCTTCTAGGGTTGGCCAGTAATAGCCCTGCCTAAGAATCTTCTTTGCCAAGGCCTATCCGTTCACATGCCCTCCACACTCGCTGGAGTGGGCTGCTTCCACGACTTTCCAAGCTTCTTCGTCATCTAGGCACCTCATTAGAACTCCATTCAAAGCCCGCCTATACAATTCACCTGCGATGATCGTGTATCTTGCGGCGACTCTTCTAATGGCTCTTCGCTGCTCAGCATTGGCCGTTTCCGAAAATGTACCATCCTTGCAGTATTGCTCTATCTCATAAAACCACGGCAGCTCTTCTTCTTCAATGATCTCCTCGAGCTCAGTCAATGAAACTTCTTTTGTCTCTTCCCTTTCTATTTTCTTCTCTACGGACATTCTAAGATTGTTGAACCAAGGATCCTGAAGAGAAGGAACATCTAGCCTTTGGACCACAATGGTCTCAGTGGCGCGACTCAGGGGAAGTGATAGGGAAGAGGCGAGCGACGCAAGGGCGTCGGCCAAGATATTCTGAGAACGAGGAGTGTGAATATAGACGAGTTTCCTGAATTGCCTGGCCAAGAGCGTGAACAGATCCTGGTAGGGTTTGAGCTTAGGGTCGCGGGTGCGATAAGTCGACAAAACTTGCCGCAGCACCAGCTGAGAGTCTCCTATGATATTAAGGTATCGCGCGCCCAAGATGTAGGCGTGCTTCAGACCGGCAAGGAGAGCCTCATACTCGGCTATATTGTTGGTGGCGGGAAATGAGAGTTGATATGCCACGGGGATGGCTACCCCTTCTGGAGTAAGGAGAACGGCGCCGACTCCGCTGCCCTGGGAATTAAGGGCACCGTCGAAATGAAGGGACCAGAATGGAAGATGAGTGATCACTGCCAGGTGTTCATCAGGGAATTCATCCTGGATGGAATCAGTGTGAGGGATAGGAGAATGAGCCAGGTGCTCGGCAATAGCATATCCCTTGATTGCTTTCTACACGATGAAGGTGATGTCGAACTGGGAAAGAAAGCTTTGCCAGCGAGCTAGCCGATTAGAAAGGACCGGCTTTTCCAACAGATAACGAATGGGGTCCATTCTAGAGATGAGCCTAACCTCGTGGGCAAGAAAATAATATTTAAGCTTCTGCGCTACCCACACTAGTGCTGCACAGGTCTTCTCCATAGCAGTGTACTTGGATTCAGCGGGATTGAATAACCTTGAGAGATAATACGCCGCCCTTTCCCTTCCTTCATCGTCTACCTGTGCCAAAACAGCTCCTAGGGAGTCCTCAATTACAGAAATGTACAAGATCAGGGGTTTCCCGGGGACGGGTGGTTGTAGAACCGGGGGATTAGAGAGGTAAACCTTGAGTTCCTCATAGGCCTTCTGACATTGTTCATTTCATTCAAATTTCGCGCCTGCCTTTAGTAGTTCATAAAACGGGCGGCATCTTTGCGAATGCTGAGATATGAATCTCCTGATAAATTGCAAATGCCCGATCAAACCTCGAAGCTCAGTGATGCTCTTCGGTGGCGGCATTTCCATGACAGCCTTTGCCTTGTTTGGATCGATCTGAATCCCCCTTTTACTAACTATAAACCCGAGCAATTTCCCTGATGCAACTCCGAACACACATTTCTTTGGATTCATCTTTAACTTGTATTCCCTAGCCCTTTGCAACACCTTGGCTAGAATGGCGGGGTGCTCTTCTTGTGACCTCAATTTGACTAAAATATCATCCACATAAGCTTCTAAATAAACGTGCATCATATCGTGGAAGATAGCCATCATCGCTCTTTAGTAGGTGGCACCTGCATTTTTCAACCCAAATGGCATAACGACATAGCAGTATGTGCCCAAGGTGTGGTGAACGAGGTCTTTTCTTGATCCTCCGGAGCCAGAAGGATTTGGTTATACCCTGAGTAACCATCCATGAAGGAGAGGGCTTCGTACCCAGCTGTATTATCGACCAAGACATCGATGTGAGGGAGTGGAAAATCATCTTTCGGACATGCCTTGTTTAAGTCCCTGAAGTCAATACAAATTCGAATTTTACCATCCTTCTTCATTACCGGGACTATGTTTGCCACCCATTGTGGGTACAGCATAACTCTAATGAACCTGGCCTTATGCAATTTATCGACTTCTTCCTTAATCCTCAGGGCCATTTGTGGGTGGAATCTCCTTGCTTTCTATTTAACGGGCATTGCTCCTGGTTTGAGAATCAGCCTGTGTTCGACCAAGGCGGGGTCAAGGCCCGGCATGTCTTCGTAGGACCAGGCGAAAGAATCGCGGTACTCCCTCAAGACTTTGACAAGTTCCTCTTCGACTTGAGGAGGGAGATTGGCGGAAATAAGTATGGGCCTGGGGTCCTCTTCTGTTCCGAGGTTAATTTCCTTAGTGGATTCATCCACTGCTACGGAAGGCTCGTCGAACTTCTTCAAGCCTTGGGCATACAGGTCGGCAGTGTCATCCATTTCATCTTCCTCATCATCTGCTGGGTCTTTCTCACTCACAATTTCATAGACTCCTAATCCATCATTGCTCCTTACCTCATCAATTCCCTCATCATCTTCCAAGACAATCGCGGTCTCTACAAATTCCGGACACCTTAATAGAGCATGACATCTTCCAACCAAATCTTGTAGAAACCTATTGGGAACGGTTTTGGGGGAGCGTGCTATGGCGGGTGCCGCAGACGTGGATGGGCTGACAGAACTCGAACTAGACTCTATCCTGACTGACTCGACCATCCTAGAAGACCCTGTACACTGTACATCTAACCTAGGGGAGAAGAAATCTACCGGAAAAGGAACAGGGGTCTCGTGCCCCTGGGGATCTGGGTAGAACATAGCGTAATCTTCCACGGAGACCTCCGTTTTTGAATTGACGTTTTTTTTTTTTGGAGGCCGGAGGTGATCACGCAGCAGGAGGAAGAAGGCGGAGGAGGAGGAAGCTGCATGGGGAACAATTCTGGGAAGATGCAGTCAAAGAAAGGATCAGAAGACTTAACCACATTTCATGGAGCTGGGCTCCTGGGGGAGGAGGAGTGAATAGGGTTGACAGATCAATAGGCGGGCAGCGCCCGCAAGCACATGGAACGAATAGAATTGTGGGCCTCTCCGCAAAACACGGGTCGACCAGGAGTGGAGGGGAACGGGGAACAGAATCCCACCATTGAAACCAGGAAGCGAGACGGGACGGGGACATAGAATAAGTAGTGGCGGAGCTTCCCATCTTTCGTGGCCCCTGGCGGGCCAATGGCATTGGAGGGCGCTTTACCAGCTGCGTCTCTTTCTTCTTTGGGTCATCCTCTTTTTCATAAAACATCCTTGTAAAGCAATCAGAAAGGTCCTCCAAGTCACCGGCTAGCCCTTGCGGTGATGGGGGCGAATCGTCAACAGCACAAGCTTCGTCTATCTTTTCTTCAAGGCTGGATGGCGAAGTCTTCAAGGTGTCGGGCTGCAACGGACCCTTTACAAAATGTTGCCGGTAATCCCAGGTCAACGGCCCAGAGTCCCCAAGCATCGACATGGAGGATTCATGGTAGCCGAGGCCCCGACGGCCCATTTTCCTTCCCTTGGGAATGGGGTTGGTTCGGCCCTGCAATTGCGCGCCGAGTCCTCGGCCTGGCTGATAGCCCAATTTTAGAATTAGGTGCCATCCTTTGGAGTCTCTCATTTTGGGCTTGACCTTCACATTGATTGGTGCAGCGGTGGGCTTGCGTGACGCATATGCCCACGAATAGTTTAAGTCCATGACAGATAGAACAGGCCTGTTACTCGGCCACAGTGTGGGCAGAATCTTGGCCGCTATGGCGTCAACGTTTTGAACTGTGTAAACACTTTTCACCTTGACCACTCGCCCTTGGAATGGGAACTTCAGACACTGGGGGGCTGTCGAGGGGACGGCAATCAAACTATTCAACCATGGACGACCCAGAATGGCTTTGAACATTGGGTCTATGTCCAACACATAAAATTCTACATCCATCACTAAGGGCCCTAGCTCGGCTTGCACAGTTACCACTCCGTGACAAGCACGTCTAGAGTTATCATATGCGGCTATCGTAGTTGGTGTCGGCTTGAGCATGTCCTTTGATATATTACAAGCACGAAGGGTACTCAATGGGCAGACGTTTATTGACGCCCCTGTGTCCACAAGGGTAGATTATACCGTTGTTTTGTTTAGAGAGATGGTGATACATAACGGCATCTGCCGTGCCTCAGGAGGTGCTAGCTCTGACTCAGCAAATGCAATAGAGGGCCCCTTTGTGATTGTGGCCAAGATGGAGGGCAGGCTATCCACTGCCACATCTTCACTCACCATAACTTTCTGCAGGAAGGTCTTCAGGGCATCTTGATGGAGCGACGACCTCTTGATCAGCTCTAACACTGAGATTTTGGTCGGCATCCGGTCTAAGTGCTGTAATAAGTCATATCTTGTGCCTGGCACAGGGTCCATCTCTTCTGGCTCAACTGTAGGGGAGGAAACTGTAGGATTCGGTGCAGACGCACCTGAAGAAGGAAAAATTCTTTGGAAGGGACGCCCGCTCCGAAGGGCGCATTGTGATGCTGGCACGGCCTGGACTGGACCCCCGCTTGGCCTGATGGGGTAGGTGAATGGCGTGGAGATGGAGGTGAGGATGACTGAAGTGGGTTTAATAGGCCCCGGTGGCGGGGAAATGGGTGAAGGGTTAAGCGTAGGAAAAATGACAGGAGGTATGGCGGGCGGTGGTGAAGGAGCGGAGGGGAATGTGGTGGGCCTAAGAGGCGACGCGGAGGAAGTGACGAGTGGTGTGGCGGCCGGAACGGCGGGTCTAAGAATGGAGGGGATGGCAGGTGTGGGAGAGTAGTGGTGGTGTAAGGCCAAGAGATGGGCGGGGGTCTCATCATCAAATGTCCACCCAGCGTTGGGGGCTGGGCGCTGGACCATATGCACTTGTGCTGGGGCCGGTGCCAGCGGCGGCTGTTGTTGCTGAGGAGCGGGCTGATGTATTGGCATGGGATTTTGATGGATCCCAAGGTCTTGCTGCTGCGGTTGAAGTTGTTGTTACTGCTGGGGTTGTTGCTGCTGCTGCTGCTGGGGCGCCGCCTGCTGCGGCCTGGCCTGTCTCTGCCTCTGCTTGATATCCTCAATTAACTGGTGCATCTGGGCCCAATCAATCCTCTGGCCCTCATGCAAATCATACACCAGGTCTCTGAACTGGTAGCATCGCTCTATCGTGTGTCCGGGTTGCCAATGGAATATACAATACCGGGATTGGTCGGCAGCCGGATTCCAGTTCGGGCGTTCAGGAGGCAACTGAAGGTCACAGTATACATTAGAGCAGAGAAAATATCTGGCAAGGTCTCCGGAAGAGGGGGGTAATGAGCCCTTTTTGGAGTTGGTCGAGCAGAGCCATAAGTGGGGGGTGGAGGAACATTATTGTACTGCGGGGGCCGCTGAGGCTGTTGGGGTGGCGGAGGTGCCTGTTGAGGGTATTGCGGGGCTTGGAAGGTAGGCTGAGAAACTTGTGGAGCAGCGAACTGGGGGTTACGCTGAGGCGGTGGGAAACGGGGTGGCGCGGCTTGTTGGGGGAACTGAACGGCCTGGACTTGCTCGTTAATTTGTACTCCCTCAGTGACGGGGCCTTGGGTTTTCTTGGTGGTTTTGGGTTTCTGGGCCTCGAATAAAGAATGGATGGGGGAGTCTTTGAATTGGGTTTGAATGAACCTAGCTCTGCTGTATAACTGGTGCATGTTCGAGATGTCATTCATTGCCAGAATGTTTCTGAAAGTTGGCGTAGCATTGGAAATTAACAACTTCACTTTTTCCTCTTCCGGAATCTGCCCGGGCACACGTGAGGCCATCTGCCTCCAGCGGTCTGCATAGGTTGCGAAGTCTTCCTCCGGCTTCATCTTCTCCGCCACTAGGTCAGTGAAAGAGTACTCGGGTCCGACCCGATCCTGAAACCTCTGTATAAACCTCTCCTTGACTGTCTTGAAATTCTCGGCCTCCTCCATAGGCAAGGTGTAGAACCATTCCAGAGCGATCCCTTCCAGAGACCGACGGAACAAATAGGCCATCAAACGATCGTCTTGCTGGAACTGTGCCGATTCGTATAAGAATTCCCGGACATGGATGAACGGGTTGCCATTCCCATCGTACTTACGGTACACGGGGAGCTCCGACTGGGAGGGAAAGCGAATGTCCCTGAAGTTAGGGATAGGGACATCGGCAAGAGATTGCGGGCCGACCCGCTTGTGGAGAAGATCAATTTGTTGCTGCATAGCAGCCCATTTGTCAAGGATTTCCCGTTCCCGGGAAGGAGGAGAAGGAGCAAGAGGAGCAGTACCTGGATAGGCGGCCAAAGGATAAGCTGACGAAGGAGGCGGCCCGTAAGAGGGATAATGGGCTGAGGAAGGGCCCATATCCGTATGAGCCAACTGGGCCGCCCCTGACTGTAACCTAGCGAAGTCCGCCGGGGCTGTGAGGGCCTGAGGTGATGGAGAAATCGTAGGGTACGGCTCGAGATAAGGGACAGAGGGGATCGGGGATTTTCCTTTATCAAGTTGTTGATGGACCGATGTGGAAGCCTGGCCCATTTCTATATTGGGATAGCGAAGGGTCTCAGGACGGACAGGAGTAAGGTCAATGGGAGCCACAGAGGTGGTCCCGACCACAGGAGATGAAGTGGTAACACTGGCCTTGGCATGAGTCGGAATTGAGGCCGGGGCATCGCCCCCTTGCAAAGCTTGTCTGATGAGATGGAGTTGGGTGGGGTCCAACTGGGCCATCATATCGAGGATCGTATTGGCTGAATTTTGATTGGGCGGGTTTGAAAAAGAAGGTCGGGGACCCTCGCCAAGAGTGGTCAGGAGTGAAGGGGCCGTCCCCTCTCCTCCCTGCAAATGGGTGACCCTAGGTGGGTCCTCAAGGAGACCACAAGGAAGGGAGTCCTCGTGGGCCGAAGAGAAGTCATATGACAACATGGAAGAAGACGAATCGAACAAGGGGTTGGAGTAGGAACGGAAATAAGAGTCGACCCTAGGAGGTGATCGTGGGGGCAGAAGGCAACCCCACATACACCAAGACACCTACGACTAGAACAAGCAATACTAATCAATCAGATCTACCAGGCAAGTAATAAGCATACAATGGAGCGAGATAAGAGCAGAATCACTCAGTAATACAATCAAGTTCTTAAAATGATGCTTGTCAGTTCCTTATATCTTTAGGTTTGAGTTTTAGTGGATTAATGAAAATATAAATTCTCTCGACCACTAGGTGCCTGATTGGGATGAGAAATGAGGAACTGTGTGACACTATCGGGACTTCTCACTTGCGGATGCAACTCTAGCTTGGGGTGGATATGGTACAACCTGCCCGGCGTCCGTGTGGGAATCCACGGCTCACGGGGGCTTACGGAGGTCCTCAGCAAGGTCCCTAGTCGGCCCCAAGGAATATGGAGACGAGAGGAAACCCTACCTCGGTAGGAATGCAACTAATATGGGAAGATGTCGATGCTCCTATGCGCACCGGAGTGCATGCACAAACTAGCCTAGCAGCTATCGATCAATGAGCAAGTATACACATGAGTAATAAAGAGCATGGTGATGCAGTAGTGATAATAAGAGAGCAGGGGGAGTCAATGAACAGCACCAGGAGCAATATATATCATGCGAAAACTAACCAAGATGAAATAAATGCACTGTGACAGGAGATGTGCGGTCCTCCTCTGACCGCTCTAAGTACACAGACGGTTAATATCCAACCGTATTTGACGGCAAGAAAGCAAGGGAAATACCAAACCGACGGCCGATAGTCAACCGCTCACGTACTTGAACCGCCGCGTCACAGCCGCGTATCTGCCACCCAGAAAAGTACAGTGTACATGTGCCTGGGAGCGGGACGGCTATGTGAAAGCCGCTCAAACAGATGGACGGCGTCCAGGTTGCCGTCTGTGACAGGAAAGGTCGGGGTAGCTGGCTCTGATGGCAGAGGATGGACAGTGGAGTATCGACCGTGCGCGTGGGTAGGCGGCTCTGGACGAATCGTGTTTACGCCAGAGGACAGAAACCGCATCCAACCTGTAAATCACTCCAAGAAAAAAAAAACCTGGGCAACAACTAAGGAGGGGTCAGCAACTCAAAAGCACGATGGCCATTAGGCGTCCCACCGTGATCGCCACAAAAGGGATGTAGACATATATTTTCCTCCTCTCTCCCTCCACTAAGGGTCAAAGTGCATCAGGTGCGGGGAACAACGTGAGACGGGCAAACCACGAGAGTGAGAGAAAGAAAGGAGGACAGGGAACAACGAAGAGTACCGTGATCGCCACCAAGATGCCGTACGTGATAGACACGCCGTACCTTGGAAAGTGGGGAGACACTCGCCTTAGTGCAGTGTTGAGGGATGAACGGTTCCCTTAGCACCGCCGGGAGTTGAGAGGTCTTACGATAGACCGCCTTGGGACGCTGCGAAGGATGCGGGAGGAACTGCTGCAGTGGGATGGACGGCACTATGTGGACCGTGCTTCGAGGAAGAACGGCCGTTTATGCACCGCACGTATCGTTGAACGGCCAGAGATTAACCGCTCAATACCTTCACGCAGCAAATTGAAAAGGGTTCGACCTCCACCCTCTCCGGCCGGCCAGAGGGGATGGGCCTCGTGCTGATGAAGTGCTGACCTGCAAAATAAAGTGAAGACACAGAAGAAACACCCAGATTAGAACTAAATAACGTAGTATGCGTTCAAACGAGAAGAATTAAGCATACACACAAATAAAAAAAGGGAATACCTGGGGGATTTTAAACCGCTAGGGCGACAAAAACTGGGTGGTTGTGTGCGTGATAATGAGAAGAAGAGTGCACGTGGGGAAGAAATGATGCATGCAATGAAAGAGAGCGGCGAGAGCTACGGGATGAAAGAACTACGAAAACTGGGTTACTCCCTGAACCGGAGGCTCATGCAGACGTAGAGAGCCTCCCTCCTTGGTGCTAGGTCGCTCAAAAATGCGGCAGGGCTTCGCCGTCGACCAAAATCTCCCCCCCTCTCGACGTCCGGCCATAGGGTCTATTTATAGAGCCTAGAAGGCCAGCTTCAAAATTGGGGTTTTTAGATATTTTTAGGTCGAGATTATAAAAGATAAATCATAGATATTATCAAGGTCTCTTATCCAGTCGAAACGGCATCAAAAATGGCTGATTATCCACGGAGAAATCGTTAAAACAAATCAGGGATAAAACCATGCATAAAAGGATAAAAATCTGTTAAAAACCCTCCATCGAAGGGATGAACGGTCTAACGATAGACCGTGCACAACTTGAACGGTTATATTCAGACCGTTCAACCTGTCGGTGGAAATGGAATTGAATCAGATAATTAACCCAATTATCGCTCGAACAGACCGAAACGGCCGGCGTCGGACCCTGACAGATGAACGGCGCCTTGGCGACCGCTTAAACGTAGAACGGTCCAATCTAAGCCGTATTAAGCTTGTCGGTGATAATTCAAACATCTGGATAATTGTCTGGGGAGATTAATACGCGTAGGACTCTGAGATATGGGCGGTTGATATTCGCCCGTCCATTAGTTTGAACGGGCAGGCTAGGGCCGCACAAAAAACATGTCGGTGAATATTAAGAAAATCCTCCGAAAATAACCAAAATGTGTGAACGGTCTGTGATCAACCGCCCCAGTCTTGAACGGCTGATGTGGGACCGTTCATGATCTTGGGTACTTGACTTTTATAAAACAATTCAATTAATCAAAGCCAAGGTCCGCTAAGGCCTGAATTGATACGACCTTTACTAAGGAGGGAGGCTACCCATAAAATGGGCCTAGGACGTGCCACAAAAAATGGCCCAACAGATAATGGACAACTTAGGGCACCAATTAATGGGAGTAAGAGAAACGACTCAACTTATCGGTATAAAACGGGTGTCAACAACAGCGAAAGCCCTTATGAAGCGTGAAGAGGAGGAGGCACCCTTGAAAACCTTTTATAGGTCGAAGGGGGGCACTTTGCCTTAATTGACCCTCCCCTTGAAAATACGCGAAGGGACTTCAAAAAGAAGACAGACGCCTTCTCCAAAGAGCAGTTACGCCTCCCTGCCCTTAGAATCCCGCAGGATCCGTCGATGGGAGTATGCAAAAAAGCAGGTCATTCAATGCTTGGGAAGATAGAAAGGTACCATATAAGAACCTGCGGATCGACTGATCGGCGCGTGATCTAATTTTTCGGTAGGAAGATCGTACTAGATTTTCGGTTTGCTGACGTTTGTAGATACGATAAATCAAAAAATTGTTGTGCCCCGGACTGTTTTGACGAAGATCATGTGTGAAAAAGTCATGTGTTAAGTTTATATGATTTGCTTTGAAGCATATTTGATGAATGAGGGGTTTGAATGATGAAATGAATGATGATCAATTTGAGTTCTGTTTAAGAGGAAAATCTGAATGTTGAATGTTGAACCAAATGCATAGAAAACAAGTGTGATAATTGATGGTATAGAAAGTTTAGTTTTGCTGAAGTGTTTGATTGATGTGTGCCTTGTTGATCATGGCACCCTATGCTTCATTGCATAGTTTCTGTAATTAATTGCATCGACCCAATCAATGGGTTTCTCATACAATGTACCGACCTTGTGCTTTCTTGCACTGACATTGTTGAATGAATTAAGTGTATGAGGATGTCACTGTAGACATGCCAAAATCGATGATGTGATGAGTAAATCTCATGTCACCACGTGACCCCCCAAAGTGGACTTCAATATTGGCTTAATATGAAATTTTTCTAATTATTTGATAATTTTTCCATAATAATTATAATTTCTTGGAATTTTTCTTTAATAATTGTAATTAACGCCTAGAGGAAGGCCGCCACTTAATTGACGACCTGACGAGGGGCGTGTTTTTATAAATAAACAACTGTTTGAACAGGCGTTGTTTCCTGGATTTTACGAATCCTAATCAAAATAAAACTTAAAGAATTGACGCTCGTCTTTGGGGCGTTGATTATTTAACGCCCGTTCGAACAGGCGTCATTTTATAATTTTAAAAAAGGAAAGTCCTTTATTGCCATAAATAAAATCCAGAAATCAATGACTTAAAGGCTGTCGTCATTTCAATTGACGCCCCTCTTCAGGTCGTCACTTTGAGTTCCGTCTCCTTTGCGCCTGCTACCTTCCAGAATTGATCCTTTCCTCATTTTACACTTAGTGTTCGATTGGGAAGGGGGATTCTTGTTGGAGGATTGATTTCCTTGTTTTAATCCTATTGAAACAAGGAGTTTTTGCCCTATAAATACCCCTTGAATCCCTCACGCGTGAGATAGTGAACACATGAACAAGAAAGCTTAAAGAGAAGCAACTGCATTGTGTGAGTTTTCGTCCAGAAAGAGAGGAGAGTTTTGTTCTTGCAGGTTCTTCACGGTGGTCTTCTTCCGGCGATAACTCTCTCTCTGGCGGGATCTTCTTCCTCCAGGCGG
Source organism: Amorphophallus konjac (assembly GCA_022559845.1). NCBI lineage: Eukaryota > Viridiplantae > Streptophyta > Magnoliopsida > Alismatales > Araceae > Amorphophallus > Amorphophallus konjac. The sequence continues at coordinate 130,662,674 of CM040126.1, read as the reverse complement.
CGCTCCTTCTTCCATAACAACCGCTGAAGCCTCTGCTTCCTTCCCTTTACTGCTGCACACACAGCAGCAAGGATTCTCCTTTAGTCTTTGGTTTTAGTTTATTCATAGCATCGTACGCACCCCTTTCTTTTAACTATCTTTTTTAGAGGAAACTATTAGCACACCATACTATGTTACTTGCCGTGCATATCATATCATCCATAATCCCAACCTTGTTGCTCCTTCTTAAAGGGGTTTTAAACCAAAACACACAAGGTGTGTTCATGCTTAATTTGATTGATTCTATACTTTTAGAGCATTGATACTACACACTTGGCTAATACATATCTTTGTTTATTTTGTGTGTTTTCTTGCAAGGGTAATCAAGCTATAAACCCCCTTCATCGGTCGGTCGGTAGAAGGAGGAAGGAAGAACTTGCAATCTCACCCGCTTCATACAAGGTACATGCGATCATCTTTGTATTTTTTAGGTAACTCCTCTGGAGATCACCCTCCTTTGAGCATCTCATGCTCCTTTCCCTTATTTTCCTTATGTCCCACATATTTTAGCACATTTCTCCCTATTTCCATTTTAAATATTTTTCCTCTCTTTAAAATGTCTATGTGATAGGTTCACAAATTAGCGATCACGGTGGGACACTTTTTATTTTTAGTTTGATTACCCCTCCCTTTGGCACCCTCGTGTGCCCCTCCCTTTGGCACCCTCGTGTGCCCCTCCTCCGTGCTCCACGTAGCACACTCCCCTTGTGCACCACGTGCACACCCCCACTGGATTAGCCAATTTTTGAAGTGTCCATAGCATTTTTTAGAAAAGAAATTTGATTTCTGTTAGTTATCAGGGTCTCGGTTCTCTGGAACTGAATAGCGCCCTCCCTGCCGCCGTCATTTACACATACAGCGACCATTCACAGAGGCGTTGTTTTCATTTATTTTTCGCTTTCTTGTCATTTTTATAATCCACGCCCCTTTCAGAGGCGTCATTTTCACATTTAACGCCTTACATCAAGGCGTCGGTTTCTTTGATTGCTATTGATTTTGGCTATTTCCCTGATTACTGTTTACTGTGTTTCAACGCCCCTTTCAGAGGCGTCACCTTCTCATTTAACGCCTCACCCTAAGGCGTCTTTTCTTGCTGGTTGTTGCTACGGCCTGTTTACTACATATTTGACGCCCCTCACAGAGGCGTCGTTCACTGGTTCAGCTCCTTACTCCAAGACGTCATTTGGATTATCATTATTTTTATTCATCATTTCGAGTACTATTTACTGCCATCTGACGCCCCTTTCCAGAGGCGTCATTTCTTCATACAGTGCCTCACTCTAAGGTGGTATTTCATTTTGGTTGCTTTCTGCTGCTTGTTAATATAGCGACCTCCGTGAAGTCGTCATTTTGTTCTGTGCCCACAGGACCTTGATTACTGCTCTGTTGATTGCCATTATTTATTTGATCATTATCTGCTGGATCTGCCTGCATTAGCGCATTCTAAGGCATTTGGTTGAGAGACCTCCTCTCTCTACACACTTAGGATCTCACACCCTCTCTTGGTGAAGGAAGGACCCTCCTTTGAGCATCCTGTCTCATTGGACCGGAAATTCTTAAACTAAGCCTCCGTAAGTCCCCGCACCCGTGGATTCCCTCACGGACGCCAGGCAGGTTGTACCTTTGAAGCACCCAGAGTATAGTTAACTCATACGTTGGTGAGGAGAGAAAGAACCTAGTTAACCTGGAGATTATACCCAAACTCCCAACTAGGACCCACTTTCAAAGGAGAGAATTCATTATACTTTAAAACTCACCTAATCTCCAAAGAAAAAAATCTTAAAATTTTGGGTCCATCATAACTTGAGTGTGTATCTTGTTCGATTGGGTGATTATCTTTGGCTTACACTTGCTTATTAGACATATCTTTCTTTCCTTAAGCATGAAACTCCGTTCAGGTAAAATTATCAACATGGCCAGCTATGGGTATACTTATAATGGTTATGAGGAGGGTCAATCTGACCCGTTTTACGAGGTTCCCTCTTAGGATTCCATCTACTATGAGAGAAACTATGTTCCCTCTCCCACTCAGGTCCACATGGTGGACACTACTTCTCCGGAGGTTGAGCCTTCTTCCCAAGCTCAACCTACCGCCCAAAATACTTCTGGGGACACCTCCCCTTCTTTCAACTTCAATGATTTTCTCAAAGCTCTCACTCAACTAGATGATTCCCAACGCCAGGCGGTCCAAGCCGCCTTAAAAGGAAAATCCATCCCGTCATCTTCCAACCCTCCCCAGCCTGTGGGTGGCCACTTTGTTAACTCTCCCAACGACCAGGCGGTCGCACCTAGGGTGCCCTCAGGCCCACCAACTCCTATTATGACTACGCCGGCCCAACCGGCCAGTCACTCCGCTGCTAGGCCTCAACAACTTCCTGTTCCTCAATTCTTGAGAAGGCCTATGCCGAACCAATACTCTTCTCTTCCGGCCCCAGCCGAGTCTGATACCCACACTATACTCCTCCAAAAGATTGATAGTATGGAGGAGCAGCTCAAGAAGGTCACTGCACCCAAGGCCGCTCCTGAAGTTACTCTTCCCACTCTGCCAGTCTTTCACTTACTCCCATCTGAGATGCCGAATTTCCGACGGTACAATGGAATGGGTAATCCGTACATCCATTTGAAAGACTTCTTATATGAGGCATCATTCTGGAAGGATAACAAGACTTCTCTGGCTTATCTTTTTAGGCGGTCTTTAGATGGTCCGGCACTAGAATGGTTTTACTCCCTGGAGCCGGCTGATGCCGGTGACTTTGATGTAGTTCAACGAAAGTTTCTGCAGAAGTACAAGGACCGTGTGGGTCCCTCACTATCTGTTACTGATTTGGTTGCCGAAAAGATGAAGCCCGAGGAGGACTTCATTTTATTTGCTGATAGGTGGAGAGCCATCGCCGAAAGACTGAAAGACACACTATCGGAAACGGAGCAAGTGAAGATGATTATATCAAACTCCACTCCGCAATTTCATCATATTCTAGCCATGAATAAGTTGAACACCATGGAAGAGCTTTATGAAAGAGCAAGATACATACAGACACAGATGAAAGATTCACCCATTATGGGCATGTTTGAACCAAGACCGAAGATGATGAGGAAGAACGTCAATGTCGGCAATACTGGCGCCACTACCAAAGGCACTATTATTAATGAGCAGGTGAGCGTGTTTGGCAACTCCACACCTTTCCGCCACCCTCTGAATCAAAGATCACAACAGCCTACCTTCCAAAACCAAGTTCACCAGCTTAATAATAATCCTCCTCCGACCTTCCGGCCTCTTCCACCTCAAGAGCAACAACAACCTCACTTCTCACCGCAAAATCAACCCCCATAATACCACCAAGTGCCCCCTCCAGCCAATTATGCACCACAACAACCGCAGCAGCCGAGAAGACCATTGGGGCCTAGAAGGGCCCAATACCCTCCATTACCATAAAGTCTACCAGATATCTTCAATGCCCTCATGGCCGCCAACGCGCTCACCTTGCCTAAAGAAAGGATGGTGTGGCCGCAACATGTAGACACCTCTCGGTATTGCGTCTTCCATCAGTAGCCGGGGCACACTATCGACAATTGTTTTCACCTCAACGATTACATATATGATATGAATGATCAAGGTGATATTGATTGGGATGAGATGAGGAGATTCATCGCTACTTTAAAGGCACGAAGGCCTCCTCGACAGTCACAGGCTCAACAACCAGTAGTACCTCCTCTGTTAGGATGTAAGGCCCGGATACAGAGGGGGGTGAATGTATCCCTCTACAAATATAGCCTAATTAAAACTATAAAGCTCAGTTATGCGGAATTAAAACTGGTGCAGAAATAAACTGAGGAAACTTAGAAGGATCAAAGCAAGACAACAACTCAAGAAGCCCTCAAACGATCCTAAGCAAGCATCTAATGCGCAGCAGTTAAGTGAACATATAAGAAGATCAAACCACAAGGGACACCAGGATTTTTAGGTGGTTCGGTCAACAGACCTACGTCGACCCCTCACTCCAAACCGGAGTGAGGCTTCCACTAGTAACACTAGCACAGCAGACTCAGTCTGCAACAAATGCTGCCACACAGCTTGACCAGGGGAACAGCCTCCCCTCTTCCTCCCAACCGGAGGGACACCCCAAGTGACTCCCAGTCACTTGGAAACCAGAGACGCACAGTCTCTCTTCCTCCAAACCGAAGGGAACACCTAGTCTTGTAACCCACAAGACTAGAACTGGAGGACCGATCCTCCCTTCCTCTTCACCGGAGGGGAACCTAGAGACCCAAGTCTCTCTTCCTCTGAAACCCAGAGGGAAGCACAAGTGACACCAAGTCACCTGCAAACTAGAGGTCTCGGACCTCTCTTCCTCCCAACCGGAGGGACCCCTGGACTCGAAACCTATAAGCCTAGAACCGGAGGACCCATCCTCCCTTCCTCCAAACCGGAGGGAAACAACCGATGACTCCCAGTCAAAGGCAACCAGAGACGCAAGTCTCTCTTCCTCCACACCGGAGGGAACCCGACCTCACACAAGAGAATCGGAAGAACAACTAGTGAATAGTTGAAAAGAAAAATAAAAACGCAGCAACAGACAGCTGGAAAAAGTAAACTCAGACTGTGGCTCTCGCAGGAGCTGGCTGGCTTGGATTTGATCCACGGCCCAGCAAGAATAGATCTTCAGTTGAAGCTTCTATCACTCTAGCTCTCTCTTCTTCTCTGTTCTTCTTCCTCTTCTTCTCTTCACACTCTGCTATCTCGATCTCTCACTCAATCTCTCTTTCTTTCTCTTTCTCACTCTCTTTCTCTTCTTCTTTTCCTTTTCTTCTTCTCTGTCTGGATCGTGGCTCTCTGTATGGACTTCACCTCTCGCCAACTCGATCATTCTTCTTCTGTGGAAGAAGGCTCATATATATATAGCAGCAGCAGCAGCAGCCCCAACGTGTGACCTCCACATTTCCAGCCCTAAGTATTCGGACCACGTGGCAGCATCCAGCAGGCTGTCAGTCCATGTGTCATCATCTGGTCAGGCCTTCCAGCCTCGGATCACGTGCCCTCCTTAAGCTTCACGAGCAGAGCACCTGTCAGACAGAGTATCGGATTATCAACTTGGTGTCGACACTTTGTAAAATGAAATGCATTGTATAGACTTGTGAAAGCGCATGCATTGTACAGACTTAGTGAAAGGAATGCATGTAATACAATTCTTTTAAATACCCAGAGACTAGTGCGTTCTCGCACGGGAGCATATGAAGTCTCAGGGGAGCATCTATGGCCTCTGGACAGCATCACCAGCGTCAGGGGAGCATGTGGAGCACATGCTGTCTCTGGGGAGCAATCGCTGCTCCAGGGGAGCATCCTCAAAGTTAGGGAAGCATTAGCAGTCACTGGAGGGCATACTCAGTCCCAGGAGAGCATCGGGGGGGACAAGCGAGCATGCGCGTCTGATGTACAGACTCTACCAATGAAATCATGAACAGTCCGATGTATGGACTTGGCTTTGGGTCTGCTATAGTCCAGTGTGTGGACTTGAGTGTTAAGGCATGAACAGTGCAGTGTGTAGACTCTGCAAGACAATGCATGAGACACAGACTCTGTGCATGAACAGTGCATGAATAGTACGCCAATGTATAGACTTGGAACATCTGAGGACCAGTGTACAGACTTGCAGAGCCGAACCCAATGTATAGGCTTGGCGAAGCACAGTCCAATGTATAGACTTTGCGAAACAGAGTCCAAAGTATAGACTTGGCAGGTTGACCCACTGTACAGACTTTGAAGCCTAACACAATGTGTAGACTTGTGAAGCTTGAGGCCAATGTACAGACTTGGCGTTCCACTGTGGATGTATAGACTTGAGTGAAGTGAACGGATGTTCAGATTTTGAAAATCCACTGTGGATGTATAGACTTCGAAGGATGAATGAACAGTCAATGTATAGACTTCACTTGAGTGCATTGGCTGTACATACTTTGAGCAATGCAAAGGCAATCGGATGTATAGACTTCACATGCCAGAACAACTGAACCGTGTACAGACTTGAACAGGCAAAGTCTATACAGACTTGAAGATTCACGATGTATAGACTTTGGCAAGAGATTGGCTGTACATACTTCAACACAGCTGCGATGTACAGGCTTTTGACAAAGCAGCGTTGTACAGACTTGATGAAGCTTCAGATGAATGAATGTATAGACTTCCCAAACGAATGTACAGACTTCAGAAGATGAAGACTCTGTATAGACATGAAGAAGCTGAGTGAACAATGTATAGGCTTTGAACTCTGTACAGACTTGAAGACCCTGAGCCAATGTGTAGACTTTGCCTTAGAAAAGAATGTATAGACTTGAAACAGAAGTCAGGCAAGCGTTGTGTAGACTTTGAAATGCTTGAAGAGGATGTACATACTTCATGAGACGCTGCATAAATGTATGGACTTCATGAAAAGGACACGATGCAATGTGTGGACTTGGTGACTCATGCAGACAGACGAGTGTATAGTCTATGCCATGCTCACAGTTAAGCAATGTACCAAGTTCTGAATGAGCAGTTCTAAATGAAGTAAACACATATGACATCAATTTGTCATCAGCAAAACACACGTAAACTATGTCATCATCAAAACATAAGTAAACACATATGACATCAAACAATCCAGATAAATGCAATTATGAAATGCACCAAAGCACACACCATACAGCCATATTTAAAATGCAGCAATAATTCAGATAAGATTTTCAATGAAACATTCATCAGCACCACAAACAGAATTGTATGCATTCATAAGACTTATAGTGTTTGCTATCATCAAAATCACAAGGACACAACAATCTCCCCCTTTTTGATGATGGCAACACTGTGGGTCATACTCTATGAGTCATACTGACTTGATCAAATATTTCTCCCCCTTTGACTTCATTAAAAAAAATACTTTGATAAACAATATCAGAATCATTTAAATCAATTCTCCCCCCTTAGTTAAACAACTTATGCAGTCATGCATATGCAACAAATACTCCCCCTTTGACATGGCAGAAGATATAGAGCTATTGCAGACAAACAAATTGATCAGATAATCTAGTACATTGTCCCCTTATGCATATAGTCTCTCAAACAGACCAGAGAATTCTACCCTTATGATCCATGATGCAAGAGAGATCTACAAGGATGAACTCTGGTTATCCAGTAGACAGGTTATACTGAGAGATGTACCTCATATGAATGAGAACCAATGTCAATCAAAATACATTGATAGAGGGCAATATGATCAGAAACGTTTTGAAGGTTGAAACCAATTGAGATGAAGGGCAATATGATCAGAAACGTTTATCAACAAAAACACAGGGACACTCAGGAATGCTGACTAGATTTCCCCCTTTAAGAAAAACACTCAGCAAGACGGGAAAGCTCCCCCTGATTAGATGATGGAGTGAAGCCAATTGATATAGTGAAGTGATGAGCATCTATCAGCAAAACACAAACTGTATTCACAGTGAATAAATGGGGAAGACAGATTTTCATTAGCACACCAAATTCATAAATCTTTGTAAACGAATTTCAGATTCTTCAATTATAATAGATTATGAATGAGTTTAAACTGAGCATCATGATTTAAGAGAGATGTATTCAAAGTTTATCAAGAAAATTCAATAATCATATATGAAACACCTTTTAATAAAGGTGAACCAACAACTCATTTGATATTCATGTTTAACCTCCTTTCATCTAACTCATTTAAATTCAATGACTCCTATGGAAAATACACAAGATCATATTGAGATTAAACAGAAATAAATGAGACTGAGCTTGTCTTTAGATTTTCAGAATTTTCTGATACCAATTGAGCAGCACTTATTTTTCCTGAGCAATTTTGGTTCAGTCAACACCTTTTTACATAAGGCACAACACGTCTTAGGTGAAGTGGCCTAGTTACTCAATGTGACAACCGTATTGCCTCTCAAAGAGAACAGAGTTAGCAATGGAGTATCTTTTTACATGAGGAGACACCTTGATCAGAGGCCAGAATCCCCAGTTACTCAACACAACCATGCCATTGCTCTGCCAGATCTTCAAACATATTGAAAAGAGGTAACTATGGCACTTCATGACATGGGCTTACTCTATTTCATTGATAGATAACCCAGTTTCTCTGTGACCACAGTCATTGCTCTAGCTTTAAAATTTAACTGTTTTCAGATTCTTCAAACAAAGCTCAGTACACTTGAAATGATTAAGAACAATACTTTCTACATGTATCTTAACCAAAGAAAGTCATGTCTTTTAAAATTTCAGATTTCAGAAAGTTTTGCATGAAATTCATGAGGCAATTGGTTAAGACTTATTAAGCATGATGATTCAGATATTTTCAAGTCTTTTACATCAAAACTTAGAAAATACATTAGGCTTAAATCAATTTGATTTATCAAAACATTCTTAAGCCAGTATAGTAGAAGATTCTTCTTTTCAGAATGTCTGATTTATGCCTAGGGTGCACTGATTAAATCTTTCCTCATTCGGCTGAATCAATGACATTGTCAAGAGAAATTAGCATAGAGCAATTCAGATACCAATAGTTGAGAGAATTGAGCAATTCAGAAGCAAGCCTTAAAGACTAAAAATCAGTCAGATTAGCTTTGACCAGTCTTGACAAGATATGAAGAAATGTGTATGATAGGAACAAGCTACCAATTGAATTCATAGTAGATAGAATCAATGGCTGAGTCTGGAATACAGATAGATCAGCTATATCAGTGTAGACAACAGAGAATTCAAGTGAACCACATATTTGCCAAGATTGGATCAGATTGCTAGACAGAAGGAGTTCAAAAAGGTGAAGAGATGAAACAGGAATGCTCCCCCTATCTAGATGCAATGAGACTTTTTTTTAATGTAAGAAAATGCAATTGTAACTAACTACATGTATGCATTCAGCAAATGAGATTATCATGATTATGCAAGCATCAATCAAACTCCCCCTTACAAAGTGCATGATATGCAATTAACATATATGCACACAGCTCACAGTACAAGCAAGAAAGCCTACAAAGCTCAATGCAAGAGTCAAATTAAATAAAAAGCATGTATGCATGAAACTATGACTTATCAGCTCAACCATAAATTTCATTTGAACAGATTAGAGAAATTTACCTGAATGAGGTTTTATCAACTTGGGTGCCTTGGTTTATTTCCCCCTTTTTATTCTTCAGTCCAAGGCACTCCTGCAAAATATTGATCATTTTGATCCTGCAGGGACCCAAGCAGCTTTGGGTCCTGCATTAGCTCTAACAGGTATTCTAAACATTTTCATAGCAACATTATCATCAAATTTCATCAGTGAACAGTCATCCATAGAATGTCCAAATTTTTCACAGTATCTACATGAAATGGCTAGTTTTTGGTTCTTATGATGCATATTAACAGTAGGGTGATGTTTATCAACATGTTCATAAGATTTTCAGTTATATGCATGAGCAGTTTGATGCTTGTTCTTAACCATCCAACATTCAGCAGATTTATGGCCTGGCTTCCCACAGATATAGCATGAAATTTTCATAAATGATTTTGCAGGGAATTTGACAAGATGGGGATTAACATAGTTCTTTTGAACATACCAACAGTCCTTGACTGTATGCCCATTTTTTCCACAGTGGGAGCATGCAAAAGAATTTCTTCTATGAAAACTATTTTTACCCCAAGTGGATCTAAACCAGCACTCAACAGCCTTGTGCCCAGGCTTATTGTAGTTGAAACACACAATGTGCTGACTAGAATTATGTTTAGATCCATATGGACCATGAACATGAATGGGGGACTTGGCATGCTGTTTATTGTCTTCTTTCATGATAAAACATTCACTCATGAGATGACCATACTTCCCACAATAATAACATGAGGCATCAGGCTTCCTAGCAACATGGTTTCTATCAAAGGAGTTTCTAGAATGTAAAGTTCCACTAGCATGCTCATCCTTTAACATCAATCCACAATCTTCCATTAAGTGACCTACTTTCCCACAATAATAACATGACCCCTTTTTAATGTGAGTGTGTGAGAGATCATGTGAATTGTGTGCAGTCTTCTTTATAACAACAGGAGTGTCTTTTTCCTTTTTCTGTGAATTTTCACCCTTTTTCAGTTTTTGAGTTTGTTCCACAGTTTTGGGTTTCACAGTGGACTTTTGTGCAGTGAATTGAAAAACAGAAGGAGCAGGGGTTGTGTTCTGATTAGAAGCTTTGACAAAAACAGTAGATGTTTTATTCCCATTACTCCTTTTGTTTGTCGGACTGTAACCCAGTCCCTCTCTCTGAAAGCTAACATTATTTCCAAGAAGCTTATTCAGATTGTCCTTTCCTTTGATAAATTTTGACAAAGAATTTTTCAAGTCTTGAATTTCAGAATTTAAGCCACAAGTATTAGCTTCATATTTGGACAAATCTGTTTCACAGGAAATGAGTTGTTGATGCAAGGCATCATTCAAACTTTTGAGTTTTTCAACTTCCTGTTTTAGCTTTGTTTCATTGTCAGCTTCAGATAGGGACTTATAAAGATCATCAACTTCTTGTTGAAGGGATGTGATAGTGAGCTCATAATTAGCTACCTTCTCTTCACAGCATTTAACATTTCCACTCAACATTAGGTTGATGGTTTTTAGACTCTCAATTTCTTGTTCAGCATTCATCAACCTATCAGAATTATCTATGCTCACACCCTTGCCTTTTTCAATTGTCAATAGCCTATCTGACAGTTGGGTGTTTAGATGATTTAGCTTGTTGATTTCCTCTTTCAATTTCCTATTTTTCTCTAGGAGATCATCATCAAACATCCAATCATCTAAGGAAGACTCACATTCATAAAAGTTTTCCTGTTGTTTCTCAGATTGAGGTTTGTTGAGATTTTTCTGAAGCTCTAGATTCATTATTCTATCAGCCTCCATTTTTTCAGAAATCAATCTGTTTTCTTTTTCAAGACTCATCAATTTGTGTTCAAATTCCTTGGACTGGTTTTTGAGTCTTTCATTTTCAGATTTCATATCTTCAGCTTCAGTTTTCTTTTCTAGCAATGATTTATTTTCTTCTTTCAGAGATTTGATTAAATCCTTTTGAAGTTTATCATCAGAATCAAATTCATTTATCAAGTCTCTTAAAGCTGCACAAGCATTGCAAGCATTTTCAGATTTCATTTTTTCAAGTTCAGAGTTGACACACTCTAATTCTCTCACCAATTTTTCATTCTGAACTGCATTATAGTGATGAACCTGATCATCAATTAAACTAAGCCTCTCCTTTAGTTCAGAAATTTCACAAGCAAGCTCCTGATTCTCCTTTTTGTGTAAACCAATTTATTTCACAAGGGTTTGTTTTTCAGATTTCAAATGATCTAGATCTGTAGTAATAGAATCTAAATCTTGTAGTTGTCTTCTAAAAATTTCATTTTCAGTTTTTAGAATTTCAGGGCTTTCACCTCGAGATTTAGCATTCTCATGATTCTTTAGCTCCTTTTTCAGACTTTTATACTTCTTCCCTAGTTTTTTACAGGATATTGTCAGATTGGCATAGGCATCTTCCCAGTCATCTAAAGAAAAATTCTCGAAAGGGTTTACCTCCTCATCATCCTGTTCTTCGGATTCATCTTGATCACTGCCATGGTTGCACTTGTCAGCCATCAGGCAGCTGTCCTCATTCATCCTCTGAGCTATCTTCAGCTGATCCAGAATGTCCTTAGCGGACCTGCAGTCATAAAAACAAGAATGTAGAGCCTTGTCAGTGGCTTCTTTCATTAATTTCAAAACTTTCTGATTCTCTTCATTTCTCGATCTGTGACTTTTAGTCCATTTGGACTTTTCCTTTGACAGTCTGTGAGGACCATGTGAGATTAACTTCCACAGATCCGGATTCATCAAATTCACATAGTTATGTAGACTACTAACCCATGAGTTAAATTTAGAGCCATTAAAAACTGGTGGAGAACCCATTGAATAAATCGGTAAGCAAATTAATGCAGCAAAGAGTAAAATCAGAAATGCACCAAGGGACAACAGGATCCTCTGCATATCGTTGAAGTTGATCAATCAGAGAACCTGCTCTGATACCAATTGTTAGGATGTAAGGCCCGGATACAGAGGGGGGTGAATGTATCCCTCTACAAATATAGCCTAATTAAAACTATAAAGCTCAGTTATGTGGAATTAAAACTGTTGCAGAAATAAACTGAGGAAACTTAGAAGGATCAAAGCAAGACAACAACTCAAGAAGCCCTCAAACGATCCTAAGCAAGCATCTAATGCGCAGCAGTTAAGTGAACATATAAGAAGATCAAACCACAAGGGACACCAGGATTTTTAGGTGGTTCGGTCAACAGACCTACGTCGACCCCTCACTCCAAACCGGAGTGAGGCTTCCACTAGTAACACTAGCACAGCAGACTCAGTCTGCAACAAATGCTGCCACACAGCTTGACCAGGGGAACAGCCTCCCCTCTTCCTCCCAACCGGAGGGACACCCCAAGTGACTCCCAGCCACTTGGAAACCAGAGACGCACAGTCTCTCTTCCTCCAAACCGGAGGGAACACCTAGTCTTGCAACCCACAAGACTAGAACCGGAGGACCGATCCTCCCTTCCTCCAAACCGGAGGGGAACCTAGAGACCCAAGTCTCTCTTCCTCTGAAACCCAGAGGGAAGCACAAGTGACACCAAGTCACCTGCAAACTAGAGCTCTCGGACCTCTCTTCCTCCCAACCGGAGGGACCCCTGGACTCGAAACCTACAAGCCCAGAACCGGAGGACCCATCCTCCCTTCCTCCAAATCGGAAGGAAACAACCGATGACTCCCAGTCAAAGGCAACCAGAGACGCAAGTCTCTCTTCCTCCACACCGGAGGGAACCCGACCTCACACAAGAGAATCGGAAGAACAACTAGTGAATAGTTGAAAAGAAAAACAAAAACGCGGCAATAGAAAGCTGGAAAAAGTAAACTCAGACTGTGGCTCTCGCAGGAGCTGGCTGGCCTGGATTTGATCCACGGCCCAGCAAGAACAGATCTTCAGTTGAAGCTTCTATCACTCTAGCTCTCTCTTCTTCTCTGTTCTTCTTCTCTTCTTCTCTTCACACTCTGCTATCTCGATCTCTCACTCAATCTCTCTTTCTTTCTCTTTCTCACTCTCTTTCTCTTCTTCTTTTCCTTTTCTTCTTCTCTGTCTGGATCGTGGCTCTCTGCATGGACTTCACCTCTCGCCAACTCGATCATTCTTCTTCTGTGGAAGAAGGCTCATATATATAGCAGCAGCAGCAGCCCCGACGTGTGACCTCCACATTTCCAGCCCTAAGTATTCGGACCACGTGGCAACATCCAGCAGGCTGTCAGTCCATGTGTCATCATCTGGTCAGGCCTTCCAGCCTCGGATCACGTGCCCTCCTTAAGCTTCACGAGCAGAGCACCTGTCAGACAGAGTATCAGATTATTAACTTGGTGTCGACACTTTGTAAAATGAAATGCATTGTATAGACTTGTGAAAGAGCATGCATTGTACAGACTTAGTGAAAGGGAATGCATGTAATACAATTCTTTTAAATACCCAAAGACTAGTGCGTTCTCGCACTAGAGCATATGAAGTCTCAGGGGAGCATCTATGGCCTCTGGATAGCATCACCAGCGTCAGGGGAGCATGTGGAGCACATGCTGTCTCTGGGGAGCAATCGCTGCTCCAGGGGAGCATCCTCAAAGTTAGGAAAGCATTAGCAGTCACTGGAGGGCATACTCGGTCCCAAGAGAGCATCTGGGGGGACAGGCGAGCATGCGCGTCAGATGTACAGACTCTACCAATGAAATCATGAACAGTCCGATGTATGGACTTGGCTTCGGGTCTGCTATAGTCCAGTGTGTGGACTTGAGTGTTAAGGCATGAACAGTGCAGTGTGTAGACTCTGCGAGACAATGCATGAGACACAGACTCTGTGCATGAACAGTGCATGAATAGTACGCCAATGTATAGACTTGGAACATCTGAGGACCAGTGTACAGACTTGCAGAGCCGAACCCAATGTATAGGCTTGGCGAAGCACAGTCCAATGTATAGACTTTGCGAAACATAGTCCAAAGTATAGACTTGGAAGGTTGACCCACTGTACAGACTTTGAAGCCTAACACAATGTGTAGACTTGTGAAGCTTGAGGCCAATGTACAGACTTGGCGTTCCACTGTGAATGTATAGACTTGAGTGAAGTGAACGGATGTTCAGATTTTGAAGATCCACTGTGGATGTATAGACTTCGAAGGATGAATGAACAGTCAATGTATAGACTTCACTTGAGTGCATTGGCTGTACATACTTTGAGCAATGCAAAGGCAATCGGATGTATAGACTTCACATGCCAGAACAACTGAACCGTGTACAGACTTGAACAGGCAAAGTCTGTACAGACTTGAAGATTCACGATGTATAGACTTTGGCAAGAGATTGGCTGTACATACTTCAACACAGCTGCGATGTACAGGCTTTTGACAAAGCAGCGTTGTACAGACTTGATGAAGCTTCAGATGAATGAATGTATAGACTTCCCAAATGAATGTACAGACTTCAGAAGATGAAGACTCTGTATAGACATGAAGAAGCTGAGTGAACAATGTATAGGCTTTGAACTCTGTACAGACTTGAAGACCCTGAGCCAATGTGTAGACTTTGCCTTAGAAACGAATGTATAGACTTGAAACAGAAGTCAGGCAAGCGTTGTGTAGACTTTGAAATGCTTGAAGAGGATGTACATACTTCATGAGACGCTGCATGCCAATGTATGGACTTCATGAAAAGGACACGATGCAATGTGTGGACTTGGTGACTCATGCAGACAGACGAGTGTACAGTCTATGCCATGCTCACAGTTAAGCAATGTACCAAGTTCTGAATGAGCAGTTCTAAATGAAGTAAACACATATGACATCAATTTGTCATCATCAAAACACACGTAAACTATGTCATCATCAAAACATAAGTAAACACATATGACATCAAACAATCTAGATAAATGCAATTATGAAATGCACCAAAGCACACACCACACAGCCATATTTAAAATGCAGCAATAATTCAGATAAGATTTTCAATGAAACATTCATCTGCACCACAAACAGAATTGTATGCATTCATAAGACTTATAGTGTTTGCTATCATCAAAATCACAGGGACACAACATCCTCCACAGCAACAGTAGGCTCCTGCACCCCAGCCAAGTATGGGGATTGTTAATAATCCGCTACCGGAGCACCCGGTTCAAAATCAACAAGTAATCCCTGTCACCTCAATCCATGAAGTAGAGAGAGGGCAGGGCTGGCATGAAGATCACGCCTCTGTCGGGGCCATTAACCAAAGTCAACAACCACCACAATTGTTAAGAAGACTTCAACCCGCACCCTCCTCCCAACTGCCACGTCCCCTCATACGATCACTTAACTCTAACCCTACTCCTTCACGGCCCCTTCTTTTACGCCAACCTATAAATTCTCCATCACCTCAAAACCCCCCACTAAATAGACCCCTTCTTATCTGCCCCTCGCCAGCAACCATCTCCCCTCCTGTTTCACCACAACTTACCCTGACTACCACCACCATGCTTCCGAGGCCCCTCCTTATCACCCGGCCTCCACCTCCACCTTCCGATAACCCTCAGCGGGCGAGGGCCCTTATAAGAACCCCTCATTCCACCAATCATGCCCCAGCATCCAACACCCCTTCCACTGATCCCTCTACCTCCTCTACCCCTTTACCTACTCCAGGCACGATAGAGGCGCCAAAAATAATGGTGCTCCGTAGTGGACAGATGTTCCACCGAGTGTTTTCCCAACGAGAGCAGGAGCTGGTACAAGAGCAAGGAGAACATGAACAAGAGTCTGTACCGGGCACGGAGTATGATCTATTGAAGCATTTGAACAGAACACCGGCCCAAATCTCTATTCTAGAATTGATTAGAAGATCCACCACACATCAGCTGGCCCTGAAGCAATATCTGCAGAAAGTAATGGTAAATGAAGATATCCCAGTTGAACAAGTCACTGCAGTTTTAAGTCCAACCAGTAATCAACCGGCCATCACTTTTTATGAACATGAATTGGCCCCGCAGCCGGCCCGAAAAAATGCATTATGCATTACTATTGACATCAACAAAGTGGCAGGGAAGCAATGTTTGGTTGATACCAGGGCATCAATTAATGTTTTGCCACCAAGTACCTTGAAAATGTGTGGCATTCCGGAGAGTCAGATCCGGCCATCTACAATCACTGTCACAGCCTACGACAATACAAAGAAACCGCCTCTAGGGATGATCACTTTAAAAGTTGGTTTGGGTCTAGTTTCAGTCACAGCGGATTTCCATATTCTAGACATGGACCCGACATTCAATAGCATCTTGGGCCGTCCTTACATTCAGGAACTTGATGATGTGCCCTCCACGAACCATCAATGCATAAAATTTTCACACAAAGGGTGCATTATCAAAGTTACCAGCATGCCCATTTTGCCAACTAATGACATACATTATGCTACCTCAGTTCCTTCAATGTGGCCGGCTAATAGGCCCATATTGTCGGTCTTAGATGTTGCCGATCTGCGGCAAGACTTGGCAAGGCCGTCTCCTTCAACATCTCCTACTACACAAATGTTACCACAGCCATCCAAAGGCAAGAAGAAAAGGGTTTGATAAACACACCTGGATGGAACATTTTAATGAAAATGGGGTATAAGACTAGTAAAGGCCTGGGCATTAATCTCCAAGACAGAGTCAAACCTGTCAGGCATCAGAAGATGATTCCCCGGGGTGGCCTAGGGTACAAAGGGCCAAGCAAAGAAGAACTAGGGCCATGGGCCGTCATGACTTCCACTCTTAAAACAGACCGTCAGCCTCTTACATGGACCATACAAACACACTTTGTGAAAGGGGGCACTCATAATGATGAGCAAACCACGCTAGTTACTTCCATGCTGGACTGTCAAGATGTACATGCACGGTAGTTTGCTCGCCACATAGCCCCATTGGCTACATACAAGGCCCTCGAGTCCTTACGGCCAGATAAAAGAAGAAAGATGGATGACCCCGAATGTGACTGGTACAGATGGTTCGACATGAACGATATCACCATTGCTCTGAGCCGACTGTTTATGCCGACTGATCCGAAATGGCCGCCATTGATTCATGAACTGATTGAAAAGCCAGTAGTAATCACTGACAAAAGGTAGCTGTTAAGCAACTACACAGATACCGGGGAGCCGGATGTGCCGTATGAAGAAGGCTTCAATGTGGATAGGCTGTGGGCTGGCCTTTTCTCTCTTAAATCCATCCATCCAACAATTGTTGTCCATTTGCTTGATAAAATATTTTGCTCAGATATCCCTAGATCGCCTGCGGTCTTGATACCTTTTTCTCCAGATTCACTTCAAGTGTCCCCCCCGATTCCCTCTTTGCACCTCGAGCAATTTTCTAAACTCTCCATCACGTCCCCGCGTGGGCAATCACTTATTCAATCTTTCGCTAATCTCTCAATCTCAGCACCACCTCCTATTCCTTCCTCTTATTGCTTTATTATTGAAAATGAAAAAAAATTGCCAAAATTCAAACTCCCAATCTTCCATCTCTTTTGAAGAGACCTCATATCTTGCTTCGGAGCGCTCCCCGATCCAAGGGCCGCTCTTTCAAGGTTCATTAGTGGACCTTCTTTTCTCCTCCGACGAGGAGGCTCTCCCTGTATCCCCTCCTATATCCGTTGCATCTTCATCTTCTTCTCCTCCACCTCGTTTAGGTCGGGGTAGTTCGTCTAACTTGTCATCTTGTTTCTCTCCCTCTCCCTCTAATAAGAGTCTTGGGTTAGCTTTGCATAAGAAATCCAAGGGTAGGTAGATTCCCCATAGATTCTTGCTAGATTTAGGTAGAAGGTGCCAGACCTGCTTAGCTCTTCCTGAATTTCTGGAGGATCCGATACTCCTGCCAGATTTAGAATGTGAGGATGTGTGTCCTTTAGATGAAGGGTTTGGTGTGTGTGAAATTATGAATGATGAAGACCCTATTGAAGATGGGGTCGAAGATTACGAAGAATATGAGGACGAGGCTGATGCTTTTGCTAGTGGTATCAGAAGGTTCGATGAACCATCAGCCTCAGTAGAAGAGCCTACCAAAGAAATAAATCTGGGTACTGAGGAAGACCCTAGGATTGTCCTCATTAGCAAGAACTTGTCGCCCTCCGAAGAAGAGACACTTATTTTGGTTCTTCAAGAATATAAGGACACGTTCACATGGAGTTATGAAGATATGCCTGGACTAGACCCTGCGCTCGTTGAACATCGACTTACACTTAAGCCAGGGTCCATTCCGGTTAAACAGCAGTTGAGATGTTTCCACCCAAATATGGCATTAAAAATGAAAGAAGAGGCCGATAAGCTCCATAAAGCTAGGTTCGTTAGAGTCGTCATCTATCCTAACTGGGTGGCTAACATCATCCCAGTCATAAGAAAGATGGAAAGGTTCGGATTTATATATACTTCCGGGACCTCAACCGTGCGTGTCCTAAAGATGACTTCCCCCTCCCACATATTGATGTTTTGATTGACAATACGGCAGGATATGAGACTCTCTCCTTTATGAATGACTTTTCAGGATATAATCAGATTCGTTTGGCTGAAGAAGATCAAGAAAAGACATCGTTCACTACACCGTGGGAGACTTATTGTTATGTGGTCATGCCCTTCGGACTTAAGAATGTTGGAGCCACCTATCAAAGGGCTATGATGGTAATTTTTCATGATATGATCCACATTTATATTGAGGTGTACGTTGACAACCTGGTAGTGAAATTAAGGACAAGGATTGAGCATCCCGGTGTTCTAGCCAAAGTCTTGCAAAGGTCGTGCGAATACAAGCTCAAGATGAATCCCAAGAAGTGTGTATTTGGTGTTTCATCAAGAAAGTTACTTGGATTCATCGTAAGTAAGAGGGTATCGAGATTGATCCTAACAAGGCGAAGGCCATAAGAGAAATGCCTCATCCCAAGAATTTGAAAGAAGTTCGAGGACTGATCGGGAGGTTGCAATTTATTCACCGGTTTGTCTCCCAGCACTCACAAAGATGTAGGCCGTTCTACGATCTTACTAAGCCGGGAGTCGAGTTTATTTGGGATGACAAGTATCGGGTAGCCTTTGACGGATTGAAGTATTATATCTCAAATCCTCATGTCCTGAGGCCGCCAGTTCCAGGCAAACCGCTTGTTCTTTACATTTCTGTCCTGGATGACTCTGTAGGTGCTGTCCTAGCCCAAGTGGATGAAGAAGGAAAAGAAAGAGCAGCCTACTACTTGTCAAAGCTTCTCAACGCCTGTGAGCAGCGATACTCAGCTATGGAGAAGACTTGTGCTGCTTTAGTCTGGGTAGTTCAGAAACTTAAACATTATTACTTAGCTCACGAGATTCACCTCATTGCTCGTACGAATCCAATCAAGTTCCTTCTTGAAAAATCCATCCTCACCGACCGATTAGCACGATGGTAAAGATTCCTTTCTCAGTTTGATATCATCTACATTCAGCAAAAAGTGATTAAAGGCTATGCCATAGCAGAACACCTCGCTCACTACCCTCTCCCCAGATTCGACCCTATTCGCTCAGAGTTTCCAGATGAGGAACTGATGTCCGTCAATCAGCCCGATTCGATGTGGACGTTACATTTTGATGGAGCTTTGAATTTAAAAGGGAAAGGGATTGACATTGTTATTCTATCACCTGAGGGTATCACTATTCCACTCGCCTCTCAGCTTACATTTCCAATTACAAATAATATAGCTGAGTACGCTGCTCTTCTGGCTAGACTAGAGGCCACTCATCAATTCGGTGTTACCCGATTACGGATTGTAGGTGATAGTCAGCTTATTCTTCGCCAAGTGCTCACCAAGTGTCGCACGCTCAATCCTAAACTCAAACCCTATCAGGAACTAACTTCTGCTTATGCCAAGCTTTTCACCAAATTAATCTTTATCCATGTTCCTCGCGATCAGAATATTCTAGCTGATGCTCTTGCTTCTCTTGCTTCTTCCTTGGTACAGATGGTTCAACATGAATGATATCACCATTGCTCTGAGCCGACTGTTTATGCCGACTGATCCGGAATGGCCGCCATTGATTCATGAATTGATTGAAAAATCAGTAGTAATCACTGACAAAAGGTAGCTGTTAAGCAACTACACAGATACCGGGGAGCCGGATGTGCCGTATGAAGAAGGCTTCAATGTGGATAGGCTATGGGCCGGCCTTTTCTCTCTTAAATCCATCCATCCAACAAGTGTTGTCCATTTACTTGATAAAATGTTTTGCTCAGATATCCCTAGACCGCCTGCGGTCTTGATAACATTTTCTCCAGATTCGCTTCAAGTGTCCCCCTCGATTCCCCCTTTGCTCCTCGAGCAATTTTCTAATCTCTCCATCACGCCCCCGAGTGGGCAATCACTTATTCAATCTTTCTCTAATCTCTCAATCTCAACACCACCTCCTATTCCTTCCTCTCATTGCTTTATTATTGAAAACGAAAAAAATTGCCAAAATTCAAACTCCCCAATCTTCCATCTCTTTTGAAGAGACCTCCTATCTTGCTTCGGAGCGCGCCCCGATCCAAGGGCCGCTCTTTCAAGGTTCATTAGTGAACCTTCTTTTCTCCTCCGACGAGGAGGCTCTCCCTGTATCCCCTACTATATTTGTTGCATCTTCGTCTTCTTCTCCTCCACCTCATTTAGGTCGGGGTAGTTCGTCTAACTTGTCATCTTGTTTCTCTCCCTCTCCCTCTAATAAGAGTCTTGGGTTAGCTTTGCATAAGAAATCCAAGGGTAGGTAGATTCCCCGTAGATTCTTGCTAGATTTAGGTAGAAGGTGCCAGACATGCTTAGCTCTTCCTGAATTTCTGGAGGATCCGATACTCCTGCCAGATTTAGAATGTGAGGATGTGTGTCCTTTAGATGAAGGGTTTGGTGTGTATGAAATTATAAATGATGAAGACCCTATTGAAGAGGGGGATGAAGATTACGAAGAATATGAGGACAAGGCTGATGCTTTTGCCAGTGGTATCAGAAGGTTCGATGAACCATCAGCCTCAGTAGAAGAGCCTACCAAAGAAATAAATATGGATATTGAGGAAGACCCTAGGATTGTCCTCATTAGCAAGAACATGCCGCCCTCCGAAGAAGAGGCGTTTATTTTGGTTCTTCAAGAATATAAGGACACGTTCGCGTGGAGTTATGAAGATATGCCTGGACTAGACCCTGCGCTCGTTGAACATCGACTTACACTTAAGCCAAGGTCCATTCCGGTTAAACAGCGGTTGAGACGTTTCCACCCAAATATGGCATTAAAAATGAAAGAAGAGGTCGATAAGCTCCATAAAGTTAGATTCGTTAGAGTGGCCCTCTATCCTAACTGGGTGGCTAACATCGTCCTAGTCATCAAGAAAGATGGAAAGGTTCGAATTTGTATAGACTTCCGGGACCTCAATCGCGTGTGTCCTAAACACGACTTCCCCCTCCCACATATTGATATTTTGATTGACAATACGGCGGGATATGAGACTCTCTCCTTTATGGATGGCTTTTCAGGCTATAATCAGATTCGTTTGGTTGAAGAACATCAAGAAAAGACATCGTTCACTATACCGTGGGGGACTTATTGTTATGTGGTCATGCCATTCGGACTTAAGAATGTTGGAGCCACTTATCAAAGGGCTATGATGGTAATTTTTCATGATATGATCCACATTTATATTGAGGTGTACGTTGACGACCTGGTAGTGAAATCAAGGACAAGGATTGACCATCCCGGTGTTCTAGCCAAAGTCTTGCAGAGGTCGCGCGAATACAAGCTCAAGATGAACCCCAAGAAGTGTGTATCTCGTGTTTCATCAGGAAATTTACTTGGATTCATCGTAAGTAAGAGGGGTATCGAGATTGATCCCAACAAGGCGAAGGCCATAAGAGAAATGTCTTCTGCCAAGAATTTGAAAGAAGTTCGAGGACTGATCGGGAGGTTGCAATTTATTCACCGATTTGTCTCCCAGCACTCACAAAGATGTAGGCCGTTCTACGAGCTTACTAAGCCGAGAGTCGAGTTTATTTGGGATGACAAGTGTCGGGTAGCCTTTGACGGATTGAAGGATTATCTCTCAAATCCTCCTGTCCTGAGGCCGCCAGTTCCAGGCAAACCGCTTGTTCTTTACATTTTTGTCTTGGATGACTCTGTAGGTGCTGTCCTAGCCCAAGTGGATGAAGAAGGAAAAGAAAGAGCAGCCTACTACTTGTCAAAGCCTCTCAACCCCTGTGAGTAGAGATACTCAGCCATGGAGAAGACTTGTGCGTCTTTAGTCTGGGTAGTTCAGAAACTTAAACATTATTTCTTAGCTCACGAGGTTCACCTCATTGCTCGTATGAATCCAATCAAGTTCCTTCTTAAAAAATCTATCCTCATCGACCGATAGCACGATGGCAAAGCTTCCTTTCTCAGTTTGATATCATCTACATTCAACAAAAAGTGATTAAAGGCTATGCCATAGCAGAACACCTCGATCACCACCCTCTCCCCAGATTCGACCATGTACGCTTAGAGTTTCCAGATGAGGAACTAATGTCCGTCAATCAGCCCGATTCGATGTGGACGTTACATTTTGATGAAGCTTTGAATTCAAAAGGGAAAGAGATTGGCATTGTTCTTCTATCACCTGAGGGTATCACTATTCCACTCGCCTCTCAGCTTGCATTTCCAGTTACAAATAATATAGCTGAGTACGACGCTCTTCTGGCTGGACTAGAGGCCGCTCATCAATTCGGTGTTATCCAATTGCGGATTGTAGGTGATAGTCAGCTTATTCTTCGTCAAGTGCTCACCAAGTGTCGCACGCTCAATCCTAAACTCAAACCCTATCAGGAACTAACTTCTGCTTATGCCAAGTTTTTCACCAAATTAATCTTTGTCCATGTTCCTCGCGATCAGAATATTCTAGCTGATGCTCTTGCTTCTCTTGCTTCTTCCTTGGTTTTCCTCCCCGAAAGAGATTTCCATTCCATTATTGTTCATAAGCGTCTCACTCCAGCTGTTAAAGATCTAGCGTTCCTTAGCATTAAGGAGGAGATGCTCAAGAAGGTTAAGCAAGGTGGAATCATTGAGAATAAGGAGATCATGTGGATAGATTTGGAGGAAGAATTGGACGATGAGGAAAAGCCATGGTATTATAAAATTGCCAAATATTTCCAGGATCAATATTATCCTGAGGAGGCCACGGTGGAAGAGAAGAAGGCCATTCGAAGAGTTACTCAGCGATACACTTTGGTTGGAGGCATGCTATATAGAAGAGATCTTACTAGAGTCTTGCTTAGATGCCTCGATGATGAAGAATCTTAGAAGATCATGGAAGAAGCGCATTCGAAAGTGTGTGGTGGCCATGTGAATAGCCAGATGCTAGCTAAGAAAATCCTTAGGCTAGGTTTCTATTGGCCCACTCTAGAAGAGGATTGCTCTATCTATGTTCGAATGTGTGTCAAGTGTCAACTGCACGTCGACAAAATTCATTCTCCTGCCTCTTCACTCCATCCTATGTCCTCCCCATGACCTTTCTCCATGTGGGCTTTTGATATCATTGGACCTCTTGGTGATTCAAACCTCCTCACAAAACCGAAATCATTTATACTCACGGCCATGGAGTACTTCACCAAGTGGGCGGAAGCGGAAGCATATGCGGAGATTAAAGCGTCAACTATTTGCAAATTCATCATGAAGAACATCATTGCAAGATTTGGCATCCCAAGTACCATCGTCACCGACAATGGACTGCAATTCATCTCTCAAGAGCTTCAAGACCTCTGCAACAGGTATAACATTGCATTGCATCATTCATCTCCTTATTATCCACAGGGCAATGGCCAAGTAGAGGCAACTAATAAAACTCTGATTAAAATTATCAAGAAAACATATGAGGCTAATAAATTTGCGGATTGGCCAGAAAAATTGGTTGAAGCTCTTTGGGCCTATCGCACTTCCATTCGCACTCTTACTGGGCAAACCCCTTTCGTCCTTACTTATGGAATGGAGGTGGTAGTCCCCTATGAGATTCTTATCTCTTCTCTTAGGGTACAATTGGACAAGGAGCTCCCTATTGATGAGCGTCGCGAGTCACTCCTTGCACAATTGGAACTCCTAAATGAGAAGCGTTTAGCCGCTACCGAGCATGCGCGAGTATATTAAAATAGGCTTTCACGTTTTTACCAAAAGAAGGTAATTGAGAGAAAATTTAAAGTTGGTGAAATGGTGATTAAGAGAATTTTTGTAAAACCCGGTGGACCCCGGTCAAAGCTCCAACCGAACTGGGAAGGGCCCTACGTGATAAAAGATGTTTATCCTGGAAACGCTTACAAACTAATTAACGCAGAAGGTGAAGAACTGGCTCACCCTTGGAATGGTTTGTATTTAAAGAAATACTACCCCTAAGTCTGTGAAAAAAAATGAAAAAAAATGAATAAGAAAAAAATGAAAAAATTGCAGGCTGGTGTAGTACATAGGTTGCAAGCCTGAAAAATCAAAATCCTTAATTCATTCTTCAATCTTGATGGCTTAACCTTGGGGTCAATACACGCTTTACTCTTAAACTCGAGCGGCTCAGAATTTGAGGAAAGTCAGACCCAAACTAAGAGTATAAAAACTTTACATATTCTCTTCTCTCTAGCTCACGAGAGAGAGTACGAGTCGAGGATTGTTAACCAAACCTGCTCGCCGCCCAAGTAGGTGGAAGTCAGGGCCCAAAAGGGAACAAAATGCTTAAAGCCCAAGTACAATTAGGTCTTTATTTGTTTGTAAATAAAAAGAAAAGAAAACTAACAAAAGAAAAGCATGTCAAGAGGGCAAAGTCCCCGCAGAGAAAATCCTGGTCGTAAGCATGCGTAAATAAGGGCAAAAAGAGTAATAAAATTTCCCTAAGCTGACGACCGAACCCCAACAGGCATTAGGGCAGGGAAGGAAAAGTTTCCCCGTTCTCGGAAACCTCTCGTGAGCCACCGTAACTTATTCTTCACTTCTCCCTCCATGGTAGGTTATAAGCTCAAAGGATGTCAAAGACCTACTAAGAAGGATGGGCCGCGAGAGAATATGAGTAAAAGTATAAGTCAATAAGCACGTTGACCCTTTGTTAAGTCATTTAAGAAAGATTAATGAATTTAAGATGGTGATTGTGTAAGGCTTAAGACCCTTTGTGCTATGCTCAGCCTCGTAAGAAGAAAAGAAAAAAAAGAAAGAAAAAAATTTTTAATTACCACCTTTATATTTAGGCGTCATTTACATAATTAACGACAGTGTCTATGTCATCATTTTTAAATAAAGAAAATAAAAAATGGTTTTTTAATTCACGCCCGCTTAGGGGGCGTCATTTAGTAAATTCACGACTTTGTCAATGTCATCATTTTAATAAAATTCAAAAAAAAATGATTTTCTAATCAGCGCCCCTCACCTAGGCGTCAATTTCATAATCAACGCCCGTTCATGAGGGCGTCATTTTTCAAAAGTAAAACAAAAAAAAAGAAAGCAAAAAAAGAGAAAAAATGGAAAAGAATAAAAAAATTACGCCAATTGCTTGCCCACTGCTTCATATGCTTGAATGCATTCTTGCGTGGGCATCTTTTATTTTAAGTTTGCATCTGTGTGCTTGCATGTTGCATTTCCTTATATATATTTTATTATCTGCCTTTATTAATTAGAGGCTTGGCCCCTTGACCCGTCAACAAGGTCAAAGAAGTGACAACCCCTTGCTTATTTAGCAAGGGGCCAAGCCGAACAGATGAACTAATTTGTTTGCTTAAGCGTGAACTACAGGAACATGGCAAAGAACGAGGAACGACAAAAGAAAGGAACAGCAAACACACAAGTCCACAAGTGCTCGAGGTAACTCAGGTGACTCAACAAAAAAATCTCATATTGTTGGGTTCTGTGCGCCCCCTCGTTGTCTCTGACAATGGTTTTGACGATTCCAATATATCGTGTGTTTTGTGTTTTCTCTAGAGTGAAAATCTTGTGTGTTTATGCGTAATGGCATCTTGATAATGAACAAGCTGACATTATGATATCTTGTTTTGCATGTGGTTCAAACACAATGGTCCTTCATGATTACATCATTCTTGATGTTGATGATTGCATTGGTGCTCTCATGCATACTCTATGTTGGTGTTTTTAATGAACTGATAAATATTTGAAATATCTTGTTGTCCATGCTTGTACTTGCTCTGAACTGCATTTATAATTCATGTTTATGAATTTATCTTGGTAAACATGAGACGTCATTGAGTTGCTTTGGAATGTGCTTGATGTGACTTCAATATGCATTGGACTATCTAAAATAGTATATCATTCCTCTTGGGATGGGTCGACCCCATGGGTCGACCCTTGGCTCTTTGAGCCTTGCCTTCTGTTTTGGTCTGAACTGGAATGCCTTATTTTGGACTGATCATGATTGTCCTGGACTGTATTGGTTTTATATGTTTTGGACTGACTTAACATTTATGAGAGGTTTGACTGTATTCAGCTGGTAAGTGGAGTTTCCATGCTTGAACTTGTTATGGATTGAGAGGTTGTGGCTTGAGTGTTTTAGAATCATCTTTATATGTGAGTGAATAACAATGTCTCAAAATGCTGGTTGAAGGAGATATGCATATCTCAAATGGAAATGTAATCATTCTTATCAATTACATTTCTATACTTGTGTGACTTAACTGAAATTGAATTGCACTACATGCCTTGGATTGAAACTGAATTTATGGACTAGACTTGTATTCATTGCCGACTGATTGAATTAGAGTTAAGAATGGATTGCATGGAATCATTCATATGTATTATTACAAATTAATGAGAATATGTATTGTGCAGGATCGATGAGGAAACAACGTTCAAATCCTAGAAATGATGGTAAGAACACAATTGGAGGTCGATCTCCAAGTGGTTGGAATGGCATTGGTTCAAAGCTGGAAAAGACAGAATTATTGTGAGATTTCTATCAAAACTTATATGCCAATGGTAAGAAGGTTTGATCAAGTGTATCTCAATATGCATGGATTGATATGGATTGATTGCTAGTGGTTCAAAACTGGTAGATATGTTCAAATCTGGAAAATTCAGGTTCATTGTGGAGTTTCTCACTCAAATACTCAAGGCAATGGTGAGAACATATGCGTGATTGTAATTCAATGTGAATTGATTGATCAATGTTGAAATCAAGTGTTGTCTTTGTCTATCCATGTCATATGTGCTCAAGTGATTCATACTTTAACTTTGAATGATTGTGGTGTGGTATTTCTATGTGTTATAATGAACTTTTCCTCTGTCAAGAAAAGTGTCGACCCATGGGGTCGACACTTTATATTGGGTTATGCTGTTTTAATTAAAACAGAACCCCCGATAAAAAAGGTCGACCCCATGGGTCGACACTTTTTACCCTGGGTCCTGATTTTGTCTCAGGACAGAACCTCGTGGAAAAAAAGTCGACCCCATGGGTCGACACTTTTGACTAGGTTCTGGATTTTCTATTTTTGGCAGAACTCGTTGATACGAGTGTCGACCCTAGAGGTCGACACTTTGTCTGCTTCGTCCGGATCAGGTTTTCGGGTTTGGTTTCGACCCATGGCTTAAGGGTCCGATTGCTTGGGGCTTTTTACCCCAACACCCCTAGGGTAAATCCTATCTATTGGGTGTTAGATTGAGAGGTTTGTATATGGGGTCTCTTGTCCTTTGTCTATCCATTATATGCCCTATATATGCCTTGCGAATTTTAGATCGGAAGAACAACAACAAGGGCTAATATGTTTCTTTCTTGCGCAGGTAAAAGAGAGAGAGGAGCTGGAGAGGGCTTTCAAGCTATATTTGATCTCTTCCCGTCGAGATTTGAAGGCTGTTGATGAAGAGAGTTGCAAGCAGAATGAAGCGACGAATCTGAAGACGTCTTCATCGCGAGCAACGGCTCACATCAACCTGGATATCTAAGGAGTCTACAAAAGGGAAAACTTCTATATATATCCCTTAATCATTTGAGATATTTGCCATGCTCTATCCTTAATCTAGATGCACTTGAGATCCTACCTTGGTCCTTTGTTTATCAGTTTTGTGCTCCATATATTACTGCGATTTTCATCTTTTGGAATAGATAAAAACTAATGTACTCCATCCTTTTGCAAGGGACTTTGTGAACAAGGACGAGGTGTTGTGCACCTTGAAGAAAGAGGAAGATAAGGAGGACACCATCAACAAGACTCGTTCCACTGTCACCCATTTTACTAGAGCTACTCCTGCGGTTTCGGCCAGCTTCTACTTCGTGAACAAAAGCATTCAGTGCACCCGTCTATGCTCTCTAAGGGGTTCATTGAAGATTTGAGGGAGAATCTTCAGTCATTCATTTCTACTCTCCTCATTTGATCATAGATCAATCTTGTTGTGTTTATTGAATATCCTTTGTGCCATGATAAACTTGATACATCATTGTGTGTGGGCGGAGCTGTGTCTCCGCGTGGTCTAAGTGTCCGAGGTGTGATTGTCACGCCCCGAACCGATAGCAACTGAACGTGTCGATTGCTCGGAACGTGGTAGTTAAACAGTCGTGAATAATCAAGAGCAGTCGCAAGACCAAATAATTTGGGGAAATAATAAAAGTTTATTTCTAATATAGCTCTCTTACAATTTAAATTTTCAGAACTTGAAGACTCAACTACATCACAATGAAAGAAAAGAAAATGATGCTCTAACAGATTTAGACAAGATAACTAAATAAGAGACACCATGCTAGACTCAAGAAAGATAAAAGACACAGGTTCACTAGTTTTCGAAGCTCACTTGCACACTTATCCCTCCCATGTGAGTCTCGGTCTCGCTAGCCACCTGATTACCTGAAAAATGTTGGAATAAAACTGGGTGAGCGAACGCTCAGTATGAATTATATCTCAAGAACAAGCAATTGGTTTAAGTAATTACATCTTTCACACGTAAATGCAGTAAGGCTATGCATGTAGAATTAACCGAATAAGTGAAACAAAACTAGCAAGAATTTGACAATTTCATGTAAAAACTTTCAAGCAAGAGATATCCAAGAGAGATTTATAGAATATTGACTATTTCACGCAAGTACTTGCCCATTCTGGGCCACGCTAGTCGAGTCATGCAAGTCAAGTCACGCACGCAAGTAATATCACGAAGGAGAGAGAGAGAGTGTGTGTGGAATGCCAAAGATCAAACTAGTCATGCACTTCGATGTAATGCCAGACACCATGATCAATATAACTCTCATGGGCACAAGTACTTTCGGGTGCTCCTCCCAGGACCAGATCGGGCCCTATATGCGCAGCATTAAAGATAGATCTAGACATCCACGATAGTTCATAGTCAATAAGGAGTTTCAAGAACAAGCTTTAATAGAATGATAAGGTAAGATTTTCATGGAATTCAAGGGCAAGGCCCTTGAGTAAGGACAGACTTGCGATAAAATCCACGCGAAGCATAGAAACCATGACATGTCGATAAACTGGGTGGAATTGGCACCTAGATGGGTTGCCATGAATAACTTGAATAGATGACTAACAAGATAGTCACCAATTCAATGGACACGAAGCAAGTTGAAGAATTGGCACCTAACCATAGGATACCCAATTCAATATATCGCCTAGTGGAATGATCACTCATTCCACTGGCTAAGAGAATTCTCTCATGGGCCAAGAATAGCACCATGAAAGGGCCGGGTTATCATGTTTCTCCAGAGTGACGTGACATTAAAATGGGTGCAAGGTGTTTAAGGTACAACCAGCTCAGTCGGCCTTGAGGGAATCTAAGGCTACGAGGAGACTTACGGAGGTCCCGATTACTAACTTGCTAGTCCGAAGGAACGGAATGTCCAACGGAGAGCTCGTATGTCGCCGAGAGTTGAAGTGTATAACGTGAACCAATCATGAAACAGGGACTCCATCTACGGACGTGAGATGAGAGTGCCAGAAGACCCGCGGTATGGCTCAAAATCGGGAGAAAACGGTGAAAACATGAATGTATTAATTATAGAATTCATGTCCATCCAATTCTATAATTAACTATAATTAAATAAACTTATATTGATTAATGCCCATGAGTGACGTCATTTATTAATTAGCATCTACATAGAGAGATGTTAATTTTATGATTTTTAACTTAATTTATTTAACAAGAATTCACATTTATATCTATTTAATTGAATAATTTCAAAAACATATATTCAAAGACATATTTATTTATATAAAATAATTTAGAAAAATAGAATATATGATAATTAGGAGAAAACTCAAGGATTCCAAAAATATATTTTTTATAATTTTATATTGCATAGTTCAATAGATATAGATTTTCGAAGGTCTAGTTACAAGATATATATATATATTAAAGATTTGACGCCTTTTCCTACAGTCGTCCAAAGAAATTGACGATAATCAAATTATCGTCATTAACAATTTGTGTCTATTCTTTGATCCTCCCGTTCTCGATGTACACGTGTCAGAATCACGCGTTCTATATATCGAAATGACGGGCTCGAAAAACTCTACCTAACCGGATGTTCAAAATAATTTTTTGTTGAGAGATGGGGGATCTTGAGATAGGGGGCACGAAAAATGGTGTAACCACTCTCACTACCTCGGTCTCTACCCCAATAGCACTCCCATAAAATTTCATAACTAAAGGATACTCCGGTGCCCATGAAAAAGATTATGGAAGCAAACACTTATAACTACGGTGTACAGTAACCAACCTTATTCGCCGTGTTACCAGTTGATTCATAATATTTAGTTAATAAATTTATTAACTAGCGAATATTATCATATAAGGCATGAAAATTTCAAGAAAAATACAGGGATTCTAGTCACGTATTTTTGATGATTTTTAGATAAGCGATTACATGGATATAAAATGTTTAAACATGTTGTGATTATTTAGTTAATTGAAATAAACATGCAACCGTAAGCTATAAAACGTAAACATGTAATGCAACTTAATTTCTATTATCTTGGGCTCCAATTCTTGAGAAAACCTACCTTTTTAGAAGATTGGGTGATGAACAGTGAGGGCCTTTTGCGTTGAACGGTACCCTATTCCTGACTTGAGAACATATGATGAAGGGGAAGAAGAGGATCATCCTTCTTCTTGTGCAGGCGATTGGCAGGATGAAGGAGAGGAAGGAGATGCTCGTCCTTCTCGTCAGTAGGAAGAAGATGGAAGAAGGGGACAAAGCCTTTCTTCACGTCCACAGCACGTAAAGGAGAATGGCAGGAGGAAGAACGCAGTTAGCAGCATGAGGACGTCATCCTCATTCGGCAGCGACAGGAGGGAGACGACAACAGTAGTAAACCATGCCCTTTCTACAAGTTGTGTTTATATAGGAGAATAGCCTTTCCAAAAGGGTGAGAGGGCCACGAACGGAAGGGTTCAAAACTTGCCATTCGTCGCATTCTCCTTGCCTTTTTATCAGCTGCCAGCCATCATTTCTTGGTGGAAACCTAAGGGCCATGCTTTATACGATGTAGCAGTATTTGAGGTTGGGTTGGCCTTGTAACTTTCACATTGCTTGCTATGTGCATGCGTGGGCAAAAGCCCATTTCTTTATGGAGTTAGCCCATATATTTATAGTTAAGTTTTTCTTACATGTCTTAAAATTTCATGACTTTATATATATATATATATATATATATATATATATATATATATATATATATATATATATATATATATATATATATATGTATGTATGGATACCTCTTTATATATATACATATATATCTAGTTTTAGGCCCATTTAATTTATGAGCTTTTGCGAAGGTGAGACTCCACATTCGTGGGTTTGGGTTGTGTGGGCCTTATATATGGGTGGGTTGTATTGTTTTGGGGCTAGGGCCTTATATATATATATATATAATTAGTAAATGATTATCTCTGTATGTGTGGGTGTTTTTCATATATATATACAACCTATGTAGTTGGTAATGCCCTTTGAACATGAGGGGATTAATGGGCCACAGGGAGGTTTGTTATCATGTATATACACGTTCTTTGGATGCCCATTTATTATACACCCTTGTTTCTCTGCTAAAGCCCATTAGCTTGGAATGCTTTGGGTTGGGTTTGGGCCAATGGAACCTAACATTGATTTCATGTTTTTAGGGTCAAGCCTTAATCCTTTCTTAAGGCCCATGCCACCTATATATCTATATATATATATATATATATACATATATACATATATACATATATATAGTATATATATATACTATATATATACTATATATATGTATATATGTATATATATATATATATATGTATATGTGTATATATGTATATATGTATATTTATATATATATATGTATATATATATATATCTTAGCCCATTTTAGGTATTTATATACTCTTTTAAAAACCCAAATCATTATCTTCAAGGCCCATTAATTATATTCATTAGAATTGTAAATAGTTTTACTCTAAATTAATTGGTAGAACTATACACATATAGTCATTATTTCCTATATTTAATTATTTTATATATATATATGTATATATGTATATATATATATATCTTAGCCCATTTTAGGTATTTATATACTCTTTTAAAAACCCAAATCATTATCTTCAAGGCCCATTAATTATATTCATTAGAATTGTAAATAGTTTTACTCTAAATTAATTGGTAGAACTATACACATATAGTCATTATTTCCTATATTTAATTATTTTCCTTGTTAGCTACCATTGTAGTCTCGGGTATCGAAGTCGGGTTTGATCCTATGAAATCTTTATACATATAATTATATTTTGGAATGATATTCATTCTAAATACTTGAATGATATTTCTCATAGATAAAAGGGAATATTTAATCTCTATTCCTCATTTATTTATTTATGTCTTTATAAACATTTATCAAAATTTTGGCTAATTTTCCCTTTTTAGCTAATTATCGCTTTTCTTTTTATCGAAATTTAATTCCCATGACGAATACTTATAGTTATTTTATCTATTCTACACTTTAAATTTCTGGGGTGCTACACCCTTCCCCACTTAAAAAGAATTTGGTCCCCAAATTCACACCATCTTCCATTCAACTAGTTATAATTTTATTCAAGATACTACACAAGACCATCTCGGGGATAAAGTTTAGTTTGGATGTGTAGTGACCCGGATCCCGGATACCAGATATACCCGATAGGACTACCGGATACACCTGATACCACTTGGAACCCGCGAGGCCTCCCAAGAGCGGTAAAGCTCCGAATGGATAAAAGGCATGTGTTGAGTACATTGAAGCCACTGAGATATAACAGAAGTAATTAAATTTCATTAGATCGGTTTGCTAAAGTAGCAGAAATAAAATTACTTTTTAATTAATAGTTTCATTTTCACAATTATACACCAGAGTCAAGTCCAAAGCTAAAGACAGCAAGTCTAGCAAGTACAGTCGACAGAAAAGAAAGACGTACCGAGATGTCGGGGGAAGCTCGACGCAGGTACCGGCTGGCCACAGCGACACGCCACGAGCACGCGCACCAGGAACCACGCGGAAGCAGAACGAACAACGTCACCCCACCTGAAAAGTAGGGGTGAGCCTCGTGTCACTGGCTCAGTAGGGGTCACGCAGATCCCCACTGAAAAACACGCAGTAACACGGAACAACAACAACGAAAACAGCAGGTGTAGTAAAGCAGGAAAACTACAGTACAAAGCTGTAAAAAGAACAGGAACAGCAGGAGTAGGGACCAGGCTAAGAGCAAGGGAAGCTAAAAGAAAAGGGAAAAGTGAGGCCGTAAAACTCGAAACACGGCCACCGAGAAGAACTCCCCCCCCCCCCCCCCAAGCTACTCCAAGCAGCGACAGAAGGGCGACCCTGATCTGACAAAGTCAGGCGTTACCGATCTGCCAACACAACACCAGGTCTAAGATGAAAAATCGGCAAGAACAGAAAAAAGGTCTAGAAAAGACCCACACAGACGACCGACAGACTCAACAACACGCATGACCAGAACATCATGCATGTGACAGAACATTGACCTCGGGTGTAGCCACGGAAAGGCCAACCCAGAAAGGTCACGACGCACAAGAAACACGAAGAGGACAATGAAGAGCCACGCGTCACAAGACGGATGCACCTCCTCACTAGAGCGACGGCCAGATGCGTCCACTGATGTCTTACACTGCTCCACCAGTGTCTCACCTACGGTACCGCTGAAACCATGGCAGAGTCGCAGACACGCGCTGAACCAAACAGGAACAACAGCATCAAGTAACCAGTCAGGGTCACACCCGTCGACGTAAGTCCAAAGCCCCTGACCACGTGTGCACACACTGGCTCTAGCCTAAGCCAGGCTCTCTAGCTAGTTTTCTCCCTCGGTAGGACGCTACCGTTGGCTGGGAGCCCACGGAACTAGCTTACAAATCATATCTCGGGAACACCCCTCAGCCATCGCTAGGCGGGTCGGCAACTCAAAGGCCCTAGGGCAACAACAATTGGAGGCGCACAAAACACAAAACTCAGAAACATAGGTGCTAGAGTACAGACAAGCTAGAACGCGCTGTCACTCATACTACTAAGCACCACTGGCAATACGACCACTGCCAACAGACACAGGACTAGGTAACTAGACCTACCATGTAACGATCCTTCAGTCGGACGACTCGGAGGCAAGATCGTTACAGACAGCGGACTAAGCTGCCAATCGGTCTAATCCTAAGTCAGAGGAAACAACGCTCCGCAGAAAAAAATGACTCACGAAGACCTGAGGGAACAGCGAAGACCCTCAGACACCCCTGGATACGCAAACCCGAGGTAAAACAATACCTCGAGGTATCCAGAACCAGTGTCTCGGACTGGACAAAATCGCCAAGACACCCACACAAGGTCACCCGTCAACCACTGGGTCACCCCGGGTTGACCGGAACCTGACAAAGACGACACAACAGTAGCAAAGAGAATTTTACCACAAGCAAGAAGACTCATGGCTACCTTATAATGCAGTCTTAGCCCTCATAGGATGTCAGGAGACATCCACGGGGAAGCGGGCAGACCACAAGGACAAGCCAAGACAGTCAGAAACCAGAACCACGGAAATCGGAGCTCTAAGACTGTAACGCACCACACTTAGACCGTTACATGAAGGTGACGGTCTAACGCTAGGCCGTTACACTCTATAGGAGCAAGACTGTGGCAGTCTAGAACAGATGCGCTACAGAAACATGACGGTTGCAGGGGGAGCCGTCACAGACAACGCCCTAACCAACGCCTAAAACGCACAGGGCATGTAACGGCCTAAACCAGGCGCGTTACACAGCTCTGACGTGCTCGCCTAGGGCCGTCAGGGCCAACACGCTCGAAACCAAAACGTGAACAGCGTAACGCGCCAGAGTAGGCGCGTTACAGCGGCCTAACACATGACAACAGGCGCGTTACGCCAACCCAACGCACGGGAGCAGACGCGTCAGGGCCGACAGACACAAGTCTGAAACCACAGACAAACAGCACGTAACGGTCCACGGCGGACGCATTACAACACTGTGACGCACGGGGGCAGAGCCGTTAGAACCAACAGACACAGCCACCCAGCTCAACCAAACGGAGTGTAACGGCCTGGGGCAAGCGCGTTACATAGCTGTGACGCACAGGGGCACAGCCGCCACACGAACCGACTCAAATGGTCAAAACCGATCAACAAGAACGTAACGGCCTGGGACAGGTGTGTTACACAAGCCTGACGCACCAGGGCAGGCGCGTCAGAGGAACCGACTTAACCAAATCGCTATACCACAAAACAGGCCTGACGCATCAACCCGGACGCGTCAGAGAGCTGTGACGTGCCTCCCCCGGGCCGTCACACTCCCACAGCCACAAAAAACTTAAAATGCCCAGACGCTGTGACAGTCTATCGTAGGGCCGTCAGGGACTGTGATGGCCCCTGGAACGACCGCTACATCGGTCACGGCGGGAAAATAGTGGAAACACCAAATCGGCCCGTTCCACACCCCATTCACACCGAAGCGTAGGGGAAATAAAACTAGATGATGAAAAATAACTCTAGGAGGCTAAAAAGCCCACATGCACGCACTAAAATGCAAGATCAGGGTGATTTAGACAAATCAACCCCAAACGAGTCACCGAGGTTCCCGGACTCCTACCGGCCTCGAATGACGACCGATCGACACGAAACTAACGCGAATGGGATCCAGACATCCCAGCGGTCAGTTTGACACTAACTAGACCAAGAATGGTTGCCGTTTTTTGGTGAACCCTGAAAACCCCAAAAACTATGATTTTCATTAAACTGGCCCGATCTCCCCCGATCGAGCACCAAACAACGCACAGAAGCAGGGAAAACGTGCAGGAGGAAGTGGCGATCCGTCTCCCTACCTCCACCGAAGAAAGCGTGCCCCGAAGGGACTAAACCGCGCCGAAAACCGCACCGCGAGCTCAAACGCCGGCTTTGAATCCACCGTTTGGGATCGCGCCTAAACCACTCCATCCTCGCCCCGTCGCGCACCCAGTCAGCTCCATAGCATCCCCAACACTCGCTCCTAGGTCCTCCGTCTGCAGCCGGAGTCGAGGAAGCTCGAGAGGAGAAAAAATGGGAGAGAGAGAGAGAGAGAGACGGCGGCGGCGGTGAAATGAGAAGGGAGAAGAGAGGAAGGAAAAGAAATAGGAAAAGATGCAAAAATATCTCCAAAAAATATGCAAAAATAGTCAAAACGACCGGATCAAAGAGTACAACATTGCTGCAGCATTCACGAGTCGATAACATAACAAATAAACTCACCGTAGGGTTCCGTAACTAGTACGAGAGAAAAACCCACACGGATCGTAAAACTCAACTCGGAAGCCACAAAAGCGACCCGAAACTTACCGAAATAAATCCGAAAGATCCAATAAAGATCTACCAAGGATCCAGGGCATTACAGGATGCCTCCATTCTATTTATGTTCCTGCAAGATTAATGGGGAGATTAATTTTGGACTTAGAAATTTCTATAATTAGTAGGAATGGGACTTGAATATTTTATCCATTCTTTATAATATATCCCCAGGCTCTATCCATTCTCACGGAATTCCTATAGGATGACCAACAAAGATGGCTCAACCTATCTCTTGGACTTAATGACTTAAGGATTTGAAAGCCGAAGCTCTGATATGACTGACAAGGATACTTGACCTATCACTGGAATCTAATAATTGGAGGATATAAAAGCCAAAGCTCTGATACCACCTCTGTCACGCCCCGAACGGATAGCAGTGGAACATGTCGTTTGCTCGGAATGTGGCAGTTAAACAGTCGTGAATAATCAAGAGCCGTCGTAAGACCAAATAATTTGGGGAAATAATATAAGTTTATTTCTAATATAAGTCTCTTCCAAATTAAATTTTCAGAACTTGAAGACTCAACTACATCACAATGAAAGAAAAGAAAATGACGCTCTAACAGACTTAGACAAGATAACTAAATAAGAGACACCATGCTAGACTCCAGAAAGATAAAAGACACAGGTTCA
Organism: Amorphophallus konjac; assembly: GCA_022559845.1. NCBI lineage: Eukaryota > Viridiplantae > Streptophyta > Magnoliopsida > Alismatales > Araceae > Amorphophallus > Amorphophallus konjac. The sequence continues at coordinate 130,625,105 of CM040126.1, read as the reverse complement.
CTAGTTTTCGAAGCTCGCTTGCACACTTGTCCCTCCCATGTGAGTCTTGGTCTCGCTAGCCACCTGATTACTTAAAAAATGTTGGAATAAAACTGGGTGAGCGAACGCTCAGTAGGAATTATATCTCAAGAACAAGTAATTAGTTTAAGTAATTACATCTTTCACATGTAAATGCAGTAAGACAATGCATGTAGAATTAATCGAGCAAGTGAAATAAAACTAGCAAGAATTTGACAATTTTATGTAAAAACTTTCAACCAAGAGATATCCAAGAGAGATTTATAGAATATTGGCTATTTCACGCAAGTACTTGACCATTCTGGGCCACGCTAGTCAAGTCACGCAAGTCAAGTCACGCACGCAAGTAATATCACGAAAGAGAGAGAGAGTGTGTGTGTGTGTGTGTGTGGAATGCCAAAGATCAAACTAGTCATGCACTTGGGTGCAATGCCAGACACCGTGATCAATATAACTCCCATGGGCACAAGTACTTTCGGGTGCTCCTCCCAGGACCAGATCGGGCCCTATATGCGCAGCATTAAAGATAGATCTAGACATCCACGATAGTTCATAGCCAATAAGGAGTTTCAAGAACAAGCTTTAATAGAATGATAAGGTAAGATTTTCATGGAATTCAAGAGCAAGGCCCTTGAGTAAGGACAGACTTGCGATAAAATCCACGTGAAACATAGAAACCATGACATGTCGATAAACTGGGTGGAATTGGCACCTAGATGGGTTGCCATGAATAACTTGAATAGATGACTAACAAGATAGTCACCAATTCAATGGACACGAAGCAAGTTGAAGAATTGGCACCTAACCATAGGATACCCAATTCAATATATCGCCTAGTGGAATGATCACTCATTCCACTGGCTAAGAGAATTCTCTCATGGGCCAAGAATAGCACCATGAAAGGGCCGGGTTATCACGTTTCTCCAGAGTGACGTGGCATTAAAATGGGTACAAGGTGTTTAAGGTACAACCAGCTCAGTCGGTCTTGAGGGAATTCAAGGTTACGAGGAGACTTACGGAGGTCCAGATGACTAACTTGCTAGTCCGAAAGAACGGAATGTCCAACGGAGAGCTCGTATGTCGCCGAGAGTTGAAGTGTATAACGTGAACCAATCATGAAACAGGGACTCTATCTACGGACGTGAGATGAGAGTGCCAGAAGACCCGCGGTATGGGTCAAAATCGAGAGAAAACGGTGAGAACATGAATGCGTTAATTATAGAATTCATGTCCATCCAATTCTATAATTAACTATAATTAAATAAACTTATATTAATTAATGCCCATGAGTGACGTCATTTATTAATTAGCATCTACATAGAGAGACATTAATTTTATGATTTTTAACTTAATTTATTCAACAAGAATTCACATTTATATCTATTTAATTAAATAATTTCAAAAACATATATTCAAAGACATATTTATTTATATAAAATAATTTAAAAAATAGAATATATGATAATTAGGAGAAAAATTCAAGGATTCCAAAAATATATTTTTTATAATTTTATATTGCATAGTTCAATAGATATAGATTTTCGAAGGTCTAGTTACAAGATATATATATATATATATATATATATATATATATATATATATATATATATATATATATTAAAGATTTGACGCCTTTTCCTACGGTCGTCCAAAGAAATTGACGATAATCAAATTATCGTCATTAACAATTTGTGTCTATTCTTTGATCCTCCCGTTCTCGATGTACACGTGTCGGAATCACGCGTTCTATATATCGAAATGACGGGCTCGAAAAACTCTACCTAACCGGATGTTCAAAATAATTTTTTGTTGAGAGATGGGGGATCTTGAGATAGGGGGCACAAAAAATGGTGTAACCACTCTCACTACCTCGGTCTCTACCCCAATAACACTCCCATAAAATTTCATAACCAAAGGATACTCCGGTGCCCATGAAAAAGATTATGGAAGCAAAAACTTATAACTACGGTGTACAGTAACCAACCTTATTCGCCATGTAACCAGTTGATTCATAATATTTAGTTAATAAATTTATTAACTAGCGAATATTATCATATAAGGCATGAAAATTTCAAGAAAAATACAGGGATTCTAGTCACGTATTTTTGATGATTTTTAGATAAGCGATTACATGGATATAAAATGTGTAAACATGTTGTGATTATTTAGTTAATTGAAATAAACATGCAATAGTAAACTATAAAACGCAAACATGTAATGCAACTTAATTTCTATTATCTTGGGCTTCAATTCTTGAGAAAACCTACCTTTTTAGAAGATTGGGTGATAAACAGTGAGGGCCTTTTGCGTTGAACGCTACCCTGTTCCTGACTTGAGAAAAGAGGATGAAGGGGAAGAAGAGGATCGTCCTACTTCTTGTGCAGGCGGTTGGCAGGATGAAGGAGAGGAAGGAGATGCTCGTCCTTCTCGTCAGCAGGAAGAAGATGGAAGAAGGGGACAAAGCCTTTCTTCACGTCCATAGCACGTAAAGGAGAACGGCAGGAGGAAGAACGCAGTTAGCAGCATGAGGACGCCGTCCTCATTCGGTAGCGACAGGAAGGAGACGGCAGCAGTAGTAAACCATGCCCTTTCTACGAGTTGTGTTTATATAGGAGAATAGCCTTTCCAAAAGGGTGAGAGGGCCACGAACGGAAGGGTTCAAAACTTGCCATTCGTCGCATTCTCCTTGCCTTTTTATCAGCCGTCAGCCATCATTTCTTGGTGGAAGCCTAAGGGCCATGCTTTATACGATGTAGCAGGATTTGGGGTTGGGTTGGTGTCACGCAAACGGAATGAGCGAACGCTCAGTAGGAAATTATATCTCAAGTACTAGCAAGTGGTTTAAGTAATTACATTTTCATGGATGCAATAAAGCTATGCATGCTCGCATGAAACGACAAGATAGAGAGAATGTAATATCAAAGAAATAAGATGAACTTTCATGAACAAGATACAAGTTATTCAAGATATTCAAGCAAGTACCATTATCGAGTCATGTCAAGAACTTTGGCCATCATGTATCAAGCAAGTAAATTACCCTCTTTCGGGCCACACATTTCATGTAAAGTCAAGTACGATTCAAGTACAAGATGTGTGTGGAATGTCCAATCAAGCAAGTCAAGTACTCGGTATAATGCCAGATACCTTATCATTTTAACTCCCATGGGCACAAGTACTTTCGGGTGCTCCTCCCAGGACCAGATCGGGCCCTATATGCGCAGGCATTTATCATGTGTTTTGACATCCACTCTTGTTTATATAGCCAATATAGAATTTCAATAATCAAGCTTGTAGACACGTATGACAACTTTGATAGAATAGAGTCCAAAATATGACAAAGGACATAGAATGGCGATAATAACGGTATAATCACGATGTCGATAAAACTAGGTAGATTATGGTTCCCTTAACTTAGGTACCATGACAAATCAATATGGACATTCTTTATATAGAATTGAGGTCCACATGAACAGTATATCAAAGGTAAGATACCCTCATTCTTATCATAGAATTGAGGTTTACAAGAACGACATGATATGGCATGATATCATCATCCCATTAAGAATTGCTTATGATATACTCTTTGTATAATCATAAGGGCCGGTATACCATGTTTCTTTAGATTGACATGGCAAGGATCGTGTAATGGGTTTTTAGGGTACAACCAGCTCAGTCGGCCTTGAGGGAATCCAAGGCTACGAGGAGTCTTACGGAGGTCTCTATGACTAACTTGCTAGTCCAAAGGAACGGAATGTCCAATGGAGAGCTTGTATGTCAATGAGAGTTGAGTGTGATCGATAAATCAACATGAAACGTGGGACTATACTCACGGAGTGGAGAATAGTGCCGATATATATATATATATGTATAATATGAAACTATCGGTAATAGAATCAGGATAAAAATCAGTTTACAGTAAAATAACGACTTAAGTAAAGTCGTGTATTGAATAATTAACGCCTAACAGAAGGGCGTTTACATATATTGCCAATTTGCAGAATTTCCATTATTTCATTAATTTATCAAAAACACGCCTTTCCTGGGGGCGTTTCTTCAAAGTTGACGACTGCAGAGGCAGGCGTCTCATCATTTACATATTCGACAGGATATAATTATTCTCAGAAATTTATCAAAAACGCGCCCTTGGAAGGGGCGTTACTTTCTAATTCCATTTTACAGAATATGTGAATTTCAGGATTTTAACAGATACACGCCCTAGAAAGGGGCGTTACTTTTCAGATTCACGCCTTGTACTGGGGCGTTAGAATATGGAAAACGACTTTGTCCAAGTCGTGAATTTCAAGGGATTTACGATATTTTAATAAATAATATTTCGAGAGACAGGAGACATGTCATGGCAGTAAAATTTAACAGGAATTTCACAGAGTCATGCAAGATATTAAAAATCAATATTTCATATGTATTGTAATTTTTAAACAGGATCAATTATTAATCACATGCGATTCTTATGAAATTAACGCCTGCGTAGAGGGCGTCAAATATTAAATTGACGACCACTAGCATGGTCGTTTCTTTTAAATTAGCGCCCTAATCAAGGGCGTTTCTTCCAAAATTTTGCAGAAAACGTAATAAAACCTTATAAACAGTATGCATGCCATGCTCATATACGTATGTATAGATATCTTGCATTAATTCTTATTTGGGCTACAATAACTTGAGAAAATCCTACCTTAACAATGGATTTGAAGGTGACAGACACGTGAAGACGTTGATAAGGATAAACTGAATCAGCAGTAGGCAGAGAACCTTTGTTCTTTGGTCGATCTCTAGAGTTTTCCTACAGAGGAATATGAAGAGATATTAGAAATTTCTTCATAAGCTTGGCTGAAGATGGAAGTTTAGAAGAACTTACCCTTGTTCTTCACGATGTCTAGGCTTCCTCAACCTGTAAGAAGAAAAGAGAGTGAAGAATCATTAGTTCTTCGTGTAGGCAAAGCAGAGATCAAAGGAATAGTTTGTTCTTCACGTACCTAGCAGCAGACGTTCGATCAAATGGGTTTTAGGGTTCGATCGAACATGTTATTTATAGGATTTTGAAGTCCTAACAAGAGTAGTGTTTGATTGAGGGTAATATATCCTTAATAGAGTCCTTACTCTAATAGACACTTACTAGATTAGGTTGATCTTTCCTTGGATAAGTTCTGGGTTCGATCGGTTCACGAACTGAATTAACGCCTTAGGTCAGGGCGTGTATTCGTTAATTGACGCCTTACTTTAGGGCGTTTCTTAAAAAGCGCCTTGAAAAAGGGCGTTTCGTGTTTTAAAACACGCCCAAGATAGGGGCGTTTCTTTTACTTACTTATTTAGTCGCATGAGAACTGACGACCGCATGTGTGGGCGTCCTTTCTTTAGTAACGCCATGGATAGAGGCGTTTCTTTATAAATTAACGCCTTAATAAGAGGCGTTATTTTTAATTTTGTTTTATTTCATCCAATTAACCCTATTCCTTTTATATATTACTTCTGTAATATATATGTTTTAATTCATTTCAATTATTCATTTATTAGGGTTGCTACACCCTCCCCCACCTAAAAGAATTTGGTCCCCAAATTCAATATATATATAATTATACATGCGGAGAGTGTAGGACATATACCTCTTAGAATAACTCGGAAAATCGTTTCTTCATAGATTCCTCGGTCTCCCATGTCGCTTCGCGTTCAGGATTCTTATTCCATTGCACCTTGATCATGGGAATAACCTTATTCCTTAGAGCTCGTATTTCTCGATCTAATATCTTCAAGGGCCTCTGTTCATATGTGAGATCTTTCTGGATCACCAGATCTCCATGCTCAATAATATGTGACGGATCGTGCACATACTTCTTCAACATAGATATGTGAAATACATTGTGTACCTCGGACAACTGAGGAGGCAACGCGATGCGATAAGCAACCTCGCCAACTCTTTCGAGTACCTCAAATGGTCCGATGAATCTTGGCGTAAGCTTGCCCTTAACACCAAATCTTCGTATGCCACGTCCAGGGGATATTTTAAGAAATACATGATCTCCAACCTGGAATTCAAGATCTCTTCTCCTGGTATCAGCATAAGCCTTTTGCCTTGTCTGAGCAACTTGTAATCTTTCTCTGATTACTTGTATCTTCTCGGTTGTATCCCTTACCATGTCTGGACCTAATAGTTGTTTTTCTCCAACTTCGTTCCAACATATGGGAGATCGGCAACTCCTTCCGTATAAGGCTTCGAAAGGTGCCATTTGGATACTAGCTTGGTAGCTATTATTATATGCAAATTCAACTAAAGGTAAGTGGTCATGCCAGCTTCCTCCAAAGTCAATAATGCATGCTCTCAGCATATCTTCAACAACTTGATTAGTTCGCTCGGTCTGACCATCCGTTTGTGGGTGAAAAGCAGTACTAAAGTTGAGCCTTGTCCCCAACGAATGTTGTAATCCCTTCCAAAAATGAGAAGTAAAACGGGGATCCCTATCAGACACGATTGAGACAGGAATTCCATGTATCCTGACTATTTCTTTAATGTATAGTGCAGCTAGCACATCAATTGACCATCGGCTTTTGATTGGCAAGAAATGTGCCGATTTAGTCAATCGGTCAATGATAACCCAGATTCCATCATGTCCTCCTTTAGATTTAGACAAACCCATGATGAATTCCATACCAATATCCTCCCATTTCCACTTAGGAATATCTAGAGGATGTAGTTTTCCCGCAGGCTTTTGGTGTTCCGCCTTGACCTGTTGGCATGTGAGACAGCGTGATACATAGTCCGCTATTTCTCTTTTCATATTGGGCCACCAAAAGTTCCTCTTTACATCTTGGTACATTTTAGTTGATCCAGGATGAATAGTGTATCTTGATCTGTGAGCTTCATCTAAGATCTTCTTCTTTAATTCCGGACAATCGGGTATACAAGTTCTATCTTTGAACGATAATCTTCCATCAGAAGTTAGTTGAAAATCAGATTGTCCTTCTAATCTGCCTTTGATTTCTATTAACATAGGATCATCATCCTGAAGTGTTTGTATCTCAGATAACAAATCTGACTGTATGCTTACATGAGATAATGTGATAAATTTGGCTTCCGTGTCCAAGCTTATATTGAGCTCGGAGAATTGTTCAAGTAACCTCCATTCTTGTATCATACAATTTGCTATCCTTGCTCTCGGCTTTCGACTAAGGGCATCAGCCACATAATTACCCTTTCCGGGATGGTATTGTATACTGAAGTCGAAGTCCTTGAGATATTCTAGCCAACGTCTTTGTCTCATGTTCAGCTCCTTTTGTGAAAATAGATATTTGAGACTTTTGTGATCGGAGTATACAGTAAACTGTACCCCATAGAGATAGTGTCTCCATATCTTTAGGGCAAATACTACCGCGGCCAATTCCAAGTCATGGACGGGGTAATTCTCCTCATGCTTCTTCAGTTGACGAGAAGAGTATGCTATGACCTTCCCATGTTGCATTAGAACACATCCGAGGCCAATGCCAGAAGCATCAGTATAGACCTCGAATTTCTCTCCTTCAATTGGTAGAGCTAAGACCGGAGCTGTGGTGAGATGATCCTTGAGAGTTTGAAAACTTCTTTCACATTCCTCACCCCATTCATATCGGATCTCCTTACGAGTTAATCTTGTAAGTGGTACGGCGATCTTAGAGAAATCTTTGATAAATCGCCGATAATAGCCTGCAAGACCTAAGAAACTTCTGATCTCGCTTGCATTAGTGGGTCTTTCCCAGTTTCTCACAGCTTCAACTTTTGACGGATCCACAGATAAACCGTCCTTGGATATGACATGTCCGAGAAAAGCCACTTCTTCAAGCCAGAACTCGCATTTGCTGAGTTTAGCATATAATTGATTTGTCCTCAAGACTTGCAATGCAATCCTCAAATGCTCTTCATGTTCTTCCTTAGTCTTAGAATATATCAATATATCATCAATGAAGACTACTATGAATTGATCCAAGTAAGGCCTGAATATGCTATTCATTAACTGCATAAAGGCAGCAGGGGCATTTGTTAGTCCAAAAGGCATAACAACAAATTCGTAATGGCCATACCTGCTTCTGAATGCGGTCTTGTGAATGTCATCATCCTTGATCCTTAATTGATGATATCCCGACCGGAGATCAATCTTGGAGAAATATTTGGATCCTGAAATCTGATCAAACAATTCATCGATTCTCGGCAGTGGATACTTGTTCTTGATAGTAAGATGATTCAACTGTCGATAGTCAATACACAATCTCATGGATCCATCCTTCTTCTTTACAAATAAGACTGGTGCTCCCCACGGGGAAGTACTTGGTCTAATAAACCCTTTTCGGATTAGTTCCATCAACTGCTCCTTCAACTCCTTGAGTTCAGCAGGGGACATTCTATATGGTGCCTTTGAAACCGGACCAGCACCAGGGACTAAGTCGATGGTAAAGGCCACATCTCTTTGCGGGGGTAATCCCGGCAATTCTTCCGGAAATACGTCTGGGAATTCTCGTACTACTTGAACGTCTTCTATCTTGGTTTCCTTAGCTTCTTTATTAGTGACAAAAGCAAGGAAGGATACACATCCTTTCCTGACGAGCTTGCTTGCTCGAAGAGCCGAAATAAGAGGGGATTTGCTTCGACTCTTAGGACTAGTATAAGTCAGTTCTGGAAATTCTTTGAAAACAATCTTGCTATCACGGCAATCAACCGTTGCCTGGTATTTGGATAACCAATCTGCTCCTAGTATAACATCATATTCTTTTAGATCTAAGCAGATAAGATCAATAGGAAAATTCTTTCCTCGAACCAACACCTCACAGTTTTGGTAATGATGCGTGATATCCGTCTCGTTTCCGAGAGGAGTAGACAACACTATTTTCATCCATTCTGGTTCTAGAGGTAATGGGTCAGCAAACTTCTTGGAAATAATGGAATGCGATGCACCCGTATCAAATAAGACATGTGCATATTTGGAACAAATTTTTAATGTACCTTCCACCAATCCGCCTTCTTCTTCTGGTTCGGTCTCTTGGATTGCATGAAGACGCGCGTTCCTTGTCACTGGGCGTTTACCCTCACCGTCTTGGTCATTCATTAATGGACAATCGGGAATCCGATGTTCACGACTCCCACAACGGAGACATGCTCCTAATTTCCTCCAGCATTCTTCTGTTTTGTGACCAGCCTTGTCACAATGCTTGCATACTACGTTTGAAGGGGTAGTGGTGATAGAGAAAGGCTTGGATTTCTTGTACTTCTGATCTTGAGAGGAAGAACCTCCATTATTGGGCCTCTTCTTAAAGTTGGGTTTAAAAGAACCCGAACTTGTGACTTGCTCCTTTTTGTCTTTCCCACGGATCCTATCAGATAGTTCCGTGGCATCTTCAAGCAACTGAGCTCGGCGCACTATTTCAGTATAAACTTGAATATCCATAGGCGCCAGTTGAGTAATGTAGTGGGGCCTAAGCCCATTAAGAAATCTACGGGCTTTCATCTTTTCCGTGCCAATTAAATGCTTAGCATATCTAGACAGTCTAGAGAACTGTGCTTCATAATCAGCCACCGATAAAGATCTTTGCTTTAATGCGGCAAATTCGGCGGCCTTCCTTTCCTGGACCCTATCAGAGAAATATTTGGCGTTGAAATATTCAACGAATTCACCCCATGTAACTTTGAGTTGGGTCAATAGTAGCTTCAATCGACTCCCACCAGCATCTAGCATCCTTTTCTAACTGGAAAGTAGCTAATAAGACTTTGTCCTGATCCGTGCATTGCATAACACGGAATATACGTTCAATCTCCCGAACCCAATGCTCGGCATCGTCTGGATCGGTCGATCCCATGAACTTCGGGGGATTCATATTCTTGAATGCTTGGTGTAAGCTTCCAGCTCGTGGAGCACCACCTTGTGCTACCTGTTGTAGCACTTGGGTCATCCCTTGAAGGGTACGCTGCATGTTGCGCCATTGAGCACGTTCGGCAGCCATTATCCTACAATTACGATAGCTACGTTAGTATTATATCACTATGATCTTATAAAGGACTCATTGATCATTTAACCCTTGGTTCTACCCACTCTCACTTGGTTAAAGGTTTTGAAACCTATCCTTGGACTTGGGTTTCCTAGGAATTGAATACCTTAGGCTCTGATACCACAAAGACTGTCACGCCCCGAGCGCGGAAGATACCCGGAGATGCGCGACGTGTCTATATCAATCATGTCAATCAGAGTGGTCATGTATTCGACACAAAGACAGAGATGCGCAAAATAGCAAGATAACCCAATCCTTTATTTCATAATGGATAGACTATTACAAATCCAATACTCTGTTAAATAAAAAGGAAAAGAATACATAGTTGACTCAAGAAACTATGGAAAAGACTAGACGACACTTGTAGAAGCTCTATCACTTTCACTCTTGACCATTCCCATCCGATTGACTTCCATCGTCGTCGGACTTACCTGAAAAGTAAAAAGGGACAAACGGAATGAGCGAACGCTCAGTAGGAAATTATATCTCAAGTACTAGCAAGTGGTTTAAGTAATTACATTTTCATGGATGCAATAAAGCTATGCATGCTCGCATGAAACGACAAGATAGAGAGAATGTAATATCAAAGAAATAAGATGAACTTTCATGAACAGATACAAGTTATTCAAGATATTCAAGCAAGTACCATTATCGAGTCATGTCAAGAACTTTGGCCATCATGTATCAAGCAAGTAAATTACCCTCTTTCGGGCCACACATTTCATGTAAAGTCAAGTACGATTCAAGTACAAGATGTGTGTGGAATGTCCAATCAAGCAAGTCAAGTACTCGGTATAATGCCAGATACCTTATCATTTTAACTCCCATGGGCACAAGTACTTTCGGGTGCTCCTCCCAGGACCAGATCGGGCCCTATATGCGCAGGCATTTATCATGTGTTTTGACATCCACTCTTGTTTATATAGCCAATATAGAATTTCAATAATCAAGCTTGTAGACACGTATGACAACTTTGATAGAATAGAGTCCAAAATATGACAAAGGACATAGAATGGCGATAATAACGGTATAATCACGATGTCGATAAAACTAGGTAGATTATGGTTCCCTTAACTTAGGTACCATGACAAATCAATATGGACATTCTTTATATAGAATTGAGGTCCACATGAACAGTATATCAAAGGTAAGATACCCTCATTCTTATCATAGAATTGAGGTTTACAAGAACGACATGATATGGCATGATATCATCATCCCATTAAGAATTGCTTATGATATACTCTTTGTATAATCATAAGGGCCGGTATACCATGTTTCTTTAGATTGACATGGCAAGGATCGTGTAATGGGTTTTTAGGGTACAACCAGCTCAGTCGGCCTTGAGGGAATCCAAGGCTACGAGGAGTCTTACGGAGGTCTCTATGACTAACTTGCTAGTCCAAAGGAACGGAATGTCCAATGGAGAGCTTGTATGTCAATGAGAGTTGAGTGTGATCGATAAATCAACATGAAACGTGGGACTATACTCACGGAGTGGAGAATAGTGCCGATATATATATATATATGTATAATATGAAACCATCGGTAATAGAATCAGGATAAAAATCAGTTTACAGTAAAATAACGACTTAAGTAAAGTCGTGTATTGAATAATTAACGCCTAACAGAAGGGCGTTTACATATATTGCCAATTTGCAGAATTTCCATTATTTCATTAATTTATCAAAAACACGCCTTTCCTGGGGGCGTTTCTTCAAAGTTGACGACTGCAGAGGCAGGCGTCTCATCATTTACATATTCGACAGGATATAATTATTCTCAGAAATTTATCAAAAACGCGCCCTTGGAAGGGGCGTTACTTTCTAATTCCATTTTACAGAATATGTGAATTTCAGGATTTTAACAGATACACGCCCTAGAAAGGGGCGTTACTTTTCAGATTCACGCCTTGTACTGGGGCGTTAGAATATGGAAAACGACTTTGTCCAAGTCGTGAATTTCAAGGGATTTACGATATTTTAATAAATAATATTTCGAGAGACAGGAGACATGTCATGGCAGTAAAATTTAACAGGAATTTCACAGAGTCATGCAAGATATTAAAAATCAATATTTCATATGTATTGTAATTTTTAAACAGGATCAATTATTAATCACATGCGATTCTTATGAAATTAACGCCTGCGTAGAGGGCGTCAAATATTAAATTGACGACCACTAGCATGGTCGTTTCTTTTAAATTAGCGCCCTAATCAAGGGCGTTTCTTCCAAAATTTTGCAGAAAACATAATAAAACCTTATAAACAGTATGCATGCCATGCTCATATACGTATGTATAGATATCTTGCATTAATTCTTATTTGGGCTACAATAACTTGAGAAAATCCTACCTTAACAATGGATTTGAAGGTGACAGACACGTGAAGACGTTGATAAGGATAAACTGAATCAGCAGTAGGCAGAGAACCTTTGTTCTTTGGTCGATCTCTAGAGTTTTCCTACAGAGGAATATGAAGAGATATTAGAAATTTCTTCATAAGCTTGGCTGAAGATGGAAGTTTAGAAGAACTTACCCTTGTTCTTCACGATGTCTAGGCTTCCTCAACCTGTAAGAAGAAAAGAGAGTGAAGAATCATTAGTTCTTCGTGTAGGCAAAGCAGAGATCAAAGGAATAGTTTGTTCTTCACGTACCTAGCAGCAGACGTTCGATCAAATGGGTTTTAGGGTTCGATCGAACATGTTATTTATAGGATTTTGAAGTCCTAACAAGAGTAGTGTTTGATTGAGGGTAATATATCCTTAATAGAGTCCTTACTCTAATAGACACTTACTAGATTAGGTTGATCTTTCCTTGGATAAGTTCTGGGTTCGATCGGTTCACGAACTGAATTAACGCCTTAGGTCAGGGCGTGTATTCGTTAATTGACGCCTTACTTTAGGGCGTTTCTTAAAAAGCGCCTTGAAAAAGGGCGTTTCGTGTTTTAAAACACGCCCAAGATAGGGGCGTTTCTTTTACTTACTTATTTAGTCGCATGAGAACTGACGACCGCATGTGTGGGCGTCCTTTCTTTAGTAACGCCATGGATAGAGGCGTTTCTTTATAAATTAACGCCTTAATAAGAGGCGTTATTTTTAATTTTGTTTTATTTCATCCAATTAACCCTATTCCTTTTATATATTACTTCTGTAATATATATGTTTTAATTCATTTCAATTATTCATTTATTCGGGTTGCTACACCCTCCCCCACCTAAAAGAATTTGGTCCCCAAATTCAATATATATATAATTATACATGCGGAGAGTGTAGGACATATACCTCTTAGAATAACTCGGAAAATCGTTTCTTCATAGATTCCTCGGTCTCCCATGTCGCTTCGCGTTCAGGATTCTTATTCCATTGCACCTTGATCATGGGAATAACCTTATTCCTTAGAGCTCGTATTTCTCGATCTAATATCTTCAAGGGCCTCTGTTCATATGTGAGATCTTTCTGGATCACCAGATCTCCATGCTCAATAATATGTGACGGATCGTGCACATACTTCTTCAACATAGATATGTGAAATACATTGTGTACCTCGGACAACTGAGGAGGCAACGCGATGCGATAAGCAACCTCGCCAACTCTTTCGAGTACCTCAAATGGTCCGATGAATCTTGGCGTAAGCTTGCCCTTAACACCAAATCTTCGTATGCCACGTCCAGGGGATATTTTAAGAAATACATGATCTCCAACCTGGAATTCAAGATCTCTTCTCCTGGTATCAGCATAAGCCTTTTGCCTTGTCTGAGCAACTTGTAATCTTTCTCTGATTACTTGTATCTTCTCGGTTGTATCCCTTACCATGTCTGGACCTAATAGTTGTTTTTCTCCAACTTCGTTCCAACATATGGGAGATCGGCAACTCCTTCCGTATAAGGCTTCGAAAGGTGCCATTTGGATACTAGCTTGGTAGCTATTATTATATGCAAATTCAACTAAAGGTAAGTGGTCATGCCAGCTTCCTCCAAAGTCAATAATGCATGCTCTCAGCATATCTTCAACAACTTGATTAGTTCGCTCGGTCTGACCATCCGTTTGTGGGTGAAAAGCAGTACTAAAGTTGAGCCTTGTCCCCAACGAATGTTGTAATCCCTTCCAAAAATGAGAAGTAAAACGGGGATCCCTATCAGACACGATTGAGACAGGAATTCCATGTATCCTGACTATTTCTTTAATGTATAGTGCAGCTAGCACATCAATTGACCATCGGCTTTTGATTGGCAAGAAATGTGCCGATTTAGTCAATCGGTCAATGATAACCCAGATTCCATCATGTCCTCCTTTAGATTTAGACAAACCCATGATGAATTCCATACCAATATCCTCCCATTTCCACTTAGGAATATCTAGAGGATGTAGTTTTCCCGCAGGCTTTTGGTGTTCCGCCTTGACCTGTTGGCATGTGAGACAGCGTGATACATAGTCCGCTATTTCTCTTTTCATATTGGGCCACCAAAAGTTCCTCTTTACATCTTGGTACATTTTAGTTGATCCAGGATGAATAGTGTATCTTGATCTGTGAGCTTCATCTAAGATCTTCTTCTTTAATTCCGGACAATCGGGTATACAAGTTCTATCTTTGAACGATAATCTTCCATCAGAAGTTAGTTGAAAATCAGATTGTCCTTCTAATCTGCCTTTGATTTCTATTAACATAGGATCATCATCCTGAAGTGTTTGTATCTCAGATAACAAATCTGACTGTATGCTTACATGAGATAATGTGATAAATTTGGCTTCCGTGTCCAAGCTTATATTGAGCTCGGAGAATTGTTCAAGTAACCTCCATTCTTGTATCATACAATTTGCTATCCTTGCTCTCGGCTTTCGACTAAGGGCATCAGCCACATAATTACCCTTTCCGGGATGGTATTGTATACTGAAGTCGAAGTCCTTGAGATATTCTAGCCAACGTCTTTGTCTCATGTTCAGCTCCTTTTGTGAAAATAGATATTTGAGACTTTTGTGATCGGAGTATACAGTAAACTGTACCCCATAGAGATAGTGTCTCCATATCTTTAGGGCAAATACTACCGCGGCCAATTCCAAGTCATGGACGGGGTAATTCTCCTCATGCTTCTTCAGTTGACGAGAAGAGTATGCTATGACCTTCCCATGTTGCATTAGAACACATCCGAGGCCAATGCCAGAAGCATCAGTATAGACCTCGAATTTCGTTCTTCGGCTGCTCCGCCATGCTCCGCCGCCAGAGCTTCTTCGGCCGGTGAAGCACCCTCAGCCGCCGCGGGAGGAGCCTCCTCCTCCACGGCATGTGCGTCATCGCCAAGGTCAACCACCTTGGGGGTAGAGACTCTCTGGCGCTTGCCAGGACCCGCCATGGGTTCGAGAGAGAGAGAATGGAAATGGAAAAGGGAATTGAGATGGGAGAATGAAGGGCTCGGTTAGGGTTTGCAGCAGAGAGAAAGAAAGAAGAAAGGAAAGTAGACGAAGGAAGGGAAGAAAAGAGGGAAATATGGTTTAACGGTCGAGAAGAATTGACGCCCTGGTGGCTGTCGTCACATTATTAATTGACGGATTTGGTCAAAGTGTGATTTCAAGATCTGACGACATGACGCCAGTCGTCATTTAACTTTGCATGGGAATTTGTGACAGTCGTCAGATGGGAAGTTGATTGATGTGATTGAAGTCATGATTACTGAATTGACGACGGTATCCACAGGCGTCAGTTGGACAAGGAACGACATGGATTAAGGCGTTATTTGTGGAAAATCGAGGGTTTATTTTGAAAATAATTTGAGGAATTTAAACCGATTAATGCCTTTTGTTGGGGCGTGAATTAATCAACGACTATTCCAGTAGGCGTCAATTGTGATTTTAATTCTTTTTTGGGGAATTGATTTAATAGAGATTGACGACATTGATAAGGGCGCTGTTTAAGGAATTGACGCCATGCTTGGAGGCGCTTCTCAATACAGAAAACCCGATGCTCAGTTAACTCAGACAGAATCACAAGATCATATAACATGCTCAAATAAGGAAAGATTCTTTTATTTCATCAAAGAAAATTATTATTACATTCAATGAGCCATCATGGGCCTCAATTTCCTAAGAGATATTACATAAGATTTGCATTTGTCTTCTTCCTCTTCAACATGTGCCTTGGACCTATGGAGAAGTCCAACTTTCCATTGAGCCATAATTGTCTTGACTTCTTCTTGATCCCCACTTGAGCCTAGTTCCCTTCTCTTGAGTGGTGGAAGGTGAGAAGCTTCTTCAAAAGTGTGTCGAGGTAGTCCAAGTTGTGGAAGGCACCGGTGAGCGTTATAGAGCACGAAGTCAGTCCCACCGATTAGTCGTAGCTCTATGCTAGAGGAGAGTCTTAAGTGAAGCTCTTGGGTCTTGAGGAACCCCGGTGTGTATGCGAAGCCGTCCTTTGGCATGGTCTTGAGGTAGTTCCTCCAATCACTTCTCTTCTTTAGCTTTGACACCCGATTTGTCACCCTCTCACATAAACCAAGAGAATCCGTCATGTACCGGAGAGGGCTCTTAGAAAAGATTTTTGAGGCCGATTGGGTTTCTTGGCATGGATCAAACTTTAGGTGGAGGTCCACCCAACAAGAGAGAAGTAGCATTGACCCATAGAGAGGTCATCCCAAGGAAGCCGAGGTAAGTCCATTGTAGAGGTTGGCTAGCATCGCCGGACCTATCCTTTTTCCTTCCCAAATGCTAGCTATGGCACTCAAGTGGCATTCCTCTAGGTGGTCTTCCATTGAAGGGAAGAGGAGAGCTTCTACCATGCATATTGTAAAGCACTTCATTACTCTCTCTAACAAATCCTCATCCTCTTGGGCTTGGTCCATATTCTTGTATACCCATGAGGCTAACTTAAGAAGATTGATTCCTTTATGGGCTTTGATTTGGTTCACTAGATTTGGGCTTGGTATGAGGCTAGTAAGCATGTCATGGGTATTTATTGGTTTAGTCATACTAGCCATCTTTGACTCTTCCCCTTGTTTCATCTTTCTTAACACAAGGAGTATCTTTACTTCCTCTAAGAGTATAGTGGCTTCAAAGGTGGGAAAGAGGAAAGTATGAGTGTTGGGGTGCCATAATTCTATAAGTGCTCCTATGGAGGCCTAATCTAGGTGGATATCATCATAGTGGGTAGCATGGGTAACAAGGCCAAGTAAGTGCCATCTACTAAGAAAAGACCTCATGTCTAAAGAAAGTTTAGAGAGGAGTAAGGGGAGCCATTTGATTTTCAAGAATCTCCTTGGACCCGGTATATTTGGATACTCCTGAAAAGCATAAAAAAAAAGAGAACAAGAGAAGAGAAGGTAATCCGAATTTTAAAGAGAAGAGGAAGAATGAAATGAAAGCTTTAAAATAAAATCAAACTTACTTGGCCCTTGGCTATCCTCCCGCTAATGTGGCTAGCAACTTCAGAGATCCTAGGAAATCCCATCCTAGGCTTCTTAGAAGGCCTCTGCATCATCATCTTGTCCATCTCTTCTTTCGGTTTGAAGAAATACCTGCGGTTCCCCTGTTTACTATTCTTCGATTCCGTTGTTATTAAGTGTTTGGCCGATGCAATGTTCAGTTAGTCGATGGGTATAGTAGAGGGTGCATCACCTTTTATAATGATTCAGAGCTTCGACTAGCCGTTAGAACAATCACAGTTTGAGTTTGAGGAGGAATCACTCGCTGGAGTTTTGTTTCCGAACAGGGAACGGAACGCCGGTGTTTTTAGTTAATTTATGACATATACCTTTCTGTCATTTCATTGATTAACGACATTATTCGTGTCGTCATTTAGTTAACGCCTCTTATATGGGCGTCATTTTTAGTTAAGTCTAATGGTGATCAAAATTAACGCCCTCTCGGCTGTCGTCATTTATCATTCTAACGCCTCTATGTAGAGTCGTCATTTCTTCAACTTACACTTTTGAATTGCTTTACAGCATTATGATTATTCATGAACTTAAGTGCTATTATATCTTGATGAAGTTGATTGTATTATGCAGTTAAGATCATATTTTGAGCTTTACTGAGCTTTTGATGAGCTAATAATTTTTGGAGCACAGAGAAGCACAGGTTATGCAGGTCTTGAGATGATTTGCACTCGGGTCTGGTAACATCATTCTATCCTCGTATTCTTTCATGTATGTATTTTTACTATATGGTACTCTACGCTGTTATAGCATATCAAGGACCTTGTGGTTCTGATAAACCTGGAATCTGAGTTCCCCTTCATCAAAAATAGTGATGATTCCAAGGGAGTCTTGATCACACGGATAGGCCGTTGGGTCATCTAAGGTTTGGGACGACGATTCCACTTTTTGAGTTGATGCGTGGATAAACAGGCTTCGGCTTAGTGTCAGCTTAGAAATATGAATTCTTGACCACATCTTGATGGTTTAACAATATTATCCTTAATTATTTTCTATTTTTAGTTTGTTTTAATTTTTCTTTTAGCCCAGCATGCATCATGTAGGACTTTGAGTTTAATAATGAAAATCCTCATATTATGCCAATAATGAAGGCTGCTCGCTCTTAATTGAGTTGACATGAGATATTCCATTCCAAATCAAGTATTATATTCTCCTTGAAAGCCGCTCAGGCTAGTTCCTTGAAAGCATTCATTTGTTGGGTCTTTGTCTCAATTCATTTTATTTTCCTGCAAACCCACCTTGGCTGTAGCACATCCACATTGACTGGTAACCGCTCTCCAATGGTGTTTTTTCTTCTGTGCCCTCGCGCACATTTCGTTTATTAGTTTAGTTCCTTCATCCAGCTAATCATTACTTTCTTGTAATCATCCGAGATTGTTTCATTCAGAATCTTGGAAAGATTTCTAACTCTTAGTGTCGGAGGTGCGTCACATCATACCTTGACATCTACTTATCAGTTCGTTCCCACTTCATTCCGCTTGTTACACTTTCGCTTCATTCCGTCTCACTCCCTTGCAAAGCAGACGCCAAGGCGGGACAGCTGTAGACACACCAAAATCGATGTTGTGATGAGTAAATCTCATGTCACCACGTGACATCCCAAAGTGGACTTCAATATTGACCTAATATGAAGTTTTTTTAATTATTTGATAATTTTTTCATAATAATTGTAATTTCTTGGTATTTTTCTTTAATAATTGCAATTAACATCTGGAGGAAGGGCGTCACTTAATTGATGACCTGACGAGGGGGGTGTTTTTATAAATAAACGACTGTTTGAATAGGCGTTGTTTCCTGGATTTTACGAATCCTAATCAAAATAAAACTCAAAGAATTGACGCCCGTCTTTGGGGCGTTGATTATTTAACGCCCGTTCGAACAGGCGTCATTTCGTAATTTTAAAAAGGAAAGTCCTTTATTGCCATAAATAAAATCCAGGAATCAACGACTTAAAGGCTGTCATCATTTCAATTGACGCCCCTCTTCAGGTCGTCACTTTCAATTCCGTCTCCTTTGCACCTGCTACCTTCCAGAATTGATCCTTTTCTCATTTTACACTTAGTGTTCGATTGGGAAGGGGGATTCTTTTTGGAGGATTGATTTCCTTATTTTAATCCTATTGAAACAATGAGTTTTTGCCCTATAAATACCCCTTGAATCCCTCATGTGCGAGACAGTGAACACACGAACAAGAAAGCTTAAAGAGAAGCAACTGCGCTGCGTGAGTTTTCATCCAGAAAGAGAGGAGAGTTTTGTTCTTGCAGGTTCTTCACGGTGGTCTTCTTCCGACAGTAACTCTCTCTCTTGCGGGATCTTCTTCCTCCAGGCGGCGCACCTTCTTCCATAACAACCGCTGAAGCCTCTGCTTCCCTCCCTTTACTGATGCACACACAGCAGTAGGGATTCTCCTTTAGTCTTTGGTTTTAGTTTATTCATAGCATCGTACGCACCTGTAACGACCCAGAGTTCAGGATACCGATATACCGATAACATCGATACACCGATACCAAGAACTGGGGAAGCCACCCAAGAGGCTGATGAGGCCCCTGAAGGGTTAGAAGAAAAGTGCTGAGGGGTATGCATAACGAATTGGAATTTGGAACGCGCAATTTACAATTAAGTAAAGAAGTTAACACAAGTGCGGAAGCAATTCAAAATAACTAGATTGATATGTATATACTAGTCCAGAGAAACAAGAGTACTAGCCCAACAATAGGTACAACTACACGGGGCATACCCCGGCAAAGTTACAACAAGCCACAAAAGGCGCCTCGACTAAAGCTGGCGGCTAACACGGTCTTCGAAACGGCTCACAAAGCACCGGGAGACGACGGGCGCGGCTCACCTGAAAGGAGAAAGGGTGAGTCACAGCCAGACTCAGTAGGGGTCACGGGGATCCCTACCTCGCACTAAACGAACATACATGCATAAAAAAAGCAAGTAGAGCATGCATTTAAATAAGCTAACGGGAAATGGCAAGAATAACTACTCAAGTAAAGCTGCAGACTCTAACTAAGCAAGTATAACAGCCAAAGTATGCCACAGTTAACTAGATGCAAGCGATTAAAACTAAAGCTACCAAATAGAATAAGTCTTAACTAATCCAAACAATAAGGAAGGACAACCACTGGAGTAGAAACCAGAAGCGTCCACTGACGACTTACACTGCGTCTCAAGCACTCGCAGTCGATGAAGCGACAAGCTAAGCGCGTAAACAGTACCAAACCAAGTGACCAGTCGGAGTGGCACCCATCGGTGTCAGTCCACAGTCTCCGACCACGTGTGCACACACTGACTCTAGCCTGAGCCAGGCCCTCTAGCTAGTTTTCTCCCTTGGTAGGACGCTACCATTGGCTGGGAGCCCACGGAATTAGCTTACAAACCGTGCATGGGAAACATACCCCTCCGCCATCCTCAAGCGGGTCGGCACTCAACAGACCTTAGGGAAACAACAGTGGCTCCATTTCTTGGAAAGAAAGGCTACTCTAATGGTAATAAAACACGCCACTATACATTAAAACAATACGAATATGGCATGAGTATAAAAGGGAACGCATAACGAAAGGGCTGGGAACGTATTACAACCATCAGGGAAGCGGCGGTCGAAGACCCACGCGCTATTTGAAAGTGACGGTCGGAGACTGGCGCGTTACATCACAAACGACGCGCTGGTCTCCAGCCGTTACTTCCACCTGAGTTCCAGCTCAAGGCCTTAAAGGGGAGAGTGACGGTGGGGGTCCTATGCGTTGCTTCGAAGCGACGCGCGGGAGCTCCGCCGTTACTTCCACCCGAGGCTCAAATCAACGAACAGCGTTTAAAAACAACGGTAGGCGAAACGACGCCCCCGTCTCGGCGCGTCGCTTGGAAACGACGGCCGGACGACTGACCGTCGGGCGCACCGCCTGACCGGGTCAACACAAAACAACGAGGAAACGACGGCCGGAGCCCTACCGTTACTCTCAATGTAACGCACCCACGATGGGCCGTTACATTGAAGTAACGCGCTCACCAGAGACCGTCGGAGAAGTGACGGTTCCTGGCGAGACCGTCACTTCACCTGGGTCGCGGACAGGTTAAATCTAAAAACGGGTTCCCTCCCGGATGACCTAAATCGCCGGGTATCGTCGAAAAACCTGATATCCTGCCAAACCACGCATGCTAAACAACAATTTAACAACTTAATCTAGCACATGCAAGGCCTAAAACGCATTAAACTCAAAGATTTAAGCTAAAACCCCAAATATGGAAACATGGACATCATGCATGCTACGGGGTGCTAATCAACAAACGGGCTAAGGGAAACGATCCTAGCAAGATCGGGATTCCATCCCCCTACCTCTTACAAGCCGAAACAGAAGAAAAGACCGCATGCAAGGAGGAAAAGCCACGAAGCCTTCACGCTCCACCTCGCTCCCACGTTCACCGAACCATGCCGAAGTGGACACCTACGCGCTCCTCTCGACGCGAGGAATCCAACGGCGCCAACCACGCCTCAATCCGACCTCGTCTCGCCCGTGTTCCCTAAAGAGGAGAGAGGGGCGATCGCACGGAGGAGAGAGAGAGAGAGGGTGAGAATGAGAGATCGACGGGGGAGAGAGGGTGAGAGAGGGATTAAAAGAAAAAAAAGAAATTAAAATATATATAATATAATCATTATATATATTAAAATCTCATTAATTCTAATAACCCTCAAATAACTCCAAATAAATCCAAAAAAATACCAGACAAATTCCTAAAAATCTAGAAAAATAGCCGAAAATTCCAGAACAAATAATAGAACAAAAAACATCAAGGATCCATTAAGGCACGGGCCTTACAGTCCCTCCCTCCTTACAGAAATTTTGCCCCCGAAATTTACAACAACCGAAAAGGAGGAAACTGAGAAAGGACATATACCTCACTGGAACAAAAAAGGAAAAAGCTGACGCATCTCATCTTCACGCTCCCAAGTAGACTCATTACTAGAGTGACGCTGCCAAGCAACCCTTACCAGAGGAATAACCTTATTTCTCAATCGCTGCTCACGACGGTCTTCAATTCTAATAGGAAACTCTGGTGCGGACAAATCAGCAGTCACCTCAGGCCATACTGAATCATCGAGAACATGAGAAGCGTCTGGCACATATCTCCTCAATTGAGACACGTGGAATACATCATGAACAGCTTGCATAGCCGCAGGAAGTTGCAAACGATAAGCCACCTGACCAATAACTTCAACAATCGGAAAAGGGCCAACATACCGCGGACTAAGCTTTCCACGCTTCCCAAATCTGGAAACACCCTTCATCGGAGATATCTTAACAAACACCATATCTCCAGGCTCAAATTGTAGTGGACGTCTGCGCTGATCTGCATAGCTTTTCTGTCGACTCTGAGCCGTCAATAATCTCTGCCTGATCTGACGAACCACATCAGAACATTGCTGCACCATGTCAGGTCCTGTCAACAATCTGTCACCAACATCAAACCAATTCAGAGGAGTACGACAAGGACGACCGTATAGTGCTTCATAAGGAGCCATTCCAATACTGGAGTGAAAACTGTTATTATAAGCAAATTCAACAAGTGGCAAATGCTGACTCCACGAACCCTGCCAATCAAGGCAACACAATCTCAGCATGTCCTCCAAAGTCTGAATAGTCCTCTCTGACTGTCCATCTGACTGAGGGTGATACGCTGAACTGAAAGCTAACTCAGTGCCCAAAGCTTTCTGGAAACTACGCCAGAAGCCGGAGGTAAAACGTGGGTCACGATCTGACACAAGTGAAACAGGAACTCCATGCAGTGGCACGATCTTCTGCACATATAGCTCGGCCAACCTCTGCACATTCCAAGTAACCTTCATCGGCAACATTCTGGCAGTTTTAGTCAATCTGTCGACCAACAACCAGATGCCATCAAAACCCTGAGAAGTCCGAGGCAAACCCACCACAAAGTCGGTAGTAACATGGTCCCATTTCCACATCGGAATCTCTAACGGCTGAAGCAAACCACCTGGCTTTTGATGTTCGGCTTTAACTAACTGACAAGTCAAGCACTTAGAAACAAATATAGCCACGTCTTTCTTCATACCTGGCCACCAGAACTGCTTCTTCAAATTCTGATACATCTTGGTGACACCCGGATGAATAACAAAATGAGAACCATGGGCTTCACTCAGAATCTCAAGTCTCAAATCATCATCAGCGGGAACATATAATCTGCCTTGAAAACTGACAACTAGCTCGTCATCAAAATCCACATCATAGCCTGATATAACACGAGCCAAATCAGAATCAGCCTGCTGGGCATCTTTAATCTGATGATACAAAGCTGAACCCAAAACTAAGCTAGCACAAACTGCCATCTTCGGATCAGCAGGAAACTCTGCTCTGAATGCCTCACTTGGAAGCTGTTCCCATAATTTCCATTCATGAAGCAACAAATAACTGACCTGCAGTTTCCTGCTCAGAGCATCAGCCACAACATTCATTTTACCAGGCTGATAGGAGAGTGTAAAGTCATAATCTTTCATGAATTCCATCCATCACTTCTGCCTAAGATTCAGATCTTTCTGGGAGAAAATATACCGTAAACTCTGATGATCAGTAAAAATCTGAAATTTCTCACCATACAGATAATGTCTCCAGATCTTTAAGGCAAAAACAACTGCAGCTAGCTCCAGATCGTGAGTGGGATAATTTTCTTCATGCTGTTTCAACTGCCGGGATGCATATGCGATAACCTTACCATGTTGCATTAGCACTGCACCCAAACCTACTCGAGAGGCATCTGTACAGACCATAAATCCACCCGAGCCGGAAGGCAAAGTCAACACAGGGGAAGAAGTCAATAGCCTTTTGAATTCAACAAAGCTAGCATCACACTGATCCGACCAGACAAAAGACACATCTTTACGAGTCAATCTAGTCATCGGGGCTGCAATCTTCGCAAAGTCTTGAATGAATCTGCGGTAATACCCAGCCAAACCTAGAAAACTTCGAATCTCTGTTACAGTTCTCGGTCTCTGCCAACTCAAAATAGCATCGATCTTTGCAGGGTCCACTGCCACTCCATCACCAGAAATCACATGACCAAGAAAATGAATTTCTCGAAGCCAGAATTCACATTTACTGAGCTTCGCATAAAGCTCGTGATCCCTTAGAGTCTGCATAACGATCCTCAAGTGTTGCACATGATCATTATCAGAGGCAGAATAGATCAGAATGTCATCAACAAAAATCACCACAAACTGATCAAGAAATGGACGAAAGATACGCCGCATCAGGTCCACGAAAGCTGCTGGGGCATTAGTCAAACCAAACGGCATGACTAAGAATTCAAAATGACCATATCGAGTACTGAAAGCAGTCTTCTCCACATCAGATTCCCGGATCCGTAACTGAAAATAGCCAGATCTGAGATCTATCCGTGAAAAGACAGTAGCAGACTGTAACTGGTCAAACAAATCATCAATCCTGGGAAGCGGATACTTATTCTTGATAGTCACCTGATTCAACTGCATGTAATCAATACAAAGTCTCAGGGTTCCATCCTTCTTTTTCACAAACAGCACTGGGGCACTCCACGGAGAAAAACTGGGGCGAATATAACCTTTCTCCAGTAACTCTAGTAGCTGTGCACGCAGTACTTTCAATTCAGCTGGAGCCATTCGGTACGGCGACTTTGCTAAGGGGCCGGTACCTGGAATCAATTCAATTGCCATCTCAATCTCTCGCTCTGGGGGCAAGCCTGGCAACTCGTCAGGAAACACATCAGGGAACTCACAGACAACCGGAATATCACAAACATCCCGTCGTGGTTTTTCAACAACAACCACTGAAGCAAGGAATCCCTGGCAACCTGCGCTAAGCAACCTATAGGCTCGAATAGCAGAAATAATCATACGAGAAGATCGGGATCGAATACCTTGAAAATAAAAGGCTGATTTTCCCTGTGGCTGAAAATAGACTTTCTTCGATGTGCAGTCAACCACAGCTCCATAATGCTCCAACCAATCCATTCCCAAAATAACATCATAATCTGCCAGCTGCAACGCATACAATCTTGCCGGCAACTGGTGATCATCAATCATTACAGGAGATTCTTCCAGGCACAAAGGCGTAACCATGAATTCTCCAGAAGGCAATTCCACAAACATCTCACAAGATACCTCGGAAGTCGGTTCCTCAATACAGGTCATGAAATCCTCAAAAATAAAAGAGTGAGAAGCACCAGAATCAAATAAGACACGAGCTGAATGACCATAAAGCATAATCGTACCTTCCACAAGATGGGACGCAACAGCATCAGCTCTAGTCAGATGAGAAACCTTGCCTTTCTGCTTCTTAGAACCAGCTGAAGATTGCTGAGAAGACGCCGACGCTTGAGAGAAAAATTGCTGAGCTTGAGGTGCAGTCGGAGATCTGAATTGCGGCTGCTGAGGTTGAGAAAACTGAGGAACTTGCAATTGCTTCGGCCTCAGCGGGCAATCACGAACTACATGACCCGGCTGATCACACCTAAAGCAAACAACAGGAGGAGAACACGGCTGGCCCTTGTGATGACCACCGCATCTCCTACACGTCCATGGCTGACTGACAGCTGAGCTCTGATGAGTCTGAGAAGAAGGTGATGTCGGCTGCTGAATAGAATCTGTACCGGACGGCTGTTGGAAAAACTTCTTCTTCTTCTTAAACCTTTTAACTTGGGCTTGGAAGGAGAGGAAGCACTAGAAATCTCTGACTGGACCGAGGGAACTCCTGGCACTGGCGGTCGGTAAGTCTGCTGCGACTGAACTACCGGCTGCACTGACCCTGCCTGAGGATATCCACCAGGTCTCGTCATCTCCAGCTCTAAAGCCACCGCTGTCTGGCACGCACTATCAAGATCCGCAACACGACTGGCGATAAGAGGCATCTTCAATTCAGGCCTCAAACCTCGCAGAAATTGCTGAGTTTTCAAAGCTTCACTGGCCAGCACATGGGGCGCATACTGACCCAATTCCATAAACCTATTCCGATATTGAAGCACAGTCATACCGCCCTGAGTCAGCTCCATAAATTGATACATCTTGTCCATCTGAAGACAGGCGGGAGTATAAGCATGCTCGAAAGCAGTAACAAACTCTGCCCAAGTGATCTGCCGAAGAGGTCTAGAACGAAAAGAAATCTGCCACTCGGCTTTCCACCACGTGATGGATGTACCCTGGAGTTGAAAAGTAGCAAGCATAACTTTTTCATCTTCAGCACACTCCATCGAGACAAACACACGCTCGATCGCATCCAACCATTGCCTTGCCACCTCTGGATCAGCTTGACCATCGAAAGCAGGCGGATTGAACATAAGAAATTCTTTCAATGCCTTGCCTCGACTGCCAGGCGCTTCAACAGGAGGAGCAACAATCGGCGCTGGAGGAGGAACAACTGGAACGACAGGAACTGCAGGAGGAGGTGCAGAACCACTATCTTCCCTGGGCGCATCTCGAGGAACATGAGGAGCTCGAGGGGGTCTTCCTCGACGGGGAGGCATAATTACGCTGCCAAAACACAAATCAATCGCAATTAATCAATCACACGGAAAACATCCTATGCCAGCAATAGACGACGCAATGGACTAGCTCTGGACAAAGCGTAAATTTCAATTCCTTACACAAATCCTCAACTAGCGCTCTGATACCAACTGTAACGACCCAGAGTTCAGGATACCGATATACCGATAACATCGATACACCGATACCAAGAACTGGGGAAGCCACCCAAGAGGCTGATGAGGCCCCTGAAGGGTTAGAAGAAAAGTGCTGAGGGGTATGCATAACGAATTGGAATTTGGAACGCGCAATTTACAATTAAGTAAAGAAGTTAACACAAGTGCGGAAGCAATTCAAAATAACTAGATTGATATGTATATACTAGTCCAGAGAAACAAGAGTACTAGCCCAACAATAGGTACAACTACACGGGGCATACCCCGGCAAAGGTACAACAAGCCACAAAAGGCGCCTCGACTAAAGCTGGCGGCTAACACGGTCTCCGAAACGGCTCACAAAGCACCGGAAGACGACGGGCGCGGCTCACCTGAATGGAGAAAGGGTGAGTCACAGCCAGACTCAGTAGGGGTCACGCGGATCCCTACCTCGCACTAAACGAACATACATGCATAAAAAAAGCAAGTAGAGCATGCATTTAAATAAGCTAACAGGCAATGGCAAGAATAACTACTCAAGTAAAGCTGCAGACTTTAACTAAGCAAGTATAACAGCCAAAGTATGCCACAGTTAACTAGATGCAAGCGATTAAAACTAAAGCTACCAAATAGAATAAGTCTTAACTAATCCAAACAATAAGGAAGGACAACCACTGGAGCAGAAACCAGAAGCATCCACTGACGACTTACACTGCGTCTCAAGCACTCGCAGTCGACGAAGCGACAAGCTAAGCGCGTAAACAGTACCAAACCAAGTGACCAGTCGGAGTGGCACCCGTCGGTGTCAGTCCACAGTCTTCGACCACGTGTGCACACACTGACTCTAGCCTGAGCCAGGCCCTCTAGCTAGTTTTCTCCCTTGGTAGGACGCTACCATTGGCTGGGAGCCCACGGAACTAGCTTACAAACCGTGCATGGGAAACATACCCCTCCGCCATCCTCAAGCGGGTCGGCACTCAACAGACCTTAGGGAAACAACAGTGGCTCCATTGCTTGGAAAGAAAGGCTACTCTAATGGTAATAAAACACGCCACTATACATTAAAACAATACGAATATGGCATGAGTATAAAAGGGAACGCATAACGAAAGGGCTGGGAACGTATTACAACCATCAGGGAAGCGGCGGTCGAAGACCCACGCGCTATTTGAAAGTAACGGTCGGGGACTGGCGCGTTACATCACAAACGACGCGCTGGTCTCCAGCCGTTACTTCCACCTGAGTTCCAGCTCAAGGCCTTAAAGGGGAGAGTGACGGTGGGGGTCCTATGCGTTACTTCGAAGCGACGCGCGGGAGCTCCGCCGTTACTTCCACCCGAGGCTCAAATCAACGAACAGCGTTTAAAAACAACAGCAGGCGAAACGACGCCCCCGTCTCGGCGCGTCGCTTGGAAACGACGGCCGGATGACTGACCGTCGGGCGCACCGCCTGACCGGGTCAACACAAAACAACGAGGAAACGACGGCCGGAGCCCTACCGTTACTCTCAATGTAACGCACCCACGATGGGCCGTTACATTGAAGTAACGCGCTCACCAGAGACCGTCGGAGAAGTGACGGTTCCTGGCGAGACCGTCACTTCACCTGGGTCGTGGACAGGTTAAATCTAAAAACGGGTTCCCTCCCGGACGACCTAAATCACCGGGTATCGTCGAAAAACCTGATATCCTGCCAAACCACGCATGCTAAACAACAATTTAACAACTTAATCTAGCACATGCAAGGCCTAAAACGCATTAAACTCAGAGATTTAAGCTAAAACCCCAAATATGGAAACATGGACATCATGCATGCTACGGGGTGCTAATCAACAAACGGGCTAAGGGAAACGATCCTAGCAAGATCGGGATTCCATCCCCCTACCTCTTACAAGCCGAAACAGAAGAAAAGGCCGCATGCAAGGAGGAAGAGCCACGAAGCCTTCACGCTCCACCTCGCTCCCACGTTCACCGAACCATGCCGAAGTGGACACCTACACGCTCCTCTCGACGCGAGGAATCCAACGGCGCCAACCACGCCTCAATCCGACCTCGTCTCGCCCGTGTTCCCTAAAGAGGAGAGAGGGGCGATCGCACGGAGGAGAGAGAGAGAGAGGGTGAGTGTAACGACCCGGATTCCAGATACCCGGTGCACCCGGTGTAAATACCGAATACACGTGATACCATGAGGGACCCGCGAGGCCTCCCAAGCGCGGGAAAGCGCCGAAGGGATAAAAGGCATGTGTAGAGTACATTGAAGCCACAGAGATATAACAGTAAGCAAGTAAATTTCATTAGATTGGATTGCTAAAGCAGCAGAAATAAAATTACAGCTTCATTAATAAATTTTTAACAATTAAACACAGAGTCCAGCCCAAAGGAAAGACAACAAGTCTAGCACAGTATAGTACGACAGAAGAAACGTACACAGAAGTCGGGAGAAGCCCGACGCAGGTACGGCTGGCAGCGACAACAGCGAAAGAGCGCTCCACCAAGAACAGCAGAGGCAGACGGCGAAACCCACCTGAAAAGCAGCAGGGGTGAGTCTCAACAGAAACTCAGTAGGGGTCACGCGGATCCCCACTGGAAAACGCACAAAGCAAAAGCAACGGAAGCAGCAACAAACGCAGCAAGAACAGCAACGTAGCAAGGCAGGAAAGCTACACTACAAAGCTGTAAAGGAACAGACGGGAAGTAGGAGTAGGGAACACGCAGGAGAGGGTGAGAACCCGCACCAAACAAGCGGCTACCGAACTAACCTCGGCACCCCAAACTACTCCAAACGAAAGGCAACAGATGGATGACCCTGAACTCACACAGAAGGGTACATCAGTCTGTCAACCAGCCCAACAAAGGAGAAGGCGAACGCCGACGCCGAGAAGCAGACAAAGCGCGACAGAGAACGTCGTGCACAAAGCCCCACGCACGAACAGAACACCGTGCGGACAGCAAAACACTGACCCCGAGTGCAGCCACGAACGGGCAACTCGCAAAGGTCACAACGCGCAAGAAAACGCGAAAGCTACGCGTCACGTGACGGAAGCACCCCCTTAGAAAGCCAGCTGCGTCCACTGACGTCTCACGCTGCACCTCAAGTGTCTCACCTACAGTACTGCTGTAACAACAGCAGAGATGTAGACACTAGCTGAACCAAACTGGAACAACAAAACAAGTAACTAGTCAGGGTCACGCCCGTCGACGTAAGTCCTTAGTCCCTGACCACGTGTGCACACACTGACTCTAGCCCAAAGCCAGGTCCTCTAGCTAGTATTCTCCCTCGGTAGGACGCTACCGTATGGCCAGGAGCCCGCGGAACCAGCTACAACCGCTCAATGGGAAACACTCCTCTGCTTTCCGCAAGCAGGACGGCACTCAACAGACCTTAGAGCAACAACAAGTGGAGGCTTCACACGACACAGAAGCTCAAACACAAGTGCCGAAGTACAAACGGGCGACCACGCCCCTCAACACGTACTTCGAGGCACCAAATGGCAGCATCGCCACTGCCGACAACTCAGGACAAGCAACTAGACCTCCTATGTAACGATCCTGAGTCGAACGACTCAAGGGCAAGATCGTCACAAACAGCGGAACAAGCCGCCAATCGGTCTAATCCTAAGCCAGAGAAACCACGCTCCGCAGAAAACAACACACAGAGACCTGAGGGAAACATCAAGAACCCTCAGCACAACTGGACACGCAAACCGAAGTAGAACAACACCTCGAAGCATCCAGAAGCAGTGTCTCGGACAGGACAGAGCTGCCAAGACACGCACAAACAAGGTCACATGTCAACCACTGGGTCAAACCGGGTTGACCGAAACCAAACAACAAAAGCATACCAGAGTAGGATCAAGAGTCCTACCACAAGTAAGAAGACTCCTGGCTACCTTACAACGTAGTCTTAACCCTCATAGGACGTCAAGAGACATCCACGGGACAACGGGCAGACCACAAGGACAAGCCAAGACACGCAGAACCATCGGGCGGAAAACCAAGGCACAAGGCAAATAACGCACCATCCCTAGACCGCTACTAGAAAGTGACGGTCTCGCTCAGGGCCGTTATTTCCCAAACGACGGACGGACACCAGGCAGTCACACACCACCCTGATAACCTACAAAACCACACAAAAGCCAAGTAACGCACGGCTCTAGGCGCGTTACAAGCAAACGACGCACGGGGTCCCCACCGTCACATCCAACGGTGCAGCAAACCCAAACCAACGTGAAGTAACGCACAACGCCAGGCGCGTTACAGCAAAACGACGCGGCAGGAGAGGGCCGTCAGAGACAAACGACGCGCAGGGGCCCATCCGTTACTTCAACGGCATGGCCACCCTCAACCCAACACAACAACAAACGACGGACAGAGGCATGCGCGTTACTCACAAACGACGCACGGGGTCTCCACCGTCACTTCCAACGGTGCAGCCACCCTACCTCATCCACGCAGAATGTAACGGCCAGGGGCAGGCGCGTTACACTCAAACAATGCACAAGGGCTCGACCGTTAGAGGCACCGCCTCAACGAGTCAAACGTCAGTCAACTGGCAAGCAACGGCCTGGGCAAGGCGCGTCGCTTCCATCTAACGCACTGGGTCCAGTGCGTTAGACCAACCGACTAAACCCCAAAGAAAAACGACAAAACGAAAGTAACGGCCAAGCACTGGCGCGTTACATGGGAATGGCGCACCACCCTTGGGCCGTCACTCACCCAGAAGCAAAAGGGCTAAACCCTCAAACCAAATAACGGTCCATCGTAGGGCCGTCAAAAGCAAGTGGCGGTCGCTGGCTAGACCGCTACTTCGGTTACGGCGGGAAAACATAGGAATGGCCGGATCGGCCCGTTCCACGCCCCATTCACGCCGAAACGCAGGGGAAACACACCGCAACGACAAAAGACAACACCAAGGGCTCAAACCCCACATGCAACATCAAAAACGCAAGATTCGGGCGATTTACCAAATCAACCCTAAATGGGTCACCGAGGTTCCCGGGCTTCTACCGGCCTCGAATGAACACCAAATCGCACGAAACAACGTGGATGGGATTCTAACATCCCTGCGGTCATTTAGAAACTAACTACGCCGCAAATGGTCACCGTTTACCGGCCGACCCTAAAAACCACGAAAATCACGGTTTAGGCAAAACAAGCCCAAACACGCTCGTTTCCTAGCCGAACGCCGTGCAATGGCAGGGAAAACGAAGAGGACGAAGTAAGGATCCGTCACCCTACCTCCACCGAAGAAACCGTGCCCCGAAGGGACTAAACCACGCCGAAAACCACTCGCGAACCGATTTCACCGGCTTTGAATCCACCGATCGGGATCGCGCCAGAATCGATCCGATCCTCGCTCCATCGCGCATCCAACCAGCTCCACGGCTTCACCGCCTCGCCCACCTACGCCTCCGTCTGCAGCCGGAGCCGGAAAGGGGAGAGAACGAGAGAGAACGGGAGAGAGAGAGACGGTCGCGCGAATGAGAAGGAAAGAGAGAAAGAAAAAAGAAAAAGAAAGAAATTAGGAAATTTTCCTAATTTCCGAAAATTCCGAAAATGCGCCGAAAATGCACAAATTCAGAAAAATACGCAAAAATAGGCGAAACGACCGGCTCGAAGAGTACATCGTCGCAGCAGCATCCACGAGTTCGAGAATTGACAAACAAACTCACCGTAGGGTTCCGTAACTAGTACGTGAGAAAAACCCACACGGCTCGTCAAACTCAACTCGGAAGCCATCAAAGCGAACCGAAACTCAACGAAACCAATCCGAAACAGACCCGAAAGATCCATCAAAGATCCAACAAGATCCGCAAAAGATCCATCAAGATCCAGGGTATTACATCCTCCCCTCCTTTAAGAAATTTCGCCCTCGAAATTAAGGACTAACAAAGGAGAAGCAGGGAAGAACAACCCAACAACGCAAATCTCGGAAAACACAGCTCAGAGGAACAGCGTCAGACCACAATTACAGGTACACACTCTAGCTTCCAAGACAGCAAGTCCACAGCACGAGTACGGCACCAAAGTGAACACATCTGACACCTCCGAAGCAAGGGCAACGTCGTTTACGTCTCACAGGGCAGGAGACACGACAGCCACAACAACAGACAACCGAAAAACACAATAACAACACGGCAAGCAGCAGCTCACACAAGGAAACACAGTCCTCACAGCTGACAGCTCGACCACATCATCGGCTCCAGTGCAAAAAGGCAACAGGGAACACCTGGCACACAGAACACCAACGACAACAACACCGCTGCTGGAGCAGAAACACAATCAAGTCAGCACTCACTCAGATATCACATCTGATCAAGTCGCAAGCTCACTCCACTAAGGAAAAGGGAGCACAGCAAAGCCAACTGACAAGATCATGGTCCAAGACAAGAACACAAAATCATAAAGAAACAGCGCCCAAACAACACAACGGCAGCACCTGCAGAACTCTGGCTCCGCACAACACGCAGTGCCAAGAAACACATCTGCAAGCAGGGTCACAACAAGGCATAAGAACAGCTGAGCACATGACCACAAAAGTCAGGTCGCGCATCAAACTGCTCACCAAGAGAAGACCCACAACAACGAGAAACGACAACAATCTCGGGGAACGCAACTCAAGGACTAACAACACGCCTCAAGAGCACAACACCCAAGAAAGAAAAAGCAGAGCAAAGGGTACTTAATCAGCAAGGAATGCTAACCAATCCCCCAACACTCACACAAGTGCCAATGCCAACACAAGAAAAACCACAAACAAAAGCATGGCAACTGACGACATCAAGGCACGAGAAGCCAAGACGAAGTCACAACGAGAAGGAACAAACCTCTCGTCAAAGGGGTAGCCAACCCACACACTTCAGCTGTACTCTCAACAACGTGCACAGGCAACAGAACAACATCGGTAATCGCATCTCAGCACACACCAGCGCCATCGCAATCAACAAGATCGCAATTCAAATGCCACGAGCACCAATCCAGCGAATAACCGAACACAAAGAGCCTAAGTGCAACAAGAGAAGAGCACCAGCTTCAGCGCAAGGCACAAGGAAAGCATCAATCTCAGCTTACCTTCACGTCCTGACACAATAAATGAGCCTTCACAACACATCGGCCGTTAGACACAGCACGACAACTACGGTACACAACAGCTCTTAACACCATCATGGAGTCCAAAGCCAAGCAACCGTACAACAAGGAGCAGATCAGGCTCAAAATAAAGCTGTCTACACTTAAGCAGACACAGGACAAAGGCATCACTAAGACAGCAAATCCAAGGCTAACCTCGAAAAAGCTTCACCAAGAAGGACGAGAAGCAACAAGCTCAACAACAACAGCTCACCAGGAAGGGAAAATCCTAGGTTCGCTCGAGCAACTTCTCAATCGAGGCAACACGACAACCGAAACGACGAAAACAACAATGCATCAGAAGCTAAGCAGACTCAAGCTGGGACAACCAAAGCAACGTAAGAACGTGCATGGCCATCACACCAACGCTAAAAGTCATAAGTCACCTGAGCAAAATACAGAAAACAGTTCGAACAATGCACTGCAGGTTCATGCCAACCGACAAACACTGCCAAGTGCAATACGATCGAGACCAACTTCAAAACGAACGAAGCACATCGTCATATCCAGACGAGACCAAAAACCACCTCGTACAGTGCCAACCAAGCACGTACAAGACCACACGCGAGAAGCACTGCGATAAACCATCGCAACACCTACGCCAGCAAGAGATTGTACTGGGCCTAAGGACTCTGGAAACTGTATATCTCGGATTCCCATGTACTTCACACAACAACGCTCTGATAGCTCAGAAAAGAAACTCCGAACATCTCAGAACACTGCTCTGATACCACCTGTAACGACCCGGATTCCAGATACCCGGTGCACCCGGTGTAAATACCGAATACACGTGATACCATGAGGGACCCGCGAGGCCTCCCAAGCGCGGGAAAGCGCCGAAGGGATAAAAGGCATGTGTAGAGTACATTGAAGCCACAGAGATATAACAGTAAGCAAGTAATTTCATTAGATTGGATTGCTAAAGCAGCAGAAATAAAATTACAGCTTCATTAATAAATTTTTAACAATTAAACACAGAGTCCAGCCCAAAGGAAAGACAACAAGTCTAGCACAGTACAGTACGACAGAAGAAACGTACACAGAAGTCGGGAGAAGCCCGACGCAGGTACGGCTGGCAGCGACAACAGCGAAAGAGCGCTCCACCAAGAACAGCAGAGGCAGACGGCGAAACCCACCTGAAAAGCAGCAGGGGTGAGTCTCAACAGAAACTCAGTAGGGGTCACGCGGATCCCCACTGGAAAACGCACAAAGCAAAAGCAACGGAAGCAGCAACAAACGCAGCAAGAACAGCAACGTAGCAAGGCAGGAAAGCTACACTACAAAGCTGTAAAGGAACAGACGGGAAGTAGGAGTAGGGAACACGCAGGAGAGGGTGAGAACCCGCACCAAACAAGCGGCTACCGAACTAACCTCGGCACCCCAAACTACTCCAAACGAAAGGCAACAGATGGATGACCCTGAACTCACACAGAAGGGTACATCAGTCTGTCAACCAGCCCAACAAAGGAGAAGGCGAACGTCGACGCCGAGAAGCAGACAAAGCGCGACAGAGAACGTCGTGCACAAAGCCCCACGCACGAACAGAACACCGTGCGAACAGCAAAACACTGACCCCGAGTGCAGCCACGAACGGGCAACTCGCAAAGGTCACAACGCGCAAGAAAACGCGAAAGCTACGCGTCACGTGACGGAAGCACCCCCTTAGAAAGCCAGCTGCGTCCACTGACGTCTCACGCTGCACCTCAAGTGTCTCACCTATAGTACTGCTGTAACAACAGCAGAGATGTAGACACTAGCTGAACCAAACTGGAACAACAAAACAAGTAACTAGTCAGGGTCACGACCGTCGACGTAAGTCCTTAGTCCCTGACCACGTGTGCACACACTGACTCTAGCCCAAAGCCAGGTCCTCTAGCTAGTATTCTCCCTCGGTAGGACGCTACCGTATGGCCAGGAGCCCGCGGAACTAGCTACAACCGCTCAATGGGAAACACTCCTCTGCTTTTCGCAAGCAGGACGGCACTCAACAGACCTTAGAGCAACAACAAGTGGAGGCTTCACATGACACAGAAGCTCAAACACAAGTGCCAAAGTACAAACGGGCGACCACGCCCCTCAACACGTACTTCGAGGCACCAAATGGCAGCATCGCCACTGCCGACAACTCAGGACAAGCAACTAGACCTCCTATGTAACGATCCTGAGTCGAACGACTCAAGGGCAAGATCGTCACAAACAACGGAACAAGCCGCCAATCGGTCTAATCCTAAGCCAGAGAAACCACGCTCCGCAGAAAACAACACACAGAGACCTGAGGGAAACATCAAGAACCCTCAGCACAACTGGACACGCAAACCGAGGTAGAACAACACCTCGAAGCATCCAGAAGCAGTGTCTCGGACAGGACAGAGCTGCCAAGACACGCACAAACAAGGTCACATGTCAACCACTGGGTCAAACCGGGTTGACCGAAACCAAACAACAAAAGCATACCAGAGTAGGATCAAGAGTCCTACCACAAGTAAGAAGACTCCTGGCTACCTTACAACGTAGTCTTAACCCTCATAGGACGTCAAGAGACATCCACGGGACAACGGGCAGACCACAAGGACAAGCCAAGACACGCAGAACCATCGGGCGGAAAACCAAGGCACAAGGCAAATAACGCACCATCCCTAGACCGTTATTAGTAAGTGACGGTCTAGCTCAGGGGCGTTATTTCCCAAACGACGGACGGACACAGGCCGTCACACACACCACCCTAACAACCTACAAAGCACACAAAAGCCAAGTAACGCACGGGACCAAGGGCGTTACAAGCAAACGGCGTACATGGGCTCCACCGTTACTCCCAACGGCATAGCCACCCAAACCCAAAACGAAGCAACGCGCTAAGCCAGGCGCGTCACTCACGAAACAGCGCGGCAGGGGAGGGCCGTCAGAACCAAACGACGCATGGGGGCCTATCCGTTACTCACAACGGCATAGCCACCCTCAACCCAACACCACAGCAAACGATGGACAGGGGTGAGCGCGTTACTCTCTAACGACGCACAGGGGCTCCACCGTCGCTTCCAACGGGACAGCCACCCAACCTCGTCCACGCAGAATATAACGGCCAGGGGCAGGCACGTTATACTCAAAACAACGGATGGGAACACATCCGTCGGAGGAACCGCCTCAACAGGTCAAACGTCAGTCAACGGCAAGCAACGGCCTGGGCAAGGCGCGCCGCTTCCATCTAACGCACTGGGTCCAGTGCGTTAGACCAACCGACTAAACCCCAAAGAAAAACGACAAAACGAAAGTAACGGCCAAGGCACCGGCGCGTTACACGGGAATGACGCTCCAAGCCTTGGGCCGTCACTCACCCAGAAGCAAAAGGGCTAAACCCTCAAACCAAATAACGGTCCATCGTAGGGCCGTCAAAAGCAAGTGGCGGTCGCTGGCTAGACCGCTACTTCGGTTACGGCGGGAAAACATAGGAATGGCCGGATCGGCCCGTTCCACGCCCCATTCACGCCGAAACGCAGGGGAAACACACCGCAACGACAAAAGACAACACCAAGGGGCTCAAATCCCACATGCAACATCAAAAGCGCAAGATCGGGCGATTTCACCAAATCAACCCTAAATGGGTCACCGAGGTTCCCGGGCTCTACCGGCCTCGAATGAACACCAAATCACACGAAATCAACGTGGATGGGATTCTAACATCCCTGCGGTCATTTAGAAACTAACTACGCCGCAAATGGTCACCGTTTACCGGCCGACCCTAAAAACCACGAAAATCACGGTTTAGGCAAAACAAGCCCAAACACGCTCGTTTCCTAGCCGAACGACGTGCAATGGCAGGGAAAACGAAGAGGACGAAGTAAGGATCCGTCACCCTACCTCCACCGAAGAAACCGTGCCCCGAAGGGACTAAACCACGCCGAAAACCACTCGCGAACCGATTTCACCGGCTTTGAATCCACCGATCGGGATCGCGCCAGAATCGATCCGATCCTCGCTCCATCGCGCATCCAACCAGCTCCACGGCTTCACCGCCTCGCCCACCTACGCCTCCGTCTGCAGCCGGAGCCGGAAAGGGGAGAGAACGAGAGAGAACGGGAGAGAGAGAGACGGTCGCGCGAATGAGAAGGAAAGAGAGAAAGAAAAAAGAAAAAGAAAGAAATTAGGAAATTTTCCTAATTTCTGAAAATTCCGAAAATGCGCCGAAAATGCACAAATTCAGAAAAATACGCAAAAATAGGCGAAACGACCGGCTCGAAGAGTACATCGTCGCAGCAGCATCCACGAGTTCGAGAATTGACAAACAAACTCACCGTAGGGTTCCGTAACTAGTACGTGAGAAAAACCCACACGGCTCGTCAAACTCAACTCGGAAGCCATCAAAGCGAACCGAAACTCAACGAAACCAATCCGAAACAGACCCGAAAGATCCATCAAAGATCCAACAAGATCCGCAAAAGATCCATCAAGATCCAGGGTATTACAGTGAGAATGAGAGATCGACGGGGGAGAGAGGGTGAGAGAGGGATTAAAAGAAAAAAAATTAAAATATATATAATATAATCATTATATATATTAAAATCTCATTAATTCTAATAACCCTCAAATAACTCCAAATAAATTCGGAAAAATACCAGACAAATTTCTAAAAATCCAGAAAAATAGCCAGAAATTCCAGAACAAATAATAGAACAAAAACCATCAAGGATCCATTAAGGCACGGGCCTTACAGCACCCCTTTCTTTTAACTATCTTTGTTAGAGGAAACTATTAGCACACCATATGCAGGGCAAGTAACGTAGTATGGTGTGCTAATAGTTTCCTCTAACAAAGATAGTTAAAAGAAAGGGGTGCGTACGATGCTATGAATAAACTAAAACCAAAGACTAAAGGAGAATCCCTCCTGCTGTGTGTGCAGCAGTAAAGGGAGGGAAGCAGAGGCTTCTGTGGTTGTTATGGAAGAAGGAGCGCCGCCTGGAGGAAGAAGATCCCGCTAGAGAGAGAGTTACTACCGGAAGAAGACCACCGTGAAGAACCTGCAAGAACAAAACTCTCCTCTCTTTCTAGACGAAAACTCACACAGCGCAGTTGCTTCTCTTTAAGCTTTCTTGTTCGTGTGTTCACTGTCTCGCGCGTGAGGGATTCAAGGGGTATTTATAGGGCAAAAACTCCTTGTTTCAATAGGATTACAACAAGGAAATCAATCCTCCAACATAAATCCCCCTTCCCAATCTAACACTAAGTGTAAAATGAGGAAAGGGTCAATTCAGGAAGGTAGCAGGCGCAAAGGAGACGGAATTGAAAGTGACGACCTGAAGAGGGGCGTCAATTGAAATGATGACAGCCTTTAAGTCGTTGATTCCTGGATTTTATTTATGGCAATAAAGGACTTTCCTTTTTTAAAATTGTGAAATGACGCATGTTCGAACGGGCGTTAAATAATCAACGCCCCAAAGACGGGCGTCAATTCTTTGAGTTTTATTTTGATTATGATTCGTAAAATCCAAGAAACAACGCATGTTCAAACAGTCGTTTATTTATAAAAACACCCCCCTCGTCAGGTCATCAATTAAGTGACGCCCATCCTCCAAGCGTTAATTGCAATTATTAAAGAAAAATATCAAGAAATTATAATTATTATGGAAAAAATATCAAATAATTAAAAAAACTTCATATTAGGTCAATATTGAAGTCCACTTTGGGACGTCACGTGGTGACATGAGATTTACTCATCACAGCATCGATTTTGGCGTGTCTACAGTTGCCCCGCCTTGGCGTCTGCTTTGCAAGGGAGTGAGACGGAATGAAGCGAAAGTGTAACAAGCGGAATGAAGTGGGAACGAACTGATAAGTAGATGTCAAGGTATGATGTGACGCGCCTCCGACACTAAGAGTTGGAAATCTTTCCAGGATTCTGAATGAAATAATCTCGGATGATTACAAGAAAGCAATGATCAGCTGGATAAAGGAACTAAACTAATAAACGAAATGTGCGCGATGGCACAGAAGAAAAAACACCATTGCAGAGCGGTTACCAGCCAATGTGGATGTGCTACAGCCAAGGTGGGTTTGCAGGAAAATAAAATGAATTGAGACAAAGACCCAACAAATGAATGCTTTCAAGGAACTAGCCTGAGCGGCTTTCAAGGAGAATATAATACTTGATTTGGAATGGAATATCTCATGTCAACTCAATTAAGAGCAAGCAGCCTTCATTATTGGCATAATATGAGGATTTTCATCATTAAACTCAAAGTCCAACTTGATGCATGCTAGGCTAAAAGAAAAATTAAAACAAACTAAAAATAGAAAATAATTAAGGATAATATTGTTAAACCATCTAGATTTGGTCAAGAATCCATATTTCTAAGCTGACACTAAGCCGAAGCCCGTTTATCCACGCATCAACTCAAAAAGTGGAACCGTCGTCCTAAACCTTAGATGTCACGCCCCGAGCGCGGAAGATACCCGGAGACGCGTGACGAGTTTATATCAATCATGTCAATCAGAGTGGTCGTGTATTCGACACAAAGACAGAGATGCGCAAAATAACAAGATAACCCAATCCTTTATTTCATAATGGATAGACTATTACAAATCCAATACTCTGTTTAATAAAAAGGAAAAGAATACATATTTGACTCAAGAAACTATAGAAAAGACTAGATGACACTTGAGCAGCTCTATCACTTTCACTCTTGACCATTCCCATCCGATTGACTTCCATCGTCGTCGGACTTACCTGAAAAGTAAAAAGGGACAAACGGAATGAGCGAACGCTCAGTAGGAAATTATACCTCAAGTACTAGCAAGGGGTGTAAGTAATTACATCTTTCATGAATGCAATAAAGCTATGCATGCTCGCATAAAATGACAAGATAGAGAGAATGTAATATCAAGGAAATAAGATGAACAAATCATGAACTTTCAATAAGATAATCAAGACATTTGAGATATTCAAGCAAGTACATTTAACAAGTCATGTCAAGAACTTTGGCTATCATGTAGCAAGCAAGTAATTTACCCTTTTTCAGGCCACGCATTTCATTTCATGTCAAGTACGATTCAAGTACAAGATGTATGTGGAATGTCCAATCAAGCAAGTCAAGTACTCGGTATAATGCCAGATCCCTTATCATTTTAACTCCCATGGGCACAAGTACTTTCGGGTGCTCCTCCCAGGACCAGATCGGGTCCTATATGCGCAGGCATTTATCATGTATTTTGACATCCACTCTTGTTTATATAGCCAATATAGAATTTCAATAATCAAGCTTGTAGACGTGTATGACAACTTCGACAGAATGGAGTCCAAAAATATGACAAAGGACATAGAATGGCGATAATAACGGTATAATCATGATCTCGATAAAACTAGGTAGAATATGGTTTCCTTGACTTGGGTACCATGACAAATCAATATGGACATTCTATATATAGAATTGAAGTCCACATGAACATTATATCAAGGTAAGATACCCTCATTCTTATCATAGAATTGAGGTTTACAAGAATGACACGATATGGCATGATATCATCATCCCATTAAGAATTTCTTATGATATACTCTTTGTATAATCATAAGGGCCGGTATACCATGTTTCTTTAGAGTGACATGGCATCAATAGTGTAATGGGTTTTTAGGGTACAACCAGCTCAGTCGACCTTGAGGGAATCCAAGGTACGAGGAGTCTTACGGAGGTCTCTATGACTAACTCGCTAGTCCAAAGGAACGGAATGTCCAATGGAGAGCTTGTATGTCAATGAGAGTTGAGTGTGATCGATAAAATAACGTGAAAAGTGGGACTATACTCACGGAGTGGAGAATAGTGCCGATATATACGTATATGTATAATATGAAACCATCGGTTAACAGAATCAGGATAAAAATCAGTTTACAGAAAATAACGACTTAGGTCAAGTCGTTTCTCAAGTAATTAACGCCTAACATAAGGGCGTTTACACGTGTTTCCATTTTGCAGAATTTTCATTAATTCAGTAATTTATCTAAAACGCGCCTTGGTCAGGGTCGTTTCTTCAAGATCTGACGACTACACCAGAAGGCGTCTTATTGTTTACATATTTGACAGAATATAATTAATTTTCAGGAATTATCAAAACGTGCCCTGGGCAGGGGCGTTAATATTTAATTCTGTTTTTTAGAATATATAAATTTCAGGATTTTAACCGATACACGCCCTAGGAAGGGGCGTTATCTTTCAGATTCACGTCCTATGAGGGGGCGCTAATATGTGGAAAATGACTTTGTCCAAGTCGTTAATTCAAGTTCCTTCAGAAACTTTAAGGACAGTAATAATTTCAGGATAACAGAGGAACGAATGTAATATCATGACAGTAAAGTTAGCAGGTTGAAGACATAGGATCATGCATATATTTATAATCATGATTTCTTAGATAATCAGTTCTTAAGATAGGTGATTAACATTTACATGAAATTAACGCCTGTGTACAGGGCGTCAAATATGAAATTGACGACCTGGGCAGGGTCGTGTATTGTAAATTAGCGCCCTGGACAGGGGCGTCTCTTTCAAAATATTGCAGAAACATAATAAAACCATATTAAACCGTATGCATGTCATGTCAATACGTATATAAGTCTTGTCTACGTTGTTGCTTCACAGCAACAATAACCACAGTAGGAGGAAGAGAAGGCTTTGGTGAAGAACCTTTGTTCTTCGGTTCTGTAACTCCTACAAGAACAGAAGAAGAAACATTAGTATTTCTTCATACTACCTGACCGAAAGTAAAAAGGGAAAAAGAACAATATCTTTGTTCTTCGCGTACGCCGCCTTCTTAACCTATAACAGAAGAAGATGAAGAACTGTTAGTTCTTCATGTAACAGACATAGAGAAAATCAGAGGAACTATTCCTCTCTCACGTACCTTGCAGATTCCGAACGCCAAATAGCGTTGAAGGGTTCGAGCAATAAATTATTTATAGGGATTTAGGGGGTCCTATTAGGGTTAGAGTCCTAGTGGAAGTAATGCTTCCAATATAGAGTCCTTGCCCTATTTAAATACTTACTAGATTAACATAATCCTTCCCTGGATAAGCTCCTGGGTCGAACGGTTCACGAATGGAATTAACGACTTTGGTCAGGGCGTCGATTCCTGAATTGACGACCTTGTACAGGTCGTTTCTTAAGAAGCGCCTTGTATAAGGGCGTTCCTTATTTTTAAAACACGCCCAAGTAAAGGGCGTTTCTTGGCCTTGCCCTTTTTGGCGTTTGGAATTTGACGCTGTCAGGTGAGGGCGTCCTTTCTTTAGTCACGTCGTAGATAGAGGCGTTCCTTTTTAAATTAACGCCTTACTAAGAGGCGTTATTTATATCTTGTTTTATTTCATCTATTTAACCCTCTCATTATTATCTGTATTACTTCTGTAGTATATATATTTTAATTCATTTCAAATATTCATTTATCAGGGTTGCTACACCCTCCCCCACTTAAAAAGAATTTGGTCCCCAAATTCAATATATATATGTAGAA
The DNA here is from genome assembly GCA_022559845.1 of Amorphophallus konjac. Taxonomy (NCBI): domain Eukaryota; kingdom Viridiplantae; phylum Streptophyta; class Magnoliopsida; order Alismatales; family Araceae; genus Amorphophallus; species Amorphophallus konjac. The sequence continues at coordinate 130,581,371 of CM040126.1, read as the reverse complement.
CATATACCTCTTAGAATAAATCGAGAAATCGTTTCTTCATAGATTCCTCGGTCTCCCATGTCGCTTCGTGTTCAGTATTCTTATTCCATTGCACCTTGAGCATGGGAATAACCTTATTCCTTAGAGCTCGTATTTCTCGATCTAAGATCTTCATAGGCTTCTGTTCATAGGTGAGATCTTTCTGGATCACCAGATCTCCATGTTCAATAATATGAGATGGATCGTGCACATACTTCTTCAACATAGATATGTGAAACACATTATGCACGTCGGACAATTGAGGAGGCAACGCGATGCGATAAGCAACCTCGCCAACTCTTTCGAGTACCACAAATGGTCCGATGAATCTTGGCGTAAGCTTGCCCTTAACACCAAATCTTCGTATGCCACGTCCAGGCGATATTTTAAGAAATACATGATCTCCAACCTGGAATTCAAGATCTCTTCTTCTTGTGTCAGCATAAGCTTTTTGCCTGGTCTGAGCAACTTGCAATCTTTCTCTGATTACTTGTATCTTCTCAGTTGTATCCCTTACCATGTCTGGACCTAATAGTTATTTCTCTCCAACTTCGTTCCAGCATAAGGGTGATCGGCAACTCCTTCCATATAAAGCTTCGAAAGGTGTCATTTGGATACTAACTTGGTAGCTATTATTATATGCAAATTCCACTAGTGGCAAGTGATCGTGCCAACTTCCTCCAAAGTCAATGATGCATGCTCTAAGTATATCTTCAACAACTTGGTTAGTTCTCTCGGTCTGACCATCCGTTTGAGGATGAAAAGTAGTACTAAAGTTGAGCCTTGTTCCCAACGAATGTTGTAATCCCTTCTAAAAATGAGAAGTGAAACGGGGATCTCTGTCAGACACGATTGAGACAGGAATTCCATGTAACCTGACTATTTCCTTGATGTATAGTGCAGCTAGTACATCAATTGACCATCGGCTCTTTATTGGCAAGAAATGCGCCGATTTAGTTAAACGGTCAATAATAACCCATATTCCATCATGTCCTCCTTTTGATTTGGATAAACCCATGATGAAATCCATACCAATGTCCTCCCACTTCCACTTAGGAATATCTAGAGGATGTAGTTTTCTAGCAGGCTTTTGGTGTTCTGCCTTGACCTGTTGGCATGTGAGACAGCGAGATACATAGTCTGCTATTTCTCTTTTCATATTAGGCCACCAAAAGTTCTTCTTTACATCTTGATACATTTTGGTTGATCCTGGATGAATAGTGTACTTTGATCGGTGAGCTTCATCTAAGATCTTCTTCTTTAATTCCGGACAGTCGGGTATACAAGTTCTACCTTTGAATAATAATCTTCCATCAGAAGTTAGTTGAAAATCAGATTGTCCTTCTAATCTGCCTTTGATTTCCACTAATATAGGATCATCATCCTGAAGCGCTTGTATCTCAGATAATAAATCTGACTGTATGCTTACATGAGATAATGTGACAAATTTGGCTTCCTTGTCCAAGCTTATATTGAGCTCGGAGAATTGTTCTAGCAGCCTCCATTCTTGTATCATACAATTGGCTATCATTACTCTCGGCTTTCGACTAAGGGCATCAGCAACATAATTACCCTTTCCGGGATGGTATTGTATATTGAAGTCGAAGTCCTTGAGATATTCTAGCCAGCGTCTTTGTCTCATGTTTAGCTCCTTTTGTGAAAATAGATATTTGAGATTTTTATGATCAGAGTATACAGTAAATTGCACTCCATATAAGTAGTGTCTCTATATCTTTAGGGCAAATACCACCGCGGTCAGTTCTAAGTCATGGACGGGGTAATTCTCCTCATGCTTCTTCAGTTGACGTGAAGAGTATGCTATGACCTTTCCTTGTTGCATTAGGACACATCCGAGGCCAATGCCAGAAGCATCTGTGTAGACCTCAAATTTCTCTCCTTCTATTGGTAGAGCTAACACCGGAGCTGTAGTGAGATGATCCTTGAGAGTTTGGAAACTTCTTTCACATTCCTCACTCCATTCATATAGGATCTCCTTACGAGTTAATCTTGTAAGTGGTACGGCGATCTTAGAGAAATCTTTGATGAATCGCCGATAATAGCCTGCAAGACCTAAGAAACTTCTGATCTCGTTAGCATTGGTTGGTCTTCCCCAGTTTCTAACAGCTTCAACCTTTGATGGATCAACAGATAGACCATCCTTGGATATCACATGTCCGAGGAAAGTCACTTCTTCAAGCCAGAATTCACATTTGCTGAGCTTTGCATATAATTGATTTTCCCTCAATACTTGCAATGCGATCCTTAAATGCTCCTCATGTTCTTCCTTAGTTTTGGAATATATCAATATATCATCAATGAAAACCACCACAAATTGATCTAGATAAGGCCTGAATATGCTATTCATTAACTGCATAAAGGCAGCAGGGGCATTTGTTAGTCCAAAAGGCATAACAACAAATTCGTAATGGCCATACCTGCTTCTGAATGCAGTCTTATGAATGTCATCATCCTTGATTCTTAATTGATGATATCCCGACCTGAGATCAATCTTGGAAAAATATTTGGATCCTGAAATCTGATCAAATAACTCATCGATTCTCGGCAGTGGATACTTGTTCTTGATAGTGAGATGATTCAACTGTCGATAGTCGATGCACAATCTCATGGATCCATCCTTCTTCTTCACAAATAAGACTGGTGCTCCCCACGGGGAAGTACTTGGTCTAATAAATCCTTTTCGAATTAGTTCCATCAACTGCTCCTTCAACTCTTTGAGTTCCGCAGGGGACATTCTATAGGGTGCCTTTGAAACTGGACCAGCACCAGGGACTAAGTCAATGGTGAAGGCCACTTCTCTTTGAGGGGGTAATCCCGGCAAATCTTCCGAAAATACGTCTGGAAATTCTTGCACTACCTGAATGTCTTCTATCTTGGTTTCCTTAGCTTCTTTAACAGTGACAAAGGCAAGGAAGGATACACATCCTTTCCTGACGAGCTTGCTTGCTCGAAGAGCCGAAATAAGAGGGGATTTGTTCCGACTCTTGGGGCGAGTAAAGACTAACTCTGGAAAATCTTTGAAAGTAATTTGGCTATTGCGGCAATCAACCGTTGCCTGGTATTTGGATAACCAGTCCGCTCCCAGTATAACATCATACTCCTTTAGATCGAGGCATATGAGATCTATAGGTAAATTCCTACCTTGAACCATTACCTCACAGTTTTGGTAGTGATGAGTAATATCATTTTCGCTTCCAAGAGGAGTAGTTAGAACTATTTTTATCCATTCTGGTTCTAACGGTAACGGGTCGGCAAACTTCTTAGAAATAAAGGAATGCGATGCACCCGTATCAAATAAGACATAAGCACTTTTGGAACAAACTGTTAATGTACCTTCTACCAGTCCACCTTCTTCTTGCTCGGTCTCCTTTATTGCATGAAGTCGAGCGTTCTTTGTCACCGGGCGTTTACCATCACCGGCTTGATCATTCATTAATGGACACTCGGGAATCCGATGCTCACGGCTCCCACAACGGAGACAAGCTCCTAATTTCCTCCAGCATTCTTCTGTCTTGTGACCAGCCTTGTCACAATGCTTGCACACTACGTTTGAAGGTGTAGTGGTGATAGAGAAGGGCTTGGTCTTCTTGAATTTTTGATCTTGAGAGGAAGGACCTCCATTACTAGGCCTCTTCTTAAAGTTGGGTTTAAAAGAACCCGAACCTCTGACTTGCTCCTTCTTGTCTTTTCCACGGATCCTATCAGATAGTTCTGTGGCATCTTCAAGTAATTGAGCTCGGCGCACTATTTCAGAATAAACTTGGATGTCCATAGGCGCCAGTTGAGTAATATAGTGGGGCCTAAGCCCATTAAGAAATCTACGGGCTTTCATCTTCTCCGTGCTAATAAGATGCTTAGCATATCTAGACAACCTGGAGAACTGAGCTTCATAATCTGCTAATGATAAAGATCGTTGCTTTAATGCAGCGAATTCTGCAGCCTTCTTTTCTTGGACTCGGTCCGAGAAATATTTAGCATTGAAGTATTCCACAAATTCTTCCCATGTTACTTGAGTAGGGTCGATGGTTGCTTCAATAGACTCCCACCAGCATCTAGCATCTTTCTCTAACTGGAATGTAGCTAATAGAACTTTGTCCTGATCCGTGCATTGCATAACACGGAATATACGCTCAGTCTCCCGAACCCAATGCTCGGCATCGTCCGGATCGGTCGATCCCATAAACTTTGGGGGATTCATGCTCTTAAAGGCTTGGTGTAAGTTTCCAACTCGTGGAGCACCACCCTGTGCTACCTGTTGTAGCACTTGAGTCATTCCTTGAAGGGTACGCTGCATGTTGCGCCATTGAGCACGTTCGGCAGCCATTATCCTACAATTACCATAACTATATTAGTATTATACCACTGTGATCTTATTAAAAGACTCATTGACTCTTACCCCTTGGTTCTACCCAATCTCACTTGGTTAAACGTTCAACTTATCCTTGGACTTGGGTTTTTTCCTAGGAATTGAATACCTTAGGCTCTGATACCACAAAAACTGTCACGCCCCGAGCGCGGAAGATACCCGGAGACGCGTGACGAGTTTATATCAATCATGTCAATCAGAGTGGTCGTGTATTCGACACAAAGACAGAGATGCGCAAAATAACAAGATAACCCAATCCTTTATTTCATAATGGATAGACTATTACAAATCTAATACTCTGTTTAATAAAAAGGAAAAGAATACATATTTGACTCAAGAAACTATAGAAAAGACTAGATGACACTTGAGCAGCTCTATCACTTTCACTCTTGACCATTCCCATCCGATTGACTTCCATCGTCGTCGGACTTACCTGAAAAGTAAAAAGGGACAAACGGAATGAGCGAACGCTCAGTAAGAAATTATACCTCAAGTACTAGCAAGGGGTGTAAGTAATTACATCTTTCATGAATGCAATAAAGCTATGCATGCTCGCATAAAACGACAAGATAGAGAGAATGTAATATCAAGGAAATAAGATGAACAAATCATGAACTTTCAATAAGATAATCAAGACATTTGAGATATTCAAGCAAGTACATTTAACAAGTCATGTCAAGAACTTTGGCTATCATGTAGCAAGCAAGTAATTTACCCTTTTTCAGGCCACGCATTTCATTTCATGTCAAGTACGATTCAAGTACAAGATGTATGTGGAATGTCCAATCAAGCAAGTCAAGTACTCGGTATAATGCCAGATACCTTATCATTTTAACTCCCATGGGCACAAGTACTTTCGGGTGCTCCTCCCAGGACCAGATCGGGCCCTATATGCGCAGGCATTTATTATGTATTTTGACATCCACTCTTGTTTATATAGCCAATATAGAATTTCAATAATCAAGCTTGTAGACGTGTATGACAACTTCGACAGAATAGAGTCCAAAAATATGACAAAGGACATAGAATGGCGATAATAACGGTATAATCACGATCTCGATAAAACTAGGTAGAATATGGTTCCCTTGACTTGGGTACCATGACAAATCAATATGGACATTCTATATATAGAATTGAAGTCCACATGAACATTATATCAAGGTAAGATACCCTCATTCTTATCATAGAATTGAGGTTTACAAGAATGACATGATATGGCATGATATCATCATCCCATTAAGAATTTCTTATGATATACTCTTTGTATAATCATAAGGGCCAGTATACCATGTTTCTTTAGAGTGACATGGCATCAATGGTGTAATGGGTTTTTAGGGTACAACCAGCTCAGTCGACCTTGAGGGAATCCAAGGTACGAGGAGTCTTACGGAGGTCTCTATGACTAACTCGCTAGTCCAAAGGAACGGAATGTCCAATGGAGAGCTTGTATGTCAATGAGAGTTGAGTGTGATCGATAAAACAACGTGAAAAGTGGGACTATACTCACGGAGTGGAGAATAGTGCCGATATATACGTATATGTATAATATGAAACCATCGGTTAACAGAATCAAGATAAAAATCAGTTTACAGAAAATAACGACTTAGGTCAAGTCGTTTCTCAAGTAATTAACGTCTAACATAAGGGCGTTTACACGTGTTTCCATTTTGCAGAATTTTTATTAATTCAGTAATTTATCTAAAACGCGCCTTGGTCAGGGTCGTTTCTTCAAGATCTGACGACTACACCAGAAGGCGTCTTATTGTTTACATATTTGACAGAATATAATTAATTTTCAGGAATTATCAAAACGCGCCCTGGGCAGGGGCGTTAATATTTAATTCTATTTTTCAGAATATATAAATTTCAGGATTTTAACAGATACACGCCCTAGGAAGGGGCGTTATCTTTCAGATTCACGCCCTATGAGGGGGTGCTAATATGTGGAAAACGACTTTGTCCAAGTCGTTAATTCAAGTTCCTTCAGAAACTTTAAGGACAGTAATAATTTCAGGATAACAGAGGAACGAATGTAATATCATGACAGTAAAGTTAGCAGGTTGAAGACATAGGATCATGCATATATTTATAATCATGATTTCTTAGATAATCAGTTCTTAAGATAGGTGATTAACATTTACATGAAATTAACGCCTGTGTATAGGGCGTCAAATATGAAATTGACGACCTGGGCAGGGTCGTGTATTGTAAATTAGCGCCCTGGACAGGGGCGTCTCTTTCAAAATATTGCAGAAACATAATAAAACCATATTAAACCGTATGCATGTCATGTCAATACGTATATAAGTCTTGTCTTAATTTATTTGGGCTACAGTAACTTGAGAAAACCTACCTGAAGACTTGAAGATTGATATGAAAAGGGGGACGTTGTTGCTTCACAGCAACAATAACCACAGTAGGAGGAAGAGAAGGCTTTGGTGAAGAACCTTTGTTCTTCGGTTCTGTAACTCCTACAAGAACAGAAGAAGAAACATTAGTATTTCTTCATACTACCTGACCGAAAGTAAAAAGGGAAAAAGAACAATATCTTTGTTCTTCGCGTACGCCGCCTTCTTAACCTATAACAGAAGAAGATGAAGAACTGTTAGTTCTTCATGTAACAGACGTAGAGAAAATCAGAGGAACTATTCCTCTCTCACGTACCTTGCAGATTCCGAATGCCAAATAGCGTTGAAGGGTTCGAGCAGTAAATTATTTATAGGGATTTAGGGGGTCCTATTAGGGTTAGAGTCCTAGTGGAAGTAATGCTTCCAATATAGAGTCCTTGCCCTATTTAAATACTTACTAGATTAACATAATCCTTCCCTGGATAAGCTCCTGGGTCGAACGGTTCACGAATGGAATTAACGACTTTGGTCAGGGCGTCGATTCCTGAATTGACGACCTTGTACATGTCGTTTCTTAAGAAGCGCCTTGTATAAGGGCGTTCCTTATTTTTAAAACATGCCCAAGTAAAGGGCGTTTCTTGGCCTTGCCCTTTTTGGCGTTTGGAATTTGACGCCGTCAGGTGAGGGCGTCCTTTCTTTAGTCACGCCGTAGATAGAGGCGTTCCTTTTTAAATTAACGCCTTACTAAGAGGCGTTATTTGTATCTTGTTTTATTTCATCTATTTAACCCTCTTCTTATTATCTGTATTACTTCTGTAGTATATATATTTTAATTCATTTCAAATATTCATTTATCAGGGTTGCTACATTAGATGACCCAACGGCCTATCCGTGTGATCAAGACTCTCCTGGAATTATCACTGTTTTTGATGAAGGGGAACTCAGATTCCAAGTTTATCAGAACCACAAGGTCCTTGATATGCTATAACAGCGTAGAGTAGCATATAGTAAAAATACATACATGAAAGAATACGAGGATAGAATTATGTTACCAGACTCGAGTGCAAATCATCTCAAGACCTGCATAACCTGTGCTTCTCTTGAGAACTTGTGGACTTGTGTGTTTGATGTTCCTTTCTTTTATCGTTCCTCGTTCTTTGCCCTATTCCTGTAGTTCACGCTTAAGCAAACAGATTAGTTTATCTGTTCGGCTTGGCCCCTTGCTCAATAAGCAAGGGGTTGTCACTTCTTTGACCTTGTTGACGGGTCAAGGGGCCAAGCCTCTAATTAATAAAGGCGGATAACAAAATATATATAAGGAAATGTAACATGCAAGCACACAGATGCAAACTTAAAATAAAAGATGCCCACACAAGAATGCATTCAAGCATATGAAGCAGTGGGCAAGCAATTGGCGTGATTTTTTTATTCTTTTCCATTTTTTCTCTTTTTTTGCTTTCTTTTTTTTTGTTTTACTTTTAAAAAATGACGCCCTCATGAACGGGCGTTGATTATGAAATTGACGCCTAGGTGAGGGGCGCTGATTAGAAAATCATTTTTTTGAATTTTATTAAAATGACGACATTGACAAAGCCGTGAATTTTACTAAATGACACCCCCTAAGCGGGCGTGAATTGAAAAACTATTTTTTTTTATTTTTTCTTTATTTAAAAATGACGATGTAGACACTGTCGTTAATTATGTAAATGACGCCTAAATATGAAGGTGTTAATTGAAAAAAATTCTTTTTTTCTTTTCTTCTTACGAGGCTGAGCATAGCACAAAGGGTCTTAAGCCTTACACAATCACCATCTTAAATTTATTAATCTTTCTTAAATGTCTTAACAAAGGGTCAACGTGCATATTGACTTATGCTTTTACTCATATTCTCTCGCGGCTCATCCTTCTTAATAAGTCGGTGCCATCCTTTGAGCTTATAACCTACCATGGAGGGAGAAGTGAAGAATAAGTTGCGGAGGCTCACGAGAGGTTTACGAGAACTGGGAAACTTTTCCTTCTCTGCCCTAATGCATGTTGGGGTTCGGTCGTCGGCTTAGGGAAATTTTATTGCTCTTTTTGCCCTTATTTACGCATGCTTACGACCATGATTTTCCCTGCGGGGACTTTGCCCTCTTGACATGCTTTTCTTTTGTTGGTTTTCTTTTCTTTTTATTTGCAAACAAATAAAGACCTAATTGAACTTGGGCTTTAAGCATTTTGTTCCATTTAGGGCCCTGACTTCCACATACTAGGGCGGCGAGTAGGTTTGGTTAGCAATCCTCGACTCGTACTCTCTCTCGTGAGCCGGAGAGAAGAGAATAGGTAAAGTTTTTATACTATTAGTTTGGGTCTGACTTTTCTCGAATTCTGAGCCGCTCGAGTTTAAGAATAAAGCGTGTAGCATGCGTGTATTGACCCCAAGGTTAAGCCATCAAGACTGAAGAATGAATTAAGGATTTTGATTTTTCGGGCTTACAACATATGTACTACACTAGCCTGGAATTTTTTCATTTTTTTCTCTTTCTTTTCATTTTTTTTCTTTTTCTTTCAAAGATTTAGGGGTAGTATTTCTTTAAATACAAACCATTCCAAAGGTGAGCCAGCTCTTCCCCTTCAGCGTTAATTAGTTTGTAAGTGTTTCCAGGATAAACATCTTTTATCACATAGGGCCCTTCCCAGTTCGGTTGGAGCTTTGACTGGGGTCCACCGGGTTTTACAAAAATTCTCTTAATCACCATTTCACCAACTTTAAATTTTCTCTCAATTACCTTCTTTTGGTAAAAACGTGAAAGCCTATTTTGATATACTCGTGCATGCTCGACGACGGCTAAACGCTTCTCATCTAGGAGTTCCAATTGTGCAAGGAGAGACTCGCGACGCTCATCAAGAGGGAGCTCCTTGTCCAATTGTACCCTAAGAGAAGGGATAAGAATCTCATAGGGGACTACCGCCTCCATTCCATAAGTAAGGGCGAAAGGGGTTTGCCCAGTAAGAGTGCGAATGGAAGTGCGATAGGCCCGAAGAGCTTCAACCAATTTTTTTGGCCAATCCATAAATTTATTAGCCTCACACGTTTTCTTGATAATTTTAATCAGAGTTTTATTAGTTGCCTCTGCTTGGCCATTGCCCTGTGGATAATAAGAAGATGAATGATGTAATGCAATGTTATACCTGTTGCAGAGGTCTTGAAGCTCTTGAGAGATGAATTGCGGTCCATTGTCAGTGACGATGGTACTTGGGATGCCGAATCTTGCAATGATGTTCATCATGATGAATTTGGAAACGGTTGACGCTTTAATCTATGTGTATGCTTCCGCTTCCGCCCACTTGGTGAAGTACTCCGTGGCCGTGAGTATAAATGATTTCAATTTTGTGAGGAGATTTGAATCACCAAGAGGTCCAATGATATCAAAAGCCCACATGGAGAAAGGCCATGGGGAGGACATAGGATGGAGTGAAGAGGCAGGAGAATGAATTTTGTCGGCGTGCAGTTGACACTTGACACACCTTCGAACATAGATAGAGCAATGCTCTTCTAGAGTGGGCCAATAGAAACCTAGCCTAAGGATTTTCTTAGCTAGCATCTGACTATTCACATGGCCACCACACACTCCCTAATGTGCTTCTTCCACGATCTTCCAAGATTCTTCATCATCGAGGCATCTAAGCAAGACTCTAGTAAGACCTCTTCTATATAGCACGCCTCCAACCAAAGTGTATCACTGAGCAACTCTTCGAATGGCCTTCTTCTCTTCCGTCGTGGCCTCCTCAGGATAAGATTGATCCTGGCAATATTTGGCAATTTCATAATACCATGGCTTTTCCTCATCGTCCAATTCTTCCTCTAAATCTATCAACATGGTCTCCTTATTCTCAATGATTCCACCTTGCCTAACCTTCTTGAGCACCTCCTCCTTAATACTAAGGAACGCTGGATCTTTAACAGCTGGAGTGAGATGCTTATGAACAATAATGGAATGGAAATCTCTTTCGGGGAGGAAAACCAAGGAAGAAGCAAGAGAAGCAAGAGCATCAGCTAGAATATTCTGATCGCGAGGAACATGGATAAAAATTAATTTGGTGAAAAGCTTGGCATAAGCAGAAGTTAGTTCCTGATAGTGTTTGAGTTTAGGATTGAGCGTGCGACACTTGGTGAGCACTTGGCGAAGAATAAGCTGACTATCACCTACAATCCGTAATTGGGTAACACCGAATTGATGAGTGGCCTCTAGTCTAGCCAGAAGAGCAGCGTACTCAGCTATATTATTTGTAATTGGAAATGTAAGCTGAGAGGCGAGTGGAATAGTGATACCCTCAGGTGATAGAATAACAATGTCAATCCCTTTCCCTTTTAAATTCAAAGCTCCATCAAAATGTAACGTCCACATCGAATCGGGCTGATTGACGGACATCAGTTCCTCATCTGGAAACTCTGAGCGAATAGGGTCGAATCTGGGGAGAGGGTAGTGAGCGAGGTGTTCTGCTATGCAATAGCCTTTAATCACTTTTTGCTGAATGTAGATGATATCAAACTAAGAAAGGAATCTTTACCATCGTGCTAATCGGTCGGTGAGGACGGATTTTTCAAGAAGGAACTTGATTGGATTCATACGAGCAATGAGGTGAATCTCGTGAGCTAAGAAATAATGTTTAAGTTTCTGAACTACCCAGACTAAAGCAGCACAAGTCTTCTCCATAGCTGAGTATCACTGCTCACAGGCGTTGAGAAGCTTTGACAAGTAGTAGGCTGCTCTTTCTTTTCCTTCTTCATCCACTTGGGCTAGGACAGCACCTACAGAGTCATCCAGGACAGAAATGTAAAGAACAAGCGGTTTGCCTGAAACTGGCGGCCTCAGGACATGAGGATTTGAGATATAATACTTCAATCCGTCAAAGGCTACCCGATACTTGTCATCCCAAATAAACTCGACTCCCGGCTTAGTAAGATCGTAGAACGGCCTACATCTTTGTGAGTGCTGGGAGACAAACCGGCGAATAAATTGCAACCTCCCGATCAGTCCTCGAACTTCTTTCAAATTCTTGGGATAAGGCATTTCTCTTATGGCCTTCGCCTTGTTAGGATCAATCTCGATACCCCCTTACTTACGATGAATCCAAGTAACTTTCTTGATGAAACACCAAATACACACTTCTTGGGATTCATCTTGAGCTTGTATTCGCACGACCTCTGCAAGACTTTGGCTAGAACACCGGGATGCTCAATCCTTGTCCTTGATTTCACTACCAGGTTGTCAACGTACACCTCAATATAAATGTGGATCATATCATGAAAAATTACCATCATAGCCCTTTGATAGGTGGCTCCAACATTCTTAAGTCCGAAGGGCATGACCACATAACAATAAGTCCCCCACGGTGTAGTGAACGATGTCTTTTCTTGATCTTCTTCAGCCAAACGAATCTGATTATATCCTGAAAAGCCATTCATAAAGGAGAGAGTCTCATATCCTGCCGTATTGTCAATCAAAACATCAATATGTGGGAGGGGGAAGTCATCATTAGGACACGCACGGTTGAGGTCCCGGAAGTCTATATAAATCCGAACCTTTCCATCTTTCTTATGACTGGGATGATGTTAGCCACCCAGTTAGGATAGATGACGACTCTAACGAACCTAGCTTTATGGAGCTTATCGGCCTCTTCTTTCATTTTTAATACCATATTTGGGTGGAAACATCTCAACTGTTGTTTAACCGGAATGGACCCTGGCTTAAGTGTAAGTCGATGTTCAACGAGCGCAGGGTCTAGTCCAGGCATATCTTCATAACTCCATGTGAACGTGTCCTTATATTCTTGAAGAACCAAAATAAGCGTCTCTTCTTCGGAGGGCGACTAGTTCTTGCTAATGAGGACAATCCTAGGGTCTTCCTCAGTACCCAGATTTATTTCTTTGGTAGGCTCTTCTACTGAGGCTGATGGTTCATCGAACCTTCTGATACCACTAGCAAAAGCATCAGCCTCGTCCTCATATTCTTCGTAATCTTCGACCCCATCTTCAATAGGGTCTTCATCATTCATAATTTCATACACACCAAACCCTTCATCTAAAGGACACACATCCTCACATTCTAAATCTGGCAGGAGTATCGGATCCTCCAGAAATTCAGGAAGAGCTAAGCATGTCTGGCACCTTCTACCTAAATCTAGTGGTGCGGACACCCGAGCTGTTGATCGGCACGACACACCGAGCCACCGGTACCGCACACGGAGCACGACACGAGCCACCTCTGCGTCCATCTGGCTCGGAGACAGCTTGGAGACTCCGCCTTGAGCCTCCCCATTTATTATATTTAGCTAGACTTTATGTGTGTGTAATTTGTATTTATTTCGTTGCATTCGGTTTGCCATTTTGAGTGTAATAGGGGCTTACGAGCATTTCGGATCTCGTGGGCCCCACGGGCCCCCCGGGCCCCACCACATTGGGCCACCTCAGCCTAGGGTCCCACATGGGGCCAGTCAACATGCCACATGGGAGCATCTAGAAGTTTGAATGGTATTTGGACACATGGGGGACAATGGACTTGAAAAGTCCAAATGAGAGGCCACCTACCCCCACCTACCAAGTCCAACTTCCACATCCTTGCCATTCTAGTCAATAGGCCCCCCCCCCTTTATTTTTTTTTAATTTTCATTTGTGTGGATGGTCACATGCAATCCTAGCCCTCAATCTCCCACCCCTATATCCAACGGTGGAGGATTGATTAGATTGGTGACCTATATATGCTTGTAATTTCTATTTTTGATGAATTAATGCCATTTGGAATCAAGAAATTGTTGGAGCTCCAGCTTGGTGCGCCCCTCTCTTCCCCCTTGCAGCTGTGAAGGTTGCCTCTGGAGGTGTGACTCCTCCCCTATCAGTTCCGGCCATCGCCGCCGCCGCCACGAGCCGCCACCGCACCGCCATCGCCTTCGCCGGAGTTCTATCCACGCAGTACCACAGCCACTTCCACGAAATTCCAGTCTCAGCCACGGCCTCAGATCGAGCTAGAACTTTTACTGGATGTCCCAGAGGTGTCCAGCACGTCCTCAGAATTTTGGTTGGTCATAAAGATCTCATTTGGTATTTTTTGATTTTCGTCCAATCACAGTTTCCAGATCTGTCTACTGTCTGTTTCCATTTCCACCCGCCCAGAGTTTCAAGTCTTAGGTCCTTTTTTTGATTTTCTTTGGTTCGCCCAATTTAAATGGGTGTCCCTTGCATCCATCCCTTCATCCGCCATTTTTTTTAATTTTTGGTTCGTCCATTTCATATTTTCTAAAATTCGTTCTCAGTCCTAGCTACAGTACTTTCTGCCAGTTCCCAGATCCGACCACCAGACACTCCAAAAATCCTATCAAATCACCACCAGCTCCAAATCCAATTCTAAAAATTGTGCCAGCTTCATGGTTTGAATATCTACAAAGTTGAAGAAGAGCTTGAAGTCTGATTCCTACGGAAAGTAGGCGGTCAACGGTGGTTCTCAGACAAGTACCCTGTAAATCTGATGTCTCAGTTACTGTACAACAGGGATTTGTAAATTCATTAAAGTCTAGATCCGGCTAGATCCATCAGATCTCTTTGAGTTTAGATTGAAGCATTTGAAGAGAGCTTTCCAACGATAGCTCATGCGTCCCGATCCGACGTCGGGATCGACCGCAGCGGCTGTTTTCGCCGGAGCGCGCACCTGAAAATAGCAAGCAGAAATCCGTGGGCAGCATTCCAAAAGCTTGGAGATCGGAGTTGTTCGGCCACCGGTCGGTGTTCCCGGCCGACCGCCTTCCGTGGAGACGTGCCACCAGGGGTCCCCATCACAGTGGGACCCACTCCTGCAGATCCGGAGGCCAGCGCCACCCGTGGGCCCCACGGGCCCGCAGAACCCGCCGTTCGGAAAGCACTAAAACGCGGAGTTCGGCACCGCCGGGCGACATCAAGATGCTGCCCGTCAACCCGAGTTGTGTGATTCCCGGGCTCCACATGTGACCTTTTACCTCCCTGCGTGGAGTGGGTCAAATCTTTGTATTGCTGTGATATTGTTTAACCGGGAGTCCGTGAATCGGCCGGGGTTGTCTTCGCCACGCCGGGAGCGTGGAGGTAATGGTCCGAACCTCTTGGCGTTCATTTGCTTAGCTAGTATACGGTCCTTTGCCGCTGCCGAGAGTGTAGGTACTAGCCCGTGTGTCCATGTCACCGCTGTGAGAGTGAGAGTGACCCGTCCCGCGACTCGATCCGAGTCCGGAAGTTGAGTCGGACTACCCTTGACCTCCGCCGGTTCCTTAACCGCGCACGGTCCGCGCTTTCCCTCGCTTGGGACGACGAGTGAGCTTCCACTTCTGTTAGCGACGTTTTACCACTAGGAGCTCGTAGTGTCGGGCTTAGTGTCTCCCTGGTGTGTGCTGCTGGTCGCGTCTTCATCTAGAGTCCGAGGGTGGCACCATATAGTGTCGTCTCCTGAGTCCGTCCCGCATCAGTTTGGTATCAGAGCAAGTCGAGTCTAGGGTAGTCGTTGCATAAGTCTTGCATAGTCTAAGGTTACCCCACACACACCTTCACTCGGTATATCCAAAGGTGTTGTCCGACCGTTAGGCTTCGCCTACCGGGAAGACCACACACTTGCGCGAGTGACCTTCGGGTCGATTACCTCCGCCGCGTACCGAGTCTTGGCCGTGTCTAGGGTGTAGTCGAGTCTCATTCTTTTCAAAAAAAAAAAAAAGTGTTTTAAATTGCATTCTTTCAAAATACCAAAAAAAGGAGTGTTTTCAAATTGCAATTAGGTCTAAGTGTATCATTTAGTGTGTTTGCATTAGTCGGTCGTTGTCACCTAGTCCGTACGTCTTTGCATGCCCACCCGTCGAGGCACCCAATACTCGCCACCACCACCTATGGCGGACTCCCGAGCCCGTAGTTCCGATGAGTCTTCCACGGCCGAGATGTTCCGGGCCATCATGGATCGTTTAGACACGCGTATGGATGGTCTTAGTACGCGTATGGATGGCATAGGGACGCGTCTAGAAGGGAGGATGAAGGTCCTCGAGGATCGGGCCGGGGTTTCGGAGCAGTCCATTCAAGGCCTTGTTGGGAGGATTGCCGTCCTAGAGAGGGGCCCAGTAGCGACTCAACCCGCGCCGACGAACGGCCAACAAGAGCCGGTGCAGCAACCCGCTGTGCCAAGGGCTCAGGTAGAGGATGTCGGGAGGCAACAGGCGCCTATAGTGGATGATTATGCCTCCGACAATGATCACGGGGGTAACGGTCGTCGTCATCAACGACGGAATCGTGATGACGAGGATGACGACCGCATTCTTAGGGGTGTGCGTGCGGACCCTCCCACTTTTAGCGGGTCCTTGGACCCTAGGGTGTATCTAGATTGGGAGGCCGGTATGGACCGGTACTTCGAGTGGTTTGAGATGACGGACCACCGAAGAGTCCGATATGCGAAGATGAAGCTGCAAGGGCAGGCCCAAACTTATTGGATCAATGTGGAGAGCCTGCTCAACCAGCGACGTCAACCCCAAATCGGTACCTGGGATGATATGAAACTCAAATTGAGGGAGAAGTACCTTCCTGCCTCATATCGCCAACGTCTTATAGACAAGTGGCAAAGCATCTCCCAAGGGAACCGATCCGTGACCGAGTACACCGCCGAGTTCGATGAGTATTATTTGCGGTGCGGGGTCACGGAAGAGAGCACCATGACGATATCCCGCTTTCGGAGAGGTTTGCGGCCTAATTATCAATATGAACTCTTTCGCCGCAATGCCACCACTTTGGAGCAGGCATATCAGATTGCTCTCGAATTGGAGCAGTTCGAGGCCGAGTTCGAGTCACCCCATCGGTTGGGCTCCTTTCCCCTTCGTAGTGTCGAGTCCCGTGGCTCATCTGGCACATATCCGAGGGCCCCCATGGCTCGACCTCAGGAGCCCGCTCGTCACGAGCCCTTTGCTCCTAGGCCTCGCCCTCCACCCCCGAGGGACCTTCCTCGTCCCCAGCATCTTACGGCCCCACCCATAGCCCGTCCACCGGCACCTGCACCACCCGCACGTCCTTTGTTGCCTACGCCTCCTATCCGTCGGGAGGATAAAGGTAAAGGACCTATGATTGGGGAGCCTAGTGGATCACGGCAGCAGTGTTATCGCTGCAATGGGTTTGGCCATTTCGCCAACCAGTGTCCCACTCGCCCATCTCTTCACATTGGGGACACACAGGCTGAGGATACCACCCCTGCGGGCCTAGAGTTAGTCAGCTATGAGGCAGATGAAGAGCTAGCTGACGAGTACTATGAGATGGGAGGTGAGGCCCAGGATGCCCAGCAGTTAGACGATACCCATGTGGGGGTCGTCAGATGTATCCTCACCCAGCCACAGGTCAGTGATGACTGGCGTCGGACCACTATCCTTCATGTATTCTGTAGGCTGGGAAAGCAAATTTGCAAGGTGGTCATCGATAGCGGGAGTTGTATCAATGCAATCTCCACGAACGCTGTCACTCGTCTTGGTCTCACACCCGTAGACCACCCTTGCCCCTACCAGGTATCATGGGTGGATACAACTTCCATTTCGGTCAGGCTGCGGTGCTTGGTCCCGCTGCAGCTCCACTCCTACCGTGACGAGATCTGGTGTGATGTTCTTCCCATGGAAGTGGGAAGTATCATTCTTGGTAGGCCGTGGTTATTCGACCGAGATGCCACACTCCATGGTCGGTCGAACACCTGTACCTTCGACCACGATGGCCAGCGGGTCACCCTCCAACCCGTTCGGCCCAGGAGCCCATCTGTTAGGGGTCCTACTGGCCCTAGTACTCCGAAGCCTTCCGTTCCCGGGCCTAGTACCCCATCCCCAGCTCGGGCTATAACCGTTACCTCTGGCCCAGGAGAGCCCTCGACGAGGAGATTGATGATGATTAGCTCCCGGGAAATGGAGCAGGAGCTTAGTCAGGGCTGTCCGGTGTTTGCCATTACGGTCCGAGAGGTGGAGCGGGACTCCGAGGGTGAGCTCCCACCCGAGGTTGTTCCCATTCTGCAGGAGTATGCTGATGTATTCCCCGATGAGCTTCCCGAGGGACTCCCACCTATGCGGGATATTCAGCATGCCATCGACCTTGTTCCGGGCTCTTCTTTGCCCAATCTTCCTCATTATCGAATGAGCCCCACGGAGCATGCCGAGCTTAAACGGCAGGTCGATGAGCTTGTGCAGAGAGGATCTGTCCGGGACAGCATGAGTCCATGTGCTGTACCCGCATTACTCGCCCCGAAGAAGGATGGCACGTGGAGAATGTGCATTGATAGTCGTGCCATCAACAAAATCACCGTGAAGTACAGGTTCCCTATTCCCCGCCTTGATGACATGCTGGACATGATGGCAGGTGCCACTATCTTTTCGAAGATCGATCTTAAGAGCGGCTATCATCAGGTGAGGATTAGGCCAGGTGATGAGTGGAAGACCGCATTTAAGACCAAGGACGGTCTATATGAGTGGTTGGTCATGCCTTTTGGGTTGACCAATGCCCCTAGCACTTTCATGCGGCTCATGACTCAGGTCCTTCGACCTTTCATTGGAGTCTTTGTAGTGGTGTATTTTGATGATATCCTTATCTATAGCCGCACCACAGGGGACCACTTAGACCACCTTCGGCAGGTCTGTATACTTCTTCGGCGAGAGCAGTTGTTTGCGAACCCACAGAAGTGTGCTTTCATGACATCTCAGCTTACCTTCTTGGGTTTCATTGTGTCTAGTACTGGGGTCTCCGCCGATCCGGAGAAGGTCCGGGCCATTGTTGAGTGGCCGGAACCCCGTACGGTTCATGATGTCCGCAGCTTTCATGGCCTTGCGACGTTCTATCGTCGCTTCATCCGCGGATTTAGCTCCGTCACTGCCCCGATCACGGATTGCATCCGTAAGGGCACATTTGTATGGACGAAGGCCGCATCTGCTGCCTTCAGGGACATCAAGGAGCGCATGACCCAGACACCTATCCTTCGACTGCCTGATTTCTCGAAGGTGTTTGAGGTCTGTTGTGATGCGTCGGGTGTTGGGATAGGAGGAGTTTTGAGTCAGGAGTCCCACCCGATCGCATATTTCAGCGAGAAGCTGAATGATGCGAAACTGCGATATTCCACATATGATAAAGAGTTTTACGCAGTTGTTCAGGCTCTTAGGCATTGGAGGCATTACCTATTACATCAGGAGTTTGTCTTATACTCCGATCATGAGGCTTTGAGGTACCTCCATTCCCAAAAGAAGCTGAATTCGCGTCATAGTCGTTGGGTTGAGTATCTCCAGCAGTTCACCTTTGTGCTAAAACATAAGGCTGGAGTGGAGAACAAGGTGGCCGATGCCTTGAGTCGGCGAGCATGTCTTCTTACCACCATGAGTGCCGAGGTCATAGGGCTAGAGAAGATGAAGGAGGCCTATGTTGATTGTCCTGACTTCGGTCAGATTTTTACTACTCTCCAGGCCGGGCCCTCGAGAGACCATGATGATTATGTGCTTCAGGAGGGTTACCTCTTTCGAGGTAGCAGGCTATGTGTTCCCCGAACTTCGGTTCGAGATTTCCTAGTGTGGGAACTACATGCGGGAGGTCTAGCCGGCCACTTTGGTCGGAACAAGACTATTGAGGCAGTGGAGCATCGATTTTATTGGCCGAGCTTGAAGCGCGATGTTGCTAACATCGTGGCTCAGTGCCGTACATGTGCTACGGCCAAAATGAAGAAGCAAAGCTCGGGCCTTTATATGCCTCTCCCCGTGCCTAATGCCCCGTGGCAGGATGTCAGCATGGATTTTGTTTTGGGATTGCCACGTACCTCCAGGAAGCATGATTCGGTCTATGTGGTGGTTGACCGTTTCTCGAAGATGACCCTCTTTATCCCTTGCTCAAAGACTTCGGATGCTTCTAGGGTAGCCCGCCTATTCCTTACTCATGTGGTGTGCAAGTTCGGGTTGCCTCGCACTATAGTGTCTGACCGTGATGTTAGGTTCACTTCCTATTTTTGGAAGACACTATGGCATATGATGGGTACGCACCTCAAGTTTTCCACTGCATACCATCCCCAGACAGATGGTCAGACCGAGGTGGTCAATAGGAGTCTGGGTGATCTTTTGAGATGTCTTGTTAGGGACCGCATTGGGGATTGGGATCTCATTCTACCTATGGCTGAGTTTGCATATAATGATTCGGTGAATAGGTCTACTGGCATGAGTCCATTTGAAATTGTCACAGGTCGTAGGCCTAGGAAACCCGTTGACCTTGTCCCCATGCCTGTCCATGCTAGAGTGTCGGAGTCGGCCGAGTCATTTGCTAGGCATGTTAGGAGTTTGCATGACGACATCCGTCGTCACATTGAGTCCAGCAATGCACGGTACAAGGAGTTAGCCGATGCCCACCGACACCACCGAGAGTTCCACGAGGGCGAATACGTCATGATCAGGGTAAGACCTGAACGGTTTCCCTCTGGAACCGTTAAGAAGTTGCAAGCTCGCGGAGCCGGTCCATTCAGAGTGTTGAAACGCGTTGGATCCAATGCGTACGTTGTGGACTTGCCCGAGGAATATGGTATAAGCTCTACCTTCAATGTATCGGATCTTGTTGCATATAAGGACCCAGCGGTGATCCCTAGTGAGCCTTTTGAGCCATCTCCTCCCCTTGAGAGTGATCCCACACCTGAGTGTCCACTTCCACCTCCAGCCCCTTTTTCACGGCAGCGTGAGCATATAGATCGTATACTGGACGAGCAAGTGACGGTTACCAGGAGTGGATCTTACCCGCGCTACCTAGTGCGATGGAGAGGACGGCCCGCTACTGAGGACACATGGATCACACATGGTGAGTTGCAGCAGATTGATCCGGACCTTTTGGAGCGATACAGGAGCGATGCAGACCCTTACTCGATAGGGTCGAGTTTCTCCCACCCGGGGAGAATTGGTGCGGACACCCGAGCTGTTGATCGGCACGACACACCGAGCCACCGGTACCGCACACGGAGCACGACACGAGCCACCTCAGCGTCCATCTGGCTCGGAGACAGCTTGGAGACTCCGCCTTGAGCCTCCCCATTTATTATATTTAGCTAGACTTTATGTGTGTGTAATTTATATTTATTTCGTTGCATTCGGTTTGCCATTTTGAGTGTAATAGGGGCTTACGAGCATTTCAGACCCCGTGGGCCCCACGGCCCCCCCGGGCCCCACCACATTGGGCCACCTCAGCCTAGGGTCCCACATGGGGCCAGTCAACATGCCACATGGGAGCATCTAGAAGTTTGAATGGTATTTGGACACATGGGGGACAATGGACTTGAAAAGTCCAAATGAGAGGCCACCTACCCCCACCTACCAAGTCCAACTTCCACATCCTTGCCATTCTAGTCAATAGGCCGCCCCCCCCTTTATTTTTTTTTAATTTTCATTTGTGTGGATGGTCACATGCAATCCTAGCCCTCAATCTCCCACCCCTAGATCCAACGGTGGAGGATTGATTAGATTGGTGACCTATATATGCTTGTAATTTCCATTTTTGATGAATTAATGCCATTTGGAATCAAGAAATTGTTGGAGCTCCAGCTTGGTGCGCCCCTCTCTTCCCCCTTGCAGCTGTGAAGGTTGCCTCTGGAGGTGTGACTCCTCCCCTATCAGTTCCGGTCATCGCCGCCGCCGCCACGAGCCGCCACCGCACCGCCATCGCCTTCGCCGGAGTTCTGTCCACGCAGTACCACAGCCACTTCCACGAAATTCCAGTCTCAGCCACGGCCTCAGATCGAGCTGGAACTTTTACTGGATGTCCCAGAGGTGTCCAGCACGTCCTCAGAATTTTGGTTGGTCATAAAGATCTCATTTGGTATTTTTTGATTTTCGTCCAATCACAGTTTCCAGATCTGTCTACTGTCTGTTTCCATTTCCACCCGCCCAGAGTTTCAAGTTTTAGGTCCTTTTTTTGATTTTCTTTGGTTCGCCCAATTTAACTGGGTGTCCCTTGCATCCATCCCTTCATCCACCATTTTTTTTAATTTTTGGTTCGTCCATTTCATATTTTCTAAAATTCGTTCTCAGTCCTAGCTACAGTACTTTCTGCCAGTTCCCAGATCCGACCACCAGACACTCCAAAAATCCTATCAAATCACCACCAGCTCCAAATCCAATTCTAAAAATTGTCCCAGCTTCATGGTTTGAATATCTACAAAGTTGAAGAAGAGCTTGAAGTCTGATTCCTACGGAAAGTAGGCGGTCAATGGTGGTTCTCAGACAAGTACCCTATAAATCTGATGTCTCAGTTACTGTACAACAGGGATTTGTAAATTCATTAAAGTCTAGATCCGGCTAGATCCATCAGATCTCTTTGAGTCTAGATTGAAGCATTTGAAGAGAGCTTTCCAACGATAGCTCATGCGTCCCGATCCGACGTCGGGATCGACCGCAGCAGCTGTTTTCGCCGGAGCGCGCACCTGAAAATAGCAAGCAGAAATCCGTGGGCAGCATTCCAAAAGCTTGGAGATCGGAGTTGTTCGGCCACCGGTCGGTGTTCCCGACCGACCGCCTTCCGTGGAGACGTGCCACCAGGGGTCCCCATCACAGTGGGACCCACTCCTGCAGATCCGGAGGCCAGCGCCACCCGTGGGCCCCACGGGCCCGCAGAACCCGCCGTTCGGAAAGCACTAAAACGCGGAGTTCGGCACCGCCGGGCGACATCAAGATGCTGCCCGTCAACCCGAGTTGCGTGATTCCCGGGCTCCACATGTGACCTTTTACCTCCCTGCGTGGAGTGGGTCAAATCTTTGTATTGCTGTGATATTGTTTAACCGGGAGTCCGTGAATCGGCCGGGGTTGTCTTCGCCACGCCGGGAGCGTGGAGGTAATGGTCCGAACCTCTTGGCGTTCATTTGCTTAGCTAGTATACGGTCTTTTGCCGCTGCCGAGAGTGTAGGTACTAGCCCGTGTGTCCATGTCACCGCTGTGAGAGTGAGAGTGACCCGTCCCGCGACTCGATCCGAGTCCGGAAGTTGAGTCGGACTACCCTTGACCTCCGCCGGTTCCTTAACCGCGCACGGTCCGCGCTTTCCCTCGCTTAGGACGACGAGTGAGCTTCCACTTCTGTTAGCGACGTTTTACCACTAGGAGCTCGTAGTGTCGGGCTTAGTGTCTCCCTGGTGTGTGCTGCTGGTCGCGTCTTCATCTAGAGTCCGAGGGTGGCACCATATAGTGTCGTCTCCTGAGTCCGTCCCGCATCATCTAGCAAGAATCTACGGGGAATCTACCTACCCTTGGATTTCTTATGCAAAGCTAACCCAAGACTCTTATTAGAGGGAGAGGGAGAGAAACAAGATGATAAGTTAGACGAACTACCCCGACCTAAATGAGGTGGAGGAGAAGAAGACGAAGATGCAACGGATAGAGTAGGGGATACAGGGAGAGCCTCCTCGTCGGAGGAGAAAAGAAGGTTCACTAATGAACCTTGAAAGAGCGGCCCTTGGATCGGGGCGCGCTCCGAAGCAAGATAGGAGGTCTCTCCAAAAGAGATGGAAGATTGGGGAGTTTGAATTTTGGCAAAAAAAATTTCGTTTTCAATAATAAAGCAATGAGAGGAAGGAATAGGAGGTGGTGTTGAGATTGAGAGATTAGAGAAAGATTGAATAAGTGATTGCCCACTCGGGGGCGTGATGGAGAGATTAGAAAATTGCTCGAGGAGCAAAGGGGGAATCGAGGGGGACACTTGAAGCGAATCTGGAGAAAATGTTATCAAGACCGCAGGCGGTCTAGGGATATCTGAGCAAAACATTTTATCAAGTAAATGGACAACACTTGTTGGATGGATGGATTTAAGAGAGAAAAGGCCGGCCCATAGCCTATCCACATTGAAGCCTTCTTCATACGGCACATCCGGCTCCCCGGTATCTGTGTAGTTGCTTAACAGCTACCTTTTGTCAGTGATTACTGTTGATTTTTCAATCAATTCATGAATCAATGGCGGCCATTCCGGATCAGTCGGCATAAACAGTCGGCTCAGAGCAATGGTGATATCATTCATGTTGAACCATCTGTACCAGTCACATTCGGGGTCATCCATCTTTCTTCTTTTATCTGGTCGTAAGGAATCCAGGGCCTTGTATGTAGCCAATGGGGCTATGTGGCGAGCAAACTGTCATGCATGTACATCTTGACAGTCCAGCATGGAAGTAACTAGCGTGGTTTGCTCATCATTATGAGTGCCCCCTTTCACAAAGTGTTTTTGTAGGGTCCATGTAAGAGGCTGCTGGTCTGTTTTAAGAGTGGATGTCATGACGGCCCATGGCCCTTGTTCTTCTTTGCTTGGCCCTTTGTACCCTAGGCCACCCCGGGGAATCATCTTCTGATGCCTGACAGGTTTGACTCTGCCTTGGAGATTAATGCCCAGGCCTTTACTAGTCTTATACCCCATTTTCATTAAAATGTTCCATCCAGGTGTGTTTATCAAAGCTTTTTTCTTCTTGCCTTTAGATGGTTGTGGTGACATTTGCACAGTAGAAGGTGTTGAAGGAGACGGCCTTGCCATGTCTTGCCGCAAATCGGCAACATCCAAGACCGACAATATGGGCCTATTAGTCGGTCACATTGAAGGAACTGAGGTAGTAGAATGTATGTCGTCAGTTGGTAAAATGGACATGCTTGTAACTTTGATAATGCGCCCTTTGTGTGAAAATTTTATGCATTGATGGTTCGTGGAGGGCACAGCATCAAGTTCCTGAATGTAAGGACGGCCCAAGATGCCGATGAATGTCGGTTCCATGTCTAGAATATGGAAATCCGTTGTGACTGAAACTGGACCCAAACTAACTTTTAAAGTGATCATCTCTAGAGGCGGCTTCTTTGTATTGTCGTAGGCTGTGACAGTGATTGTAGATGGCCGGATCTGACTCTCCAGAATGCCACACATTTTCATGGTACTTGGTGGCAAAATATTAATTGATGCCCCGATATCAACCAAACATTGCTTCACTGCCACTTTGTTGATGTCAATAGTAATGCATAATGCATATTTTCAGGCCGGCTGCGGGGCCAATTCATGTTCATAAAAAGTGATGGCCTGTTGATTGATAGCTGGACTTAAAACTGCAGTGACTTGTTCAACTGGGATATCTTCATTTACCATTACTTTCTACAGATATTGCTTCAGGGCCAGCTGATGTGTGGTGGATCTTCTAATCAATTCTAGAATAGAGATTCGGGCCGGTGTTCTATCCAAATGCTTCAATAGATCATACTCTGTGCCCGGTACAGACTCTTGTTCTTGTTCTCCTTGCTCTTGTACCGGCTCCTGTACCCCAGCCAAGTATGGGGATTGTTAATAATCCGCTACCGGAGCACCCGGTTCAAAATCGCCAATGTTCACATATTTTAGCACATTTCTCCCTTTTTCCTTATATTCTCCTTGAAAGCCGCTCAGGCTAGTTCCTTGAAAGCATTCATTTGCTGGGTCTTTATCTCAATTCATTTTATTTTCCTGCAAACCCACCTTGGCTGTAGCACGTCCACATTGGCTGGTAACCGCTCTCCAATGGTGTCTTTTCTTCCGTGCCCTCGCGCACATTTCGTTTATTAGTTTAGTTCCTTCATCCAGCTGATCATTACTTTCTTGTAATCATCCGAGATTGTTTCATTCAGAATCCTGGAAAGATTTCTAACTCTTAGTGTCAGAGGTGTGTCACATCACACCTTGGCATCTACTTATCAATTCGTTCCCACTTCATTCCGCTTGTTACACTTTCGCTTCATTCCGTCTCACTCCCTTGCAAAGCAGACACCAAGGCGGGGCAGCTGTAGACACGCCAAAATCAATGCTGTGATGAGTAAATCTCATGTCACCACGTGACGCCCCAAAGTGGACTTCAATATTGGCTTCATATGAAGTTTTTCTAATTATTTGATAATTTTTCCATAATAATTGTAATTTCTTGGCATTTTTCTTTAATAATTGCAATTAACGCCTGGAGGAAGGGCGTCACTTAATTGACGACCTAACGAGGGGCGTGTTTTTATAAATAAACGACTGTTTGAACAGGCGTCGTTTCCTGGATTTTACGAATCCTAATCAAAATAAAACTCAAAGAATTGACGCCCGTCTTTGGGACGTTGATTATTTAACGCCCGTTCGAACAGGCGTCATTTCACAATTTTAAAAAGGAAAGTCCTTTATTGCCATAAATAAAATCTAGGAATCAACGACTTAAAGGCTGTCGTCATTTCAATTGATGCCCCTCTTCAGGTCGTCACTTTCAGTTCCGTCTCCTTTGCGCCTGCTACCTTCCAGAATTGATCATTTCCTCATTTTACATTTAGTGTTCGATTGGGAAGGGGGATTCTTGTTGGAGGATTGATTTCCTTGTTTTAATCCTATTGAAACAAGGAGTTTTTGCCCTATAAATACCCCTTGAATCCCTCATGCGCGAGACAGTGAACACACGAACAAGAAAGCTTAAAGAGAAGCAACTGCGCTGTGTGAGTTTTTGTCCAGAAAGAGAGGAGAGTTTTGTTCTTGCAGGTTCTTCACGGTGGTCTTCTTCCGGCAGTAACTCTCTCTCTGGCGGGATCTTCTTCCTCCAGGCGGCGCTCCTTCTTCCATAACAACCGCTAAAGCCTCTGCTTCCCTCCCTTTACTGTTGCACACACAGCGGCAGGGATTCTCCTTTAGTCTTTTGTTTTAGTTTATTCATAGCATCGTACGCACCCCTTTCTTTTAACTATCTTTGTTAGAGGAAACTATTAGCACACCATACTACGTTACTTTCCCTGCATATCATATCATCCATAATCCCAACCTTGTTGCTCCTTCTTAAAGGGGTTTTAAATCAAAACACACAAGGTGTGTTCATGCTTAATTTGATTGGTTCTATACTTTTAGAGCATTGATACTACACACTTGGCTAATCCATATCTTTGTTTATTTTGTGTGTTTTCTTACAAGGGTAATCAAGTTATAAACCCCCTTCATCGACCGACCGGTAGAAGGAGGAAGGAAGAACTTGCAATCTCACCCGCTTCATACAAGGTACATGCGATCATCTTTGTATTTTTGAGGCAACCCCTCTAACGATCACCCTCCTTTGAGCATCTCATGCTCATTCCCCTTCTTTTCCTTATGTCCCACAAATTTTAGCACATTTCTCCCTATTTCCATTTTAAATCTTTTTCCTCTCTTTAAAATGTCTATGTGACACTTTCACAGTCACTTGCTTTGTTTGAGTTTAAGATGAATGCCAACGTGAAGAGTGCAGGTTCAATGTGAAGTTTACATTCAAATCTTGAAGGCCAAATGGTAAGAATATTTGTTTAATTTGATTTCAATGTGGATGGATTGATTTGGGTTGAAATCAAGTTTTGTCATGACCATCTGAGTTATAAGTGCATAAATGATTGATCTTGATACTTTGTTTCACAAATTGTGAAGTTTCAATCGGGTTTATTAAGCTTTTCCATCTGTTAGGAAAAGTGTCGACCCATGGGGTCGACACTTATTTGGACACTCTCTACTATGTGTTAAGATTTTATAACGCTGGCAGAAAGTGTCGACCCATGGGGTTGACACTTTCACCAGGGTTCTGTTATCTTGCAAAGTTAGAACACTCGGGAAAAAGTGTCAACCTCATGGGTCGACACTTTCAGGTAAGTTCATTTAAATCTGTGAAAACAGAACCTTCGGGAAAAAGTGTCGACCTCAAGAGTCGACACTTTTCACCACGAATGTTGATTCGTTCACAGGCAAGAACACTTGGGAAAAAGTGTCGACTCAATGAGTTGACACTTATTTCACGTATGTTGTTTTTATGTGTTCTGGCAGAACACTCGTGAAAAAGAGTTGACACTTTTTTCGAGCGTCCCGATCAAGTTTTTCGGATCTGAACTCGAACCCTCCGATCTTAGGTCTGATTGGCTTGGTTGTTTACTGTAATGGCCCTAGGGCATCCACCATCCTTTGTACTTGGTATGAAAGGGGTTTGGCAAGGGCGTTTATGTCTTCATGTCATGTTTTCTCTTGAGTATATATCGCCGCCCCTTTGGTCCGATCGGGAGATATCTTGGAGCTTTTAACATGTTCATCCTTTTTCTTGCAGGAGAAGAAGAAGTCGCACTCTGCTGGAGAAGAAGGAAGACAACGCTGAGGTCATCCCCTCATAAGCCCGAGCCAAGATCTGGAGGCCGCATTCGGCGTCCTCTTCATCCACTGCTTCGGGCGTACCATAATCTTCAACACCGACTTCTTCCATCTCTCGGTTCTATCATTCTAGTGCTACCTTCTCGAATCTCCTTGTTTGTTTAAGGATTTATGGAGAAGATCATGTTTGTTATGACATCTTGTGCTTAGATTCCTATTCTCATACTGGGCTTTGTATTTCCATCTTATTTTCATCTTTAGATGCTTTCGGAGCTTGCTCCGAGTGTGTGTGGGGTTTCTCGTCGTCGAGCGAGAACCCACATGTGTGGGTACCTAAATCAAAATGAGCATGATTGCTTATTGGTGCAGGTCTGCATGAAGGCGGCAGAGAATAAATGGTACCTGGACAGCGGATGCTCCAGGCACATGACAGGGAATAAACTATTTTTTGCAAACCTTGAAGAGAAAAACAGTGGCACGGTAATTTTTGGTGGACAGGACAGAGGTAAGATAATCGGAATTGGGAGAATTGGTAAGGATCTCAACCATTGTATTCAAGATGTTTCACTTGTTAGAGGTCTTCGCCATAACTTGCTTAGTATAAGTCAACTCTGTGACAATGGTCACAAGGTTATTTTTGAGTCTTCTCACTGCACTATTGTTGATGCTAAGTCTCTTGAAGTCAAGTTTATAGGAGTGAGGAGTAACAATATTTACCAGGTTGACTTTGATGAAATTACTTCTGAAAAATTATGTTTAGTTGCTAACAACAGTGAAGATGTTTGACTGTGGTATCGCCGTCTTGGGCATGCCAATTTTAATGTCATTAGAAAGTTGAATCGTCATGATTTAGTTAGAGGTCTTCCTAAATTGAATTTTGAAACTTCAAGAGTATGTGAAGCATGTAATAAAGGAAAACAAACCACAACTTCTTTTAAATGCAAAAATATTGTGTCAACAGAAAAACCCCTTCAATTGTTGCATCTGGATTTGTTTGGTCCCACCAGGACTCGCAGTCTTGGAGGGAAGCTTTATGGTTTCGTGATTGTCGATGATTTCTCGCAATATGTATGGATTTTATATCTAGCTAACAAAAGTGATGCATGCAATGAATTCATTGATTTTTGTGCTAGAGTTCAAAATGAAAAGGTTATTCAATTCAAAAAATTCAAAATGACCACGGAAGAGAATTTGAAAATCATGAGTTTGATGAATTTTGTAGGAAGCATGGATACGAGCATCAATTCTCATCACCTAGAACCCCACAACAAAACGGTGTGGTCGAGAGGTTAAATAGGATGCTCGTGGAGATGGCGCATACCATGCTTGCGGAGAACGGTCTTCCACGGTACTTATAGGCAGAGGCAGTAAACACTGCCTGCTACATCATAAATCGAGCAATGGTAAGACCGATCCTTAAGAAAACTTCTTACGAGCTGTATAACGGTAAGAAACCCAACATATCACATTTTAAGCCATTTGGATCTATTTGTTACATTTTGAACAATGGTAAAGACAATCTTGAAAATTTTGATGCGAAGAGTGATAAAGGGATTTTCCTCGGGTATTCTCTATCCTCTAGAGCTTACCGTGTTTATAACACTAGGACACTTGTTGTCGAGGAGAGTCCGCATGTTGTTGTTGATGAATATACTATGAGGAAGTCGAATGATAATGATCATTTTATTATTACAGGTGAGAATGAAATTGAAAAAGGAGAGTCGAGCAATCAAGGTGAGGCAGCAAATCAAATTGAAGAAAATGAGCAAGAGAAGGAAGCACAACAAGAAGAACAAGTGCATCTGACCCTTCCACACTAATGGACCACACACAAGGACCATCCGTTGGAGAATGTGATCGGCGGTGTGGATGAAGGAATTCGAACGCGGGCTTCAATGAGGGAAGTTAAAATTCACGATAACTTAGCTTTACTTTCTAGCATTGAGCCTAAGTCTTTAGATGATGCGTTGAATGACAATTCTTGGGTTCTCGCCATGCAAGAAGAACTACACCAATTCCAAAGGAATCGGGTGTGGTTCCTCGTGCCCCAGCCTGATAACCATCCTATACTCGGAACTAAGTGAGTTTTTCGAAACAAACTTAGTGAAGATGGGGTGGTTATGAGGAATAAGGCAATGTTAGTAGCCAAGGGCAACTCTCAAGAATTCGGTATTGACTTTGATGAATCTTTCACTCCTGTGGCTAGATTAGAAGTCGTTAGAATCTTACTTGCTTATGCTTATCACAGGAACATCAAGCAATTTCAAATGGACGTGAAGAGTGCCTTCCTCAACGGGATTATCAAGGAAGAAGTGTATGTGGAACAACCACAGGGCTTCGAGGATGAAACATATCCGGACCACGTCTACAGATTGGATAAGGCACTGTATGGATTAAAATAGGCTCCCCGGGCATGGTATGATCGTTTAAGTTCATTTCTTATTGATAATGGCTTCAAACGAGGTAACATAGATCAGACTTTGTTTATAAAAACTTGTGATGAACACTCTTTAATTGTTCAAGTTTATGTAGACGACATAATTTTTGGAGCCTCTAATTTGAAGATGAATGATGAATTTGCCCAACTCATGCAGGGAGAGTTCGAGATGAGCTTGATGGGAGAGCTCAACTTCTTCTTGGGATTGTAAATAAAACAACTGGACGATGGCATATTCATCAACCATAAGAAGTACACACAAGAGATCGTCAAGAAATTCCAACTGGAGACTGCCAAACCCTTTGCTACACCCATGTCCACCTCACAGAAAATGGAAGAAGAAAAAGGTAACAAAATCGATCAAAAACTTTTTAGGGGTATGATTGATTCACTACTATACCTGACTGTAATTAGGCCTAACATCCATTTTAGTGTCTATCTCTGTGCAAGATATCAATCTTGTCCCAGGGATTCTCATTTGTCGGCTGTGAAAAGGATTTTTAGGTATTTGAACGGTACGCCTGACCTTGGTTTGTGGTATCCAAAGAATAACTCATTTGATTTACATGCTTTCACTGATTCTGATTATGTTGGATGTAAAATGGATCGTAAAAGTACAAGCGGTCAATGTCAGTTTCTAGGGGGCTGCATGGTTACATGGGCCTCAAAGAAATAACATTGTGTGGCTTTATCAACTGCCGAAGCCGAATATGTGACTGCCGATAGTTGTGTGGCTCAAGTGCTATGGATCCAACATCAATTGCTTGATTTTGATTTTAGTCTGAAAAACACTCCCATTATGCGTGATAACACGTCTGCAATCAATTTGTCTAAAAACCATGTCCAACATTCTCGTACCAAACACATTAAGGTTAGACATCATTTCATATGAAATCATATAAATAAAGGTGATTTTGAGCTTGTTTTTGTTGACATAAAACACCAACTTACAGATATTTTTACTAAACCTTTAAATTATGATCAGTTTTATTTTCTTAGGAGAGAATTAGGAGTGTGCAGGTTAGAGACTTAAATCCTTTTGAGTTGCTTTGTACATATACTTTTTACATTTTCTCATAAAGAAATTATTCATACTGCTTTATCTTTTGCACATAAGAAGTTTTTCCATAGCATATATACTTCAAATCTAACTTTTTGTGCATATCACAGTGAATAACAATTTGGCTCTTATATATGTTTTTATCTTCTCGCATCCGCATGTACATAAATGCATACACTTCATATTTGTGTGCATGAATGCCATGATTCACCGATATATAAAATGACGTCAGTGGAAAGGTGGATTAAGTCCACCTGGAAGCTTTCATTATACGTGAGTATGATCTTTGGACCTACGTTCTCCGTCACGTACCGGTAATCAACTTGCTTGAAAATACCATTTTGACATCTTGCTTGAGTGTATATAGATTACACACCTTTCAATTTTGATATCTCCTATGACCTTACACCCTTGCTAAATAAAAATACTTTGACATAGACATGTTGTTACATGGCACATATTAAGGGGGAGATTTTTGTTATAACAGTGCATACACTTAGGGGGAGACATCACAATGAATAGGCTAATTCATCTCTTACATTCTATGCAATCTCTCACACAATTTGCACGTTTGAGTTAATGATTCTACCTAATAAGGATTTCACTTATTCCACTCAACACATTTAAGGGCTCTAGATCCCCTACATAAAAATCACGTGACTTGTGAGGAAAAAGCTGTCAGCCCCATCAAAAATTTCAATAAGTGTGATTTGACATCAAGTAAATCGGGAATCCCCCCTGAAATAAAGGAGAAAACTCGTATTGAAAAGTGTCATATCCACATAATCATAAGTGACGATACCGAGTAATCGGGAAATGGCCCTGAAACAAAGGGCATTACTCGTGTCAAAAGGTTAGTCATCTTCGTTGAAAAATGAAAAATAATTTTGGGGTTGTGCGAAGCTACCAAAAGTCGAGCACGGTGTATGGAAGTGTAGGGAGGAAAAGTTCTTACTTGCGTTCTTTAGAAAATCTGAAAATCCATACTGTCTAGATTTTATTGCTCATACTTCACATATACATCTAGGGAGTGATTGTATGAATGTACATCTTGAATCAGTCATATTTCATGAGTCTTGCAGTACCACTTCTTGTAAGCACTACCCCTTTACTATTGCTCATAAAACTCATGTTCTCGGTCTATAGCATATTTCTCAACCTGTTCATAGAGAACATGCTTGCTACTTTATAGAATAATGAATGCATATGTACTTGAATGTTCATTCCTTGCTTTTCATATGCATTTCATTGAGTTAACTATGCATATCAGGCTTTACTTTAATGTTTCTCATAATCCCTATTTGACTCTGACAAAAAAGGGGAGAAATAAGTTTTGCATGTTTGCATGGTGCTTCTGCAATTTTGAATGGAATTCATGCATCTTGCCTGTGTGAGAAAATGCTTGTTTTGACTCAAAGGATGCTATCCTTCATGCAAATCTTAGTGATTTTTCAATGGTTTTATCTTCGTCAAAAAGGGGGAGATTGTTATGCCCCGGACTATTTTGACGAAGATCATGTGTGAAAAAGTCATGTGTTAAGTTTATATAATTTGCTTTGAAGCATATTTGATGAATGAGGGGTTTGAATGATGAAATGAATGATGATCAATTTAAGTTATGTTTAAGAGGAAAATCTGAATGTTGAATGTTGATCCAAATGCATTGAAAACAAGTGTGATAATTGATGGTATAGAAAGTTCAGTTTTGCTGAAGTGTTTGATTGATGTGTGCCTTGTTGATCATGGCACCCTATACTTCATTGCACAGTTTCTGTAATTAATTGCATCGACCCAATCAATGGGTTTCTCATACAATGCACCGACCTTGTGCTTTCTTGCACTGACATTGTTGAATGAATTAAGTGTATGAGGATGTCACTTGCTTTATTTGAGTTTAAGATGAATGCCAACTTGAAGAGTGCATGTTCAATGTGAAGTTTACATTCAAATCTTGAAGGCCAAATGGTAAGAATATTTGTTTAATTTGATGTCAATGTGGATGGATTGATTTGGGTTGAAATCAAGTTTTGTCATGACAATCTGAGTTATAAGTGCATAAATGATTGATCTTGATACTTTGTTTCATGAATTGTGAAGTTTCAATCGGGTTTATTAAGCTTTTCCATCTGTCAGGAAAAGTGTCGACCCATGGGGTCGACACTTATTTGGACACTCTCTGATGTGCGTTAAGGTTTTATAACGCTGGCAGAAAGTGTCGACCCATGGGGTCGACACTTTCACCAGGGTTCTGCTATCTTGCAAAGTCAGAACACTCGGGAAAAAGTGTCGACCTCATGGGTCGACACTTTCAGGTAAGTTCATTTAAATCTGTGAAAACAGAACCTTCGGGAAAAAGTGTCGACCTCAAGAGTCGACACTTTTCACCACGAATGTTGATTCGTTCACAGGCCAGAACACTTGGGAAAAAGTGTCGACTCAATGAGTCGACACTTATTTCACGTATGTTGTTTTTATGTGTTCTGGCAGAACACTCGTGAAAAAGAGTCGACTCTAAGAGTCGACACTTTTCCCGAGCGTCTCGATCGGGTTTTTCGGATTTGAACTCGAACCCTCCGATCTTAGGTCCGATTGGCTTGGTAGTTTACTGTAATGGCCCTAGGGCATCCACCATCCTTTGTACTTGGTATGAAAGGGGTTTGGCAAGGGCGTTTATGTCTTCATGTCATGTTTTCTCTTGAGTATATATCGCCGCCCCTTTGGTCCAATCGGGAGATATCTTGGAGCTTTTAACGTGTTCATCCTTTTTCTTGCAGGAGAAGAAGAAGTCTCACTCTGCTAGAGAAGAAGGAAGACAACGCCGAGGTCGTCTCCTCACGAGCCCGAGCCAAGATCTGGAGGCCGCATTCGGCGTCCTCTTCATCCACTGCTTCGGGCGCACCATAATCTTCAACACCGGCTTCTTCCATCTCTCGGTTCTATCATTCTAGTGCTACCTTCTCGAATCTCCTTGTTTGTTTAAGGATTTATGGGGAAGATCATGTTTGTTATGACATCTTGTGCTTAGATTCCTATTCTCAGATTGGGCTTTGTATTTCCATCTTATTTTTATCTTTAGACGATTTCGGAGCTTGCTCCGAGTGTGTGTGGGGTTTCTCATCGTCGAGCGAGAACCCACGTGTGTGGGGCCGTCGTGCCCGTGTGTGGTGGTTGCTGCCATCGTGTAGCGTGTTTTAGTGAAATCCTCTCGAGGTGAGAGGGGTGAACGTAGGACGGCACTTGGTGCGTCCGAACCACCTAAAAATCAATGTGCCGTGGTTTGCTCTTTATGTGGTTGAATGATATTTCCTATCCGTTCATATTACGAGTGTGAGTTGGTGAGACGAGAGTTTGGTTAATTGTCTGCTCATACATTGTTATCTGAGTGATTATATTTTTGCGCTGGAAAGTTGTGAGGGCTTGCTTGTTTATCAATCATTCGTTTTAATCAAGGTTGATCTAGGGTTTATTTACCATCTCTGTGGTTTAATTTAATTAAGCCTAAAATTTCTTGAAAAGGGTGGGCAATCAATTCACCCTCCACTCAATTGCCTCCTAACCGGGCCAACAAAACTCAGTCAAACACAGTAAGGACCATTTAAGTACACTCTGAACACTATTGCCATTATATTAAAAAAAGAAAGTACATGGAAAGTTTTCGGACGGCCCCCTTAAAAAATAAAAAAAGGAAAAGGCCAGCAAGGCAAGTACAACCTAATCAATGGAAATAGGAGAAGGGTGGGAGGTCTGTGACCCCCCTTGAAGCTCGGTGGACTGAAGGCCCTCGACGCTCGGAGCCGTCTCGGCAGTACAAGGCAACGCGCCCTCGGCTCCCTCGGTGACGGCCGGCTCAGGCACTGACCCCACCTGTGTGGGAACTACCTCGACCGTGTGCTCTCCCGAAGCAGCCGGAGTTGGCGAGCCTCTCTCCACAGGAGCAGAAGCATCCTCGCTATCCCCCCCGCCGCTCGACGCTGATGAAGAAGGAGAAGTTGAGCCTTCTTCGCCCGAGTCATAGCATTACCCGGGGTTGAAAGCAAGTACGTCGACGACATGTGCCTGTGCCAGATCCGCTGCCCGCCTGAAGCCCTACACGAAGCCCTTCCGCAGTCCAAGCCGATAGCCCGGCTTGTAATAGGTGAAGGCGGCCTTCTTTAAAGCTCCGAGATATTCCTCCGAGCCCAGATATCTTTCGATCGCCTTCACCTCGGTTTATGCCTCCCTCGCCCTGAGATCGACTAATTTTGCCTCGGCCTCAGCCAACCTCGCCGCGGCCTCTGCCTGCTTCGCCTCGGCCTCGGCCTGCTTTGCCTCGGCCTCCCTCCTTGCTCACTCTACCTCCAGGAGACGACTCCCAAGCTCCTCCCGCTCGATCCCCCACTGCCTTGAGCTCGCTACATAGGCCTGGCGCTCTTCCTCCAGAAGTCTGCCCTTTAGCTCGGTAGTATATTGAGCCTGGGACAGCTGCTCGGACAGCAACCGTGCCCTCTCCTGGCTCGCCCGATCCTGCTAACGAAGCGAGGCCGCTTCCCTCCGAAGGACACCAAGTTCAGAAGACAATTGCCTGACCTTCCAGTCGGACTCGGCGCGACTCTTGGCCTGGGCCACCTCGCTGCTCTCCATCCGCACCTAGTAATCGGCAATCTCGTATCCTAATTGAGCCATGAACAATCCTCCCTCCATGACCCTTTTGAGGAGCATCGGAGGAGAATAGTGCCAAAACTCATCTCGGAAGGACAGAGACGCCAACGCTCGGCAACGCTGGTACAGGGAGGCTCGGACGACAAATCACCCCTGTGGCAAGACGGAACTCCCCCGTGGAGGAGTCAACACTGGTTTGTCCCCCTCGAATGCCCTCAGGCTCGGGACTGCGGTGCTCGGCTCGGTCGGGATCCCTAACCCAACCCCCTCCTTCCCGCGCTCTTCAACGAGCTCGGATGGGATCCCTTCGCCCGAGGCCAGCACCTCCGACGACGTTGAGCAACGAACTCTCTCGGGCGGAGGCTCCTCGATCGAGCGTGGATCCTTCGACTTTTTCCTCCTACTCCGCTCGGAGGTCAAGGCTTTCATTGCGGACAGCAGCAACCGTTCCTCGGGGGCCTTCCGCTTGGACCCTCGTCGCTCTAGTTCCCCTTCCAGGAGGACCCCCTTGCCCTTGGCAGAGGAGGGGCCATCAGGGACCGGGGGTGTCTTGGGTAGCCACCTCTGCCCGACCGTCGATCTCCATCGGCACCTGGTAATCCTCACTGACGCCTCAGACAGGCTCTGCCGATCAAAAGGGAGCTATCAACAAAAGGCCAGCAAGATAATGTACAAGATCAAGCGTCCAGAACCTTTACCCCCGGGAAGCAATTCGACAAGACCGTAACGTTAGAAATTGGCTGGGGACATGAGCTCCGCGGTCGACCGCCGTTGACCTTGAAGGATCCTAATCTCCTCCTCAATCTCTGAAGAGATCACGGATGCTTCGCAGGGAATACAGGGTGATAGTTCGGCAACTCGGGAAAATTCCAACAAACTCCCTTGTTGGACCCCACCCATAAATATTAAGTTTTTCACCCTTTATGTGAAGAGTCCCGAGGGGAGAGAGTAACACAATTCCTCCCCCTCCAGGCCTGAAGGTAATAGAATCCCTTCCCGACGTGGGCATGCTCCTTCAGTTCAAAGAAGGCATGGAAGAGGTCGAGGGATGCGACAAGGCCGCACAAGCGGTAGAGAACGATGAAGGAAAAGATGAAAGTATAAGAGTTGGAGACCAGCTGGACAGGAGCCAGCTGGTAAAATCTCAACAGTTCGGCTACAAAGAGGGGGAGAGGAAGACAAAAGCCACACTTCCAAGCTAAGAGATAAGTACAGAAGAGGCCCGAGCGGGTTTCCAGACTAGACTCGTGGGGTTTCGTCGGGGAAAAGAAATACCGCCACGGAAGCCGGAAGCAAATATCAAGCTCCTTCACCTCCGGTTCGGCCAGTTCGCTACAAAGATGATGGCTTGGCGCAGGCTCCGAACCTCCCGCTCCTTGCTTGACCTCCTGGACCTCGGATTCTTCATCGAGCTCCACCATTGTAGAACGGGAAGAAGAAGAACTGCGCTGGAATCCGACGAACTGGCGGGAGGAGGAAGCAGGCGAATAGCCTCTGCGGTGATCTCCGCTAACTCCGCGAAAGCTTCTGCTAGCTCCGATTATCTGCCTGGCGCATAAACCCATTACAAACTCACGGAAGCGACGAAGGGAGGATAAACCCTAAACGGAGATAACATAAGGTGCAAGCACATAAGCTATTTATAGGCCCTAAGCGACCCTGAGAGCAACTGTCGCGACATTTCGAACTCCAAGAAACGTGCCCCCGAGCCGATGTTCAATACATCATTACGCTCGAGTCTCCATATGTCAGGATAGCCGTATTGTCAGCCCCTGAACCTCGAAGCAAAGGCAGCTCGCAACGGCCAATCTCTATCCGATCCGATGTAGCGTTATTATGCCCGAGCCCCATAAGCCAGGATAGCCAAATTAATGGCCCCCGACCCTCGATACAGGGACAACTTACAAGGGCCAATCCCCATCCGCGTCGCAACCCCAGCCCATACATCCTCTACTCTCCGAGCCCATCAGGCTCGGGAGTAGGGGGCAAGTGGAGGGGGGTAAATTCACGGCCCAAAAGACATGTGGCCCAAAGCGGCCCAATGGAACCTACGGAACCCAATAAGTGACGGCCCCATTATGAGGCCCACTTACCGAGAAGCCCAACCCATTCGGACCGACTCAACCTAGACGGCCTCTGGGCCCGAGAGTCGGAGTAACGGTCGCTCAAGGAGCCCAAACGACGTCTGAAGCGTAGCCGACCGAGGGAAACCCGGGAGTTAAGAAGAGGGGAGGGAGAGCGCCCCCGCAAGAGGGAGAACCCACACTTAAGGTGTAACGTCCCCTACTCACTCCCTCTTCCCCCGCCCTCAAAGGGAAATGAACCATTATAAAAACTAAAGGAAACTCTTTGGAAAGGTAAGCGATTCTGAACACTCTGAGCCACCTTATTGGTGGAGAGCAGTCTCGTGTCCACCTGCTGACTCTTTCCTCTCCTCCGCATAAAGCTCTACTATCTCGCTGACTTAAATATCGAAAGATTTTCCCCAGAATAATTCCTCTGGACCCCCTGATCTATTTCCCACCTTATAAAATTCTATACTAACGTGACAACGATCGAGATAGATCAGGCGGCTCAGACTTCAGCACGAGATCACGTCTCTTCAGTAGTGACAACATTCGTCTGATTGTGAATCCTAGAGCATCCGAGATACACGCGATGATTTCGTCTGATGGTCGACGGAGTTTCGTTAGACCTCAACTGAACTGTCCTAAATAGATTGAGAGTAGTGTCCCGTTACGGACTTGATCGATCTAAGCCGCAACGGGCCTGACAATGTTGAACCATACCAGACCTGACAAATTTTACCCTCCTCAATTCTAGTCACATAAGGAAAAGACATAGCACTCTTAGTATTGGACAACATAATATCCAACCAGAGATACTGTCCCACCCTTACAGATTGCGTCAAAAATTAAATCTCCATCATATCGTCTCTCCCCTATCTTAATGAATTGTGGTTTTTACCACCTTCCACAAAAAAAGGATGCATTCAGTTTATATTCCTGTATCAGGTTAGATAATTTTAGTCACAATGTATGCGCCAAGCAACATAATCTAATCTCTGCACTTTTAGGTATCAATTAAAACAAGAAGCACAAGTTTAAACTCAGAATGCTGGAAGGAAGGACAACCAAACTAAACAGAAACATTGTTCCAGTAACGGCCAAGCACAGCTTTCTGCTGGTAAAAAAAAATAACTACAATACCACAGTTGTACTAGTGCACTTTAGAATTTAAAAAATTACATAAATATATGGACAACAGGAGAAAATCTGTGCCAATTAGCAACTATATTTACAGAAGGGTTTTTTTTGCATATATACCCCTCTTACATCACTAACTGCACGAAAATTCATCCTGAATTTGCATTTGCTGGTATACTCTTGTTAATGTAGAACCCTGCTGTAACCGTCCATCACAGTGCTGAATGCTCCCGTAACTAAACATTTGTGGAATGTCATTATTAAAATGCAATGACTATATTAATGCATCGTGCCTTACATAAATTCTAGATTTGTATTTGTTGGCACGCTCTTGTTAGACGAATATATTGTCATGTAGTGCCATGACAGATAGTTATGGCAGGGTTCTACATGACAATATATTCGTCTAACAAGGGTGTACTATCAAATGTGAATCTGTGATGGGTTTTCATGCAATTAGTAAATAAGAAGGGTATAATGTAAAAAAAACCTTTACAGAACTCCATCACAGGCCAAAATAAGGTTTCAAGTCTTTGCCTCAGATAAGAGATTTGATCTACACAGCTTCTGATCAATCCTAACTTGCCCAACTTCAAGGTTGATCAGAACTTTCCAAGATGATTGATCATCTAAGAGTCTAAATATTTTCTCAAAGTTTCCAATGTTTTTACTTTAAGCTTGTTTGTGGATCATATACCATGGTTACCAAGCATGCAACACAAATATCAAATATACTTGAAAAGGAAGCTATAGATGATAAATTCTATAAGACATCAAAATCGATATGTATATTCTAAATGAGATAATTCAGATAATAATAATAAAATGTCATACAGTAGACAAATACCACGATGCTATGAAAATAATAAAAATGTCAACTGATGCTTGAAAGGGTAAACATGTCTGAATGGTTCCCAAATCCTGATCCAGGTCCACTGAAATGAATACTGATCATAAGAGCATGTGCATCTGCAACTTCTGTGGTAGTTCAGAAATCAGAATCACCCC
The DNA here is from genome assembly GCA_022559845.1 of Amorphophallus konjac. Classification (NCBI taxonomy): domain Eukaryota; kingdom Viridiplantae; phylum Streptophyta; class Magnoliopsida; order Alismatales; family Araceae; genus Amorphophallus; species Amorphophallus konjac. The sequence goes on along the minus strand of CM040126.1, from coordinate 130,541,160 downwards.
GACACAACATGAACCCAAAGAGGGGGGGGGGAATTGAGATGCTCCTAATGTGAAAAAAAATGAGGATATTACATGTAATGTACCAAACAGGGACACAGTGGTACTGCTACTGTACTAGGAGATACCATAAAGCACATAACTAAAAAACAGAGTACTCCATGGCTCCATTCATGGTCAAAAGCCTTGGATGGAACTAGGGGCATAACTCAGGGCCCCAAAAGGAAAAGGATAATGGCATAGCTGTCGAGGCAAGCAAAGCAGCAACTTACTCATTGTTTATGTCACGATGCCTCACCCAAGTGGAGCTTAGTTCAGTATTATTATTATTTCACATTCATTAACAATCGATATCTGCACCATTTGATCTTTCATCAGAGAGAAAAAAAAACTAGTTAGATGGACTAAATGTTGATTTTTCAGTTGTTTTTGACATTTAAGAGATGGAAGGGAGACCTTCCTAATTCATTCCCTCTAGTTTCAGCTGGCATTAACATAAAAGGTCTACATATTTGAACTATAAATCAGTAGTGTTGCAGGAACATTTCACAGCTCTCAAGAGGTATTCCCCCAGAGCAGAGGTGGGTTTTTGTCCTTCATGGGGAAATGGCCCTCTTAGGTGAAGCGCATAGTTGTCTTCTCAGCAACCGATGTGGGACTATTTGGAGGCCCAGTATTATGATTCTACATATGCCCCCAAGAAGGTGAGCGTGTGTGTGTTGGATGCGGTTCCCACAGATAGTGCCAACATTGTGGGAAGACTTCTGCAACTTCCAAGAGGTATTGTCCCCATAGAAGAGGTGGAGTTTTATCCTGCATCGGAAAAGAGCCCTCTTGGGTGAAGGGGTGAAGACCCGACTTCTAAGCGCATGTTTGTCTTCTCAACAACTAACGTGGGATTATTTAAAGTCCCCATTTTTCTGCATCTACATGTAGGTTACTCTATTGGTTCTTTTTTCTGCCAGTGTCATTCTAAAATCTAAAGACTTTGGTTAGTTGAGAAAAAAATGAAGAAAAATAGGGATAAAAAATCCAACAGGTCAAAAGTTGACAAAAAAAATTCCTTGATCAATGTTCAAAAGATATAACACTGCTTAAATGATTCTGTTTCTCTTGAAACTATCAAAGAAGAAATCCCCCCAAAAGTCATCAGACATACACAAACTCTGCCCCTGTCAAGGAACAGAGTATCAGCTGAATAACCTGCACCTATCGGGAGCCATGCCACTTTTCTGCTTGGTAAACCAAAATTACGACTACTTAATCCACTATTCCATTCCAGTTGGTTCAGCATAAGTCATTTCACACTGCCGACAATCCTTTTTCCAGATGAATCTGTGGATGCTTTAGGGACTCCTTAAAGTGCATTATTTTGGAAGTTTTTTTCCCTCCCTTTGAAGTTAAAGTGCATCTAGTGTTATAAAGCACCCAAAGTAACCAAGAAGAAACCAGAATGCAGAAAGTGAGATCTGAATTTATTATTTGACGTTAACTCATATGTCGGGCTTTCCAACTCCTTATCAAAACAAAGCTGAATGCGTAGAATTGGGGATTCACGAGTGTGAGATGAGGGTGGTTAAGAAAAAAACTGATCTTGACACTGTCCAAAGATGATGTCTCATTAGAATGAAGCCTAGAAAGATAAACTTACCCACATGGGGAGACCTTTGGTAACATGAAAAGCATTAAAAAATGTCCATCCTAAATCTACCAGGCATAGAAAATATTCTCTGACTATTCCCAAAAAAAATGAGGATTAGAAACAATCAATTGATCCAGGGACTATTCTATCAATTTTCTAATTTAAGGTTGAACTAACAAAACGAAAGGTGAAAATATCCATACAAGGATTCGTATCACATGCATAAGAAAGATATTATTATTACAGCTATGTTATCAAAGGAGGATCACCATGCCCACCTAGGCAATGAGGGAGGGGCTAGGCAAGCCTAAAATGCCTCACCTCGCCTCATGTTTGTCTCACTCACGTAGGCACTTGCCTCTGTCAAAAGCTTAAAAAAAAATTTAATTATATAAGACCACTTTATCTTACTGTCAATCATTCCAAAGTGGCTAATGCCCTCTTTTAACAATATCTAATGCCCGCATACTGCCACATTTTTCTTATGTTTGACGATTTCTAAGACCCTCCACTACATATATATCCTACTCCTGCTGTTTTCTCCCTTCAACTTTATTTATGAGAGAAAATACATCACTTCAAACCCCTAGGCACTTAGCTGCTTCCTGGACATTTGAGGCTGAGCTAAGCCCTTGGTCCCCTAGCTTGCCTCTCACCTTTAACTACATAGATTACAGAATACCTAAATTGAAACGATGGGTATGAGAATGTCAAACATTTCCTTAACAAGATTTAAAGATTTTGCCATGATGAGTAGCATGAAAAGCAATGATTGGATACACAATGTATTACATGCATATACATACCTGCGGATTTCTATCTTCTGATATATGATCACTGCCAGGGTATTGATGTGGACCTCTTATTCGAAGCATAGGGTATCCTGCAACAACTCAGCTCATCTGTTGGCAAGATATATATGCCCTGAGTCAATACTCTTCATATGTCTGGGTATACTCACATTCCCACATGTACTAAAGATGCCGCATGCGACGAAAAACCCATGCTTTAAGGAATGAACAAATCCACCTTTTAATAAAAGAAAGAAGAGGAAAATAAGGAAAGAATAACTGTCATTTGCTGACAAATGATACAATGCGGGATAACCTCAAAATCAGACCCAGCCTGCCCCCTCCCTTGACCGCCGAAATATGCCTTTAAGAACAGGTTCTTGCACTTCAACCTGCTTTTCTACAAACAAGGCAGCGGGGCCCGCCACTGCTAAGTTTAGACATTTGAGATACGTAGCAAAACTTGTTAGAGTATTATAGATTCTTGCAGATTTCATCTTTCTTCACCCCCCTTCCCCCACCACCCCCTCCAAAAAACAAAAAAATCTAGACCATCAAGACTCAGGATTGGAAATCAAACCCAGCCAATACAATAGCAAAACCAAATCATTGGCCTACCTGAAGAAACAGTGCTTTCTGAAAATTCAAGTTAGTGGAATTTTGGGTCAGTTTGTAAGTTTGCAAGTTTTCTGAGGACAGAGAGATAGATACCTAGAGAAATATATGGACAAGTAGAAAGTTTGATCATTCAGATATTGATTTTGTATTCAAACTTTGCCATAGACAACCTTCACCCACCCAAGAATTGGTATCAAAATCCAGGAAGGAAGATAAATGAGGGATCTACCTGCCTCAGACTTTCCTCTATGTTTTTTTCCTGAAATCTAGACATTCTCCTAAGAGAGAGGAGGAAGACCTTGCACAGAAAATCTGTCCAAAATGGGTGACCATTTTACTCAAGAATGGTGGTGTTGGTTTCGGACTCAGTATCGGCCGGGGCCGAAATCGAAACAACTCGGTTGCGGTTTCAGTTTCGGCCGAAACCCGTTCAAAACGTTCAAAACAATCAAGAAAAATCTGAAAAATAAAAATAATAAAAAATCAGATAAAAATCAGAAAATTTCATTAGGCATGTATTTGACTGTAAAGAAATTGGATTAAATGCAATAAACATGAAATAGGCATTGGACATGTTAAACTGATATTCTTGAGTACATGTTAAGCATGAAATGGGTTCAAGCACTAACATAAACATTACAAAAATAGTAAATATTACAGAAATTAAATGATCCCTACCCAAATAATGATGCACTAGTATGGATAATAGCTGGAAGAACTTTCTTCCTCATCGTCTAACTTCTATTGTTGATACCCATAGAAAGGCGACATATATTCTGTATATTCACTGTAACCAAATAACAATGTAGCCAAGTCATGCATCCCTCTTTGGATCTCTCTTGGAGTATAAGATTGTTGGCTTAATTGAAATCCAGAATCAGAATAAGAAGCGAAACCTTGAGGATGAGAAGAAGATGTTGACCCATAACTGCTACTGGGTAGAACTGGATGGAATTGAAATTCTAATTGATGACCCCACCCATAAATGCCTGCTTCCTGTTGACCACCTCCATAACCTGTCAGATGTCCATATTGACTCTGTGAATCATATCTTCCTTCACTCTTACTGTATCATCTGCCTGTGTCAACGTGGAAGGAGGAAGTAGGTGCATATGTGCCACCGCGAGTAGTAGAACCTGCAACTGGACTGAGATCATCCCTTGATGCATCATCATCATCATCATCATCATCATCATCATCATAGCCATAAGAAACCAATCGCTTCTAACCTTTGGCTCTGTTTTTTTCTCTTTGGTGTGATAATTTCATTCATCTTTAAAAGGAGTCTTTTTCCCCTTGACGTGTGCCTTACATAAATTTGCTTCAACTGCTCAATTGTCGAGTCCTCTCCAACAGCAGCACTAGTCCTCTCAATTATCTCATGCACTGATGCACTTCTTCTTAAGGATGGAGGTGACTTGACCATTCTAGGAGTGACTGACCTGCTATCTAATTCTGAATGTCTAGCTGACTCAAACTAAGGCTGTTGCTCGGTGTCGTCAACAAACAAAGGCACTAGCACTCTCTGGTGCACGAGTCTCTCTGACCCTCTTTGTTGGTCTTCTGAATTATGGATCCCTTGACTCATCTTCATCTAATATGCCATCTCCCCATGTTCTGTCATCAACATCAAAAATGGGCTCATCAACCAGTTCTCGTATCTCAACCTAAGACTGCAAGAGATTGTCATCATCAAATAATGCGTCCACATCAATTTCTGGAGTTATATCCTCTGCTACGCGTTTATCCCGCAGTTGTTATCTCAACTTCATGTTCTTTATTCTCAGTCTCATGTTGTAATGGCAGTAAACTAATTTTTTTAACCGTTCAACCTTTAACCGATTGCAAACCTTTGAGTGTATAAAGTTGAACGCGCTCCAATTTCTTTCACATTGACTTGCTGATGTTGTTTGACTGAGCACCCTAATTGCAATGAAAGTCAATGCATTATTACCCAAATCTCGGTTGTTCATCATTATCCACCAGTCAACTGTTCCACCAACCATAAACAAATAAATGTAAGATGTAAATAAAGATCAATTCTCCATGATACATATTGACCCAATTTAAGCACAAAAATTTAATATACCTAGGCTCACTCTTCCCACAGCGTATTGCAATTGAGAGTCAGAATATGTCCTAGTCCCCATTCTATAATTGTTCATCTATAAGGATAAAATAATAGATTAATATAACTACTTAAGTAAATTCTTTACGTCTTATTGATAAAATCAATAAAGGCCAACTTCTATTTCGGCCTCAAGTCTCTTTTCTGGTGTCCTCGATAAACGACCATGACTTTTAAAGTGCCTTGAAGCACCTCGCCATCAACATTTACATTGGCATTGTACATAAATCAAGGGTCGAGGAAATAACCTGCATTTGTGTATAGTTAACTAAATGTTAGATATAAATTAACCTAAAGAACAATAAACTTTGTATCAATACAATTAATCACTCACCAACTGCGTGCAAGTCATGGTGTAATGTGTTGTCCCATCTGTGGTCAATAATTTTCCACCACTTTTCATATTCTTTGGGAAGGGATTTCTAGAAGTCTAATTTGGCACGGTCCATGGCCTCGTACAGATATACAATATCATTCTTCTCATCGTCATCCACCATTCTTAGGACCTTCACGAGGGGTGTGACTACTTTCATATACCGTGAGACCCTAGCCCAAAATTTGTTGTCTTCTACGATGTGGCAGACATCCAAATAATCTATCTGAGCATCAATATTATATTTGTCTGTATTCCTGCAAGGCATTGTGATACATGAAAACTTTGAGCTCATTCTTAAACCTGTGCAAAGACTCCAAAGAAATGAAATTCGAATCAAATACGAATGATATCTATAAGGATAAAGTAGAAAAAATTGAGCTCATTCTTATACTTGTGCAAAGACTCCAAAGAAATGAAATTCGAAGCAAATCTGGTTGGCTCTGCACGGATGATATCTCGCCCACCACTTGCATGCTCTCTGAACATGTTCAATATCTTAGGATGGCCATAAATATACTGGGTGATTTTTTGTGCCCTCTCAATTGTCTTCTAGTATCAAATCCAGACAATGTGCTGCACATGGGAGCTAATATAAATGTTTGCGCTTCTGCATCAACTTCTTTCCTGCAACCTTTATAATTGACTTCATTATCAGTGACTATTTGCACAACATTGTCCTCTCCAATTTGATCTACCATCGTATCCATCAAATGAAACAAATAATTTGCATTCTTTTCATAATTTGATGCATCAATTGATTTCACAAAGATTGTACCTTCGATGCAATAAACTAAAAAGTTGATCATGGACTTCTTCGTAGTACCAGTCCAGTCATCACACATAACAGTGCATCCTCTCTCCATCTAGATATGCTTGAAGCTTTCAACCCACTGATGGAGCTCCTCAACCTCTCCCTCAAGGTCACGCCCGTATATGTCTCGACGTGATGGGGCCTTCAAGCTAGGGCCAGCATCTACTATGGCATCTAGCATAGGTTGGAAATATTCTGATTCAGCTGCATGTGCGGGAACACTTGCATGGAAAAACCATTTGCAAATACTTTTAAATGCATGTCCCGCAACTTCAGCTGATTTTTTGACCCCTCTCAATACTTGTTTGATTTTTGGTTGTGTAGCACTTTTAGCTGTCCATGGGACCTCTCTGCAGGGCTGCACCGTTTCAGGACATCGTGCAGCTCGTGCTACACCAGCTGTACTAGAGTATGTCCTTGAACCTATCGGTGTTTTTCCTTTCCTTCGAGCGGCTTGTTCACGCTTTATTGCTTCAGTCAGCTCTGGATCAAAATCCTCAGTGCCTTCCTTATCACCATCATCCTTCTTTCTCCTTCTACTTGAAATCTCCTCAGCAATTTCAGCCTGATCTTCAACCCTTTGTTGCATCCTCTCTTTTTCGCCCAGAAGCCACTGGCTCATTTCTTTTCAAATCTCTCAGGGACATCTGTCACATTGTTTGACCTCTCCTCTTATCCCTGCCAAATGTTACTTTCCTCTAGTAATTCCGCCATGTATCTCATTACCACAATAATTACATTTCACTTTTCCTCTTCCAACATCAACTAAGGAGAGGGGGCCCACCTCAGATCGTCCTGTCCTTTCTGCTCCTGACTAGGGTTTGACAACCCGATCGTACCGGCTGTACCGGTACTTTACTGGTACGGTACTATACCGTATTGTACCGCAATATGTCAACTATATAATAAATATTTATTGTAGTAAATTATATATCAAAATCAATGATAGGTTAGTTGGTTAGGGAGTGGCGTGTATTGCCGTGAGATTCGGAGTTTGAATCTCACAACCGTCGTTATATTTTGGCCCATTCTTTAAACAAAGAATGAAATTTTTAAAAAATCAAACACTTCTGCTACGATTCGAACCCGGATCAACCGGGAGAAAGAAACGTCACTAATCAATTTAGCCATTACAGCTTATTGAACATAAAATAGAACATATGATATTAAACCAAATATAAGTACCGTACCGGTTGCGTACCACGTGCCAACCGTACCGCCCTACAGCTAGTACGGTCCAGTACGTGCACGCAGCGTACCGGACCAGTATTGCAAATCTTGCTCCTGACCTTGTTCACGTCTAGGCATGATATTGCATTAAGATAGTCAAAGACAAATGGTTGTAAGTACAATGAAAAAAAAAAGCAATAAAGCATAATTGAACTTCAAATTATGTTGAATTGAGATAATTAGCCAAAAGTCCCAATTTTTAACCGCTGATTAAGATCACCTTTGGGGATTCAGCCTAATCACCCTTCATTAAATGTAATTAGCAACATGCTCCCGCCCTAAATTATTCAATGAAGCTTAATTGAGCTTCAATTGACCCTAAATTAACCTAATCTAACAAAAGTCCTAAATTTAAATAACTAATTAGACCTTAATTTGGATATTTACTCTAATCACCCTTCATTAAATGTAATTAACAGCATGCTCCCGTCCTAACATATTCAATGAAACTTAATTGAACTTCAATTGACACTAAATTAACCTAATCTAACAAAACCCCAAATGTAAATACCTAATTAGGCCTTAATTTGGAGAAATACCCTAATTACTCGGCATATAATACAATTAGCAGTATGCTCTGACCCTAAAATATTTAATGAAGAATAATGGAGCTTCAATTGACGCTAAATTAACCTAATTATACAAAAGCCCCAAATAAAAACCTTTAATTAGGCCCTAATTTGGGGATTTACTCTAATTACCCGACGTCTATTATAATTAGCAGCATGCTCCCGCATGAAAACATTCAACGAAGTTTAATTAAGCTTCGATTCATGCTAAACTTACCTAATTAGACAAAAGCTGCAAATTTAAATCGCTAATTAGGCCCTAATTTGAAGATTTAACATATTTAACATATGAAAATTAATACATTGAAGATAACCTTACCTACAACAAAAAATACCATCAAACTAAGAAAAAAAAACAAAAACTTATAAGATCTTTGAGGAATCTACGCACTCGACACAGCAAGAAACAGCGGCGGCTGCGGCTACACGCACGCTGTAAACAACAAGAAACGGCGACGGCGGCGGCGGCGGTAGCAAGCCCCTCCACCTGGAAGCAGCTCCACCTACACTCTTGCACCTGCAAGGCTAAAACCCCTCGGATCTGAGAATCTAAGGGGAGGGCAGAACTAAACTCCCCTTAAAGAGGGGAGTTTGCGTTCGGTTTCGAGCCGAAACGGGCGAAATCGGTATCGGTTTCGCCCGAAACTAATAAAAAAATATTTTTTAAGTTTCGAATCTGTTACAGTGAGTAGGTCCAAAATCGTATCGATTCAGTCTGAAACCGATACATTTCGGCCGAAACGTATCGATTTTGGCCGAAACGTATCGGTTTCGGCCGAAACTGTCAATCCAGAATACTAGACCATTCCTAAACCATTAAGCAAGCAGTCCAAAATAGTCTCCAATTCTCCATAATTTCCTTTCAGAGAGCTTAGCAATGCCATGCCATCTTTGACCTAGTCTATAAAGCCACAATAGTGTCATGTTTATGTAAAGAGATAAAAGGGCATCAACATTGTATCCAAGGATTGCAGACAAGGATCAGGTCCCTAGATCGGCCCTGGTCGATCTCGATCTGGATCCAATCAGATTCGTCGGAACAACTGGTTCCAATGAACTCAAGCCGATTCTAGATCAGCTTGATTAAGAAGTTAACAAAAAATCAAGAAAAATAAAACAAATTATAGAAAAATTTAGACATGTATTTAGCCAAAAAGATGATTAAAAATACAACATATCATGCCCTTAACGTCATAATGAGTGGTAAGGATGATTAAAACAGTATTAATTAACTTTCCAAATAATTGAACATGATAAATTAAGGGCAGTGTTAAAGGAGTCTGATCTAACTTTGACCTGGCCTTGCATCACAGATCGGCCGATCTAGGTGGTTCCCATCTGATTCATCCTAATTCGACAGGATTCCGATGAACTCGAGCAGTACACCCCCGACTCAGATCGCCACCTAACAGTTCCGATCTAGATCAGTCGATTCCGAATTCCATGATTGTATCAATAAAAATGAACATTGAGATACTTAAAACCTATGTAGTTAAGAGGCGTAAAGTGACCAATGAGTCGCCTTAGCCTCAAATGCCTAAGCGATGGCCTAGGTGTTTATGGTGACATATTATTCAAAATATATTAAATATACATATAATTGAATACAAAAAACATAAAAACCTATAAAATTACTGAAAACATCCATTTAATGTGCCAAATAAGTGTTAATATACCAAATTACAAATTTTAAATCATAATTGCAATTACCTAATCCGTTAATGCAAATTATACTAAATCAGTGCATGTTTGTAGTGAGAGAGAGAGAGAGAGAGGGAGGAGATTACACACACACACACACATAAAATCTACCAAATTACAAAATTCAAACAAATCACAATATGCAATTACATAATCCATACATCCAAATTACACGTGTGTGTATGTGTGCACGTGCCATCCTCCCCCCTCAATCCCCTCCCCCCTCCACACACAAGCACGCGCACGCACACGCACACACCCCATAGCCAAAAGGGCATTGGCAGAACCAAAGGAGGACAAGGGTGATTACAGTTTGGGTTGCGGCATTGAAAGAGGGAGGCAATGGTGTTAGGCTTTTATATGTTGGTTTTTGGGCCAAGCAGACTCACACTAGGGCCCAGCAATGGGGGACTTGAGAGTTTGGACTGGGGCAGACGAGGCAGCGTAAAACAACTATCTAGTCAAACTAATCAACCCTAACAATCTCAGCAACTCGTCACCTAGGCAACCACCTCAACTTTATATATATATGTAGTGTGTGTGTGTATATATATATGTATTATATAGATAGATCGATAGATAGACAGACAGACAGATAGAGAGAGAGAGAGAGAGATGAGGAGGAGGAGGAGGAGGATTTCATTGCCAACAGTGGCAAAATGAGAACGGAGCCACCTACTTTAAACCTATAGGATTCAACCTCCAATTTTCAATCCACATCATTAAAGCTTCTCCACACTTTCAAAAAAAAGTTAACTTTCAAAAAAATCCTTAAAGCTTCTCTACTATTGCAAATTTGACTATAAATAAAAATTATTGAAATCTGATGCCAAAATGTCACTTATCATATGGCAACATAGATTATAGTATATTGACTATTCATTTTATATTCACTTGATGCGTGAGAAATAAGTGACAAAAATACATGATCTTAAATCCATAGATAGTTTACTAGCAACAGAAAAGATTTAATGGTGTGGATTGAAAATTGAACATCGGATCACATGATTTTAAACTAGGTGGCACCATTCTTATTTTGCCACCGGTGGCAATAGAACCCTCCTCATGTATGATCAAAGGTCAATTTCAAAGTCAAGTGGACATCATCTAATGCTACCAGATGAAGGGTCACTATGTTGTTCAAACAGGATGCCTTTTGACCGTGAATAATATATATCAACATCTATATATACTCTTGGTGAAAGCCATTTAGTCCCACACTGCATATTTTGAGCCATTTCATGCCTTATATTAGTTATTGACTTCTCCACTCACTAACTCAAGTTTTGGATTGGTGGTTTGGTTCAGTAACATGGCATCAAAGCCGATTTGCACACTGGGTTCCCCACATTTGGCCGTTATAGTTTTCAGGCATGTCATTTTTCATATGACTCCACCCAGGTTTGCCATAAGGGAGGGTGTTGGCAAAAGTCATTTGGTTACACATTGGGTTTTCATGATCCATTTCATACCCATATCATGGTTTGCCATCTCTTACGAGATGTCCAAGATCTCTGTCTCTCCAAGGGTTCCGAGAAGAAGTGTACCGAGATCACGAACAAGAGGGAGATAGAGGAGGAGGGGGAGGAATAGGATAGAGAAGGAGGGAGGCGAGAAAGAGAGGATGAAGATATGAAGATGATAGAGGCGGAGCTCTCTACCATGTTGAGATGGCATTGAGATCCCAAAAAACAATTCTTGTTGTGTAAATATGTTTGTGTTCTTATAATATTGTGTTAATTTAATCATATTGAATGGCTAAATGGCATGTTTTAAGAAATATAAAATCATTAAGATTTTTTGCCACTAATCCCCATCTCTTTGAGATCTCTTTTATTCAGCTACCAAGAAAATGTCTTGATCTGATACAACATTCCTTGATTCTTATCATACGCATATGTATACATCTATTTCTGCATTGTCCCGATCCCCCAAGATTTCACCGAGATCTCCTCTCTCCAACCCCCCCCCCCCCCCCCGCCGAGCTGAAGACAAGACGCGTTATGGTAAACCATGACCTATATTAGTTCGGGACATCTCCACTAAGTCCTCCCACTATCTCAAGTTTTGAATTGACGGTTTGGTTCAGTAGCATATACAACCAAGGCCCTTAATGGGGCCTGTCCATGTCCTAGCCTCGGCCATCGGATGACGGCTGAGAGGTTAAATTTTCCAGGAAAAATCACAAAGTGGTTAATGTTGAGAAGAGTCGTTCTTCCCACCCAGCAGGAAAGCACAAACCATCCGTTTCTTCCCCTGAATGCAGACTGACACCATGCTGGACAAGGAATCTTGTCCAACAGCCCAAGATGGCACATAACTGGTTGGATCCATGGTTGCAGAATTGAATCAGACTGGCCCAGATCAACCAATTAGATCAGATTCTGCTAGATCCATCCTGACTTCAATCCGCCAATCCCCATTTCTTAACAGGGATTGACTAGATCAGGCTCAGAACGGTGGGATCGGTCGATCTGGGCTGACTCAAACTAGCCATTGGGCCTCCAACAGCAAGACAAACTAGCCATAGGAAAGCAACTAGCAATGGATGGAATATGGCTTGGGAGGCTAAAATAACCCCATTTGGCCATTCTCACACTCATCCTCAGCCCTTCCCTCTTTGACCTTCCTCTCCATCTCTCACTCTCTGACATCTCCCAGTCTCCCTTACTCTCCAAATTAGGACGTTTGTTTCAGAGCATCTGGAACCCTTCTGAGCCTCATTGCTCCTGTCTATAGTAAGATAATTTCCAAGAACGGGTGGAATGACCTCAGAAGAGTCCAATTACTCTCTTAATAAAGGGCTAATCTTGGCTGATGGAGTTTCTGCAGGGAAAAAAATGTTGGCTGATGGAGATGTTTAAGTTATCTTTTTGATTTTTGACCATATTTTTATAGATTTTTTAATGAAAAAAGATGGCTGGATCAGCGCCGATTAGCAAAAGTTGGCCCAGATAAGACGAGCCAATTGGCCCCTAGCCAGCCAATCCGATCCAAGATTAATCCCTGATCTTTCCTTGGTTGGAAGTATTCTAGCAAGACATTCTCTTTCGCACAGAGTCACTTTTGAATCGTAAATTGAAACAAAGATGGTACATTTGACAATTGACATCATGCAAGAAGCTGAAGGAGTGACTGAAGATAGGTGATCAAGAAACAGATCTAAAGCACTTGGTCTATCATCCTGCCAATCTAGCATAAATTAAAAGATCAAAAGCCTAACCAGCATGGTAGTTCAACAACCATGCCATCTAAGTGCCTCAGCTAGTCAAAAGAAATTGTCAATATCATTCATTTACTATACCTGACTAGATTATATGTTCTCAATAAGTAGCTCCTGTGTAGTTTTAATAGTCATCATTTGTGGCATGTTTATGAATTAATTTAACTCCACAAAAAGATCTATGTTATCAAAGGTCAACGAGCCGATCACCTAGGCGAGGAGGTGAGGCAGCGATAAGTCGCCTCGCTCAGGTTAATGTCACCTAGGTGATCGCCTAAATCACCCCTAGGCCGGGCAAGTTGGCGCACTAGCCCAATAAAGGCCGGTCAAGCCGATCTATAAAAGAGAGGGGTCAGCCCAATTCGAACCCTAGCCACCTCCTGCCCCCCTCTTGCATCTCTCCCCTTGCGCCTCCCCCCCCCATCTACATCTTCTCAGCCAATGGCCAGTGGCTTCCTGACGAGCAGCTTCCCTATATGCCCTCTCTCTCTCTCTCTCTCTCTCTCTCTCTCTCTCGCACACACATACACACGCGCGCGCGCACGCACACACACACATCAGCCCCCCTCTCTCACTGCTCTCTCTCCCTCTCTCTCTCTCACACACACACTGAGAGAAGGGCTGAGCCCCCTCTCTCTCGATGCTCTCTCTCTCTAATTGTTTTCTCATGCTGGCATGCTATAGGGGAACACTGAAACGGTCATTTTGGACCTCCTCCAGGCAATAGTGAGCTTACTATTCTTGAAAAATTGAACTTGTTTGTCAAGAAATTCGGGAATATATGCAAAAGAGTAAGCAAACTAGAAATGAGAAGATACCAACGGTTAGGGAAGCTGAACGTAGAGATGATCTCCTCAAGGACTCCACCTCCAAAGGTTCATCTATGGAGGTGAATCAAGTTAATCCACTTGATGATATTTTTGCAAAGCCATCACCAACAAAGGGTCCCATGGATAAGTTTTGCACTCCTGATCCTAAACAATCAAATAGCAAGTCCATCAAACATAAAAAATGGGAAAAGGAGCACTAGGAAAGGGCCATTCGATACATAGCTAGGTGGATGTATCAAGCGGGAATCCCATTCAATACCGTGAGCAACATAGCTTTCAAACCATGTTGGAAGTTGTAGGGCGAGATGGTTCAAGATTAAAAGGTCCTAGGTATCATGATATTCGTGAGATTCTTTTACAAAAGGAGATACAAAAGACTCCAAAGTTGGTGGATACAGAGAAAGTAAATTTGGTGAAATATGGCCATAGTATATTGTCTGAGTCATGGACAGACAAGTGAATTCTCCATACGGAACTACTTTTTTGAGATCAGTGGATGTTCCTCACATGTCAAAGATGCCAAATTGTTAGTAGATTTGTTGGACAAAATTATTAGAGAAGTTGGTGCTAAACATGTCATACAAATTGTCACTGATAATGAGTCAAGTTATGTGGCAACCAGAAAAATATTGATGGCAGCCCATTCGGAGGGCGAAAATGGTTACTAGATCTATTTATGGGCACAAGAGGATACTTGCTATGATGAGGAAACACACATGATGATAAGAATCTTGCGCGTGCAACTGTGACCCGCTTTACCACTAACTATCTAAACTTGTAGAGTTTGATTGATTACAAGGATAGCTTGAAGAGAATGTTTACATCTGCTAGTTAGTTAGCAAGTAACAATCAATGGGCCAAAAAAAAATGAAGGGAAGAAGATAAAGGGAATAATTTTGAAGGCTTCTTTTTGGAATGTTGTAGCATATTCTTTGAAAATATTCAAACCTCTTGTTATGGTTTTGTGGTTGGTTGATGAAGAAAAACCAGTTATAAGCTATATCTATGAAGCCATAAAAGGTGCAAAGGAAAGTATCAAGAATGCATTAAGCAAAAAGATAGAAAAATATAGTCCAATTTGGGATATCACTGATCACTTTTAAAAATTTTGGGATATCATTGATAGACACTTTCAAAAAAAATTGGGGCATCATTGATAGACATTGGGACTTTCAATTGCACCGTCCTTTACATGTAGCTGACCTTTAAGTCAATCCAAGATTTTATTTTATCAATCCAAGTATTAAGTATGATACTGAAATTAAGCAAGGGCTATATGATTGCATTGAAAAGCTAGTTCATGATGGTAAAGGTACAAAGGAAGTGACAGCTTATAGTTTCCGAAGGGTTGTTTGGAAGAGAAATAGCCATTAGGCAACACACTCCATCTACTCTCAGTATGGAAGCTTTTCTTATCAATTAAGAAATGTTGTGAATTATGATTTGTTTATGGTGTGGTTAATTGGTGGTTGGACTATGGAAGTAGCGCACCTAAACTACAAAAGATGGCCATTTAGGTCTTAAGTTTGACTTGCAGTGCATCTAGTTATGAATGCAATTGGAGTATATTTGAGTAGGTTAGATCCATAATTTCGTATTTAAGCACATAAAAGATGCTCCCTCAATATTTTTTTTGCTTTAATTGATTGTAAATAATGTATTTGTAGGTGCATACAAAGAAAAGGAATAGTTGAAGCAAAAGGCTGAATGATCTTGTCTTTGTGCAATATAATCAATGCCTCCATGCTCGCCATTTGCGTTTTCAGCAAACTGACCTTGATCCTATTTCTTTGGAGGACATTGATGATTGTAATGAGTGGATAGCTCATCCTTCTAAACACCAAGATTATGTGGATAAAGATGAGGACCGTACATGGCTAGAAGTTGAAATTGCTACTGGTGTTAATGAAGAGGAAGGTCCAACCACAAGGTCAGTAACTAAAAAGTGTCATTTAAGAAAGGGAAAAGGCATTGCCACAAGCTCCCATTATCACTTCCCCGATACGAAGTGCTCTCTCCCCCAGTCTCCGGAAAGCAGGTTGTTTGGTTGGCATGCAAGTTACGAGGGTCTTCGGCACTCCGCCATCTCCTTCAACAGCTGTGGTGGATGGTTGCCCCATTCCGCTGGCGTGGATGTCACAAGATGGCTCCTCTCAGAAGGTATTGCTTCCACCGATGTGTCCCAGTGCTGCAACAAGACTGCAGTGCTGGGAGGTTTCATGGCAGGAATTTAACACTGACCAGAGCTACTCGGGTGGTGGGGAAGGCGTCCGGAAAAGCCAGGAGGTGATTGTGGGTGGGACACTACTGGAGGATGATGATTGCGGGAATGTGTTTCAAGTCACAGGACGAATGAGGAATCGAGTTTGTGAGTCAGAAATGAAGAATGATCAAATAATCCTCGTCTCTTCTGTAGAAGGCTCCACCAGGTTCTCCTCAACATCCAAACAGCTCAATCTGCAGGTTAGGGGAGCAAAAAGTAGTGAAATTGATTCTAGCACTGCATTGGCTTTCTGGGGAGACGATAGCATGGGTGAAGAGTCTCAGGAAGAGATGGATAATTTCAGACCTTTGGCTGTGGTAAGCCCAAGTGCAGAGGATCAATGGTCGGATGACCTTATAAAGCAAACTGGGTTAATGGTTGGAATATCATTTGTAGGGAGAGAGGATTTGGTTAGAAGAACTCTAAGGAAAATTAGAAGGGACTTAAATCTGCAGTTAAGTCTGAAGAAAAAGGACACAAGGGGTGGACAGAAAATAGGCAGGAGAGAACTGATGTATTTGCAATCAAACAAGATGATGGAGGGTAGATGGCAGTGTCGGTTTCGGAGTCGGTTTCGGCCGGGTCCAAAACCGAAACCATTTCGATTTTGGTTTCGGTCCGAAACTAATTAAATTAATATTTTTTTGCGCACTTTGAGGGTTTTGGTTTCGGCCCGGTTTCGGCCGGGAGTATCAGATCGTTTCAGTTTCGGCCGAAACTGCCATCCATGGCTAAGACCAAGAAGCAAACAAACAAGGGGAAGTTGACAACTGATCAATGAAGATAGTCTCTCCTGGAATTGCAGAGGTCTGAATGGAGAAGGAAAAATCAGAGAAATTAAAGCCGTGGTCCTCAGGGAGCACATGGATATCCTATGTATCCAAGAAACAAAAATGGAGTCATTTGACAGGGAAGGGATAAGGAAGCTTGGGGCAAACATTTTAGAGGGATGGTGTTTTAAACCTGCTGAGGGGTCTAAAGGAGGAATTTTGGTACTTTGGAACCAAGAGGTACTTCAAAGTTGCGAGGGAACAGTGGAACGTTATAGTACAACAACAAGGTTCAGAATGCAAAAAAGATGGGTTCCAATGGCTGTTCACAGGGGTATATGGGCCAGTAAAACATGATCATAAAGAAAGTTTTTTTTCAGGAACTATGTACAATCTCTAGTGGTAGTAGAGGGGCCTGGTATGTCACGGGGGATTTCAATGCAGTCACGTTCCCCGGGGAAAGGTCTAATCAAGTCAGCTGGTCGATGGAGATGGACTTATTCCAACATTGGATTCAGCAGGAACAGCTTTTAGAGGTGCAACTCAACTCATTATTCTTCACAAGGATAGGCCCGGGGGAGAGGAAATCTAAATCAAGACTTGACTGAATTTTTATATCAGCAGAATGGCAACAGAGATTTAGCAGTTTTGCAGCTAAAGGACTTCCCAGAGTGCTGTCTGACCACATATCTATAATGCTGAGCACAAATGAGCATAGAAAACAGAGCAGATTATTCAGGTATGAGAGAGCATGGGAAAGGCATGAGGAGTTTAAAGATCCGGTGGATCAACAGTGGAAGGAAGCACCCAATGGATCAAATGCTTGTCATTCACTAGTAAAAAAATTAAAATGGATGAAAGGAAAGATGATAGCATGGAGCAAACAGACCTGTGGTCAAGCTGGCAAAATAAGGCAAGATCTTCTTCGAAGTATTGAAGACTGATCAAGGTGTGTTAACAGATGTAGACAGAAGTGGGAAGGTATTAAACAGAAATATGAAGAATGGTCAAATAGAGAAGAAATTAGGTGGAAACAAAGAGCTAAAGAACTATGGCTCAAGGAAGGGGATAGGAACACAGCATATTTTCATGCAATGACTAGTGTGAAGAAAAGGAAAATTCATATTGTAAGTCTTAATGTAGGGAATACAAGGGTTGTAAATGAGCCAGACATTCAGAAAACCACAGTGGACCACTATGTAGCTTTATTCAAGGAAGAAGAGAACAGTGGAGGCCTCAAATCAGCAATGACATGTTCCAGAAAATTTCAGAAGACGATTCTAAACAGCTAGTCAGGCCATTCTTAGAAGTTAGGAGAATAAATTAGAAAGGTTGTCTTTGAAATGGATCCTAATAAGCCACCAGGGCCAAATGGTTTTTCAATGGGGTTCTATCAACAATACTGGGAAACAATTAAAATGGATTTAATGGCAGCAGTTTCAGACTTTCAGAAGAGGCCTTGGAATGTGAAATGGTTTAATTCAACATATCTGGTCCTAATTCCAAAGAAAGAAAATGCGGAGTCGCTGAATGATTACAGACCAATTAGTTTGCTCAATGGCATATATAAAATCATAACAAAAGCTTTAGCTAATAGACTGAGAGCTCGCCTCCGACAACATAGAAAAAGATAGAAACAAAGCATGGTTGACTAAAGTTCAAGGACCAAAGTTGCACAATACACTTCGGAAACATAGATTTATAAATTGACCAATTGATTTCTTCTTCAGTCCATTTTTGTCACCAACTCCAACTCAAGCATTAAAAGAAGCTAACATCTTAAGGTTGGGCATACCAACAACCTGGTATGAGATGATAATGGGATCAGATGCCAAGAACGTCTTGCTACTGAAGCTACAGGCTACATACAATCCATATAAGCAAATAGTGGTTTGGAAGACTCATCAATCAGTAATCATATGCAAAACAAGCTCTAAAGCATATCCGACTCAAAAAAGAAAATATTCCACAGCCCATAATCCAAACAACTACAAGCAAACACATTGAAAGTGGGGAAACCCATGGTAGAACTTGAGGATTTCACGTCGCATGCAAAAATCAAGATAATTGACTAAATAAAGCAGTGAACTTGTTCTTGTCATGGCATCTACTTGAATTGGGTGATCGTGAAGATTGCCAAACTCGACACAAAACAAAGGGGACATCTAACAAGGGGCAATAGCAACAGTTCAAAACATACATGCAGAAAAGAACTTTTTTTTTCCTTAAATACATGAAGGGAGCATGTTGTGATCTCTTGATCCCAACTTAAGTCAAGCATCTTCATGCAGATGTACACTGTACTTTACCTTGATAACAAACGATTTCTGCAAGACCAAAAATGCCCAAGCAGCACTGTTGACCATCTGAACCTTATGTCTTCCATCCGTTGGAAAATTCTGTGCAAGACAGAAAATCTGTTCCCCTTTCCCCTCCTTTGCGTGTGTGTATGTTTTCTTTTTGGTTGGTTGGTGGGGTGGGGGTGTTATATCTTTGTAGTATCATCATGTCAGATTGTAGTGCCAGCATAACTACATTTCAGGGGCTGGGATCTCATAAAAAATGCTAATCCAAAGATAAGATATGAGAAAAATGTCTATAACTTTCAGATCTATGATTATCCTTCAAAAAGAACAAAACCTACACCACATATCCACCATAATGTTGTAAAGGATGACCCACTGCTCTAAGCATACATTTTCTTACAAGGTGTAGGGTTCATTGAACTCAAAACCAGAAACTTGTGACTGGATCTCTTGAACTGCACTTGCATGTTGACCATAGGCTTAAAGTGCTTCTTTGAGTTTGAAGGTCCTTAGTATTGTCCTTGCTTTATCATATTCATTGATCTCAACCAACATCTTTTTCAAGCGCCGGGCAAGCCCAACTGTATCCTCTTCAATACCTGATGCCTGTCTTTTCTCCAGTTTCCTTCCTAGTTCCATCACACATTCCACAAGTGGCTGCAGCTTCTGAGTCTGGTCTCCTTTAACACTAGGGCCAGACCAGACCCCAGATAATGAAGCAACTACCCTTTCTGTCCTTGTGATTGCATCATGTATGGTAGGCATTACACTTCTTAAGTGAGGCAGAACTTTTCTAGTTAAGAGTGCATCCAAAGCAAGTTCCTCCAAAACTGATGCTGTGAGGATATCTTTCCATAGGCAAATATTTCTAAGCAAGCGGACGGATCTTCCAAACCGATATGCTGCAACATGTCCTGCATCTGGAACAGCTCTTATGACAGAAGGGTTCCAAGTTGGGACATTGAGGTCCTCAATGGCCTCAGCGAGACGACTGCGAACCACAGTCACCAATTCTCCAAATCTTTTACTGGAAGGTTGAAGATAACTGATAACCAGGTTAGTAGCAAAAACTGCATTTTTTGTCATTCGAGTACTTAAAATGTCCCAACAATATTTTATCTCACGATGCAATATGGGAAGAGCTACCTGCTCCACTAGCTCTGGAATGAGATTGGCATCAGGATCATTTGGATCAATATTTTCTTCATTTTCCTGCAATCCATAAGTGAAGAGTTGGTTGTGCCACTTCATATTGTAAAAATCTGATTGTTTGTAGAGTCCATCCCACTTCAAAAGTTCCAGCCTGACATAAGGCGAGAAAATATGAGGTATACTTAGGGACATATATGCATCTCGATAGCTCGAGGAGTAAAGCTTTTTCCATTCATCAAATCTTTCTTTGACCACTGAAAGTGTAGAGTACTCTTCTGCTGCATCGCTGAAAACAAGTTCGGCAGTTTGAAGCAATTCCTCTCTACTAGATTCATATGCACCAATCTCACTATCACTCTCATCAGTGCTTGATTCTCCTTCTATGCAGTTGTATGTACTGTCACTTGCAATGGACGACAATCTCTTAGACTCAGAACGGACTTTTCTGCACTTTCTGGCTTCAGCCCTCCGTTCAATATCCAGACGCTTCTGCCTATTCAAATCCCGCCCAAATTCGTCAAGCTGAACAGGTAGATTCAAGCTTTCCTTAGCCACAGCAGCAGCAGCCTGAGCTGCAGTTGCAGCAGCAGAAATTAATGCTATAGATGAGCCTTTGCATAGGACAGATATTGCCGCATCAACTGCAGCATCCACTTCCGCAGCCTCATCTACATTGTCAGCAGCCCTCCTTTCCGTAACAGCCAACGCCCTGTCCTCGTGAAGCTTTTGCATCTGCTCCTCGAGTTCCTCAATATATGGAGCCTTGTCCTGTAAGAAGCTACACATGATTGCGATGAAGTCCCGGAGCTTTTGCATAAAAACAAACTTGTCATCTGCAGCTGACAAAGATTTCTCGAGGGAGGTGATATTTGACAGTGATTCGGACAAATTCTCATCAGTCTTTACTAGAGAAGACAAGGTCCTGCTGTGCGTCTCCTTGAGCTTGCCAATGCTCTCACGCAGAGCCCGGGTAGCAACCTCAGCCTGTTGAGCAATGGACATGATCTCTGCACTCCGTGAAACACCAAAGCCAGTATCAAGGGACACACTATTTGAGATGAACTGAAGAGTAGATTCCGAGTAAACAGAAGGCTGTGGCTGGATGGCAGGGACAGGAAAGGGCCCATTGACCCCCTTACCAGACGATGCCTCCTCAAATCTCTTACCCAACCCTTTCCTGAACTGCTCCTCTTCCCATATTCTCTCCTCCTCATCTTCCTCGTCGACCACTTCGCCAACCCCAGATTCGACCACCCTCCTCTCCAGCAAGGTAGCCTTCTCCTCAACGCTCTCAAAAACACCCTTCCTGGACACGGTCTCCACCTTTTCCCCAAGCAACGAGATCCTGCCATGGAAATCATTATCCTCTTCATCACTGGACATGCCACCTGCACGACCGGGCGCACCACCGCCTTCCAAGGAGATGTAATCCGGTGCCACAGCCCGTGACTGCCGGAGCCGCTCCCTTTTTGCCCTTATGGCATTAATTGTAGCCTGGTCAGGTATCAGGGAAGAATCCTTCCCTCTCCCGTTGATACCCAACCCCGCAAACCGGCGTCTCTCAAGGTCACCTTTTTCCTCCAGGTCTTCCTCCGCCTCTGCCATCTCCTCATCCTTCTCCCGCTTCTGCCGCGGCCTCGCCAGTGGTTCCTCCTTCTCCCGCACCGCAATCGTCTTCACCAGGCCCTCGAGGCCCTTGAGGACGATGACCGGTTCCGCAGAGGCTTCAGCTTTGGCGGGCCTGGGCGGCTCAATGGGGGTGGACGATGAGGACAACTGCACCGACGTCTTGGGCAAGCTGCCGAGGGGCCGGGCATTCTTCTGGAGCTCGAGGAGCTTCTCCTTGGTGTACTCCCCGGCCTGCGGCTGCAGCAGACTAGAGGTCTTGGGAAGCGGGGAGGCCGCGGCGCGCTCCTTGGCAGAGGTGAGCTTGTGGACCGAACCGGGCTTGGAGGAAGAACCGGCGCCGGCGGAGGAGGGCCTGGATGGAGCGGGGCGGCGCGCGGGGCTCTCCTCCTCGTCGTCGGCAAAGCTGAGGAGGCTTCTGTGCTTGCTAGCCTTGGAGCGGGCTAGGGTTTGGGCGGCAGACCCGCCCTTGCCGCCACCCCCGCCGCTGGCGGAGGCGACGGCGGCGGCGGAGGAGGACGGGGTCCTCTTCTCCTCCTCCGCATAGGCGTCGTCCTCGGACCGGCGGCGGAAATTCCTGCTCCTGCTGCCGCCACCGCTGCTGCTCATCTATCCGGGGAGCTAGACCTGGAACGTACTGGGTCTCCGTCGGAAACCCTAGAAGGCGGGGGAGTTGCCGGGGCCGGAGGAAGCCCTAGAAAGGGGGGATCTGCAGAGGAGTTGGGGGAAGAGGGAAGGAGAGCTGGGGCGGAGAAGGGGCAGCCGGGTGTGTGTTGTTGTGGGGGGGCGGGGGTTGGAGGGATGGGGGAGGCACGGAGATGGCGTCGGAACGCTGCTGCTACGACATTCCAATAACAGCAGTAATGGAAACACCTTGGGGGGGAGGTGTCCGCCGTATCCCGGTGTGTGTGGGTAGGGCTGTCAATGGGCCTAGCCGGCTCGACAGGCCCGCGGGCCTAACCTGATTTCGGGTCGGGTCATAAGATCTTTTTCGACCCGCAGGTTTTTAATCGGGCCTAAAAGTCCGGCCCGACTAGACTCGCGGGCCGGGCTCGGGCTTTGAGTTCGGCCCGCGGGCCAGCCCGGCCCGATCTCTTTTTTTATTCTCACTTCAAATTTTAAAAACTATTTAGTCAAACTTATGTTATATTACTTAATTAGAAATTTTAAAATTCTATTTTCACACAAATTATGTAATTAATATCAAAAATTTTAATTTATTTAGTGAGATTGTAAGTTTTATAGTATTAAATCTATTAGTTTTTATTATTTTTATTATTTTATTTAAGTAGTCGAGCCGGGCTGGGCTTTAGTCGGGCTTTGAAATTTTTACATAATGTCAGGCCCGGGCCGGACTCGGGCCTTACTCTTGATAAGTCGGGCCCGGGCCGGGCCGACCTAAGCCCGGCCCGGGCCCGGCCCATTGACAGCCCTATGTGTGGGTGTGGGGGGGGGGACAACGGAGAGGAATCGTCCCCGTTCATAACTTGGGTATGGGCACAAAATCAAAATGTTGGCCGGAAGTTTATATGGTGGGCTTCTTAGGGGTTTAGCCAAAAAAGTTCAAGTTTTAATAGTTCATTTAAATTATAAAATAATATATATATTAAAAATAATAAACTATTGAGTTCTTTTGTACGATCATGCATACTAAATTATATAGAATTAATTTTACTGACTCTTCAGACTATTATTTTAAGAGACAAAAAATTACATAGGATTAATTACATAGAAAAAACCTATTACATCTTTCAATTAAACATCTTATTTGAAGAGATAAAAAAAATATATTAATATGTTAAACTGAACATATACATAATTCATGACATCATTCAACTCCACTTATAAAGTATAAAATGTCGAAACTCACTCATTTCACTCATCTATGAATCTTGAATCCCAATCAGAATCAGATACATGATACTCATGACCCATATAATCTAACTCTATCATAGTGGGTGGACATGCACGTGGGTGAGTTTAAAAATATGTAACCATCTGCACAAATAATGGGTCATGTGCAGCGGTGGAGGGTATATTAAATTCTCTAAAAAAGTTCTAACTACATCTATACATGCATGTCTATCATCTGCTACTGGTGCGACCGGTGCTGGTGGTGCTTGAACGCTGGACGTGGAGGAAGATCTTGATGCGTCCGGTGTTGGTAGTGGAGGCACCCTGGATGTGGAAGATGATGTCTCGGCTTTGCTGCGAGAAACATATCCCTCATGTAACTGTGTCCGAAAGTAATCCCGAACATCCTCTGGAACTAAGGAGCATGCATGGCAATCCCGTCCCACTCTCACAAGATGCTCTACAAATTTGTATATGCCGGTGACGCAATGTCCGCAGTATCTACAGTGCACATGTCGATCACCGTTAACAGTGTACCCATGCTCCCACGCAAAGTGACGTCGTCCGTCCATTATGACTTGCAAATGTTAAAAATTTTTGTATTCGTAACTTGAATGGCAAGTGCAAAAATCAAGATACGAATAAATTTATGATTAATTTATAGTTACTTATAAATATAAACAAATGATACATACTCCTAATCATATGGGCCCAAACTTGGCCACATCCCATCTCCAAACAATCTGACATTATACCTGCTCCGCATATAGGACAAATAGTCTTCATAACGCATGGAACCTGCATACCAGTACATACGTATGTAGTATTCATATTGTTGGGAACCTTGTGAGTACACAACCGGTGATGGCGCATCTGAGAGCTAACTGTATCCTTCGGTATATTGCGGCATTGAAACATGGGCATGAGGATATGGATACGATGGGAAGAATGAACTACTGCTCTCAGAATCGTCATGATATATGGGCTACTGCTGCCATGACCGTCCATACTCACTTCCAGATCCCTAAGAATCATGTGTGCTCATCCTCTCAAAATCAGACAGCATGCCTTGATAGTTGGTACTGTCTGCAATAGAACTTCCATAGTAGGAATCCCAATAATCAGTTGTCTGCTTCACCCCTGGCGGTGGAGCACCGTGGTCCTCATCTTACGTGGCATGTGTGAAGTGCTGCTCCTCTATCCATACCACAAGTTCGTAGCCCCCATGATCTCTGCCTTTACCACTATTATACTCTCCGCCACCAGCACTAGTATCCCCACGACGACTCCGTTGACCACCCCGAGAACTGCCATGACTATGGGATGAAGACCCTATCGGTGTACTGTCGTCATCAAAGTCATGACTCTCACGGATGCGAGTCTCAATAGATGGCTCAAGAGTGTCATCATCTGCATTGGGATCTAATGTCTCCAAGTCTGCAATGTCCATCGGATTTACTGGTGGTTGCATGTCCTTTTTGCCCTTAAATAATGTGGTCTATGATGATTTCTTCTTCTATAGAGCAGGCGACGGCTTATCTATTACATGTTGTCTCCCTCTGGATGCCTAAGAAGCGGAGGTTTTGTTAGATAAAAAGTTCAAGTAACTTCATACTGTGTAAGTTTATACGTATGAGTATATCTGAGACGACTGAGTGGGTGCCTTAGACATTGAGCGTTTTAGCATAATAGACTAAGATGATTATTTGGATGTTGCTGAAGGCTACACAATTTAAAGGACAACATGCTGGAGGAGACAACCATCGCCTCCCACCGCCCACTGCCAGCCACCGGCCACCGCCGCCTCCTCCGGCCTCCCACCGGCCAGATCTGCCGGTGGGAGGGAGGAGGGGGGTAGGGGGATCCGACCACCACCGGCCACTGCCTCCCACCTCCCACCGCCCACTGCCACCTCCTCCAACCTCCCACTGGTCGGTGGGAGCGGTGGAGGCCGAAGGAGGTGACGGTGGGAGGTGGTGGCCGGCGGTGGTCGGACCCCCCCCCCCACCTCCCTCCTCCCACATCCACCCTCCCAACTGCCACCCACCACCTCCCAACGCCCACCTCCCTCCTCCCCCCTCCCACGGCCCCTATCGCCCCCTCCCAAGCACGACCTCCCACCTTCGCCGCCCTCTATCACCCTCCCACGGCCCCCTATGGCCGTCCACCGCTGCGTTCGCCCACCCACCAGCCACCCCCTCTGTTGAGTGTGTGATTATGATGATTACAAAATGTTATTCTAATGTGATTTTGTTGTTTACTAAAGGCTTTTTAGTGCATTTATTTGCTAGTTACAAAAGTTTTTTTAGTGCATTCATCATTGGAGTGTTTATTGTTTTGAACTGGTGAAGAATTGGTTTCTGGGAGACCAAGTCGACTTACAGAGCTGACCAAGTCGACTTGGTGCAGGAGCCTGTGGTTTCCTAGCTTCTATCTGGGAGACCAAGTCGACTTACAGAAGGTCCACGTTGACTTGGTGGTGGTCTGCTTCACTTTCTATCTTTGGGAGCATCATGCAAGTCGACTTGCTTCTTTAGGAAGTCGACTTGGTCTTCTGGTTGAATAGATTTTCATGTTTTCATGTGTTTAATCTTCCTTATCTCCTTGATATGAAATATAGAATTGATTTATCATTATGAAGATTGTAAAGTGTGGTTATGCTTTGAGAAGAAACAATTTCCATTAGGTTGAAGTCCTTGATTTTAATAGCTATACTAACTTGATGTTCCTGTGCTTTTGCAGGTACAGATCTATATGTTAAAACCCCTTAGAATCAAGGATAAATGATATCTTCATACCACCTTATGTTCAATGGAGTATTGAGGTTAAAATGAAGTTTTCGCATTGTGGGCAGGGAAGAGTCGACTCTGAGAGTCGACTCTCTCTAGGTACCACACTGCGACTCTCTCTAGGCACCACACTGCCAGATTGGCCAGGAGTCGACTCTCAGAGTCGACTCCTTCAGGCAGATTTCTGTCTGGCGTTCTATGCAGAGGACAGCCAGGAGAGTCGACTCTTTCTGGCCAAGTTCACTTTGGGTCATTTGAAACCCGACTTTCACCAATTGTTTGACCCTCTAAACTTACCCATTTGTCCCCAAATCATTCCTACACCTATGGGATTGTTTTTAACATGTTTGAGAAGGGATAGCTAGGTCTTTTGGCCACTCTTTGCTATATATATACCTCTATTCCGAATTTGAGAAAAATAACTCCATTGAGCTACCATTTTCTATCTTCTAGGAGAAGAAAGGGAAGAAGGAGAAAGGGAATTGATCTACTTCAAGGCATTTTTGGAGTTCGTGGAAGAAGGAAGTGAGGCGGATTAAAGAGAGGAACAAGAAGACGTTGAAATCGTGATCATCCGTCTACGAATCAAGAAGAACATGATCATCTAGTGAAGGGAGACCTTACACTTGATAGATTTTCTTCTTTTTGGTCTTTCTAGCATATCTTGGGTTTGAATGTAATCATCTAAACATATCTTCCTTTTTTTGAACATACATACTCTGTGTGTGTGCGGAGTTCAGATCTCTACGTGTTCTGACAGTGTTGGGAAGTTATTCCCAGTGTGTGCAGGAGTTAGCATGCGTCTTTGGTTGGGGTGGTACCCCGTGTATGCAGGTGTTCCCTGCGTTTCTATTTTGGGGTTCGTCCCCGTGGTCTGGTCTAGTCTGGACCATGTGTGTGTGTGTGTGTGTGTTGGAGCATCACCTCCGTGTGTGTGTGTGCTGCGTCTTAGCAGCGTGTGTGTTGGAGCGTCGTCTCCGTGTGTGTGCTGTCTTGTAAGGGTCTTTGCAAGATAGTGAAAGCCTCATCAGGTTCGGTGGGAGGGTGGACGTAGGGAGCCCGTCGTGGTCTCGAACCACCTAAAAAATCATCTGTCTTTTGTGATTTGCTTTATTGTGGTTTGAATGTTATTTTAATGCATGTGTGATCGGTGAGCATGAGTGAACTTTAGGATTTGACTTTTATTCTCAATCTAGTCATAGATCTATAATTTAATCTGAGTGTTCTCGTTAATTAGAAGATTTTAATTAGTCAATCAATTCACCCCCCTCTTGATTGTCGTTGTCACCAGGCCAACAATTGGTATCAGAGCCTCGGTTCTATTTGTCTTGAGGTCTCGCGACCTCTAGAGTGATCCTTGTCAATGGCAATTTGAGGTTCATGGCAAATATTTGCTTATTTTCCCTTCCTCCTCATTTTGATGGTCACAATTACATCTTCTGGAGAAATAAAATGTGTGCTTATCTTGGAGTTTATGAACCTGAAATATGGAAAGTTATCTGTGAAGGTCCATATAAACTCCCTCTAAAAGAAACCAAATGGAATGAAAAACACATCAAGAAAAATACGATAAATGGTAGTGTATTAATTTTTTTGAAAAATAGCATAGAATCTGATGTACTTTCACAACTTCCAATGTGCAGCTTAGCTAGAGACTTATGGGACGAGTTGGCGCGCAAGTATGAAAGAAATACAATAGAATCATGCTTGATGGTTCAAGGAGACATCAATGTTGAGATAAATTATGATTCCGAAGATCTCTCAAATGAGGAATGGCAATTAGCGTATGCTAAATTGTATGACAAATATAAGAAAATGAAATTAGAAAATAAGAAATTGAAAAAGAAGTTAGAAGACATTGTGCATACATCCACTCCATGTGAAAAGTGTAATAACTTGGAATCAAAATCTGAAGATTTGAATTATGAGAAGGTTCACGCTATCTCTCTTGTGAAAATTGCATGTTTTTAGAATCAAAAATTGAAGGTTTAGAGTACAAAAATGAGATTCTGGAATCAAAAACAAAATTATTTGAAGAAGAGATTTCAGATATGCGTGAAGATTATGCATTGCTTATAAAATCTGATAAATCTCTTGAATTAGAAAAAGAATGTGAAGAATTGCGTGTGCACAACAAATCCTTACTGTCTAAAATTTCCTTACTTGAGAAAGCTAAAGAATGTTTAAGAAACAAGTTGGATTCCTTATCAGATGATGAAAAAATATTTAAAAAACTACTTGATACTAAAATTGAGAACAAGAGCATTATAAGTGAAAATGAAGAACTTAAAAAGAAAAATAGTGCCATGTTGATTTAGATTTCTTTACTTGAAAGTAATTTGAAAATTTTTGAAAAAGTTGAAAAGGAAAATTCATTGTTGAAGTGTGAGAATGAACAATTGTTTGAAAAGAGTTCAAAGTTTGATGAAATAGAAAAGGTTCTTGAAAAGTTAACTGAAAAATTGCACTCTATAAATGCTGAAAATAAGGAAGTCATGGAGGAAAATGTAAACTTCAAAATAATGAATTATCTGTTAAATGATAAAGTGTGTGCATGTGAAGAAGAAATTTGTTGAATTGTATATTTCTGCGGGAGAAGAAGAGGTGCAAAGATTAAAAGATGACTTATCAAGATTTGTAAAAGAGAAAGAAACTTTGGATAAAATGCTGGGTGTCAAAGTGAATTTTCAAAAAGATGGTCTATGATGTGAGACGAACTATGGACCTAAATTGCAAGCAAGCACTTGAACAGCGGACTCACTCTAGCGAACACGCTCGCGTAGCACACACTAGTGCCCGTAGGCGACTCGGTGATGATGGAGAGGGTCCGAGGCGGGACCTTGATGCTCCAATGGTTGGCTAGCTTGGGGAGAACCCCAAATGGGCATGGGATGCCCAAATCACGGGCGGCCAGCACACCAAGGGTGTGGGATGTAGGGGATCACTCACAACTCACCCGCGGTGATCACTCACGTCAATGGCAATTTAGGGCCGAGCTCTCACTCTCCGTCCGACGAAACAACAACGATAATACTATGCTAAGCAATGAATTGAAACCAGCCAAGAGGGGGACCGAGGCTCACCTAGCCAGCGTGAAGATGCCGACTCCGGCTGGAGACGGGGGCGAGCGGGGAGGCGTGGGTATGCACCCGCACGCCGCGTCGATGAAGCCTCAAACCGGCGAATTGAATTATTACATGAACTACACCCCTTGCAAGGGGGGGATATCGGGGTGAGGGTTAAATTGTTACAGCCAAAACTATCTCCACGCAGGGAGGGGCCTTCAGCCGGCCAAGTTAGGGAAGGGGAGAATCGATCTAGGAACTAATTGATAGAACGTCGACGGTTCTGTCCGCCCTCTGGAACAGGAGATAGGTAGTCGAATTCGGCACCGCTGAGACCACTCTAGAATTTTTTTGATGACAAGACCAATGGCAAAATCTTCGGGATTGGATCAGGAAGACGTCCATTTTTTGTGGAATTTCTTGGTTGGTGGTGCTGGTCGGGGAAGAGCTGCGAACAGGGTCCCTGAGTTCTGGCTTTGACTGCTACGGTGCCTCAACAGCAGAAAGATGAGGCCGCCACGAGCGCTCCCGATCTCTGAATCAAGCGTGGCCAGATTCGTTGGAATCGTGGACGAGTCTTCTTCGCTTGGAAACCAAAATGGACGTAGGCGGAGCTCAGAGTTGACCGTGAAAGCCTGAACAGCAGAAACATGTCGGTTCTAGCTCAGGAAACTGACATGGCACACGTGTGAGGGAAAATTTGGAACTTTTGATGCCGAGGTCCAAAGTTAGCTCTGATTGCTGGAGATGACAGAGGACTTGTAGGGGAAACTCTCAGCCAAGTGGCGCCTCAAGAAGCACAGGAATGTGGCCGTGGGAGCTTCTGGAAGTTGCTTTAGGTTGCTGACCGGACCTATCCTACGCAGTCAGAGGAGAACGGCTCTCCTTGGCAGTCACGAACTCGAACGGAGACGAAACCACCACCATTGCAAAGCTGCTTCGATGACGATTCCACTGGTATATAGTACGCCTCCCGAAGCCTCAAGATGTCATCGTGGCTACCTCTGAAAGCTGCTGGTGCTCTGCTGCCTGCGACCCTGGACTGGGTCTAGAGATGAATGGGATATGGATAAAGGGGTGGTGAAGGTTTAGCAAGGAGATGGGGATGGCTGATGGCTGTGGGATGTGGAGGGGAGTTGCTAGAGGCTTGATGGAGGGCTGAGGGGGCAATGGTGAGGGCGAACTGGTCTGAAGCTGGCTGGAGAGGGCTGGAGGTGGGAGATGGATGCAATAGGACAAGCAATGGGAGAGGGAGGAGGAGGGCGCCCAAGGGCTTGGGGGGGAAGGTGAAGGAGGAGGGAAATTTTCAAATTGTCTCTTGGGAGCTGTAGGGTTGCATGGGGAAGAGGGAGGATTGTGTTGGGAAGGGGAAGGGGTTGGTTGGTGGTTGGAGGGTGGAGTGGGGATTGGGGGGATTCCTTTGGGACAATGATTGGAGTAATGAGGGTTGGGGTAGTTGGGAGGATGAATAATGAGGGGGAGAGAAAGGGTTGATGATGTGGAGGAGAGAGGGGGAGGGGAGGAGAGAGAGAAAGGGGCTAAGCCCCCTCTTTGGAGAGAGAAAGAAGAGAGAGAAGGGGAGTCCACCCCAATAGAGAGAGAGATTTGGAGAATCCACTCCAATAAGACTCTAAAATACACTCAATTTAAATTGATCATAAAAGGTTGTTACATATGAGAGGAGTGGGGGCCTATTTATAGACTCCATACTTTTCTTATGACCATAGTGACCTGACAAACCAACTAATGACCAAAGCAGTCCAAGGGAGGGGCGCCCCTGGGCCTAGCCCATTAGTTGGGCCCATTAGCCTATCAAACCAACCATATGACAACTAACTTAGGAAAATGACTCACTAACCTAGGTACATGACTCAAATAAAGGGAAAATTACATAGTTTATGACTCAAAGAAAATATGAAAAATTACATGACTAGACTCAGAAACACATGACTAACACAATGTCGCTTGCCGACGAACAATCCAAGCCCTGAAAAAATGTAAAGGGGCAAGGGATGCCCCCATCAGTCTAGGATATACCACTGTCAATAAAAAGTCATTTGAATATAAATTGAAACCCTCATTTGTTCATGCTTTCGATATACCCAGCACTTCCAAAGCACCTCCTCCTATTGTGCAAATGAAAAGTTCTAAAAATAGATTTGAGAAAGAGAAAAATGTCAACACACAGCCCACAATGCCAAATAGATTTCAAAAAGTTCAAAGTGGGTGAAAAATGAAAACTGTCACGCCCCAACGCGAAATATCGGAACGCGACAGTAGAAATAGTTAACAATATGCTGATTTCCAGACATGCTGTGTCTGGTTCACGAATCCATACATCCAGCTCAAAACCGTGGCCATAAAATTCCATCATAACCATTAAATACCAATTTAAGTAAAACATAATGAGTTCCACGATCAACCATAAATAACGTACCAAAGAAAATCTCAATATCCTGCAACTTAACATAGTTACATATTCATTGATCCCACAATTAAAACTCAATACGACTCTGAAACAAAATGACTATCTTGACTAGAACTCTTTAAGGACATCTCTGCAAGGCTCTCTACCTGGCTCGCTCCATGGACTTCACTCCTGCTCATCCCCATCAGACTGAGAATCCTCACCTGAGCTACCTGAAAAGGGGGAAAACAACTGGGTGAGCGAGCGCTCAGTAGGTAATAGCAGGCAAGTTTAAGTAATTAACCAATTTGCATTTATGTTGTACGAGAAAGAAAAGAAAGATGCCGATATAAATAATAGGATAAAGACAGTAAGAGATCATGAATAAGCATAACTGAAAATGGCCAATCAAGCATGAAATAACCAAGTCATGTAACTAATTCCAAAGGAATTCATCAATGTAGAACATAAGAGAGAGATCATGTACAAGAATATGTCGTAGACATCACGCTAGTCATGCACTCGGTGCAATACCTCACCATGTCATTACAACTCCTTGGGGCACTAGTACTTTTCGGGCGCTTCTCCCAGGACCAGACCGGGCCCTTATGATGTGTTGTCATTGATTTAATGGATCCAAGATCCCAAGTTGTCTAGACATTAATCAAGGTAAATGGCCAATAATTTCAAGGTATATAATTTATCTTGGAAAAATTCCAAGGGTAAGTTGGAGTAGACATTTTGTCTAGAAAGTTCAAGTTTATCAAGAACCAACAGGTCTTTGGCATTAAACATCATGAATCACAGAAATCATCTCTGGAGGATACACGATCCATATTGGGCCGCGCAGTACCTGAGCGGGCAGTCGATGGTCCGTTCCATGGACTAAACGGGCCTCTCCTGTCCGTTCAATAAATGGGCCAAGCAGGATAGAAAAGCTACCCAAAAGGGCTCCTAGGCCATCATAGGCATGGTGGAACTGAACCAGGGTTCAGCCCACGGTTCTTAGGTTAGCTTAGAGGCTTTCTGGGTCGACTTAACATGGCCAGGTCGAAGAAAAACCAAGGATAATCGACCAGTAAGACTTGGCACTTAGCCAGAGTTACACGGTCTCCTCTGGGCCGCGCCACGAGTAACACGGTCCGATTCCGACCGTGCAACACTCAGACAGTCCAATGTGGTCCGTGACTCAGAACAGGGCGATCCATGCGATTCGATCGAGTCAATTTGGTATAGGACTTGAGGTGTCACGCCCCGACGCGGAATATCGTGGGCGCGACGAGTCGTAATCAAGCGTGTCGATCAGAGCATGTACAATTTTATTTATAAAGTTAGAAATGAATGGGGAAAATGATATTTTTATTCCATCAAAATGAAGTTTACATCATTAATTCATAAGCCATAAAGGTAATTACAAACTTCCAATCCAAAATACATCATTCTTCTAAAAACACTAATGATCTACATAAACCTAGGTAAAAAGGAAAATCGCTCTCTCACTCTTGTCCATTCTTGTTTATTTTCATTTCCTGCAATAATTAACCAAAACGTAGGGTGAGCTAAAAGCTCAGTAGATTTTATATCTCTAAGAACCAGGCAATCTTTAAGTAATAACAATTTAAGCAATTTTCTAACTTGTATCGGGAAGTGTATAAATATGAATAGAATTTTCAAGTAATTGAGATAATATGATATCAAGAGGAATTTTCAAGTAATAACTTTGAACAAGTAAAGAATTTCATGTAATTGGCCATTTTCACGTAAGTCAAGTAATTCATGTAATTTTCAAGTAAACAAGTAACAAGTAAACGAGTACGAATAGTGGAATGCCGTAAAATCTAGCAAGTCATGCACTTCGGTGCAATGCCACACCGTGGTCAATCAACTATCATGGGTAAAAGTACTTTCCGGCGCTCCTCCCAAGACCAGACCGGGCCCCATTAATGCCAGGCATTGGGTAAGTGGATCATAAGATCTCAAGTACGTTTAGACATCCACTTAACACTATGGCTAATGAATTTCAAGAATAAGCTCATTTGTAAAAAACACGGATTTAACAAAAATCTCAGAAGTAGCAAGAGAAGTGAATAATAATTTTAAAGCATAATGTTTAACAACATTAAGTCGTGGAATTCAAGAAAGAACGGAAACTAGGAAGAAAATTCAAGTAATTAGAGTTTAATAGAATTAATTTTATTCCATGGTTTAATCTTGTATGCATTTGATTTACAAGTGTTTAGACATGTTTACAGGAAGTTTTTGTGCATTAGAGATGTATTAGTTTAGCCAAAACGGTGATTTATTATAAAAATCAGAATCTTGCTATGAAAATAGACTTTTATGTCGAAAATAACTCTAACTCGCAGAAAATAATTTTAACATTCTGAAAATGATTTTCATATGTTACTTTACTGATAAGATGATAAAAATAAAATTTTCATGCTGGATTTAATTTTTAACATGCTGGAAATTAATATTTAACATGCTAAAATTAATACTTAACATGCTAAAATAATTCTCATACATTAACTTACTGATATGATGATAAGATAAGTTTACCATGCTGATTACAAAAATTCTATGATAACAACATAAATTTTATCATGCTGAAAATTATTTTTCTATATTTATTTACTAATTATTTGATAGGAAAATAGAATTATAATGCTGAAAAATAGTTTTAATATACTAAAAATAATTTTAACATGATAAAAATAATTCTAACATGCTGGAAATAATTTGATTTTGCTGGAAGTAATTTTATCATGCTGAAAGTAATTTTCATGCATAATTTTATTAATTATTTAATATGAAATTAGGTTTAGCATGTAAAAAAAATAGTTTTAAATAGATTTTAACATGCTGAAAATAGTTTGTATATCTCAGTATGAATAAAATAATTTTATCATGTTGGAAGTCATTTTTAACATGCTGGAAATATTTTTCATGCATTAATTTACTAATATGTTTATAATTTACTAATATGGTTAAAAATAGATTTTTACATGAAAAAAATAATTTTATTCTACATAAATAATTTTTTTACATTCTGTAAGAATTAAAACATACTAATATTGCCTTTCCTTACATTTGGTGACTAAATGCATACAATTAACATGGATTTCCAAATGATA
This sequence comes from Amorphophallus konjac, assembly GCA_022559845.1. Classification (NCBI taxonomy): domain Eukaryota; kingdom Viridiplantae; phylum Streptophyta; class Magnoliopsida; order Alismatales; family Araceae; genus Amorphophallus; species Amorphophallus konjac. The sequence continues at coordinate 130,505,878 of CM040126.1, read as the reverse complement.
TAATTTCTATTGTATAGTGACTAAAGCTTAATCCCACATTGGAAGTTACAAAAAACTTCCATGGCTTTATATGTTGGAGAGCTCACCCTTAGGTCAGGACCCAAGGGGCATAAGATGTGGGCTCGAGTTGTGTGTGGATACAAAACTAGTATTATTTATTTATTTATTTATTTATTTGTGCCGTGCCGCACTGAACTGAGGTGAGGTGAGGTTGGTTTTAAAATTATTTTGTTTGACCCATGTATATATTTTTTTTTTCTCTTAACGCGCTAGCCTGGACTAGTATATTTTTTTAAAATATCTGTTTGACCCCTGAGGGCGGGAAAATATACTGTATGAACGCGCTATGTCGGACCAGCGCGTTCAGAACGCGCTACTGATATATAGCACGTTCTGGACCTAATGAAAAATCGGGAATACCCCTCCAATAAAATGACCATAACTTGCTCATTTCATAACGAAATTTAATAAATGAGCTATCAATGGAAAGATGACAGAAAAATGAACAAGATGGCACGCTTTAATTATAGTTTAGCTTGAGAGACACCTACCTTTAGATGGATCTAAAGAAATATCTCCAAATAATAAGAAACTCTCTGATCTTCCAAATCTTCCTTCAAATCTCCACAAATCATCGCAGCAGTATATACTTAACCTCTAGGGATAGTTTAAGGGTCGAATATGGCTCTATTTATAGCCAAAACTTGGCCAAATTTGTCAAGATTCATTGCCTAACAATGCCAAACTTTCCAACTCCGAATTAGAAGAAAATTCTAATTTTTCTTCTTAACCTAGCCTCCATTTGGTGTGAAACCAATGTAAAAATGGCTGGTCTAAGGTGGGCTGTTAGGTAAGGGTTGATTCTTGAGTCAATCTTCTAGAAATGAGGTTATTTTAATCCCTTAAATATCATATTAAACACATGTTACGAATTTAAGGTTATTTAACCTTTAATAAATCCTTTAATCCATTAATTCAACCCATTATGGATTATCCAATGGGTCAATTGTAATCCAAGTCCATTACATGGACTTTTATTGGGCTTACTATGATTTATCTAAGGTTTAAAGCATTTAATCTCTATTTACTTCTAGTCAATTCAAGTAAATTCAATAAACTAGTTTATTTCATATAGTAAAAAAGTAATTTGATTATTTCATGAAAATTTCAATTACATAATGAAATTGAACAATTTTATTTTTCATTTTTAATTATCGGGTTTCTACATCCTCCCCCACTTAAAAGAATTTGGTCCTCCAAATTCACATTATGATGCGGGACGAGACCACGGACACGACAAGCTCGTGACTGCCCCTTAACGAGGGAAGCGTCGGACGTGCGCGGTTGAGAAACCGGCAGTGAGCTAGGGTGATCGGCTCTCTCGTGTGCCCGGATCGGGTCACGGGACGGTCTCGCACTCTCTCGCAACAGCGGTAATGAATAGATAAAGCGAGCTAGATATCCCTACACATGCTCTCTAGCAGCGGCATAAACAAGCATATATGAAATTAAGCAAAATGCCAAGTGAGGAGCGAGGATGATACCTCCACGCGCTCGGCGTGGGGACGACGAACCCGGCCGAAACTCGTACTCCCGGGATAAATATTACACAATGATGACAGCAATGAAATATCGCCCACTCCACGCAGGGAGGTAAAGGGCTACACAACTGGGCCTGGGAGGACCGAATTCGGGTTGACGGGCGGCTTCTCGCGTTGATTCGGCAGCACCCGAACTTGTGACAGTGGGGCCCACGTGCTGTCCGGAGGGGCCGTGTGGGACCCGGTGGCACCGCTGTAGTGGAGGATGCCTGGAAGGGAACTCCCTGGAGTGGGGGCGTGCTGGTTCGCCGGTCGGAGGCCGGCGGCTCCGATCGGCACCGGTCGAAATAACCGGCCACGGGCTGCAACTTCTGGTTTTCAGCGCGCGTCTCGGCGAGAACGGGCGCTGCGATCAGCCCCGATGTCGGATCGACACGAGACTGGCGCCATTGGAACGCTAACTTCAAATCATTCAATCTAGGCCTAGAGATCTGGTCTGGATCTACACGGATCTGGACTTATGGAATTTCCAAGTTCCTGTTGTATAGTTCCTGAAATCTCAGGTCAGCAGAGAACTTTCCTGTGGATTACCTTTGACCGCAAGGTAGACGTCCGAATCTGGGGTTGTGTTCTTCAGAAACGTTGTGGGAAATCAAGCTACAAAACCATGACTAGTCTTGGATCTGGATTTGGGGAAGGCTACGAATTTCTATGATTTTTGCACTAGCAGTGGGTCGGATATGGAATCTGGCTGACAACACTGTAGTTGAAGAAGAACACGAATTTCTAAAAATAGATAGAAGGCTGATAAAAAATTAAGAAATTTGTGGATGTAGAGGGTGATGTATAGAACTCCCAGTAAAATTGGGAGGGTTTGGACAAATTAAAAAGATGGCCGGAGGTGGGAAACACAGGGCTGCTGTCACTATAGACAGAGACAAAATAGAACTAGGAATGAAAGATGCACGAAAACGGAAAAATACTAAACGAGGGATTTTAGACCTGAATTTTTTTGTGGATGATGGGGTGGAATATAGGAACACACCATAAAAATTTCAGACCACGAAGAGGCCGTGGCTAGTAGCAGGAAGTTTTGGAAGACACCTCTGTCCAGCAGGACAGAATACCGAAGATGGTTTCGCGGCGGCTCGAAGGCGGCACGAACGGCGGCGGCGGCGGCACAGATGATCACCGGAGATAGAGGGAAGGGGATAGAAGATAGAAATCACTCTAGAACTGGAGGTTGGAGGAGAGAAACTAGAGGGAGAGAGAGGGGGCTCAAGAACACTCTTGATTTTCTAACAATTTTCTCTTCATTAATGCTAACAAATGGAAAATACTACCCTTTTATATGCCATGTGTCAAATCTAATCTACACCATTAGATCTAGGGGTGGGGAATGGAGGTCTGGGATTAAGTGTGAATGACACACAAAAATTAATAAAATACTAAGGGGAGAGGGGCGCCCCCTTGACCAAGGTAAGAGTTGAATGGGGTAGGTGGCCAACCATTGGAATATTGACCCATTTATCACCCATGTGTCCATATGACTAGTCCAACTTTCTAGATGTCCACCTAGAATGGTTGACCAGCCCCACAAGGTGACATGGATAAATGGGAAAAGGATGAGGGCCCCTTAGCTGGACCTACTACACAATTGCACAAAAACCCACACAATCCATGGGAATGACTCATTGGCTTGTAAAGCCTTACATTTGCGTACATACTTTCCCAAGGATATAAACACAAACTAAAAGGACATAAATGTAAAAGAAAAAAGTACATGCTCGGCGTCGATTCCCATCAACTCTCCCCGGGTGGGAGGAACTCGACCCCGTTGAGTAGGGGTATGGATGCTCGAGTACTCCGGCGGATCTGTCACCGCGCCAAGTAACGCGGGTACGCTCCACACCGAGTGATCGTCACCTGCTCATTCCATATATACTCGATATGCGCGGACTGCTATGGGCCGAAGGTGGACACTCCGGGTGGGGCACTCTCAAAAGGGAAGGAAACAGCTCGAAGACTCACTAGGAATCACCGCTGAGTCCCTGTAGGTGACTGATCCGGGTATAGATGTAGAACCGATCCCATACTCATCGAGTGAGTCGACTCGCTTCACACTCATAAGGGACTGACATCGACGAGCTTGCACAAGACACATGCAGACAAACAAACTACACACAAACCATGCAAACAAACCACACAAAACAAACCACACAAAGAAGAGACAATACCGACTCATATATGACCCTAGACATACCTAATGTTAGTCCGACCCGTACATGGGTGACGGCGGACCAGGACACCTGAATATGTGCCATGCATGCATGTTATGCAACTGGGAATGGATGGCATGGGGAACACCTATACGTCGGGTGTGGTTATGCGTGGATGGTCTTTTGTATGTGGGTGACTCGGGTGGTTTAGAAGGGCCGGGTGTAGGTGGGTCGGGCTTGGTGGATGTAGATGGACCATCCCGAGGGGAAGGGGCATAAAAGTGGGCTTCCTTGAAGAAGGGGAGTACGGGTGGTAACTCGGGAAGCCTAATAGTGAAGGGGTCAAAAGGGTCAAAGAAGGTATGACCCCTTGTGGTGGGTTCCCACAAGTCACGGTCCCACGTGTAGAAGGTTTGAAGATGTGGGTAGTCACCTTCTTGAATTGTAACGGGTGGGACGGGGATCGTAGGCAAGAAGTATGATTCCTCCCTCGGACAAAAGGGTATGAATTCGGGCTCGTTCGGTAAGGGGAGGAGTAAGAGGACATCCGTGGTGACACAACCCACGGTGCACTTGGAGGTAATGGACCCGAAGGCCGGATGGGTGAAGCTAAGACTAGCGGGTTGGTCAAAGCCTCGCGCCAAAAGATGCGTCAACTCCCAATGTGAATCCAATCCCATGACAAGATCGTCCAATGTGTCAACATGGTGACTAGATCGAAAGGTGGTATGGAATGAGTTGACTGGCACTAAAGGTAAGGTGGGGTCCATGGACGGGAAGGGATGTGGGACCAAGCCATCCTTGAGCCAACTAAGAAGTGGCTCGGCTATGTAAAGTGTTCCCGTAAGAAACACGGGTGGCTCGGGCTTTGGTAGCTCCAAAGAAGAAGGTTCCGAATAGAGCTCAGAAGGAGCGGGTGGTGATGGAGCACCTACGAGAGGTGAAGAAGCACTTATCCTTTCCAACAAATCCGAAATCATTTTCTTGCATTCCTCAAAGGAGCGGGTTGGAGTAGGGACCTTGGGGTGGACTCGCTCCTCGTCCCTCGACCTAGGTGTGGTCCTAGGCTCGGCTATAAGCGGGGCTTCCACTCGGTTGGAGGTACTTGAGTGGGTTGGGATGGGGGTGCCAAGGGGAGGTTGGTTGGAGGTGCTTGGGCGGGCCACTAGATTGGGGTCGCTTTGTTGGGCTTGGACGGCAGTGAAGGGGTGGGATTGGGTAGCGGTGTGGCCCACTTGGTTGTGGGTGAGTTGGTGGGGTGGGTGAGTGGTATGACCTCCGTGGTTGGAGGTAGGTGGGCGGGGAAAGTAGGCCCTCCTAAGCGCTCTCTTCATTTCCCACCATGACTCAATGGGCCTTAGATTCCTATCCTCCCTCCAGTATTTGATGTTCCTCCAAGTTGCGGCGGCTTCACCAAAAAGTCACCTTTTGGCAACATCGACTTGCATGGGCCCGTACATAATGTACACCTCGAAGTAATCGCCCATAATGGCTTCCCATTCTAGGTAGACACTCGGGTCATCGGACCCGTAGAAGTCCCGGTTTCGGGCCTCGTGGGGTGGTTCGGGTGGTCCTTCCATTTGAGATAGTATCGCCACCATCCGGGAGTTTGGGAATCCATGGGTGATTGGGGGACTAGTGGGTGGGCATGCCGACACTAGTAGATAAACCAACTAGACAATGAACTACAACCCTAGACATGACGACCAAGACTCGGTACGTGGTGGAGATAACCGATCCGAAGACCACTCGCGCAAGTGTGCGGCCTTCCCGATAGGCGTAGCCTGACGTTCGGACAACACCTTTTGATATACCGAACGATGGTATGCAAATGCAACACCTAAGATCGACTTAGACTTGAGACACTTAGACTTACATGACTAGACTTAAATGACACTCTTTTTTTTTGACACCCTAGACTCAAACCTGGCTCTGATACCAAATTGATGCGGGATGAGACCACGGACACGATAAGCTCGTGACTGCCCCTTAACGAGGGAAGCGTCGGACGTGTGCGGTTGAGAAACCGGCAGTGAGCTAGGGTGATCGGCTCTCTCGTGTGCCCGGATCGGGTCACGGGACCGTCTCGCACTCTCTCGCAGCAGCGGTAATGAATAGATAAAGCGAGCTAGATATCCCTACACATGCTCTCTAGGCATAAACAAGCATATATGAAATTAAGCAAAATGCCAAGTGAGGAGCGATGACGATACCTCCACGCGCTCGGCGTGGGGACGACGGACCCGGCCGAAACTCGTACTCCCGGGATAAATATTACACAATGATGACAGCAATGAAATATCACCCACTCCACGCAGGGAGGTAAAGGGCTACACAACTGGGCCCGGGAGGACCGAATTCGGGTTGATGGGCGGCTTCTCGCGTTGATTCGGCAGCACCCGAACTTGTGACGGTGGGGCCCACGTGCTGTTCGGAGGGGCCGTGTGGGACCCGGTGGCACCACTGTAGTGGAGGATGCCTGGAAGGGTGCTCCCTGGAGTGGGGGCGCGCTGGTTCACCGGCCGGAGGCCGGGCGGCTCCGATCGGCACCGGTCGGAATAACCGGCCACGGGCTGCAACTTCTGGTTTTCAGCGCGCGTCTCGGCGAGAACGGGCGCTGCGATCAGCCCCGATGTAGGATCGACACGAGACTGGCGCCGTTGGAACGCTAACTTCAAATCCTTCAATCTAGGCCTAGAGATCTGGTCTGGATCTGCACGGATCTGGACGTATGGAATTTCCAATTTCCTATTGTACAGTTCCTGAAATCTCAGGTCAGCAGAGAACTTTCCTGTGGATTGCCTTTGACCGTGAGGTAGACGTCCGAATATGGGGTTGTGTTCTTCTAAAAAGTTGTGGGAAATCAAGATACGAAACCATGACTAGTTTTGGATCTGGATTTGGGGAAGGCTACGAATTTCTATGATTTTTGCACTAGCAGTGGGTCGGATCTGGAATCTGGCTGATAACACTGTAGCTGAGGAAGAACACGAATTTCTAAAAATAGATAGAAGGCTGATAAAAAATTATGAAAATTTGTGGATGTAGGGGGTGATGTACAGAACTCCCAGTAAAATTATGAGGGTTTGAAAAAATTAAAAAGATGGATGGAGGTGGGAAACATAAGGCTGCTGTCACTGTAGACAGAGACAAAACAGAACTAGGAATGAAAGATGCACGAAAATGAAAAAATACTAAACGAGGGATTTTAGACCTGAATTCTTCTGTGGATGATGGGGTGGAATATAAGAACACACCATAAAAATTTCAGACCACGAAGAGGCCGTGGCTGGTAGCAAGAATTTTGGGAAGACACCTCTATCCAGCAGGACAGAATACCGAAGACGGTTTCGCGACGGCTCGAAGGCGGCACGAACGGCGGCGGCGGCACAGATGATCACCGGAGATAGAGGGGAGGGGATAGAAGATAGAAATCACTCTAGAACTGGAGGTTGGAGAGAAACCATAGGGAGAGAGGGGGGGCTCAAGAACACTCTTGATTTTCCAATAATTTTCTCTTCATTAATGCTAACAAATGGAAAATACAACCCTTTTATATGCCATGTGTCAAATCTAATCTACACCATTAGATCTAGGGGTGGGGAATGGAGGGCTGGGATTAAGTGTGAATGACACACAAAAATTAATAAAATACTAAGGGGAGAGGGGCGCCCCCTTGACCAAGGTAAGAGTTGAATGGGGTAGGTGGCCAACCATTGGAATATTGACCCATTTATCACCCATGTGTCCATATGACTAGTCCAACTTTCTTGATGTCCACCTAGGATGGTTGACCAGCCCCACAAAGTGACATGGACCAATGGGAAAAGGCTGAGGGCCCCCTAGCTGGACCTACTACACAATTGCACAAAAACCCACACAATCCATGGGAATGACTCATTGGCTTGTAAAGCCTTACATTTGCGTACATATTTTCCCAAGGATATAAACACAAACTAAAAGGATATAAATGTAAAAGAAAAAGTACATGCTCGGCGTCGATTCCCATCACATTATATAACTAAAAGTCAAAGATTCGAGTAGAAAGGTCAAATTTCTAACCTGAGATTAAATCCGGGTATTTCTTCTTGATGGATTCTTCCAATTCCCAGGTTGCTTCCTCAAATCCACGCTTGCTCCATTGAACCTTTACCATCGGAATGGCCCGATTCCTCAGTTGGTGAAATTTCTGATCCAGTATCTTGATCGGTCTTTCTTCATATGATAAGTCCTTTTGGAGTTTCAATTCTTCAAATTGAATCACATGTGAAGGATCATAGACGTATTTCCTTAGCATGGATACATGGAATACGTCATGTACACCGGCCAGTTGAGGAGGCAAAGCCAGCTTGTATGCTACCTCGCCGATTCTCTCCAAAACCTTGAAAGGGTCGATAAATCTCGGACTTAGCTTTCCTTTGATGCCGAATCTTCTAATTCCTCGTGTGGGTGAGATCTTTAAGAAGACATACTCCCCCACTTGGAATTCAAGGTCTCTACTCCGGTTGTCGACGTAGCTCTTTTGCCGTGATTGAGCGACCTTTAATCTTTCTTGTATCAATTAGATTTTGCTAGTTGTGTCTTGGACAATATCGGGACCAAGTAATCCCTTTTCTCCAATCTCGCTCCAGCACAGAGGCGATCTACAACTTCGGCCATAAAGAGCTTCGAATGGTGCCATTTGAATACTCGACTGATAGCTATTGTTATAAGCGAACTCAGTCAGCGGTAAGTGTTCATGCCAACTTCCGCCGAAGTCTATCATGCATGCTCTCAACATATCTTCAATAATTTGATTCGTACTCTCGATTTGTCCATTCGTCTGTGGGTGAAAAGTCGTACTAAACCTTAGTCTAGTACCCATAGACGATTGTAAACCCTTTCACAAATGAGAAGTGAATCTCGGATCTCGATCCGAAATAATAGAGCTTGGAATACCATGCAGCCTTACGATCTCCTTGATATATAAAGCGGCTAGAACATCCACGGTCCATCTAGTCTTGATAGGTAAAAAGTGAGCGGACTTTGTTAGCTGATCCACAATTACCCATATAGCATCAAAACAACTTCGGGTCTTCGGTAATCCAACAATGAAGTCCATACCGATACTATCCCATTTCCATTCTGGTATTTCGAGAGGCTTGAGCTTGCCAGCCAGTTTGAGGTGTTCGGCCTTGACTTGTTGACATACCAAACATCGACTTACGAACTCGGCTACCTCTCTCTTCATATTAAGCCACCAGAATGTTCTCTTGAGGTCTTGGTACATTTTTGTAGCACCAGGGTGAATAGTGTACCTTGACCGATGTGCTTCCTCCAAGATTTTTTCCTTGGTAGTAGAACAATCTGGTATACAAGTTCTTCCTTTGAATAATAACCTTCCATCATCAGCCAGAAGGAAATCCGGTCTTTGATCTAGTTTCTCTTTAATTTCAACGATCATCGGATCATCACCCTACAGTTCCTTAATTTCTTAGAGTAACTCGGGTTGGAGTCGAATATTAGCAATAAGGACTCCGTCTTTCTTCTCCTCCATATTGAGGTTTAAGTTGGCCATTTGCTCAAGTAGATGCCATTCTTTAACCATCATGCTCGATAATAAGGCCAACGGCTTCCGACTAAGTGCATCAGCTATGGCATTACCTTTTCTGGGGTGATATTGTATAGAGAAGTCGAAATCCTTTAAATATTCCAACCACCGTCTTTGTCTCATATTGAGCTCCTTTTGAGAGAATAAATATTTGAGACTCTTGTGATCAGAATACACCATAAAGGCTTCGCCATAGAGGTAATGTCGTCAAATCTTCAAAGCAAAGACCACAGCTGCCAGTTCTAGGTCATGTACGGGATAATTTTCCTCGTGCTTCCTCAATTGCCGTGAAGAGTAGGCTATAACCTTGCCATGTTGTATTAATACGCAACCTAGGCCAATTCCAGATGCATCATCATATACTTCGAATCCACCTCCTTCCGTAGGTAATGTGAGAATAGGAGCAGTTGTTAGATAATCCTTTAAAGTTTGAAAGCTTTTCTCGCATTCCTTGGACCATATAAAAAGATTCTCCTTCCTTCTCAATCTTGTTAAAGATACCGCAATCTTGAAGAAGTCCTTGATAAATCTTCGGTAATATCCAGCCAATCCCAAGAAGCTTCAGATTTCCGTCACACTAGTAGGTCTTTCCCAGTTCTTTACGGCCTCGACCTTTGAAGGATCGACGGCGATACCGTTTCAAGAAATTATGTGATCGAGAAAAGAAACTTCCTCCAACCAGAAATCACACTTGCTTAATTTGGCATAAAGCTTGTGATCTCTTAATAATTGAAGGGCCTTCTTGAGATGTTCTTCATGTTCTTCCTTTGACTTGGAGTAGATCAAAATGTCATCGATAAATACAACCACAAATTGATCGAGGTATGGCCTGAATACGCTGTTCATTAATTGCATGAATGCAGCATGCACATTTGTTAAGCCAAAAGGCATAGAACTCGTAATGTCCATACCTACTCCGGAATGCAGTCTTGTGAATATCACTTTCCTTGGTCTTTAATTGATGATAACCAGATCGAAGATCGATCTTTGAGAAATATTGAGCTCCAGAAATCTGGTCGAATAATTCATCAATCCTCAGCAATGGATATTTATTCTTGATGGTAAGTTGATTCAATTGCCGATAATCAACACATAACCTCATCGAACCATCCTTATTTTTAACAAAGAGGATCATGGCTCATCAAGGTGAAGTACTTGGTCGGATAAACCCCTTTTCCAATAACTCCAATAGTTGTTCCTTTAACTCCTTCATTTCAATGGCAGACATCCGATATGGAGCTTTTGAAACTGGTGCAGCTCCCGGAATTAAATCAATAGTGAAAACCACTTCTCTCTCGGGAGGAATACCAGGCAACTCGTCCGGAAATATATCAGAATAATCCCGAACGATAGGAATGTCCTTTAGAACGGGTTCCGTGTGCTCGGTCATAGTGATAGAAACTAAGAAACCGACACAACCCTTCCTTAATAATTTCTCGACTTTGAGGGCCGAAATGAGAGACAAGTGTCGAGAATGCCTGATACCAGAAAATATGAGGTTGGGGTACCCCATAAAAGTTACCGTACCCAACTTACAGTTGACACTAGCACCATGTGTAGATAGCCAATCAGCACCCAAAATAACATCATATCCATCCATCTCCATGCATACCAAATCAGCGGGTAAATTATAACCGCTAATTAGAATTTCACTAGTAGGATAGAAGTGTTTAATTCCCGTTCCCGTTCCAATAGGGGTAGTAATAGTGAGTGTAGAATCTAATGGAACATACTTCATAGGTAAAAGACCAGCGAATCTTCTAGATATAAATGAATGCGTAGTTCCGATGTCAAATAAGACAGAGGTAGGCTTGGAGTATATGAAAAGAGTACCTTCCACGACGCCTCCTACCTCGGTAGGTTCCGCATCCATAAGAGCTTGAAGTCTTCCTTACTTTTTGACAATAATAGGAAGCTTTGCCGGTGATGGAGCTTGTTTGTTGAGAAGAGGGCAATTCGGGATCCTATGCTCCCGACTCCCGCATCGAAGACATGCACCGAGCTTTCTCCAACATTCCTCGGCTTTGTGTCCGGGCTTCTCACAATATTTGCATAATTCTTTTGATGTGGCCGATATAGGGACAATTTGCTTATCAAAGGTTCTTAGCTTCTTGTCCCCTTGAAAATTACGTCCACCTTTGTTGAAGTTACGCCCGTCATTGGGCCTTTTCTTCCCGAAGGAAGGTTTGAAACTTCCGGCTCCCGTAACTTGCTCTCTCTTGGCTTCTCTTCCTCGGATGCGATCTGACAACTCCGTTGTATCTTCCAAGAGTTGTGCTCTTCGTACCGCATCACTATATATTTGAATATCCATCGGGGCTAGTTGAGAAATATATTGTGGCTTAATGTCGTTAAGAAATCTCCGTGCCTTCATTTTGTCGGTACCCACGAGACGTGGAGCGTACCGAGATAACCTTGAAAATATAGCTTCATATTCGGCGACCGATAGTCCCCTTTGCTTTAAGGCGGCAAATTCGGTGGCCTTCCTTTCTTGTACTCGGTCGGAGAAGTATTTACTATTGAAGTGTTCCATGAACTCTTCCCATAGTACTTGGTCGTACGGTAAAGTAGCTTCGACCGATTCCCACCAGGCACGTGCATCCCTTTCTAGTTGGAAAGTAGCCAGTAGGACCTTTTCCTCGTCGGCACATTGCATGACTCGGAAAATCCTCTCGATTTCTTTAATCCAATGTTCGGCCTCATCCGGATCCGTAGATCCTGCAAACTTGGGAGGGTTCATGCTTCTGAAATTCCTATGCAAATCGTCAGCTCCTCGGTTTGCACCTCCCTGAGCAACCTGTTGGAGGGCTTAGGTTAAGCCTTGAACGGTGCGCTGCATCTCGCGCCATTGAGCTCTCTCGACGGTCATTTGCGAGAATTAGCCTGAAACCATAATTACAAGGTTTAATTGTTTTATTAATTTATTTATGTCTTGATGTATCTTTTTCTAAAACTTAACCCGTGTTTCTACCCATGCTTACCGGGAAGGTTTTAAGACCTATCTAGTTTCTAGATATTGATCTAAAACATAACCTAAGTTTAGGAATGAACCTATAATTGTGAAACCTAGGATTTTATGTAACCTAGGCTCTGATACCACAAAGACTGTCACGTCCCGACGTGAAATATCGAGGGCGCGACGAGTCGTAATCAAGCGTGTCGATTAGAGCATGTACAATTTTATTTCTAAAGTCAGAAATGAATGAGGAAAATAATACTTTTATTCCATCAAAATCAAGTTTACATCATTAATTCATAAGCCATAAAGGTAATTACAAACTTCCAATCCAAAATACATCATTCTTCTAAAAACACTAATGATCTACATAAACCTAGGTAAAAAGGAAAATCACTCTCTCACTCTTGTCCATTCCTTTGTTCATTTTCATTTCCTGTAACAATTAATCAAAACGTAGGGTGAGCTAAAAGTTCAATAGGATTTTATATCTCTAAGAACCAGGCAATCTTTAAGTATTAACAATTTAAGTAATTTTCTAACTTGTATCGGGAAGTGTATAAACATGAATGGAATTTTCAAGTAATTGAGATAATATGATATCAAGAGGAATTTTCAAGTAATAACTTTGAACAAGTAAAGAATTTCATGTAATTGGCCATTTTCATGCAAGTCAAGTAATTCATGTAATTTTCAAGTAAATAAGTAAACAAGTAACAAGTAAACGAGTACGAATAGTGGAATGCCGTAAAATCTAGCAAGTCATGCACTTCGGTGCAATGCCACACCGTGGTCAATCAACTCCCATGGGTAAAAATACTTTCGGGCGCTCCCCCTAGGACCAGGCCGGGCCCCATTAATGACAGACATTGGGTCAGTGGATCATAAGATCCCAAGTACATTTAGACATCCACTTAACACCATGGCCAGTGAATTTTAAGAATAAGCTCATTTGTAAAAAGTACGGATTTGACAAAAATCTCAGAAGTAACAAGAGAAGTGAATAATAATTTTAAGGCATAATGTTTAACGACATTAAGTCATGGAATTCAAGAAAGAACGGAAACTATGAAGAAAAATCAAGTAATTAGAGTTTAATAGAATTAATTTTATTCCATGGTTTAATCTTGTGTGCATTTGGTTTACAAGTGTTTATACATGTTTACAGGAAGTTTTTGTACATTAGAGATGTATTAGTTTAGCCAAAACGGTGATTTATTATAAAAATTAGAATCTTGTTATGAAAATAGACTTTTATGTCGAAAATAACTCTAACTCGTTGAAAATAATATTAACATGCTGAAAATAATTTTCATATGTTACTTTACTGATAAGATGATAAAAATAAATTTTTTATGCTGGATTTAATTTTTAACATGCTGGAAATTAATATTTAACATGCTAAAATTAATACTTAACATGCTAAAATAATTCTCATACATTAACTTACTGATAGGATGATAAGATAAGTTTGCCATGCTGATTACAGAAATTCTATGATAACAACATAAATTTTATCATGCTGAAAATTATTTTTCTATATTTATTTACTAATTATTTGATAGGAAAATAGAATTATAATGCTGAAAAATAGTTTTAATATACTAAAAATAATTTTAACATGCTAAAAATAATTCTAACATGCTGGAAATAATTTGATCATGCTGGAAGTAATTTTATCATACTGGAAGTAATTTTCATGCATCATTTTACTAATTATTTAATAGGAAATTACGTTTAGCATGAAAAAAAATAGTTTTAAATAGATTTTAACATGCTGAAAATAGTTTGTATATCTCAGTATAAATAAAATAATTTTATCATGTTGGAAGTCATTTTTAACATGCTGAAAATATTTTGCATGTATCAATTTACTAATATGTTTATAATTTACAAATATGGTTAAAAATAGATTTTTACATGAAAAAAATAATTTTATTCTACAAAAATATTTTTTTTTACATTCTGTAAGAATTAAAACATACCAATATTACATTTCCTTATATTTGGTGACTAAATTAACATGGATTTCCAAATGATATAGTTCCTATTGTATAATGACTAAAGTTTAGTCCCACATTGGAAGTTACAAAAAACTTTCATGGCTTTATATGTTGGAGAGCTCACCCTTGGGTCCGACATAGGATGTGGGCTTGAGTTGTTTGTTTGTTTGTGCCGTGCCAATTATTTTTTTCCTCTTAACGCGCTAGCCTAGACTAGTATATTTTTTTAAAATGTCTGTTTGACCCCTGAGGGCGGGAAAATACACTGTATGAACGCTCTATGTCGGGCCAGCGCGTTCAGAACGCGCTACTGATTAATTTAACATTTAATAAATCCTTTAATCCATTAATTCAGCCCATTATAGATTATCCAATGGGCCAATTGTAATCCTAGTCCATTATATGGACTTTTATTGGACTTACTATGATTTATCTAAGGTTTACAGCATTTAATCTCTATTTACTTCTAGTTAATTCAAGTAAATTCAATAAACTAGTTTATTTCATATAGTAAAAAAGTAATTTGATTATTTCATGAAAATTTTAATTACATGATGAAATTGAAAAATTTTATTTTTTATTTTTAATTATCGGGTTTCTACATGAGGTACAACCTGCCCGGCGTCCTAGTGGGAATCCCAGACTCGCGGGGGCTTACGGAGGTCTCATAATGGAGGTCCTAATCCGACGGAAGGAGTATCCGGCGGAGAGTTTCAACCATTACAAGAGTTTGAGGGCTACAATCATCGGAAAATAATATGTGGCGGTCAGTCAACTCCACCAGAGTGGAATGACTGTCAGAACATTCATGTTAAAATTTCCTTTTCATTGTAACATGATTAAGGTTATGCATTCACAAAATTGTAATAAGAGCGAGGGACGTACAATTGATAAAGAAAATTAAGGTAACATGCCGAGATTGAGTATAATTATACTTCATGTTGTTACCAATTTATTTGTGGTTTGCTATCCTACTTACCGGTTTCAATTAGCTGGAACTAAGCATGCTTAAATCGATAATAACCATTTCTGCGTGACAGAACGGTCCGTCTGGATCCGCTCAACGAGCCTCAGCGGTCGGTCGATAGGCCGTGCAGGTCATCCTGGCCTGAAGGTCAGACATGGCCTGAGCGATTTATCGAGGGCCGCGGGGATCCTTGAATGGTCTGGACATGGCCGTCCTGCTCCCGGGCGATTTGGAACGCAAAGACAATAAAGCGGTCAATAAATGGCCGAGGCCCTAGACCACACGATCTATCGCGGGGCCGTTCAAGACAGAGCGGTTCCTGTTAGGACCGCGCCAAGGACGCTATGCCCGAACTCTGACGAGCTCAACTAGGGGTAATGAAAACGACTAATACACAACATGTAGAGCATGAAATTGGGCAATAAGCTACCACTGGAACGAGAACATGAATATGCACATGATAGCATGATCAATTTAATCTTAACACCTGCTAATCCCTACATTAAACAAGGATCATCAAGAAAACCCTAAATCTGACATGCTTCCGCTAGAACCTAGAATTCTCGCAAGATACTACATCGATTTTAGGGCCTTTTAGATCATTAGAAAGAGGACTGAGAGATGAATCTAACCATATACAATACTTAGGGTTCGGTCTGCTAAAACCTACCTTAAACAAGAGAAGAAGAAGGACGATGGTCGCCGGCCGCGATGGGGAACACCTCCAAAAGATCACCGGAATGCACCCTCGTCCACAAACCTGGTCGGCTGCCACAACATCCAATCGCTTCTAGGTCGACTAGGGTTTTATTTTATAGGGTCAATTGGTCTCTAGAGGCATCGATTAGAGGGGATAGAGTCTTCCAAGTTGGTTGCGCGAGATTCGCGCCTTGACCCAGTCACGCCGCCGCCTCGGCTAAAAATTTAAATATTTGGATTAGGGTTTCGATGGATATCGAAAGGGGAATCGATCTAATCATCTAGGCCGTTCGTTTGGGACCAGTTTGGGCTTTAAAAGATCGAGAATTGGGCTCGAATTCGACGATCTAAGGTCCGGCTAGGTCAAGTGTTGATTTGGGCCTAAATCTGCTAATTTGGCTCTCTTAAAATTTTCTTTTGGGTTGGTCGTAGAAGATAATTTATCTAAGTTTTCTATCCTCTATACGATTATAATTTTTTTAGATTTTTATAAATTGGTTAAAATTTGACCTATTGTATTTTTCAAGAATTTTCTTTATCATCATCATCATCATCATCAGAGCCTTATCCCAATTAATTGGGGTCGGCTACATGAATCCTGTTCCGCCAAAGATTTCTATCAAGTGCAATATTCGTATTTAAACCCAAGAAACTAATGTCCTTCCTAATAACATCGCACCATCTCATTTTAGGCCTTCCCCGAGCTCTTTTACTAGCATCCACTAAGATTTGGTCACATATTTTAACCGGCGCTGAGTTAGGGCGACGACACACATGTCCAAACCACCTGAGTCTATTTTCTCTCATTTTACTATCAATTGGAGCTATCCCTAAGTCCTTACGGATACGCTCATTCCTAATCTTGTCTTTCTTAGTCTTGCCACACATCCATCTCAACATCCTCATCTCTGCTACACACATTTTGTGGATGTGTTCCTTTCGTACTGTCCAACACTCGGTACCATATAACAAAGCAGGTCTCACAGCCGTTCTATAAAACCTCCCTTTGAGTTTCACAGGCATACGACGATCACAAAGGACACCTGATGCACTTCTCCATCTTAACCAGCCTGCCTTAATCCTATGTGTAACATCATTATAAATCTCCCCATTCTCTTGTATGATAGACCCTAAATATCGAAAGCTACTACTCTTCTGAATGTTATGTCCAACAATTAGAACCATGTCTTCCTGAACCACTCTCCCATTACTAAAATTACAGTGCATAAACTCTGACATACTCCTACTAATTTTAAAACCTTTAGACTCCAAGGTAAGTCTCCAACGCTCTAACTTAGCATTTAGAGCATCAATACTCTCATCAATTAAAACAATATCATCTGCAAAAAGCATACACCAAGGGATATCCTCATGCAATTGTTTAGTTACTTCATCCATAACTAAGGCAAAGAGATACGGACTTAGTGCAGAACCTTGATGCAAACCTATAGAAACGGAAATTCACCAGTCTCCCCAGCAATAGTTCGAACACTAGTAATAGCGTCGTCGTACATATCCTTAATCAAATCAACATATCCTTGAGAGATTCCTTTCTTTCTTAATGTCCACCAAATCAATTCTCTCGGTACTCGATCGTACGCCTTCTCTAAATCAAGAAAAACTATATACAAATCTTTTCTCATCTCTCTATACTTCTCCATTAGCTGCCGTAGTAAGAAAATAGCTTCTGTAGTAGATCTATTTGGCATAAAATCAAACTGATTTTTCGATACAGTAGTCATACATCGGAGGCGTTTTCAATTACTCTTTCCCAAAGTTTCATAGTATGACTCATAAGCTTAATTCCACGATAATTGTTACAACTTTGAATATCTCCTTTGTTTTTATAGAAAGGAACTACAACACTTTTTCTCCAAACTTCTGGCATTCTCTGTTCCTTTAAAATTTAGTTAGCCACTGAATACCAATATCTCCTAGGCCTTTCCATACTTCAATAGGTAAGCCATCTAGTCCTAAGGCCTTACCCACTTTCATTTTTCTTAAAGCATCCTCCACTTCTGACATCTTAATACGTCTGAAATATTGATATTTATCAAATATTGTGGACTCTTGGGTACCTTCTAAAGATAAATCATTGACGGAATCTCCATTAAGTAACTTCTGAAAATAGCTATGCCACCTCCCTTTAATCTCAAGATCCTTAGTTAAAACCCTTTGATCTTCACCTTTAATGCACCGAACATGATCTAAATCTCTAGTTTTCCTTTCTCTTAATTTAGCAAGTTTAAATATGTCATTTTCACCCTCTCGGGTTCCTAATTTATTATATAAATCTTCAAATGCCTTTGATTTAGCTTCGCTAACTATTTTCTTAACTCTCTTTTTAGCGATTTTATAGGCTTCTAGGGTTTGATCATTTTTGTTAGTTTGCCACACTTTAAAGCATTCCTTTTTTACTCTAATGATATTTTGGATTTCCTCACTCCACCACCAAGTCTCTTTTTCTAAATTCTTTTTACCTTTAGATTCGCCTACGAGTTGTTTTACAACCCTCGTTATACAATTTGTAACATTATTCCACATTACATTAGTTTCTTGTTCTAAATTCCAAATATTTTCCTTTAATAGATGATTTTTAAATGTTTCTAAACTTTTACCTTTTAAATTCTACCATTTAATCTTGGAATAATTATTTATAATGATCTTTCTTTTGAATTTAGGGATAGTGACATCCATTACTAACAACCTATGTTGAGGGGCTAAACTCTCACCAGGAATAACTTTGCAATCTTTACATAAAACTCTATCGACCTTCCTAATGAGAAAATAGTCAATTTGACTTATATGTGTTCCACTCTTGTACGTTATTAAGTGTTCGTCCCTCTTCTTAAAGAAGGTATTAGTAATTGCTAGATCATAGGCCATAGCAAAATCAAGAATAGTGTTACCCATATCATTTCTATTGCCAAAACTAAGTCCTCCATGAATCCTCTCATAGCCTCTATTATCTTTACCCACATGACCATTAAGATCCCCTCCAATAAAGATTCTCTCTTCACTAGGGATATTTTGGATCAAACTATCAATAGCCTCCCAAAATTGCTTTTTAATGCTCTCTTCTAATCCTACTTGAGGTGCATATGCACTAATTATATTCAAAGTATCCTCACCTAAGATAAGTTTAATTAACATTAGTCTATCCCCCAATCTATTTACTTCCACAACTCTGTCTTTTAAGTTTTTATCTATTATTATAGCGACACCATTTCTAGAATTATTATTACCCGTATACCAAATTTTATATCCATCAATGTCTTTAGCTTTATGTCCTTTCCACCTAGTTTCTTGTAAGCAAGCTATGTTAATCCTCATGTCCTTCATTAACTTAACTAATTCTAAACTCTTACCCGTTAAAGTTCCTATATTCCAAGTAGCTAGACGGATCCTATATTTTTGGACTTGCTTCTTTACCCGTGTGCGTCCAACCCCACATAAGAATTTTCTTTATAATTTCCTTTTATTTTATTTAATAATACACCGTGGTGTTACAAAAACTAATGATGAGTGCTTTTATTGTGGTATGCATGGCCATGTCATGGATGATTGTAATATCATGAAGAAAGATGATCAACGTGGATGCAAAGATAAATCTGTTTTCGAAAGATAAAGAAATGTTTCTTATTTTTACTGTGGATTGCATGGTCACATCATGAAAAAGTACTTTTCAAAGAAACATGGCGACTTGCATGTGATCAATGTGAAATCTTCTCATCAAAACAAATTTAATGCTGAGCACGCTATGCATGGAAGAAGAGTTGCATTTGTTAAAAGAAATTTGTTTGGAAAGAGCACCCATGCTTGTTGCTTCTATTGTGGAAAATATGGTCACAGGATAGAAGATTGTTGGGCAAAATTGAATGATGATTCTTATCCATCTAGGATGAATGTTAGGTTTAATTTTGCTAAATCTAGAGCTTTTGCAAATAAAAGATGGAATGCTTTTGAAAACTTTTTTACTCATAAAAAGAAGTCTTTTGCTAGAATTGCTCCTCCTCATTATTTTTATTGTAAAAATTATGGACATATGCTTGAGGATTGCAAAATCATGAGAATGGATGATTTGAATGCATTCAAGATGAAAAGAACATGTGGTAAAAATGTCACTAACCCCAGGGACCCAAGAAGTCTTGGGTGCCTAAATCTGTCAAATAGGTTGATCTCTATGCAGGTGTGCCTTGAGGAAATAAAGAATAAAATGGGTTCCAATAAATAGGAACAAGGCACACTCATTCTGTAATGCCTCATATTTTTTTCAGATATTTTTCGGATCATTTTCGTGGGTCTCGGAGTGTATTTTGTGCTTTACATGTATTTTCCATGCTGTACCTTCGGAACTCTATGCAGGGCGAACCGTGGCGTTCTCCGACTCCGGGACACTACCGACGTGTTGTGCTCCTCCCGAGGATCGTGGTGGTAATTTTTCATAATTTTTTGAATTTCCAGAATTTTTAGGTTTTTCTATATATACTAACCTCCTTTTCTCTCTCTTCCCATCTCTCATTTCTCACTCTCTCCCTCTCTTCTTCGGCGGCCGACGGAGGTGGACAGGGGTGAGGCGGCGAGGATCATGGGGCGTGGAGCGGCGAGGATGGAGTGAGGATCGTGATGGTGGAGGCAGTTCGTGGGATCGCGAGCTGGCGGAGCTTTAACAACATTTTCTTCGTGGATCGGCATCCATGACGCGTCAAATCTTCGATGGAGGTAGGGAGATGGACCCTCAGCTCGTGTACTTCATTTCCCGCGAGTTTTGTAGGCCGTGGTGAGCCGAGTGGGTTTATTTGGGCGTTTTGGGAAAAAAATCATGATTTTGGGGTGAGCGATGGATCTCCCGTTTTACGGCATTTTTTGGCTGATCCAGGGCTTTAGATGCATGCTAGGAGGCTTGGGGATGGATTCCCCTTTGTTTCCCCATCATCGGGTGATGATCGGGGCGTGTATGGGCGTTTTTGGGATTTCTCGCCGTTTTTGTGCTCGAGACGATTTAGCGGTCGTTCCAGTGACCGCTAGGGGCGCTAGCGGTCGTGTGGAGACCGCTAGGGTCCCCTTATGTCGGTTTGGGCCTCGCGGTCGCACGATAGACCGCCAGGGCCCTTAGCGGTCTGGTGAAGACCGCTAGGATTTGGTTAGCGGTCAGGGCATGACCGTTTATCCACGTTTTGGTCAGTAGAGGTCGGTGGGGTAGCGGTCTCGCGACTGACCGCTACGATACGCCTAGCGGTCGGGTGGACGACCGCCACCTTCCTTGGCTATCCTGGAGTGACCGCTAGGGGTTCGTGTGTTCTAGGCTGGCATTAGCGGTCTAGGGGTAGACCGCTAGGCGATTCCTTGGGCTCGTCGTGCCGTTTACTGTCGTGTTGGTCTCCGGTCGACCCGGTTGTGACCCAGTGGTCGACTTTCGGCCTCGTGAGTGTCTCGGACACCCCGTGAGTTCCGTGTCCATATGTCTGGGATGTCTGTAGGTACCGTCTTATCTCGATTAGCATGCCCGTAAATTTAGAGAGTCCAAGTGACCCTGCGTGTGTTCCGGGCTTTTGTGTTACGCTTGATCAAGTCACCGTGTATCGGTGTGAGTGCGGTGGGATTCCCCCGCATGTCGTGGGTTTCTGCGGAAGATGGTTCCCGACTGGGCCAAGTGTATGGCCTTGGAATGCGAGTCCAGTCATTCAGCCTGGGGCTGGAGGTTTCTCGCTTTTCCCTGGGATGGGGAATCGGCGTGGCGGCTTGTGAGCTACCTTGGGAATCGTGCTTCTGTGCTTTTTCGTGTGGGCTGTGTGTGTGGCCCGTGGACTGTGAGTCCAATTACCCAGCCTGGGGCTAGAGGGTTTCTTAGTTCCCTTTTTGAGGGAATGGTCTCAACAGTTGTGAACTGCCTTGTGAGTCATCGTGCCGAGATTTCTGACCCTAGGGTTAGGGTAGATTGACGGCGTGGAGCCGTTCGGTGCAACGGTCTTGACCCCGAGTCTTGTGACTCAAGGACCGTTAGATTTAGTGAGTCTAGAGGACTATCCGGAGTCCAGTGGCTCGGCACCACTTGGTTCTTCTCGACTTTTGCATAGGGTGCGTGCTTGTTTATCAGAGTTTCTCCTTGGAGAGTGGTCACATCAGTGACTCCCCACTAGTCGTAGCCTTCCGACACGTGAGTGGTCCCACTAGGGAGTGGTGGCGAGGCTACCCTGAGAGACGGTTTTACAGTGGTTTCTGTCGGGCCCCACATCTACCAGCCAGAGTCCGACTGAGGGGAAAACCAGTCAGAGGGCCAGACCAGAGACGCACGGTCTGTGTGTGCACACGTGGTTGGGGGTAGTTGGACCCGCACTGACGAGCACGACCCCAGCTAGTCACTTGTTCTGTGGTTACTAGTACGGTGTCCCTATTCCACCAGGGGTCGAGGGGGGGCACCTGAGGTGCGGTCTATGTCGTCAGTGGACGCATCCGGCCTTGCTTCTGGTGGGCAGGTACTCCTGTCACGTGAGACGTGACTCTCCTATTTTCGGGTTCTATTTTCGTCTGCGAGACGTAGTTTCTGGAGCCTTCCAGCGTGCTTTCCTGAGGTAGTGGCCAGGGGTGCTCGGTGGGGATTATCGAGGCCTCACCGTGCCAGTGTGGGACTATGTGGTCCCGGTTGGTCGTGCCTATGTGGGCGGGCTTCTGTGGTAAGTTTACCGTGAGTGTTTCCTCGGTAGGCTTGGTGTTAGAGTGGTCCGGTTCCCCATTGTGAGATCGGGGTTTCCCCTTTCTGTTGCCAGTAGGAGTAGCTGTAGTGCCGAGTTTTTGACCGGCCACCGGTTCGCTGTTCCTGCTGTAGTTGTAGCTGCTTTCCTTTCCGCTATCATCGCTATAATGCCCCGGGTTTTTCTGATCTTTTTGGATCATTTTAGTAGGTCTCGGAGTGTGTTTTGTGCTTTACACGTGTTTTTCCCTGATGTGCCTTCGGAACTCTGTGCAGGGTAAACCGTGGCGTTCTTCGACTCTGGGACAGTACCACTGCGTTGTGTTCCTTCCGAGGATCGCGGAGGTAATTTTTCGTAATTTTTTGAATTTATCAAATTTTTGGGTTTTCCTATATATACTAACCCTTTTCTCTTTCCCCCTCTCATTCTCTCTTTCTCACTCTCTCTCATCTCTTTCTCTCCCCCTCTCCCCGGGCGGCCGACGGTGGCGGAGGAGGGCGAGGCGGCGATGGCGGGAAGCGAGGAACGGGGAACGGGTC
Source organism: Amorphophallus konjac (assembly GCA_022559845.1). Classification (NCBI taxonomy): domain Eukaryota; kingdom Viridiplantae; phylum Streptophyta; class Magnoliopsida; order Alismatales; family Araceae; genus Amorphophallus; species Amorphophallus konjac. The sequence continues at coordinate 130,482,672 of CM040126.1, read as the reverse complement.
GTGGATCGAGGGCCGGTGGCGCGTGGAAGCTCAGCCGAGGGTTCGTGGAGCGGCGAGGGTTTCACGGCGTTTTCTTCGCGGATCGGCGAGCTCGGGGCGCGAAATCTTCGGTGGAGGTAGGGAGATGGACCCCCAGCTCGTGCACTTCCTTTCCCGCGAGTTTTGTAGGCCGTGGTGAGCCGAGCGGGCGTAATCGGGGATTTTTGGGGAAAATCCATGTTTTAGGGCTTGTGGGCCGATCTCCCGTTTCATTGTATTTTTGGCCGATCCGAGGCCTTAGATGCATGCTAGGGGCTATTTGGGGGCTTCCCCCTTGTTTTCCCCCTCTCCCGTGGAGGTATGGGGGCGTGGGACATTTTTTGGGTCGTTACCCGCCGTTTCGCGCTCGGACGGGTGTGACGGTCCTTCCAGTGACCGTCACAGCCTGTGACACCCCAGGGTGGGTGAGTCACTAGGCCCGTTAGCCTTTTTGGTGGTCTGTGCGTGTGACGGTCCCACGATAGACCATCACAGCTCTGTGACGCGCCTGGGGTGGGCCGTCAGGATGAGTTGACCGTGCTTTTAGGCATTGGTTTGACCGTTCGGGGTCAAGACCTGTGACGCACCAAGCCTGGCGCGTCACAGCCTTGTAACGCCCCTGTCCGGGTGCGTCAGAGCAGACGCGTACCGACCTTTTAACGCACCAAGAGTGGTTCGTTACAGACTGTAACGCACCGAGTGGGACGCGTTACAGTTGATTTTCCCCGTGTCTTGTAACGCACCTGGACTGGCGCGTCACATGATGTGACGCACCAGGGCTGGCGTGTTAGAGACTGTGACGCGCCAGAGAGGGTGCGTCACATGCAACTTGCAGCCTGGTGTGTGACGGCCCTTCGTGGGTGCGTCAGGGTGGTTGTGACGGTCGAGGCATGGACCGTCACAGACTGTGACGGCCCAAGACTAGACCGTCAGGCTCAGTGTTGCACCGAGGTGAGTTTTTTGGTGTTCTTCACCTTGTTCTGCGATGTGTGGATCCCCGGTCGACCCGGTTGGGACCCAGTGGTCGACCTGCGGTCTCGTGAGTGTCCCAGACACCCATGGGATTCTGTGTCCATATTTTGAGGGTGTCGGGAGGACCGTGTTACCCCGTTTAGCGTGCCCGTGGGTTTGAGAGTCTGAGTGACTTCTCGTGGGTCGGGCTTTCGTGTTACGCTAGACTGAGTCACCGTGTATCGGTGTGTGAGCGGTGGGGTTTCCCCCGCATGACCGTGAGTTTTCCTGGAAGATGATTTCCGAGTGGGCCATGTGTTTGGCCTTGGACTGCGAGTCCAGTTATCGGCGTGGCGGCTTGGGTGCTACCTTGGGAATCGTGCTTCTGTGCTTTCCACGTGGGCCGTGTGTGTGGCCTTGGACTGTGAGTCCAGTTGCCCTGGCTGGGACTGGAAGGCTTCTCAGTTCCCTTCCCGAGGGAATGGTCTCGGCGGCTCGTGAGCTGCCTCGGTATTCGTGCTACCGTGATTTTAGACCTAGAGATTGGACGAGATTGACGGCCTTGTGCTGTCACGTGCAACGGTCTTGACCCCGAGTCTTGTGACTCAAAGACCGTTGGGTGTAGTGCATCTAGAGGACTATCCAGAGTCCAGTGACTTAGCGTCACTTGGGTTTTCTCGACTCTCGCGTAGGGTGTGTGCACGGCCGTGGACTGTGAGTCCCGTTTATTCTCCGACTGTGGTCACCGTGCGACGGTGCTAGTACGTGGGATGGTCCCCGTACTTTGTCGGGTTTGGACGCTGTTTTCCTTCGACTTGAGAGTCTGCTCTCTCAGTGACCCTCCACTAGTCGTAGCCCACCAGTACGCGTGTGCTGGTCGCACCAGGGAGTGGTGTACGGGCTTACCCTTAGAGGCGGTTTGTGGACCGGTTGCCGTCGGGCCCCACGTCTTGCAGCCAGAGTCCGGCTGAGGGGAAAACCGGTCAGAGGGCCAGACCAGGGACGCGCGGTCTGTGTGTGCACACGTGGTTGGGGGCGGTTGGACCCACGTCGACGGGCGTGACCCCAGCTAGTCACTTGTTTGTGGTTACTTGTACGGTGTTCGTGCCTTTGGTAGGAGCTACCACGCCAGGCGGTTCACCTGCGGTGCGGTGTAAGACGTCAGGGGACGCTACCGGCTGTGCTTCTAGTGGGAGGTACTCCTGTCGAGTCGGGAGTGACAGACTGTCAGTTTCCGTGACTTTGACCTTCGGTTTCGGTCGTGTCGACCGTTGAGTTTCGGTTGTTTCGCCGCGGCGCGTGTGTTGGTTTTCGCACCGTCAGACTAGTGCCAGTGACTCTATCGAGGTTCCGTCTTGTTGTGCGGTACCCACGATCGGATGGTCGGGGTTGCACCTTGGACAGCGTGTCCAGGTCGGCTGTGTCCGGGGGACAGGTCTCTACGGCATGGTTGCCGTTTGTTTTTACTTCGGTAAGCGGTTCTAGTGTAGTCCGGTAGCCTCGACCGCGAGGTCAGGGTGTGTTTCTGATACAGTAGGAGTAGTTGTAGTGCCGTGTTTCGACCGGCCACCGGCTTTACTGTTCCTGCTATTGCGGTTGCTCTTGTAGACTCCCTTTCCGCCACCGCCGTTGTTTCCGGTTGGGGTTCCGCGGGACCCCTGCTGAGTCTCTATCTTGGAGACTCATTCCCTGCTTTTCAGGTGTGGCGGCTCTTCCTCGAGGTTCGAGGGCGCGGAGCGGAGGTTCTCAGTTGCCAGCTTGCCGGGCCGAGTGTTCACTTGGCATGTGGTACGCTTTACTGCTTTAGACTGTACTTTCTGTTGGACTGGACTCTGTTGTAGCTGTAGTTGTTCTTTCTTTCAGCTTGTTGTTGTTGGTTGTCCTGCTTTATTTCCTATTTCTTTGTGCCTCCACACTCCTTTTAGCCCTTCCGAGCCCTCCCGGCTCGTGAGCGGCGGTGCGAGTCTCGGGTTATCGGGCCTTTCTGATAATCGGATTCTCGGGTCGTTACAGCTGGTATCAGAGCGGTGGTTGTGGGCGTACATAGGAATTCGAGATATTGCAGTGATCAGAGTCCATAAGATCCAGTACAGTCGGCAGCTGGCTTAGGGTTTTGTGTTCGCTTTCCGCCTAGTTTCTCGCTTGAGAGCTTGAGTGCGCTGTGCGGCGTTGTGAAGGTGGTTGCTGTCCACGGCTTTCGTGCCAGCATGGGGTCTAAGGATCGAGGTTGAGAGCCTTCTCCCTCATCGGTGGTGGCCCTGGTTGTATGGCATTGGGCAGAGGTTGCTGGCAGGCGTGAGCTCGCGGTGCTGCGTTCGAGGTATCTGCAGCGTGGTCAGGTGGCTGGAGAGGATTGTTCATGGTTAAGTGGCCGTGAGTGTGCTCTGAGGAGTTGCTGTCGATTTTGGCCACTCCAGCTTGAGGTTTATCCAGCCCCTGAGGTGTTCAGGTCGTGGATTAAGGTGGCAGAGCGGGTGTTCTGATCGAGAAGTGTGCTCAGGTGAGCGGAGGATCTTCTCAGTGAGCTGCTATTTTGTCGAGCCTGATGTCTTTGTCGTGCTCTGGGGCATCAGAAATGACATGTCGGTCTCGATGGTTTTGTGGATTTCGAGGCAAGATTGGGTTGTGGTGTCCCAGTAAGTCTTGCTCCTGCGCCCTTGTGTGCGAATGGGTTGTGTTCGCCCTGGAGTTGGCTTGAGATGTGAAGGCTCCACGGCGAGTTCGGGACTCGAGGATGAGCGTTGGCGGTTGCCGGTTATGGCTCGTGTTGCGGCTCTTTGCGTGGCGTGTTGCAGTTTGAGGAATTGCAGCAGTGGTGCATCGAGAGATGCTGTGATTGTGGTCTGACGTGACACTCGTTGAGTGTGTCAGAGGCGCTGACCTTATGGAAGCGATGGCTTTCCTTGGTGCTGGATGGTGCTGTTTCCAGCATGCGCGAGGTTCGAGGTCAGGTCGAGCGTGGAGTTCTTCCGTTGGTCGAAAGTGCGTTTGGTCTCCCCTTTGGTTGGAGAGATTGTGTTGGGCTAAGGTTCGTCGTCTTGCATTGGGTGCCCGGATTGGTTGGCCTTGTGTGCCATGAAGTCCGTGCGAGACGTGCTCCTTGTCTTGGCATGGCGGTTGCCTGTGAGAAGTTGTGCCCCTTCCCTTGTCGTGTTAGGGTGTTGGCACTTTTCCAGAAGGACGAGTGCCGGTTGGGCGGTGTTTTCAAGAATTTGTGGCTGTGCGCGCAGATCAGAGTGCGCAACAGAAGCGTGGTGGGCTTGTGACCCATTGGTTCAGGATCGTAGCGTGGGTTGCTACGGGCGGATTCCTGAGTTTGCGTTGAGCATTGGAGGATTGGTTCCTCGGTGTGAAATGTGTTGTTGCCGTGCCGTTGCTCGAGGTATTATGGTTCTTGGCACTGGCAGGATGAAGTGTTGGGGAATGTGCTGGCTAGTGCGCCGCATGAGTACCCTATTCCTGTGATGGAAGACGTGTCAGGCGTCGGTATTGGACCTGGATGGGGTTGTTGAGGATGTCGCCTGACGATGGTCGAGGACGTGTTGGTCAGAGTCGGTGGCTTGGTGTCCGACTTGTGTTCCCAGTCGTGTCCTCGGTTGAGATCGTGTTTTGAGGAAGTGGTCTCTGGCAGACGATGGGTCCCGGTTGGCGGCCGTGAGTGGCTGGTGAGCCTAACCGTGTGACCGACCACAGCAACGTCTGTTGGTTCTACGGTCTTGTCGGATTGTGACGGTGAGACGTATAATCGATCGGGGACCCAGAGTGCTTTGGTCGTGGTATCGGCAACTAGGTCGCCGTGAGCACTGTTCAGGTGGTGTCCCGTGGCTCTGTGGTAAGGGCGGAATCGGGATTGGCAGGTGTCCACTTGGATTGATCGAAGGATTTGATGAGACCAGATGTAAGAGTGACGCCTTTGGGCAGAGGCCTTTTGTGAGATTGGCGTCGGATTGGTGGTCCTTGATAGGACGTTGGTGTCGTAATGGTTATCCCTGGTTTGGTGACCAACATGGGATGATTTCCCTGTAAGTCTGAGTCTAGTGAGGTGATGACTGAAGACGCCAGGATCTTATCATTTGGTTTCATCGTGTTCCCCGAGAAGGTCGAGTTGGTGCGATGTTCGAGCTCGGATGCGGAGTCCGAGAGGAGTGTAGCTCGAGATGTGGCATTGGTCTGTGTGTGAGTCAGCGGATGGCCTGCTGTGAGTTGGATCGTGCCTGTTGGGCCGGTGGAGGTTTTCCGTGGACGTGTATCGGGCGACCAGTGGATGGTCTTTTCACAGACAGAAGATGCTGGTTGTCGGGGCTCGAGCGTGGCGAGAGCCGTGCGCCAGTGAGACTTTTGGTGGTCGTTTCTGTGATGTGCCTTCCCGGACGGGATCTGGGCTTTGTCGAAGTTTGTCTTCTGACAAGAGTTGGCACAGTGTTATATCCGGCTTTCGGCTTGCCATGTGTGGGGTGTTTCTTGGTGCTGAGCCGATGTTCTGGTTGCGGTCTGCTGAGAGGACTGCTTGAGCTGGTGGAGGTTCTATTTTGGTTGCTCCCTTAAGGAGGGTGTGCGACCTGTCAGCTGGTTGTGAAGCTGATGTGCGATTTGTTTGCTGACCATAGGATGGATCGGTAGCTGTTTCTCGTGGCGAGGGTGTGTTTCCTCGGTGAGCAAGTTTGTGACTACGGTGCCATGGTGGATTCTCGCGTTGTCTGAGGTGATGCCAGACTGTGTCCTTTGGTATATGCCTGCTCTGTTGGCCAGTGTGCTCGGCGCAAGGAGCGAGGTGTTGTTTGTGATTGTAAGTCTGGCTGTGTCCCTCAGGATCGGTGTTTTCGTGAGGATCGAGGTTTTCTGTGCTGGGGCTCTGACAGCGTGTCAGTTGGTTCGGTGTTCTTCCCCTGTGACTTCGTGCTTGGTCCTGAATTTCGAGGACGAAATTCCTTTAAGGGGGGAGGGCTGTAATGCCCCGGGTTTTTCAGATCTTTTTGGATCATTTTAGTAGGTCTCGGAGTGTGTTTTGTGCTTTACACGTGTTTTTCCCTGATGTGCCTTCGGAACTCTGTGCAGGGCAAACCGTGGCGTTCTTCGACTCCGGGACAGTACCACTGCGTTGTGTTCCTTCCGAGGATCGCGGAGGTAATTTTTCATAATTTTCTGAATTTATCAAATTTTTGGGTTTTCCTATATATACTAACCCTTTTCTCTTTCCCCCTCTCATTCTCTCTTTCTCACTCTCTCTCATCTCTTTCTCTCCCCCTCTCCCCGGGCGGCCGACGGTGGCGGAGGAGGGCGAGGCGGTGATGGCGGGAGGCGAGGAACGGGGAACGGGTCGTGGATCGAGGGCCGGTGGCGCGTGGAAGCTCAGCCGTGGGTTCGTGGAGCGGTGAGGGTTTCACGGCGTTTTCTTCGCGGATCGGCGAGCTCGGGGCGCGAAATCTTCGGTGGAGGTAGGGAGATGGACCCCCAGCTCGTGCACTTCCTTTCCCGCGAGTTTTGTAGGCCGTGGTGAGCCGAGCGGGCGTAATCGGGGATTTTTGGGGAAAATCCATGTTTTAGGGCTTGTGGGCCGATCTCCCGTTTCATTGTGTTTTTGGCCGATCCGAGGCCTTAAATGCATGCTAGGGGCTATTTGGGGGCTTCCCCCTTGTTTTCCCCCTCTCCCGTGGAGGTATGGGGGCGTGGGACGTTTTTCGGGTCGTTTCCCGCCGTTTCGCACTCGGACGGGTGTGACGGTCCTTCCAGTGACTGTCACAGCCTGTGACGCCCCAGGGTGGGTGAGTCACTAGGCCCGTTAGCCTTTTTGGTGGTCTGTGCGTGTGACGGTCCCACGATAGACCGCCATAGCTCTGTGACGCGCCTGGGGTGGGCCGTCAGGACGAGCTGACCGTGTTTTTAGGCGTTGGTTTGACCGTTCGGGGTCAAGACCTGTGACGCACCAAGCCTGGCGCGTCACAGCCTTGTAACGCCCCTGTCGGGGTGCGTCAGAGCAGACGCGTACCGACCTTGTAACGCACCAAGAGTGGTCCGTTACAGACTGTAACGCACCGAGTGGGACGCGTTACAGTTGATTTTCCCCGTGTCTTGTAACGCACCTGGACTGGCGCGTCACATGCTGTGACGCACCAGGGCTGGCGCGTTAGAGACTGTGACGCGCCAGAGAGGGTGAGTCACATGCAACTTGCAGCCTGGTGTGTGACGGCCCTTCGTGGGTGCGTCAGGGTGGTTGTGACGGTCGAGGCATGGACCGTCACAGACTGTGACGGCCCAAGACTAGACCGTCAGGCTCAGTGTTGCACCGAGGTGAGTTTTTTGGTGTTCTTCGCCTTGTTCCGCGATGTGTGGATCCCCGGTCGACCCGGTTGGGACCCAGTGGTCGACCTGCTGTCTCGTGAGTGTCCCAGACACCCATAGGATTCTGTGTCCGTGTTTTGAGGGTGTCGGGAGGACCGTGTTACCCCGTTTAGCGTGCCCGTGGGTTTTAGAGTCTGAGTGACTTCTCGTGGGTCGTGCTTTCGTGTTACGCTAGACTGAGTAACCGTGTATCGGTGTGTGAGCGGTGGGGTTTCCCCCGCATGACCGTGAGTTTTCCTGGAAGATGATTCCCGAGTGGGCCATGTGTTTGGCCTTGGACTGCGAGTCCAATTATCGGCGTGGCGGCTTGGGCGCTACCTTGGGAATCGTGCTTCTGTGCTTTCCACGTGGGCCGTGTGTGTGGCCTTGGACTGTGAGTCCAGTTGCCCTGCCTGGGGCTGGAAGGCTTCTCAGTTCCCTTCCCGAGGGAATGGTCTCGACGACTCGTGAGCTACCTCGGTATTCGTGCTACCGTGATTTTAGACCTAGAGATTGGACGAGATTGACGGCCTTGTGCTGTCATGTGCAACGGTCTTGACCTCGAGTCTTGTGACTCAAGGACCGTTGGGTGTAGTGCGTCTAGAGGACTGTCCAGAGTCCAGTGACTTAGCGTCACTTGGGTTTTCTCGACTCTCGCGCAGGGTGTGTGCGCGGCCGTGGACTGTGAGTCCCGTTTCTTCTCCGACTGTGGTCACCGTGCGACGGTGCTAGTACGTGGGATGGTCCCCGTACTTTGTCGGGTTTGGACGCTGTTTTCCTTCGACTTGAGAGTCTACTCTCTCAGTGACCCTCCACTAGTCGTAGCCCACCAGTACGCGTGTGCTGGTCGCACCAGGGAGTGGTGTACGGGCTTACCCTTAGAGGCGGTTTGTGGACCGGTTGCCGTCAGGCCCCACGTCTTGCAGCCAGAGTCCGGCTGAGGGGAAAACCGGTCAGAGGGCCAGACCAGGGACGCACGGTCTGTGTGTGCACACGTGGTTGGGGGCGGTTGGACCCACGTCGACGGGCGTGACCCCAGCTAGTCACTTGTTTATGGTTACTTGTACGGTGTTCGTGCCTTTGGTAGGAGCTACCACGCCAGGCGGTTCACCTGCGGTGCGGTGTAAGACGTCAGGGGACGCTACCGGCTGTGCTTCTAGTGGGAGGTACTCCTGTCGAGTCGGGAGTGACAGACTGTCAGTTTCCGTGACTTTGACCTTCGGGTTTCGGTCGTGTCGACCGTTGAGTTTCGGTTGTTTTGTCACGGCGCGTGTGTTGGTTTTCGCACCGTCAGACTAGTGCCAGTGACTCTATCGAGGTTGCGTCTTGTTGTGCGGTACCCGCGATCGGATGGTCGGGGTTGCACCTTGGACAGCGTGTCCAGGTCGGCTGTGTCCGGGGGACAGGCCTCTACGGCATGGTTGCCGTGTGTTTTTACTTCGGTAAGCGGTTCTAGTGTAGTCCGGTAGCCTCGACCGCGAGGTCAGGGTGTGTTTCTGATACAGTAGGAGTAGTTGTAGTGCCGTGTTTCGACCGGCCACCGGCTTTACTATTCCTGCTGTTGCGGTTGCTCTTGTAGCCTCCCTTTCCGCCACCGCCGTTGTTTCCGGTTGGGGTTCCGCGGGACCCCTGCTGAGTCTCTATCTTGGAGACTCATTCCCTGCTTTTCAGGTGTGGCGGCTCTTCCTCGAGGTTCGAGGGCGCGGAGCGGAGGTTCTCAGTTGCCAGCTTGCCGGGCCGAGTGTTCACTTGGCATGTGGTACGCTTTACTGCTTTAGACTGTACTTTCTGTTGGACTGGACTCTGTTGTAGTTGTAGTTGTTCTTTCTTTCAGCTTGTTGTTGTTGGTTGTCCTGCTTTATTTCCTATTTCTTTGTGCCTCCACACTCCTTTTAGCCCTTCCGAGCCCTCCCGGCTCGTGGGCGGCGGTGCGAGTCTCGGGTTATCGGGCCTTTCCGGTAATCAGATTCTCGGGTCGTTACAATCGCTGTTCTCGGTTGGGGTTCCGCGGGATCCCTACTGAGCCAGTGACAGGAGGCTCACCCCTGCTTTTCAGGTGCGGCAGTTCTTCCTCGAGATTTGAGGGTGCTGTGCGGAGGTTCTTAGTTGCCAACTCGTCGGGCCGAGTGTTCACTTGGCATATGGTACATTTTACTGCTTTAGACTGTACTTTCTGTTGGACTGGACTCTGCTGTTGTAGTTTGTTTATTTATTTCTATTAATTGTTAAATTTTCCTGCTTTATTTCCTATTTCTTTGTACCTCCACACTCCTTTTAGCCCTTCCGAGCCCTCCCGACTCGTGGGCGACGGGCCAGGATTCGAATGGTATCGGGCTCCTCCCGGTATCTGGATCTTAGGTCGCTACAGATGGTATCAGAGCAGTGGTTGTGGACATACATAGGAATTCAAGATATTGCAGTGATTAGAGTCCATAAGGTCTAGTACAGTCGACAGCTGGCATAGGGTTTCGTGCATGTTTTTTGCTTTGTTTCTCGCTTGAGAGCTTAAGTGCGCTGCGCGATGTCGGCGCTGTAAGATGGTTGCTGTTCGCGGCTTCCGTGCCTGCATGGGTCTAAGGATCGAGGTCGAGAGCTTTATCCCTCATCGGTGGTGGCCCCGGTTGTGCTGCGTTGAGCAGAGGTTGCCGGCAGGTGCGTCGCTACGGTGTTGCGTTCGAGGTGTTTGCTGCGAGGTCAGGCGACTGGCGAGGATTGTTCGTGATTAAGTGGCTGTGAGCGTGCTCTAAGGGAGTTGTTATTATGTTTGGCCACTCCAGCTTGAGGTTTATCTAGCCCCTGATGTTTTAAGGTCGTGGTTTAAAGTGGCAGAGCGGGTGTTCTGATCGAGAGGTGCGCTCGGGTGAGTGGAAGGTCTTCTCGGTGAGCTACTGATTGCCGAGCCTGATGTTGTCGTCGTGCTCTGTGGCATCAGGAATGACGTGTCGGTCCCGATTGTTTTGTGGATTTCGAGGTAGGATTGGGCTGTGGTGTCCCAGTAAGTCTTGTTCCTGCGCTCTTGTGTGCGAATGGGTTGTGTTCACCTTGGATTTGACTTGAGCTGTGAAGGTTCCGCCGTGAGTTCAGGACTCGAGGATGGGCGTTGATGGTTGTCGATTATGGCTCATGTTGCGGCTCTTGGTGTGGTGTGTTGCGGTTCGAGGAATTACAGTGGTGGTGCATCGATAGATGCTGTGATCGTGATCTGACGTGACACTCCCTGAGTGTGTCGGAGGCACTGACCTGACGAGGTAATGATTTTCTCAATGTTGGAAGGCGATGTTCCCAGCATGCACGAGGTTCGAGGTCAGGTCGAGCGTGGAGGTTTTTCCGTTGGTCGGAGGAGTGTTGGTTTCTCCCTTAGTTGGAGAGATTATGTTTGGCTAAGGTTCATCGTCTTGCATTGCGTGTCCGGATTGGTTGGCCTCTGTGTGCCATGAAGTCCGTGCGAGACGAGTTCCGCTTTTTGGCAAGGTGGTTGCCTGTGAGAAGTCTTGCCCAAATCCCTTGTTGCGTCAGGGTGTGTTGGCACTGCTCTGGAAAGACGAGTGCTGGTTGGGCGGTGTTCGCATTCTTGGCTGGTGCTGGAATTTTCGATGCCTGACAGATCGGAGTCTGCGGAGTTGCAGAAGATTGCCAGATTAAGAGAGAGAATATGTGCTTTGGGTTCGAGGTAATGGAGCTTTCCTCACCCTATTTTCTGAAGTTGGCCAGCCGAGTTGTGGATTATCGGGATGGTGAGTCCCGAGTTGCCGTGTTGGCGGTGCGCGTGTGGATCAGAGTGCGCAGCGGAAGCCTGGTGGGCCCATAACCCACAGGTTCAAGATCGTAGCGTTGGTTACTATGGGCGGATTTCCTAAGGTTGCGTTGAGCATCAGAGGATTGGTTCCTCGATGTGAGACATGTTATTGCCGTGCCGTTGCTCGAGATATCGTGGTTCTTGGCACTGGCAGGATGGAGTGTTGGGGAAAAATGTTGGCAAGTGTGCCGCTTGAGTACCCTGTTCCTGTGATGGAAGCTGTGTCAGGTGTCGGTGTTAGACCCGGATGGGGTTGTTGAGGATGTCACCTGACGGAGGTCGAGGACGTGATGGTCAGAGTCGGTGGTTCGGTGCCCGACTTGTGTCGCAAGTCATGTTCTCGGATGAGATCGTGTTCTAGAGGAAGTGATCTCTCAGAGATTTTGGGTTCTGGTTGGTAGCTGCGAGTGACTGGTAAGGCTAGTCTCGTAGTCGACCATGGTAAGGTATGTATTGCTTGGAGACCCGTGTGCATTGGTCGCAGCGTCGGCGACCAGGTTGCCGTAATATTGGATGGCACTTTCCTCCCCTAGAGACGTGTGCCACGAATTCTTCCCGTGGTGTCCCATGGCTCTGTGGTGAGGGCGGAATCGGGAGTGGCAGGTGTCTACTTGGATTAATTGAGATAGGATTCGATGAGACAAGACGGAAGAGTAACGCCTGTAGTTGGAGGTCCATGATGGGACGTTGGCATCGGAATGGTGGTCCTTGGTCTGTGACCAACATGGGATGGTTCCCCTGTAAGTCTGAGTTGGGTGAGGTGATGACTGAAGACTCCTGAGTCTTGTCGTTGTTTTTGTCGTGCTCCCCTGAGAGGGTTTGTTGGCGCGATGCTCGAAATCGGATGCGGTGTCCGCGAGAAGCTCGGCTCGAGATGTGGTAATTGTCGGTGTGAGTCGGCGGATGGCCTGTTATGAGTTGGATTGTGCCTGTTGGGCCGGTGAAGTTTTCTCGTTGACGTGTATCTGGTGACCAGTGGATGGTCTTTTCACAGATAGAAGATGTTGTCAGTCGTGCATCATGAACGGTGAGAGCCGTTGGTGCGGACACCCGAGCGATTGAGAAGCACGATACGCCGAGCCACCGGTACCGTACGCGGAGCACCACCCGAGTCACTTCAGCGTCCATCTGGCTCGGAGACAGTCTGGAGACTCCCCCTTGAGTCTCGACATTTATCATATTTATTTGGACTTTATTTGTGTGTCATGTGTATTTATTTAGTTTTATTCGGTTTGTAATTTGGATTATAAGAGGGGTTTATGTGTAATATGGACCACCTGGGTCCCGCGGGCCCCCCAGCCCTCCTCCCATTGATCCACCTCATCCCTAGGGCCCATGTGGGGTCAGTCAACATTTCAATTGTGGGCTTCTAGAAGGGTGGGCCAAGTGGGGGACAAAGGACTTAAAAAGTCCAAGTTGGATGCCATGAAGTCCAAGGGGCGCCCCCCCTTTAGAATAAAATAGAAATAATTTTATAATTTCTTTATTTTGGTGCAAACCACATGGGATAATTAATTTTGTTGACTCCCAAGTTTGTCCCTCCCAATTCTAGATCTAGGATTAATTTGAGTCTTTTGGCATTTCATATAAATGCCTTGTATTTCCCATTTTTGAAGAATTAATGCATAACAATTGGAAGAAATTCTTGGAGCAGCCTGGTGCGCCCCCCTCCCTCTCTCCCCTCTCTTCTTCTTGCAGCTGGGAAGGTTGCCTTCTGAGGTGGGAAGTCTCACATATCAGTTCCGGTGATCGCCGCCGCCGCCGCCATCGTGCCGCCATCGCACCGCCACCATCGTCGCCGGTATTCTGTCCACCCAAGACAGAGCCTCCATCCATGAAGTTCTGCTCTCAACCACGAGATCTTCTTGAGCTCAAATTTTCAGAGGGTGTTCTAGAGGTTCCCTCCATATTCCACAAAATTTGGTTTGGCCTTTAGATTTCGATTTCCATTTTTACATTTTCGTCCATCTTTTCCTTCCAATTCTGCCAAGTTTCTATCTACAGTGACAGCAACCCTGAGTTTCCCATCTCCGGACCACCTTTTGATTTTTTCTGGAACCCCCAAAATTACTGGAGGTTCTACCCACCATCCCCTCCACCCACGAATGTTCGTGGAATTTTTAAAGGCCTTCACATATTTTCTAAAATTCACTTTAGATCCATCTACAGTTCTGTCTGGCTTAGTCCAGATCCGACCACCCGCCAGTCTAAAATACCTTTCCCCATCTAAACCTCAACAAAACCCTTCACAAAAAATATTTCCCTTTTCCTCTCTCTCTCCTCTACAAAGTTCATGAAGAGCTCAAAGTTTGAATCAGTGGTCTACTCCACGGTCAAAGGTAATTCTTAGGAAACTTCTCTACTGCCCTGAGATTTCGGGCACAGCAACTTCAAAAATCAACAAAGGCTAGATCCGTGCAGATCCAATTAATCTCTCTAGCCCTAGATTTAAGTACTTCGAAAGAGCTTTCTAACGGTGTCTTCTGTGCTTCGATCCGACATCAGGATCGATCGCAGCAGCCGATCTCGCCGGAGCGCGCGCTGAAAAACAGAAGCACCAGTGCCGATCGTCTTCTTCCTTCGCGTGGGCGAGCTGTTGCGACTGTGTTATCGTTATCGTCGTTGCGTGAAGGATGAACGACACCTTCTTCTTTTCATAGAGACCATGCGGATACTGCACCATCGTTGCTGCCGCTGTTTGCCACTGCAGTGTTGGTGCTGTTGCTGCAGCACTTTTCGTCGTACGTCTGCGGCTACCATTGTGCACGTTGAGAAGAAGCACCAGGCTTCTTCCCAACTCCTTCCGTTCCCTGTTACATTATTGTCACTGCTACCGTTGCTGCAGTAAGAAGCCAAGTCTTTTCCCTTGCAGTGGTTGCTGCAGTTAGCGTGGAAAGCATCTTCCCTGTATCATCTTCTTCTTTCCGACAACCCCTCCGATCGTATAAATGCCAAGAGGTAGGCAATCTCCCAAGCCAAACTGTTAGTTAATCTGCATAATTTATGCATGTTTCTTGTTAAAGTTTGTAGTTTCACGTGAAGTTAACAAAGTAAACGCATGATTAAAGAATTTTGTAACCGTGTAACCACATAACAAAATTCTAGATAAATATAATTATGGGATCCCCATGATTATTCCTAAATTTTCGTGCATATAAATGTTGTATTAACTATAAACATTAATTAGTTAAACAATTTAATATGTTTTAACTATATATACTCGGTGAATTATAAAAATTACTGTAGCTTGATAGTTATGGGATTTTGCCTTAACGATTTGTTCGTGGCCGTCGGAGTGTCCTTTGGTCATGAAATTTTATGGGAGCGTTATTAGGGTAGAGACCGAGATAGTGAGAGTGGTTGTATCGTTTTTCATGTCCCCTATCTCAAGATCCCCCATCTCTCAACGAAAAATTACTTTGAGTCATTTCGATATATAGAACGCGTAATTCCGACGTGTGTATGTCGAGAACAGGAGGTTTGAAGATCGACACTTTTATTGAAATGACGACAAGCTCAATGGCGTCAAATTCTTTTGACGGCATAGTGCAAGGTCGTTGAATTATTTAATATATATATATATATATAACTTGTAATTATATCTTTAAAAATTCATATCTACTAAATTATGCAACATAAAATTATAAAAAAATATATTTTTGGAATCCTTGAATTTTTCTCCTAATTATCATATATTCTATTTTTATAAATTATTTTATATAAATAAATATGTCTTTGAATGTATATATTTGAAATTATTCAATTAAATAGATATTAATGTGAATTCTTGTTAAATGAATTAAGTTAAAAATCATAAAATTAACGTCTCTCCAAGAGGACGCTAATTAAGAAATGACGTCACCCACGGGCGTCAATTTATATAAGTTTATTTAATTATAGTTAATTATAGAATTGGATGGACGTGAATTCTATAATTAACGCATTTATGTTCTCACCGTTTTCTTCCGGTTTTGACCCATACCTCGGGTCTTTTGGCACTCTCATCTCACCTCCGTAGATAGAGTCCATGTTTCATGATTGGTTCACGTTATATACCTCAACTCTCGGTGACATACGAGCCCTCCGTTGGACATTCCGTTCCTTCGGACTGGCAAGTTAGTCATTGGGACCTCCGTACGTCTCATCGCAGCCTTAGATTCCCTCAAGGCCGACTGAGCTGGTTGTACCTAATCACCCCGATTTCCAGAATGTCATGGTTTTCATATGGTTTATTGGTATATCATCCTTATTACAAGTTCTATCCTTGAACTCTATGTTCTATGAAATCTATCTTAATGTTCTTACATGCTTGATCCTTGAAATTCTTGGCCATTAATATGGAATTAGTCTAGACTAAATGTCAGGGGCTATGGGTCCCACTAAAATGACATTTTAAATGCTACGGGTCCTGATCTGACCCTATTGGGCAAGGTAAAGTCCAAACGTTACCGGTATACGATGATCGGGTGCTGGCATTCACCACCTATAGTCGTCTATAACTTATTTTCATGAGGGGTGGTCATATCATCATGATTTTCCCCTTAGTGGATTGGCCAATCCTATATAGTGCTAGGTGTGCAAACGCTCTCGTGATAATGATGATCGGGAGTAATGGCCATCATAGTACACCTTTCTACAACTAATTATTCGTCATGAAAAGATCTTGAATTGCCTTATTGGAGGGGGTGTCATATCGTCGTGATATTCTCTTAGTGTCTTGACAAATGCTATATAGTGATTGTAGAAGTAATTGTTCTACTTCTATATCGATCATCATAAATGTTCTTGAATTATCTCAATGATAGTACACGTTATCTTGTCACAAAGATCCTTCATAATAATGGATACATTGAAGCTCTCGTGATAGTGTTCGTCATAGAGAGATGAATGTTATATTTCCCTCATGAATGCTCTTGACCTAACTTGAGAAAGTACTTGTTAAGATCTTGCTATACTCTCTTGATTATCATTGTCCTTACTCTTCATGAGTTTATCTAGCATCTTGCTTACTCATTTTTTTCTAGTTCTGGAATTTATCTCATATCATTATAGTTCTCGATTTCTATATCTCGCATGACCTGCATGAGCATGTTAAACTATAATTGACTTAAAGCTAGCTTGGAGCATGAGATATTAAGTCCTACTGAGCGTTCGCTCACCCTGCGTTTTCCAATATTTTTCAGGTAATGACCTTAGTGATGACGAGACCGAACATGATGGGCAAGGGCAAGAGTGAAGAGAACTCTGACATCTAGATGAACCGTCTAGTCTTGCTATCCTATGTCTTATGTTACGTCGAGTCAAGAGTCTCATTGTAATTTTTCTTTATTGAGTCTTTTCGTTTATTATGGGCCCGAATATGTAAAGAACTTATATTTGAAATGAAATTTGTTATTATGTTTTGTGGAAATGACTATGCTCTGATTGACATGACTGTTTAACTGCCACGTTCTGAGCAAACGACACGTCCCGCTTCTATCGGTTTGTGGCGTGATAGAAGGTGGTATCAGAGCCTAGGCTTTCTAAATCCCTAGGTCCTTAAGTCCAAGTCCTAGATTGAGTTCTCCTTGTCAGTTATCCTATAGGAACCCCGTGAGATTTGGGTAGAGCTGTGGGTTAAATGATAAAATATGTTACATTCGCGTTAGATACCTATCGAGATATGAATATCATTAATCCAAACCTTATTCTTGTAGGCTAGAATGGCCGCTGAGAGAGCTCAGTGGAGAGAGATGCAACGCACTGTCCAGGGTTTAACGCAAGCCTTGCAATAAGTTGCACAAGGTGGAGCTCGGCATGGAGCCGGGGATTTGCATCGGAAGTTCCAAAAGATAAATCCCCCTAAGTTTAGTGGGTCGACTGACCCGGATGAAGCGGAGAATTGGGTGCAAGAAATAGAGAGGACCTTTAAGGTGATGCAATGCACTGATGAAGAGAAGGTACTATTAGGAACATATCAATTAGAGAAGGATGCCCGAGTATGGTGGGGATCCGTGGAAGCCATTTTGCCTAACGATCAAGTTTCTTGGGACGAGTTTTTAGAACTCTTTAACAAGAAGTATTTCTCAGAAAGAATTCGCGAGAAGAAAGCTATAGAATTCGCGGCTTTGAACCAACATAGTCTGTCAGTCGCCGAGTATGAGGCGAGGTTTTCTAGATTGGCCCGATATGCACCACACTTGGTTTGCACGGAGAAAATGAGAGCAAAGAGATTTATGAATGGCTTGAAGGTGGAACTTATACCTCAACTAGCTCCACTAGAAATTCAAACATATACGGAGATGGTTAGAAAAGCTCAACTCTTGGAAGATGCTATGGATATGATGGAAAGAATCAAAGGAAAGGCCGCCAAGAAGGACTTACCAAATGGATCCAAGAACAAGGAAAATGTGAACGGCAAGAAGAGATTTAATGGAGGTAACAAATTCTATGAAAATAAGAAACCCCGGAATAATGATCGACACATTGTTCCGGCCAAGGGGAAATGCAAGCATTACAAGAAGGGAAGGCACAATCCGGACGAGTGTTGGTATAAACTTGGAAAATGCATCCGTTGTGGAAGTAGAGATCATAAAATTACTCGATGTCCACTCTTAAAGGAAGAAGCTCCGCAAGCAACGAAAGGTAACCCTATAAACCTATCTCATCTAAAACTTGCATGAATCGGATATGACCTTAAGTACTTAGCATGATATGTGAATGATCTAGCCAGAATACATGCTTTAGATATAGTGATCTTACCCCACAAATTTTGGAAGGGAAACTATGTGAATTTGGGGACCAAATTCTTTTAAGTGGGGGAGGGTATAGCACCCCGAAAATTTATAAATGATACATATTAATATTGGTCATGAAATAAATATAGAAAATAAAATTTTGATAATGGAAATAGCCTAAATTGATAGTGGGCCTAAACATTAATTAGAAGGCTATGAAAAAATCCTTCATTAAAGCCCAACCATTAAGCTAAAACCCTAACGAGTTACAAATGGATAATTGAGTTAAAGATCATAGGATCGAACCCGACTCTGATACCCGAGACAACAATACAAAATAAATAAGATATACAAATAAATAAAGTTAAAGGAAATAAAGTATGTATATAAAGTTCTACCAATTAGATAAAACTACTTATTAGTCTACTAAATATAATTAGTGGGCCTTTGCATTAAAACAGTTATACGTAATATATATAAATATATTATAACCCAACCCAAATAATACTAGGTTAAATGGATTTCACTAAAGATCTAAATGTTAAACACATATGCTACCCACTAAGCTCACAACTTACATATGTAGGTGTGTAAAGATATAAGGCCCAACATGCAATTTTAAAACCCAACCCATTTAACCCATAAGGCCATATATATACAAAACTCACGTAACAGCTCACCTACACACATATATATATATATAGAGTCTTATTAAAATATTAGGCTAAAAAGCTTAAGATAATTATAAGACATATGTAATTAATGGGCTCTAAAGATATTGAATGGGCTGGGAATATATGTATAAATATATTAATATAGATATAGATTATACATGAGCCTTGGCCCAAAAATAACCCACACATATATCTTATAAAAAGGAGCCTTAACAATACAACCCACTATATGTCACCCGTATACATATAAAACCTAAAACAGATGAAAACTAAGCCAAAAATGAATAGCGCCTTCCATCAGGGCGTTATTTACTTGAAGACCGTACGAATGGGCGTTAATTTATGAATTGATGCCCCTATCTTAGGCGCTAATTCCAACAATGACGCCCCTTTGAATGGGCGCTGTTTTCATACGTTAATAAGGTAAGAAAGGATAACGGTAAATAACGCCCCCTTGACAGGTGCTATATCCTGAATTGAAGACTTCTCACACAGGCGTCATTTATTTAAATCACGCCCCAATCTTAGGCGTCATTTTCAAAAAGGTCCCGTTGGTGTTTAGTTCGAACAAGGAAGTTAATTGGGTAAGTTTTGATTAAGGAAATGGATCAATACGTGGAAGTCTAAGTGTAATAAGGAGTCTACTTGGGAAGTTTTAGTTCCAATCAAACTCCTAGAACCCCATTAGGATTGCTACTTTATAAATACCCTATCTTTCGACCTGGCCCCGGCTATAGTATCTTCTTCCTTCTGCTACTGCGAGCCCAAGGAGGAGCGTCTTCCGGCGGCATCCTACTGCTGCTTCTTCTTCCTCCACCGTTGAAGTGCAGTTGCTACGTATAGAAGCAACTAAAGCTTCTTCTCCTTCCCTGTTGTGGACGTGTTGCGATTGCTGCGTCCTCTGTTTCTATCCGAGTGCAAGGACTTCCTTTTCCTCCAGTGGTTGTGTCGCAGCTGTCTTCATCCTCTGCTATTGCAGTTGCTGTACTGCTTCGACATCGTTAGCCGTCTTCGACTTCGTCTTCTTCCTTCGCGTGGGCGAGCTGTTGCGACTGTGTTGTCGTTGCCGTCGTTGCGTGAAGGACGAACGACACTTTCTTCTTTTCATAGAGACCGTGTGGCTACTGCACCATCGTTGCTGCCGCTGTTTGCCACTGCAGTGTTGGTGCTATTGCTGCAGCACTTTTCGTCGTACGTCTGCGGCTGCCATTGTGCACGTTGAGAAGAAGCACCAGGCTTCTTCCCAACTCCTTCCATTCCCTGTTACATTGTTGTCACTGCTACCGTTGCTGCAGTAAGAAGCCAAGTCTTTTCCCTTGCAGTGGTTGCTGCTGTTAGCGTGGGAAGCATCTTCCCTGTATCATCTTCTTCTTTCCGGCAACCCCTCTGATCGTATAAACGCCAAGAGGTAGGCAATCTCCCAAGCCAAACTGTTAGTTAATCTGCATAATTTATGCATGTTTCTTGTTAAAGTTTGTAGTTTCACGTGAAGTAAACAAAGTAAACACATGATTAAAGAATTTTGTAACCGTGTAACCACATAACAAAATTCTAGATAAATATAATTATGGGATCCCCATGATTATTCCTAAATTTTTGTGCATATAAATGTTGTATTAACTATAAACATTAATTAGTTAAACAATTTAATATGTTTTAACTATATATACTCGGTGAATTATAAAAATTACTGTAGCTTGATAGTTATGGGATTTTGCCTTAACGATTTGTTCGTGGCCGTCGGAGTGTCCTTTGGTCATGAAATTTTATGGTAGCGTTATTAGGGTAGAGACCGAGATAGTGAGAGTGGTTGTATCATTTTTCGTGTCCCCTATCTCAAGATCCCCCATCTCTCAACGAAAAATTACTTTGAGTCATTTCGATATATAGAACGCGTAATTCCGACGTGTGTACGTCGAGAACAGGAGGTTTGAAGATCGACACTTTTATTGAAATGACGACAAGCTCAATGGCGTCAAATTCTTTTGACGGCATAGTGCAAGGTCGTTGAATTACTTAATATATATATATATATATATATATATATAACTTGTAATTATATCTTTAAAAATTCATATCTACTAAATTATGCAACATAAAATTATAAAAAAATATATTTTTGGAATCCTTAAATTTTTCTCCTAATTATCATATATTCTATTTTTATAAATTATTTTATATAAATAAATATGTCTTTGAATGTATATATTTGAAATTATTCAATTAAATAGTTATTAATGTGAATTCTTGTTAAATGAATTAAGTTAAAAATCATAAAATTAACGTCTCTCCAAGAGGACGCTAATTAAGAAATGACGTCACCCACGGGCGTCAATTTATATAAGTTTATTTAATTATAGTTAATTATAGAATTGGATGGACGTGAATTCTATAATTAACGCATTTATGTTCTCACCGTTTTCTTCCGGTTTTGACCCATACCTCGGGTCTTTTGGCACTCTTATCTCACGTCCGTAGATGGAGTCCATGTTTCATGATTGGTTCACGTTATATCCCTCAACTCTCGGTGACATACGAGCCCTCCGTTGGACATTCCGTTCCTTCGGACTGGCAAGTTAGTCATTGGGACCTTCGTACGTCTCATCGCAGCCTTGGATTCCCTCAAGGCCGACTGAGCTGGTTGTACCTAATCACCCCGATTTCCAGAATGTCATGGTTTCATATGGTTTATTGGTATATCATCCTTATTACAAGTTCTATCCTTGAACTCTATGTTCTATGAAATCTATCTTAATGTTCTTACATGCTTGATCCTTGAAATTCTTGGCCATTAATATGGAATTAGTCTAGACTAAATGTCAGGGGCTATGGGTCCCACTAAAATGACATTTTAAATGCTACGGGTCCTGATCTGACCCTATTGGGCAAGGTAAAGTCCAAACGTTACCGGTATACGATGATCGGGTGCTGGCATTCACCACCTATAGTCGTCTATAACTTATTTTCATGAGGGGTGATCATATCATCATGATTTTCCCCTTAGTGCATTGGCCAATCCTATATAGTGTTAGGTGTGCAAACGCTCTCGTGATAATGATGATCGGGAGTAATGGCCATCATAGTACACCTTTCTACAACTAATTATTCGTCATGAAAAGATCTTGAATTGCCTTATTGGAGGGGGTGTCATATCGTCGTGATATTCTCTTAGTGTCTTGACAAATGCTATATAGTGATTGTAGAAGTAATTGTTCTACTTCTATATCGATCATCATAAATGTTCTTGAATTATCTCAATGATAGTACACGTTATCTTGTCACGAAGATCCTTCATAATAATGGATACATTGAAGCTCTCGTGATAGTGTTCGTCATAGAGAGATGAATGTTATATTTCCCTCATGAATGCTCTTGACCTAACTTGAGAAAGTACTTGTTAAGATCTTGCTATACTCTCTTGATTATCATTGTCCTTACTCTTCATGAGTTTATCTAGCATCTTGCTTACTCATTTTTTTCTAGTTCTTGAATTTATCTCATATCATTATAGTTCTCGATTTCTATATCTCGCATGACCTGCATGAGCATGTTAAACTGTAATTGACTTAAAGCTAGCTTGGAGCATGAGATATTAAGTCCTACTGAGCGTTCGCACACCCTGCGTTTTCCAATATTTTTCAGGTAATGACCTTAGTGATGACGAGACCGAACATGATGGGCAAGGGCAAGAGTGAAGAGAACTCTGACATCTAGATGAACCGTCTAGTCTTGCTATCCTGTGTCTTATGTTAAGTCTAGTCAAGAGTCTCATTGTAATTTTTCTTTATTGAGTCTTTTCGTTTATTATGGGCCCGAATATGTAAAGAACTTATATTTGAAATGAAATTTGTTATTATATTTTATGGAAATGACTATGCTCTGATTGACATGACTGTTTAACTGCCACGTTCCGAGCAAACGACACGTCCCGCTTCTATCGGTTTGGGGCGTGATAGAAGGTGGTATCAGAGCCTAGGCTTTCTAAATCCCTAGGTCCTTAAGTCCAAGTCCTAGATTGAGTTCTCCTTGTCAGTTATCCTATAGGAATCCCGTGAGATTTAGGTAGAGCTGTGGGTTAAATGATAAAATATGTTACATTCGCGTTAGATACCTATCGAGATATGAATATCATTAATCCAAACCTTATTCTTGTAGGCTAGAATGGCCGCTGAGAGAGCTCAGTGGAGAGAGATGCAACGCACTGTCCAGGGTTTAACGCAAGCCTTGCAACAAGTTGCACAAGGTGGAGCTCGGCATGGAGCCGAGGATTTGCATCGGAAGTTCCAAAAGATAAATCCCCCTAAGTTTAGTGGGTCGACTGACCCGGATGAAGCGGAGAATTGGGTGCAAGAAATAGAGAGGACCTTTAAGGTGATGCAATGCACTGATGAAGAGAAGGTACTATTAGGAACATATCAATTAGAGAAGGATGCCCGAGTATGGTGGGGATCCGTGGAAGCCATTTTGCCTAACGATCAAGTTTCTTGGGATGAGTTTTTAGAACTCTTTAACAAGAAGTATTTCTCAGAAAGAATTCGCGAGAAGAAAGCTATGGAATTCGCGGCTTTGAAGCAACGTAGTCTGTCAGTCGCCGAGTATGAGGCGAGATTTTCTAGATTGGCCCGATATGCACCACACTTGGTTTGCACGGAGAAAATGAGAGCAAAGAGATTTATGAATGGCTTGAAGGTGGAACTTATACCTCAACTAGCTCCACTAGAAATTCAAACATATGCGAAGATGGTTAGAGAAGCTCAACTCTTAGAAGATGCTATGGATATGATGGAAAGAATCAAAGGAAAGGCCGCCAAGAAGGACTTACCAAATGGATCCAAGAACAAGGAAAATGTGAACGGCAAGAAGAGATTTAATGGAGGTAACAAATTCTATGAAAATAAGAAACCCCGGAATAATGATCGACACATTGTTCCGGCCAAGGGGAAATGCAAGCATTGCAAGAAGGGAAGGCACAATCCGGACGAGTGTTGGTATAAACTTGGAAAATGCATCCGTTGTGGAAGTAGAGATCATAAAATTACTCGATGTCCACTCTTAAAGGAAGAAGCTCCGCAAGCAACGAAAGGTAACCCTATAAACCTATCTCATCTAAAACTTGCATGAATCGGATATGACCTTAAGTACTTAGCATGATATGTGAATGATCTAGCCAGAATACATGCTTTAGATATAGTGATCTTACCCCACAAATTTTGGAAGGGAAACTATGTGAATTTGGGGACCAAATTCTTTTAAGTGGGGGAGGGTATAGCACCCCGAAAATTTATAAATGATACATATTAATATTGATCATGAAATAAATATAGAAAATAAAATTTCGATAATGGAAATAGCCTAAATTGATAGTGGGCCTAAACATTAATTAGAAGGCTATGAAAAAATCCTTCATTAAAGCCCAACCATTAAGCTAAAACCCTAACGAGTTACAAATGGATAATTGAGTTAAAGATCATAGGATCGAACCCGACTCTGATACCCGAGACAATAATGCAAAATAAATAAGATATACAAATAAATAAAGTTAAAGGAAATAAAGTATGTACATAAAGTTCTACCAATTAGATAAAACTACTTATTAGTCTACTAAATATAATTAGTGGGCCTTTGCATTAAAACAGTTATACGTAATATATATAAATATATTATAACCCAACCCAAATAATACTAAGTTAAATGGATTTCACTAAAGATCTAAATGTTAAACACATATGCTACCCACTAAGCTCACAACTTACATATGTAGGTGTGTAAAGATATAAGGCCCAACATGCAATTTTAAAACCCAACCCATTTAACCCATAAGGCCATATATATACAAAACTCACGTAACAGCTCACCTACACACACATATATATATATAGAGTCTTATTAAAATATTAGGCTAAAAAGCTTAAGATAATTATAAGACATATGTAATTAATGGGCTCTAAAGATATTGAATGGGCTGGGAATATATGTATAAATATATTAATATAGATATAGATTATACATGAGCCTTGGCCCAAAAATAACCCACACATATATCTTATAAAAAGGAGCCTTAACAATACAACCCACTATATGTCACCCGTATACATATAAAACCTAAAATAGATCAAAACTAAGCCAAAAATGAATAGCGCCTTCCATCAGGGCGTTATTTAATTGAAGACCGTACGAATGGGCGTTAATTTATGAATTGATGCCCCTATCTTAGACGCTAATTCCAACAATGACGCCCCTTTGAATGGGCGCTGTTTTCATACGTTAATAAGGTAAGAAAGGATAACGGTAAATAACGCCCCCTTGACAGGTGCTATATCCTGAATTGAAGACTTCTCACACAGGCGTCATTTATTTAAATCACGCCCCAATCTTAGGCGTCATTTTCAAAAAAGGTCTCGTTGGTGTTTAGTTCGAACAAGGAAGTTAATTGGGTAAGTTTTGATTAAGGAAATGGATCAATACGTGGAAGTCTAAGTGTAATAAGGAGTCTACTTGGGAAGTTTTAGTTCCAATCAAACTCCTAGAACCCCATTAGAATTGCTACTTTATAAATACCCTATCTTTCGACCTGGCCCCGGCTATAGTATCTTCTTCCTTCTGCTACTGCGAGCCCAAGGAGGAGCATCTTCCGGCGGCATCCTACTGCTGCTTCTTCTTCCTCCACCGTTGAAGTGCAGTTGCTACGTATAGAAGCAACTAAAGCTTCTTCTCCTTCCCTGTTGTGGACGTGTTGCGATTGTTGCGTCCTCTGTTTCTATCCGAGTGCAAGGACTTCCTTTTCCTCCAGTGGTTGTGTCGCAGCTGTCTTCGTCCTCTGCTATTGCAGTTGCTGTACTGCTTCGACATCGTTAGTTGTCTTCGACTTCGTCTTCTTCCTTCGCGTGGGCGAGCTGTTGCGACTGTGTTGTCGTTGCCGTCGTTGCATGAAGGACGAACGACACCTTCTTCTTTTCATAGAGACCATGCGGCTACTGCACCATCGTTGCTGCCGTTGTTTGCCACTGCAGTGTTGGTGCTATTGCTGCAGCACTTTTCATCGTACGTCTGCGGCTGCCATTGTGCACGTTGAGAAGAAGCACCAGGCTTCTTCCCAACTCCTTCCGTTCCCTGTTACATTGTTGTCACTGCTACCGTTGCTGCAGTAAGAAGCCAAGTCTTTTCCCTTGCAGTGGTTGCTGCTGTTAGCGTGGGAAGCATCTTCCCTGTATCATCTTCTTCTTTCCGGCAACCCCTCTGATCGTATAAACGCCAAGAGGTAGGCAATCTCCCAAGCCAAACTGTTAGTTAATCTGCATAATTTATGCATGTTTCTTGTTAAAGTTTGTAGTTTCACGTGAAGTAAACAAAGTAAACGCATGATTAAAGAATTTTGTAACCGTGTAACCACATAACAAAATTCTAGATAAATATAATTATGGGATCCCCATGATTATTCCTAAATTTTCGTGCATATAAATGTTGTATTAACTATAAACATTAATTAGTTAAACAATTTAATATGTTTTAACTATATATACTCAGGTGAATTATAAAAATTACTGTAGCTTGATAGTTATGAGATTTTGCCTTAACGATTTGTTCGTGGCCGTCGGAGTGTCCTTTGGGCATGAAATTTTATGGGAGCGTTATTAGGGTAGAGACCAAGATAGTGAGAGTGGTTGCATCATTTTTCGTGCCCCCTATCTCAAGATCTCCCATCTCTCAACGAAAAATTACTTTGAACGTCCAGTTAGGTAGAGTTTTTTGAGCCCGTCATTTCGATATATAGAACGCGTGATTCCGACGTGTGTACGTCGAGAAAAGGAGGTTTAAAGATCGACACTTTTATTGAAATGACGACAAGCTCAATGGCGTCAAATTCTTTTGACGGCATAATGCAAGGTCGTTGAATTATTTAATATATATATATATCTTGTAATTATATCTTTAAAAATTCATATCTACTAAATTATGCAACATAAAATTATAAAAAAATATACTTTTGGAATTCTTGAATTTTTCTCCTAATTATAATATATTCTAATTTTGTAAATTATTTTATATAAATAAATATATCTT
The DNA here is from genome assembly GCA_022559845.1 of Amorphophallus konjac. NCBI lineage: Eukaryota > Viridiplantae > Streptophyta > Magnoliopsida > Alismatales > Araceae > Amorphophallus > Amorphophallus konjac. Next base: position 130,456,138 of record CM040126.1, on the reverse strand, counting down.
TGAATGTATATTTTTGAAATTATTCAATTAAATAGATATTAATGTGAATTCTTGCTAAATGAATTAAGTTAAAAATCATAAAATTAACATCCCTCCAAGAGGACGCTAATTAATAAATGACGCCACCCACGGGCGTCAATTAATATAAGTTTATTTAATTATAGTTAATTATAGAATTGGATGGACGTGAATTCTATAATTAATGCATTCATGTTCTCACCGTTTTCTTCCGGTTTTGACCCATACCTCGGGTCTTTTGGCAGTCTCATCTCACGTCCGTAGATGGAGTCCCTGTTTCATGATTGGTTCACTATATATACCTCAACCCTCGGTGACATACGAGCCCTCCATTGGACATTCCGTTCCTTCGGACTGGTAAGTTAGTCATTGGGACCTCCGTATGTCTCCTCGCAATCTTGGATTCCCTCAAGGCCGACTGAGCTGGTTGTACCTAATCACCGAGATTTCCAGAATGTCATGGTTTTCAAATGGTTTATTGATATATCATCCTTATTACAAATTCTATCCTTGAACTCTATGTTCCATGAAATCTATCTTAATGTTCTTACATGCTTGATCCTTGAAATTCTTGGCCATTAATATGGAATTAGTCTAGACTAAATGTCAGGGGCTATGGGTCCCACTAAAATGACATTTTAAATGCTACGGGTCCTGATCTGACCCTATTGGGCAAGGTAAAGTCCAAACATTACCGGTATACGATGATCGGGTGCTGGCATTCACCACCTATAGTCGTCTATAACTTATTTCCATGAGGGGTGGTCATATCGTCGTGATTTTTCCCTTAGTGCATTGGCCAATCCTATATAGTGCTAGGTGTGCAAACGCTCTCGTGATAATGATGATCGGGAGTAATGGCCATCATAGTACACCTTTCTACAACTAATTGTTCATCATGAAAAGATCTTGAATTGTCTTATCGGAGGGGGTGTTATATCGTCGTGATATTCTCTTAGTGTCTTGGCAAATGCTATATAGTGATTGTAGAAGTAATTATTCTACTTCTATATCGATCATCATAAATGTTCTTGAATTATCCCAATGATAGTACACGTTATCTTGTCACGAAGATCATTCATAATAATGGATACATTGAAGCTCTCGTGATAGTGTTCGTCATAGAGAGATGAATGTTATATTTCCCTCATGAATGCTCTTGACCTAGCTTGAGAAAGTACTTGTTAAGATCTTGCTATACTCTCTTGATTATCATTGTCCTTACTCTTCATGAGTTTATCTAGCATCTTGCTTACTCGTTTTTTTCTAGTTCTTGAATTTATCTCATATCATTATAGTTCTCGATTTCTATATCTCGCATGACCTGCATGAGCATGTTAAACTGTAATTGACTTAAAGCTAGCTTGGAGCATGAGATATTAAGTCCTACTGAGCGTTCGCTCACCCTACGTTTTGCAATATTTTTCAGGTAATGACCTTAGTGATGGCGAGACCGAACATGATGGGCAAGGGCAAGAGTGAAGAGAACTCTGACATCTAGATGAACCGTCTAGTCTTTCTATCCTGTGTCTTATGTTAAGTCGAGTCAAGAGTCTCATTGTAATTTTTCTTTATTGAGTCTTATCGTTTATTATGGGCCCGAATATGTAAAGAACTTATATTTAAAATGAAATTTGTTATTGTGTTTTGTGGAAATGACTATGCTCTGATTGACATAACTGTTTAACCGCCACGTTCCGAGCAAACGACACGTCCCGCTGCTATCGATTCGGGGCGTGACACATATCAAGCATGTGCATGTTTACCTTATGGCAAGACAAAGTCTGTGCATGTTGCTCAAGGTCCAAACATCAAGGTCTGAGCATACTCCAATCAAGGGCTGAATTAGAAAGAAAATATCTCGACACCTTCGGATGCCAACTCTGCACATAAAACATGTGTCGACACATCAGACAAATGTCTCGACACCTCAAGAAGAAATCAGTTGAAGCAGAAGCCATCCTCAAGACCGTTCAAAGGAATGTCTCGACACATTGACAGGAATGTGTCGACACATCTAGGTTCAACCAGAATGTGTATGAAATCAAGCCGAAGCTATTCTGTCTAAGACTCTGGACTCACTAATGTCTCGACACACCGAGTGAAAAGTGTCGACACACTCGTGTGAAAATCTCTGCACATTGGCTCTTCTGTCTCGACACCCTCATGCGAGAACTCTGCTCATGGCTCACATGTTCCGACACCTTTTGGTGTTGTCTCGACACATCAGCCATGGATCTTCAAGACACTCACTAAATGTCCCGACACTCTGAGTGTAAAACGTCGACACATCAACGTTCAACCAGAACGTGTTTTGAAATCGACAGAAGCTATCTTCAAGGCTTTCAAAGGGATGTCTCGACACACTGACAGGGAAGTGTCGACACATCCACGTTCAACTAGAACGATTCCTCAAGGCCTTCAATGGGATGTCTCAACACACTGCTAGGAAAGTGTCGACACACCCTTGTTCTGTCAGAAATCCTCAAGCCAATAAACTGTCGGATCAGTGGACCATCTAGCGAGAGAAAAAGGAACCGCAAATCATCAAAATCAAGGATTTTGGGGTCTGGACCATGTCCCAAGGCTTGACTCTTTGCTCAACCATCTTATCTTTCATTTATCTACCTTTTGGAGATGGTTATGTAAGAAATCCAACTGGAAGAGCCACTTCAGTCTGTCGCGATGTCAGTCTTATCTGTCTTCTGTCCAGACTGTCTGCTGTTGGGAATAGGACACTCGCAGTCTGCCACTATCTCGCTGTCGATCAATGGGCTGTCCAACCAGCCACTATACGCAGAAGAGTACACCTGTGTAAAATGAGAAGACAGTTTATCTGAGAGAGATTTATTGTAAGTATCTGATGCTGTCTAAAGGAAGATCTGGTCTGATTCTTCCCACTGTCTGCCAACATACCTTCTTTGTACTAAAAGCTAGGCTTGGCCAATGGAAGACATCAGGCCTGTAGGAGCATTTAATGAAAAGAGCTCCAAGCATCCGAATGAGAAGACTCAGTCACTTCTTCCAGGTGCTGCCGCCATCGAACATGGAACTTGCCTGGAAGACTCCAAGCTCTCACTTCACCCTGGCGCATGCTTCAAGCGAAATTATGGAGGGAAAAATACAGCCGATACAATGGTCCATCAGTGACTTCTGGGCGCCATTTTCTCCCTGACGTTACAAATAGTTTTGACCTATTTATACCAAGCTTCCTCAACTGAAGAAGCTGTTGCTGCTGCCGTCCACACAGTGCCACGCTCTAGACCAACCTCCAAAAACATTCCTAAGAAAGCGTGAGAGCAGCCCCAGCACTTGGTTGACATAGTCTAGTGCTGTGAGTAATAGAAGAAGAAGAAGAGAGCAGCCTTGAGAGAGAAGACAAACCCTAGAGTCTACCGGTGTTTGAAGAAAAGGATCCTTGGATCCAATCTTGTAGCTACAGCCACCGGCTCCGTTGTCTTGATCCATTCTCTTAGCTAGTGTCTACAAAATCTCTACTCCTTCTCTACTGCACTTGCAGTATTCAATTTCTATTTGTTACGGTTCGTCTATCACCAATTGATGCGGAACGCTATGTAAGCTAGGACTCTTGGTGAAGACGCGACTAAATGGACAACAAGACCAGCAACTTTGCAATTGTTTGAACGGCGTAGATGCGACACCTAGAGTTCCCTAGAAGGAAATTATGCCAAAATAACAAGAAACTAAGCTCACAGGCGTCCCAAGAGAGGGAAGCGCGTCGATCCGCACGGTTGAGAAACCGGCGAGTCTAGGGTGGGTAGCTCCACACTCATGACTCGGATGAGCCACGGGATGGTCACACTCTCTCTCCGTAGTAGTGTTATAAAATGAATATACGAGCTATGATCCTACTACACACACAAGCAGCGGCATCAAGAGAAAATACTAAAAGAGCAAGCTACTAAGCAAGGAAGCGGACGCATACCTCCACGCTCGGGGCGTGGGGAAGAAGCCTGGCCAAGTCACACGATCCCCGGTACAATGCTGAACGAGTACAACCAAACACAGCCCACTCCTCGCAGGGAGGTAAAAGGATACACAGTGGGACCCGGGGGTCGTGCAACGTGGGGTGATGGGTGCCGGGTCGGTGAACCTCGTCGTATGCGAGCCGCCGCGAGTCGGTACGAACTGGGACCAGCAGCAAGAGTGGCACGTCACGGAGGCTGAGGAAGGCGCCAATGTCCCTGGTAGCACGCTGTGGGGGATGGCGAGCCTCCTGGAAGACGAGGGAAGCCGACGACGCCAGCTGGAACCTCCGGAGTGGTCGCGAGCGAGGGGCAGGCTGCTAGCCGGCCTGCGCGCGCGTAGGAGAGCAGCTGGACAAAGACCCTGGCACGTGACCTTCTGCTCGTCCGTTGGTCACGAAACTCAGCGTAGGCGCTGGTGGGGGTGTCCCAGGGACACCGGTGAAGTGGCGACTGCAACGGAGTACCGAAAGCGATGTTGCAAATTTTGCAACAGGCCCTACACGTTCTGGTCTGTCCTCTGGCAGCAGGACCACAGGTCGAAGATTGGGCTTGAACCGGGTCCTCCGGATGGTAAATTGGGCGGGGTTTTCTCTGGTGGATAAGTAAGGGTCGTGGGATGACTGGGTAGCAGTGGTGGGGTGGCACGTAGTGGAGGTTTTGGGCGTGGAAAGTGAAAATAGATGGGGTTCAGTTCTGCAGTCCAGTGCAGTCAGAACTGAGAGCTATGAAAGTGGATGGGATAAGTAGGGAACGGGGGCTCCGACACTTGCAATAAAATTATAGGGGATGGTTTTGGATGTGGTGAAGCAATTCTGAAAATCGGAGGTCATTTGAAGACGTATAGAGGAACGTTCCTTTGGAGGGGCTTTGGCACTGTCGCGGTAGGACTGCACAGGAGCAGTCTGCGCGACCAAAATGGGTCCAAAGGGAAGTTTTCTCCCCGATAGATATTTGAAGTGGGATTTTCAGGAGAGGTAGGAGACATGTAGGGGAAGAGAAGTGAAGAAGGGGTCGATATGATCCAATATCAGGAAGAGGGCGTCCCAACTTGATCTTTTGGGTTCTGGTTTATTACAGGTCTGCACAGAGACAGCCTACGCAAGGAAAAGAGATATGAAGACAACTTTCGCTACTGGATGAATTTGGCTATGGGGTTTTCAGGAGACGTGGGGGACAGGGGGATGAAGAAAAGCTTAGAAGGGTTCAATGGGGTTTGGGGATGGGAAAAGAGGGTTCCAACCTGGTCTTTCGGACTCATTTCTGCAGGCAGACAACCAGATCTGGGCGCAAGACAGCAAGGGCCATCTCCTCCAAGCTTGTTGCAAAACCTTGATCAATGGGACTCCCGGCTTGAGCAGAAGATGGGGAGGTCGCCTCCCACCTGTGGAGCATCCAAGAAACCTGTAATAGACCTTAGGAGTCGCTCCCAAGGGAAGTGGAAGAGAGGGAGAAGAGATAGAGGGTGTCACACCCTAGAGGGGAGAAAGAAGAAGGAAATGCTCTTGGCCAAAACTCAATTTTCATTCATTCATTCATCTAATCCCTCAAGAGGGGGAGTACATGATAATATATAGAGTTTGGACTCTACCTTCCCTCCTTAGAGTTTGAATTTGAATCCATTTGAAATTTAAATTCTATGGGCTCCATCATTGCTCCTTGGAGTTTAGATTTGGAACCCATTTGAAATTTAAATTCTATGGGCTCCATCATTGCTCCTTGGAGTTTGTGTTTGACGCATTTGAAATTTAAATTCTATGGGCTCCATTCTCCCTCCTTAGAGTTTGAATTCGAACCCATATGAAATTTGAAATCCCAAAATGATGCAAACCCAAATACATGCCAAAGACACACTTAAGACGTACACAATACAAAATATGACCAAGTACGTACAAAATACAAATACGACCAAGTACGTACAAAATACAAATACGACCCAACTACGTACAAAATACAAATATGACCCAAATACGTACAAAATATAAATACGTATAAAAATACGTACTAAAGTGTCAAAGTTCCGGGGGAGACTCCAGACTGTCCCCCAGCCACAAGGAGGTCGGTGTCGACCGAGTCGTGCTGTGTGTCCGGTACCGACGGCTCTCTGAGTCGAGCCGTATTCTTGCTCTGGTGTCCTCACCAATTCTCCCCGGGTGGGAAGAACTCGACCCTGTCGAGTAAGGGTCTCTGTCGCTCTGGTACCGCTCTAGCAAGTCTGGATCTAACCTCTCCAGCTCTGCCCGGAAGATCTATGCATCATCGGACGCGGGCCGTCCCCTCCAACGCACCAAGTAGCGGTGATACGCGCCACTCTTGGTGGTGGTCACCTGCTCATCCAGTATAGACTCTATCCGCTCACGCTGCTGAGGTGACATGGTTGGAAGTGGAATCTCAAGGGAAGGCTCACTCACAAAGGGTGGAGAAGGCCCAAACAACTCACTAGGGATCACTGCCGGGTCCCTATATGCGACTAAGTTCGAGACATTGAATGTGGAACTGATACCATAGTCGTCCGGTAAGTCAACAACATATGCACTGGATCCAACTCGCTTCACTACTCTAAAGGGGCCAGCACCACGAGCATGTAGTTTCTTCACAGCTCCAGAAGGAAACCATTCCGGTCTGACCTGGATCATGACATAATCTCCCTCCGGAACTCACGGGGGTGTCTATGAGCGTCAGCCAATTCTTTATATCGCGCGTTGCTGGTCTCTATATGGTGACGAATACCATCATGCAAACCCCTAACATGCTCGGCAAACGACTCTGCAGACTGCGACACTCTAGCATGCATGGGTAAGGGAACAAGATCCACTGGCTTCCTAGGTCTATATCCTGTAACAACCTCAAAAGGACTCATTCCTGTGGACCTATTGACTGAGTCATTATATGCAAACTCAACAAGTGCCAAAACCGAATCCCAGTCCCTCTCGCGTTCCCTAACCAAACATCTCAAGAGGTTCCCCAAACTTCTATTGACTACCTCAGTCTGCCCGTCAGTCTGGGGGTGGTAAGCTGTGGAGAATTTGAGCTGAGTGCCCATCAAATGCCAAAGGGTCTTCCAAAAGTAGCTAGTGAACCTGACATCTCGATCGGACACAATGGACTTAGGAAGCCCAAATCGGCTCACTACACTAGAGAAGAACAATCGAGCAACCCTAGAGGCATCTGAAGTCTTTGAACAAGGAATGAATAGGGCCATCTTCGAAAATCTATCAACCACCACAAAAATTGAATCATGCTTGCGGGCGGTCCGTGGCAACCTCAAAACAAAATCCATGCTGATATCCTGCCACGGCCTATCAGGCACAGGAAGAGGAGTATAAGGACATGAAACCTGCTTCCTCATTTTGGCCACAGTGTAGGTACGACACTGGGCCACAATGCGAGCAACGTCACGCTTCAAACTAGGCCAATAAAAACGATGCTCGACTGCCTCGATGGTCTTATTCCGACCGAAGTGGCCGGCTAGACCTCCCGCATGCATCTCCCAAGTGAGGAAGTCACGAACAGAAGTCCGTGGAACACACAAGCGACTCCCACGAAAGAGATAACCATCCCGCAACATAATCAATGTGCTCTTGGGATGGCCCCGACTGGAGGGTGATATAAATCGGACCAAAGTCTGGACAATCGGCATATGCCTCCTTCATCCTATCCATCCCTACCACCTCTACACTCATGGTGGTCAAAAGATAAGCGCGCCGGCTCAGAGCGTCGGCCACCCGGTTCTCTGCCTTGTGCTTCAGCGCAAAGGTATAATCCTGAAGGAACTCCACCCAACGACTGTGACGAGAATTGAGCTTTTTCTGGGCATGGAGATACTTGAGTGTCTCATGATCAGAAAACATGACAAACTCCTGGTGCAACAAGTAATGTCTCCAATGCCGAAGGGCCTGCACAACTGCGTAAAACTCTTTATCATACGTAGAATAACGCAGTTTAGCATCGCTCAATTTCTCACTGAAGTATACAATGGGGTGGGTCTCCTGACTCAGAACACCACCAATACCAACCCCGGAGGCATCGCAAGAGACCTCAAACACCTTCATGAAATTAGGAAGTCTAAGAATAGGTGCTTGGGTCATGCGCTCCTTGAGGAGCCCAAATGCGGCTGAGGCGGCCTTCGTCCACTCAAACGTCCCCTTTCGGATGCAATCTGTAATTGGGGCCGTGATAGAGCTGAAGCCTCGAATAAAGCGGCGATAGAAGGTCGCCAGTCCGTGAAAGCTGCGGACATCATGAAGAGTACGAGGTTCGGGCCACTCCACTACGGCCCTGACCTTCTCCGGGTCAGCGGAGACTCCCTTGCTAGACACGATAAACCCCAAGAATGTGACCTGACTAGTCATGAAAGCGCATTTCTTAGGGTTGGCATAAAGACTCTCTCTCCTCAGAATAAGACAGACCTGCCGTATATGGTCTAAGTGGGCCTCCCGAGTGTGGCTATAGATAAGGATATCATCAAAATATACCACCACAAAGACCCCAATCAAAGGTCGAAGGACCTGAGTCATCAGCCGCATAAAAGTGCTGTGAGCATTGGTCATCCCAAAGGGCATGACCATCCACTCATAAAGACCATATTTGGTCTTAAAGGCCGTCTTCCACTCATCACCGGGCCTGATCCTCACCTGGTGATAGCCACTCTTAAGATCAATCTTAGAAAACATAGTGGCTCCCGCCATCATATCGAGCATATCATCTAAGCGGGGAATGGGAAATCTATACTTTACCGTGATCTTATTGATTGCACGACTGCCGACGCACATCCTCCAAGTACCGTCCTTCTTAGGGGCAAGCAAGGCAGGGACGGCACATGGACTCATGCTCCCACGGAGAGATCCCCTCGTCATCAACTCCTCAACCTGACGCTGAAGCTCAGCGTGATCAGCGGGGCTCATCCTATAATGTGGCAAATTGGGCAATGAGGACCCCGGAATCAGGTCAATAGCATGCTGAATGTCCCGCATAGGTGGAAGACCCTCGGGTAAATCATCGGGAAATACATCAGTAAACTCCTGAAGGACATCAGCAACATCAGATGGGAGATCACTCTCCGTCTCTCCAACCACCTCTCGGACTATAATGGCAAAAATAGGGTCCCCTCTAACAAAGTCACGCTCCAACTCCCGGGAGCTGACTAGCATCAACCTCCTAGTCGGAGGAACACTCAGGGCGGGGACATCCGGAGGCAAGGTCGTAGCCTGAGCTGGCAATGGGGTACTGGGCCCTGGAATAGGAAGAGTCGGGGTACTAGGCCCAGTGGGACCCCGGATGGATGGACTCCTCGGCTGGGACGGGTGAAGGGTAATCCGTTGGCCATTATGGTCGAATGTGCATGTGTTTGACCGGCCATAGAGGGTAGCATCCCGATCAAATAACCAGGGCCTTCCCAGGATAATACTGCCTACCTCCATAGGCAACACATCACACTAGATCCCATCCTGGTAGGCATGGAACTGCATTGGCACCAGACATCGCAGCCTTACTGGGATAGAGGTGGAATCTACCCATGACACGCGATAAGGGGAAGGGTGGTCTACGGGGGTCAACCCTAAGCGTGTCACAGTACCCGTTGAGATTGCGTTAATACAGCTCCCACTGTCTATGATCACCTTGCAGGCTTTCCCACCCATCCTACAAAAGGTATGAAAAATGGTGGTGCGACGCCAGTCATCACTCACCAACGGCTGGGTCAAGATACACCTGACAACACCCAGCTGAACGTCATCCTGGCACTGTGTGCCCTGGACATCTAGTTGCTCGCCCTCAAGCAGCTCATCAAAGAATTCCTCCGCGAGCTCCTGGTCAGCCTCATAACTGATGGATACGACACCATGTGCGAGCTCACCGGTCGAAGAATCTCCGATGACCAAAGAGGATCGGGTCGGACAACTAACAGCGTAATGACCAACCCCTCCGCACCTATAACACTCATGACGGGACCCGGTGCCCTGAGGTGCTCCACCAGTCATCGGCCCCTTTCCCTTGTCATCATGACGGGCCGGGGGGTGGTGGAAGCTGGGGTCGGGTAGGAATGGTGGGCAGCTGAGGCCGAGGGGCCGGGGCTGGAGCCTGGAGTCGAGGGGGATAGTCCCTCGGAGGGGGAGGACGAGGTCTAGGGGCAGTGAAGTCTTGACGAGCGGGTTCCTGTGGACGGGCCACAGGTCCCCGAGGGTAAGGTCTAGTCATAGCACGAGGGTCCGACCCACGAGGATATGTGGGTCCCAGGCGCTGGACCGGAGCAAACTCGGACTCAAACTGCTCTACCTCGAGTGCGACCTGATAAGCCTCCTCCAGAGTCGTGGCATGGCGGCGAAATAACTCATACTGGTAGTGCGGCCGCAGACCCCGATGGAAGCAAGAGATGGTCATGGAACTCTCCTCCATGACCCCACATCGCAAGTAGTACTCATCAAAATCAGCGATGTAGTCCGTCACAGTCCGATCCCCTTGGCTGAGACCCTGCCACCTATCAATAAGCCTCTGACGGTATGTGGTAGGAAGGTATTTTTGCCTGAGCTTTACCTTCATATCACCCCATGTCTCAACCTGGGGTTGATGTCGCTGCATCAACAGGCTCTCCACGTTTCTCCAATAGGTCTGTGCCTGCCCTAGCAACTTCATTTTGGCAAATCGGACTCTCCGGTGGTCCGTCATCTCGTACCACTCAAAGTAGCGGTCCATACCCGCCTCCCAATCAACATAGATCTTAGGGTCCAAGGCCCCATCAAAGGTAGGAGGATCCGCGCGCACGGACCTAAGGAGATGGTCATCCTCGTCGTCCCTATGGGGCCTATAGCCACGTCGAGCACGGCCATAACCCTCAACCTCATTATCAGACCCAAAATCATCAAACTCCTGAATACGTGGTCTCCGGTCGTCGGCCCTAGGGTGTGCGGGCCGAAGAGCAGGGTCAAGTGGGCCTTGGGCCTGCCCGGGGACATCCTCACGCGGAGCTCTATCCTGGTTGGGCCGTCCAACTAGACCTTGAATGGTCCGGTCGGAAGCCTCCATCCGGTCCTCCATGGCCTTCATCCGGCCCTCCATGAATGCAACATGATCTCTAAAGCTCTTATCGGACTGATCTATCCAATTCATGAGAGCCTGCATCATATCCTGAAGGGAAAAGTCAGTAGGGGCAGCATTCCCAGGGTCACCCATTGGGCCCGGGTGTTGGTAATCTGTACCACGCCGAGTGGGCATGTAATGGAACTAAATGCAAGGGAAATTTTTTTTCCTTTTTTCTAATGCAAACTAATGCAAGACTCTAAGGGACAAATGGGGGTAGAACGAAGACTCAAATGCACCCTAGACAACCTATGGCTCTGATACCAAATTTGATGCGGAACGCTATGCAAGCTAGGACTCTTGGTGAAGACGTGACTAAATGGACAACAAGACCAGCAACTTTGCAATTGTTTGAACGGCGTAGATGCGACACCTAGAGTTCCCTAGAAGGAAATTATGCCAAAATAACAAGAAACTAAGCTCACAGGCGTCCCAAGAGAGGGAAGCGCGTCGATCCGCACGGTTGAGAAACCGGCGAGTCTAGGGTGGGTAGCTCCACACTCATGACTCGGATGAGCCATGGGACGGTCACACTCTCTCTCCATAGCCGTGTTATAAAATGAATATACGAGCTAGGATCCTACTACACACACAAGCAGCGGCATCAAGAGAAAATACTAAAAGAGCAAGCTACTAAGCAAGGAAGCAGACGCATACCTCCACGCTCGGGGCGTGGGGAAGAAGCCCGGCCAAGTCACACGATCCCCGGTACAATGCTGAACGAGTACAACCAAACACAGCCCACTCCCCACAGGGAGGTAAAAGGATACACAGCGGGACCCGGGGGTCGTGCAACGTGGGGTGATGGGTGCCGGGTCGGTGAACCTCGTCGTATGCGAGCCGCCGCGAGTCGGTATGAACTGGGACCAGCAGCAAGAGTGGTGCGTCACGGAGGCTGAGGAAGGCGCCAATGTCCCTGGTAGCACGCTGTGGGGGATGGCGAGCCTCCTGGAAGACGAGGGAAGCCGACGATGCCAGCTGGAACCTCCGGAGTGGTCGCGAGCGGGGGGCAGGCTGCTAGCCGGCCTGCGCGCGCGTAGGAGAGCAGCTGGACGAAGACCCTGGCACGTGACCTTCTGCTCATCCGTTGGTCACGAAACTCAGCATAGGCGCTGGTGGGGGTGTCCCAGGGACACCGGTGAAGTGGCGACTGCAACGGAGTACCGAAGGTGATGTTGTGAATTTTGCAACAGGCCCTACACGTTTTGGTCTGTCCTCTGGCAGCAGGACCACAGGTCGAAGATTGGGCTTGAACCGGGTCCTCCGGATGGCAAATTGGGCAGGGTTTTCTCTGGTGGATAGGTGAGGGTCGTGGGATGACTGGGTATCAGTGGTGGGGTGGTGCGTAGTGGAGGTTTTGGGCGTGGAAAGTGAAAATAAATGGGTCAGTTCTGCAGTCCAGTGCAGTCAGAACTGAGAGCTATGAAGGTGGATGGGATAAGTAGGGAACGGGGGCCCCGACACTTGCAATAAAATTATAGGGGATGGTTTTGGATGTGGTGAAGCAATGCTGAAAATCTCAGGTCATTTGAAGATGTATAGAGGAACGTTCCTTTGGAGGGGCTTTGGCACTGTCGCGGCAGGACTGCACAGGAGCAGTCTGCGCGACCAAAATGGGTCCAAAGGGAAGTTTTCTCCCCAATGGATATTTGAAGTGAGATTTTCAGGAGAGGTAGGAGACATGTAGGGGAAGATAAGTGAAGAAGGGGTCGACGTGATCAAAGGTCAGTAAGAGGGCGTCCCAACTTGATCTTTTGGGTTCTGGTTTACTACAGGTCTGCATAGAGACAGCCTGCACAAGGAAAATGGATATGATAACAACTTTCATTACTGGACGAATTTGGCTATGGGGTTTTCAGGGGACGTGGGGGACAGGGGGATGAAGAACAGCTTAGAAGGGTTCAATGGGGTTTGGGGATGGGAAAGGAGGGTTCCAACCTGATCTTCCGGACTCATTTCTGCAGGCAGACAACCAGATCTGGGCGCAGGACAGCAAGGGCCATCTCCTCCAAGCTTGTTGCAAAACCTTGATCAATGGGACTCTCGGCTTGAGCAGAAGATGGGGAGGTCGCCTCCCACCTGTGGAGCATCCAAGAAACATGTAATAGACCTTAGGAGTCGCTCCCAAGGGAAGTGGAAGAGAGGGAGGAGAGATAGAGGGTGTCACACCCTAGAGGGGAGGAAGAAGAAGGAAATGCTCTTGGCCAAAACTCAATTTTCATTCATTCATTCATCCAATCCCTCAAGAGGGGGAGTACATGATAATATATAGAGTTTGGACTCTACCTTCCCTCCTTAGAGTTTGAATTTGAATCCCTTTGAAATTTAAATTCTATGGGCTCCATCATTGCTCCTTGGAGTTTGGATTTGGAACCCATTTGAAATTTAAATTATATGGGCTCCATCATTGCTCCTTGGAGTTTGTGTTTGACCCATTTGAAATTTAAATTCTATGGGCTCCATTCTCCCTCCTTGGAGTTTGAATTCGAACCCATTTGAAATTTGAAATCCCAAAATGATGCAAACCCAAATACATGCCAAAGACACACTTAAGACGTACACAATACAAAATACGACCAAGTACGCACAAAATACAAATACGACCAAGTACGTACAAAATACAAATATGACCCAACTACGTATGAAAAACAAATATGACCCAAATACGTACAAAATACAAATCCGTATAAAAATACGTACTAAAGTGTCAAAGTTCCGGGGGAGACTCCAGACTGTCCCCCAGCCACAAAGAGGTCGGTGTCGACCGAGTCGTGCTGCGTGTCCGGTACCGACGGCTCTCTGAGTCGAGCCGTATTCTTGCTCTGGTGTCCTCACCACCAATACATCTAGCTTTTCCGATCCCCTGTTTTAGGGACTGGGTTCCCTCTGTGGTTTCAGAGGAAGAGAGATCAGATCCTCTGGGTGATTCAAGCTGTTAGTCAGCAGTAAGCAAGTTGTGTTGCTCAGCTGTGTAAGCAAGCTGTGTTGCTCAGCTGTGTAAGCAAGCTGTGCTGCTCAGCGGATCAAGCTGTGTCAGCCGGAAAGCCACATCGAGTTTGGTGTGGGGTGGACGTAGGTTGTGGGCTAACAACTGAACCACCTTAAAATCCTTGTGTTGTGGGTTGTATACATTGTGAGCTTGTTCTATAACTTATATCCCCATTTCACAGGTTCGTGTGCTACTTTTGCTATTTATTTTTTTTGCACACTCAAGCGTTCTGCTTGCACAATAGTCTCATCTTGATCCTCCTGCTATCGTTGCTAACGTGCATCTTCTCAGGTGTCTGCAGCACTCTTGCTTACAGACACTTGAAGCATCTCCCTAGCAGAGGAAGGTATCACGATGAGTGAGCAGCCTGCTGTCCCCTATGTCTTTAAACGCATTAGCTCCTTGGGTTGCCTGCTGCACCATTGCACACAGGTATCAAGGTGAAAGCTTTTCCAAGGGAATTCACCTTGTTTAACACTCATGCACCTTAGTGATCACCTCAGTTCTCACACACTAAGCAAGTCATTTCACACTCAGCTACTCTGATCTAAGATCTCTGTGGTTCGGATCCGTAGAAGGTGTGTCGACTTGCCCGCTGGGAGTGTCGACATGTGGTGTTCACATACCCAGTATCCGTAGAAGGTGTGTCGACCTACCCACTGGGGGTGTCGACCTATTTGAACTGAGCATCGTACTTTAACATTATTACTTGCTCCATTCCTATCTATTCCGTTGCGCTATGTGTCTAAGTGTTTTATTGGTTTATAGGAGTGATTCATGTGTTTAGGGTTCAAGTTTTAAATAGGTCATAGCTATCAATAGGATCTATTCAACCCCCCTTCTAGATCCGATTGCACTCTGTAGGACCCAATAATTGGTATCAGAGCCTAGCTCTGCTATTCCCAGATCCTACGATCTGCAGGGAAAGATCCCAGTGCATTTTATGAAAATGGCTTCATCTGCTAAAGATGCTTCGAAGGTTTCTCCGCCTATATTTGATGGTTCAGATTTTTCGATATGGCTGAGAGAAATGTACGTCTATGTCAAATTCACAGATCCACAATTATGGAACCTTATATACATTGGTCCAAATGAGCTGCCATCAGATTCAAATGTATGGTCAGTTGAACATAAGACCAAACATGACAATAACATTGCTGCACTCAATTTAATCAAAGCTGCGGTTGATGATAGATTACTTGATCTTGTGTCTACTTGCAGCACAGCTAAGTAAGTTCTGGAAGTGTTGATGAACATCCATGAGAAAGAAGATCAAGAGCATCAATGCCTTATGGCTGACCGATCAGAGCAGTCAAGCAATCCATCCTCATCTCAGCTAAGCTCTGATTCTGAAGACTTTACATTTGAAGAGCTTATGGGTGCATATGATCAGTTGATCGAGCAGTACAAAAAGATGAAATCTGAAAATAAAAGATTGAAAAAGGATTTGAAGAAAACTGGTCAAGGTAAGAGTCATGTTTGTGAAAACTGTTCAAACCTTGAAGAGCTCAACAATACTCTTGCTTTTGATTTGGATCTAAACAAACAAACCATCGTATGTCTAAACGATGAAATCAAAATCCTTCAAGAAGAAATCATAAGGTTGGAAGAGACTGTTCAAAAACTTAAAATCCAACCAATCCGTCAGAATGAAAGTCCTTTCTATAACAACTGTTCAGCTTTTGAAGAGCTAAACGACACTCTTGCCTCTGACTTGGATGTAGCTAAACGACACTCTTGCCTCTGACTTGGATGTGAGTAAGCAAACCATTACATGCCTAACAGATGAAAATGGAATCCTTCAAGCTGAAATCACTAGGTTGGAAGAAATCATAAGATAACTTCAAAACCAACCTAAATCAATCTCTAATGAACAAACCATGACAGACAAGCAAATCCCTAATACAAGGCTGATTGAAGAAATAAACATGGTAAAAGAACAAAACGACATGTTGCTTGAAAAACTGTCCATTTATGAGAAGGGAAAGAATATTGCCCATGATAGTTCTGAAAAACTGAATGAACTTCAAATGGAGATTGAAAATTACAAGGGGGTTAATGCTATGCTCAATGAGCAATTGGCTGTATGTGAGGAGGACCTCGCTGAAACCGAGTTGCACGTCTCCTCATTGGAAAATGAAATCAAAGATATAAATGACTCTCTGTCTAAGTGTATGCAGGATAAGGAAAGCATGAACAGACTCTTAGAAACAAGAGTAAGTCATCATGAAGGAGATTTGGGTAAAAATGAAGCCAGCGCTTCTTACCGCCTCCCAATACCGCATGCTGATCAGAAAAACCAAAAACGCATTGGTAAGCAGAAAGGGAAGGCTCTCATGCATCATCAAATCCCTAAGTCTGCTAGTCATGACATGCACAACAGGAAAACTCATGATGACTACCATGCCTCTCATAAAATGAATGTTTATTGCTTTCATTGTGGCATGCTTGGTCACACTGTACATGACTGTCTCACCTTGAATAATGATGAACTAAGAGCAGGAAAGAGTTCAAGAATTACTGCTGAAATCAAGGGCAAAAGACAGGTCAACCCTGGCAGTGGTCGTATGCATCAGAACTCTACACAGAACCGCATGGGGAATCAGAAGAGTCGACACTTCCATTCGGACAGGTCGACACTCCCCGTGACTTTCAACAGAAATCACCCTCCTTGCTGCTACCACTGTGAAAAGATTGGCCACACAGTCCATGACTGCTGGCGACTGAGAGGTAGGAGCTACTCTCATAATCAACATGACAGTACATATGCTCACTCGCAATGGAACAATGCACATGTGCACACAAAAAATGATAAATACCCTGTGCGTTGCTTCTATTGTGGTAAATATAGACATACATCCATTAATTGTCCCTGGACGAGAGTGGGTGACCAGAAGACAGCAAAGAAAAGAAGATCAATTGCTAGAACTGCTGCTAACCAACATGGACCCAAGCAAGCTTGGGTACCAAAAAATTTCAAATGAGAATTTCTGGTGTAGGGTGCCTTGGGGATAAACACAGGATGCTCACGGAAATAAAAGCTCAAGGCACAAGTATGTACATAATGTCATTTGTTTAAATTGCTGCATGATAGGCTTGTATTGTAAGTCACTGCATATTAGGGGTGTTATGTGTCAATAAATCATGCAAGAAGCTGTCTCCCTGAACTGCTGAATTATCCTCTTGGTGTAAGATGAGTTTCTAGATTAGATTAATTGCTTGCACCTTGCATGATCTTTGGTAATTCAAAGGGTCTAGAGCAGAAAGGCAAGTCAAGCTTGCCCGGAGCTCTTCCTATGAGTGAGCAGGATCTCAGATCCACACCTCAACCTTGTACCAAAGATCAATTGGTTCAGTTTCGTAATTCATGAAAAATTTGTCATGTTGATGAGACTGTTATGATAATTGAGTTGCTGTTTAAATCATGTCTACCATTTAACAACCATGTGAGCTTCTTCCTTAGCATTAATGATCATTGTCTTGATGATGTCTTACATGGCTGCACATATCCCAACTCATCATCCTTGTGGACAAATAAGATGCTGATTGTCTGTCCTAACTTCCATGAGCACTGGACAGAGGGGGAGTTTAAGAGTTTGGACCTTAGGGAAGAAATGCATTGCATTTGGGTGTAGTGTAGTCCATGAGCATCTACTTGAAATTTCATGCCACATCATGCATTTCATGATCAAGGAACACAACTTTGCATGACATCTTGGTATATAAAATGGTAAGCTAGAAGAAGGACATATCACTTCTGTCTGGAAACCCACATCATGCATGAGGTGGTCTTAAGACTTCAGTTCTCCTTCAGGTACCAAAGATCAACCCATCATGAGAACAATCTAGATGTTCATAAGAATAGCTCATCAAATTCCATACTTTGATTCCACTGCATGTGAGGCACTCAGAATTCAGACACTCAATGCACATAGTCAGGGGGAGTTCTTGCATTTCATGGTTTACCAACTTGCACATCTACTCAGAATGTATTTCAGAAAATCCATGATTGCATAATATTTTGGTCTCATACACTCCATTGCATATCATGTTTGAGAAAACACAAAAATACATAATCATCTTGTAGCATGTTTATTACATTGTGCATTCATTCAAGTCATATGCTACACATTACTTTGTAGCCCTTGCATGGAACCAGGGGGAGTCAACATCAAAATTTTGCATGCTTCATTCTACATATTGTTGACGTCCTTGCATAGATTGCATCCTCTCAGGGGAGTTTATCTTTCATGACAAATCAGTCAAAACTCTGCCCTACTGTCAGAAAGGTTGACCTCACAACCCGATAGGTCAAACCCTCAGTTCAGCCTGGCTAAAAACTGCATTCTATCTGAGCTTAAGTGTCGACATATTACTATGCAAGTGTCGACATCTCCTTGTATATGTTGAACATATCATTGTCCTTCAAATATGAGCTCAGTGCATCAACCTCAGGGGGAGTGTTCATCACCAATTCTTACTTTCAATTCATGCTACACCCTCTTCTTGAACCAATCCACCGCATCATAATGCCTATCTCTGATTGTGGTTCAACTTGGATTCACAATATCTTGAACTTCTTGGAGGATTCTCTATCTGCTATCAAGGTTGTTTATCAGAAAAAATCTTTTAGAGGAATCTTCTTTTGTAGAGATTTATGACTGCCTCGAACATGAATGAATCTGGTTTAACATTAATGATTTCATGTGTCTTGACGTCTAACTGTCTTGAAAATGTTTGTGATCGGGCTTAATAGACTTAAACCAATTTCTCATGTTGTTTGTCCAGTTATGCCCTCTAAAATCTGAAAGTTTACTTTAAGTACAAAGGCAATTTATGTTTGAGAAACTTCTGTCCAAGTATTGTTTTTAAACAATATGTTTTTGTGGAATTTCTAATGACAAAAATAGTCAAAACAATGACATTGGCTCACTGAGAAATATGTCTCCTCATAAATAAATTGAGATAAGGCATGTCATGAAGTGCCCTTGTTAACTCTGCTATGTTTTAAGGTATATCATGAGGCAGAGCAATAGCTAGTTGCTGAGAAACATGTCTCCTCATCAAGAATATGTGGAACGATATGTCATGAGGTGACAATGCTATCTCTATTTTATTTGAAGCATGACATTCAGTCTGACCAATTACCTAGGAATACTTGCATCTAAACAATGTGTGTCCTTACGGATATGTGGCATGCACTAGACTTAATTGCTCGTACAATCTTCTCCTGTACTCAATGAATATTATGGTTGAGATTGCAAAAGCTAAATGCACATCTTTCGAATTTCTAAAATTCCATTTTATCTTCATGCTTGTTTAATTTCAATACCTTTTAAGAGTTTCTCTCAAAGGAGTCAATGGAATTTAATGAGTAAGATAAGAAGAGGCTAATCTAACGATTGATATGAATTTTTGATTCATCTCTATTAAAGTTGAATACAAATGTTTTCATGTGATTCTACTGAGTAGGCCAGCATTCATTAACATTAAACCAATCTAAGTGTAAGGGCTAGTTCATTCGGGTTCTATAACTGAAAATTCTGAAAAATCCATAACTCTGATTTATGAACCTGGTCTCAGGTTAAAGAACCCTCATCTTCTATAAAGACAAGCTGTCTTTCTCTATCCCCTGATCCTTGCCATCCCTTCTTGAACTATCATATCTTGATGCTCCTTGGTGTTTACCTTGCATGAAACATATTTGCATCATTCATTGCTAGCATTGTTGCATGTGTATATCGTTGCAATTATCATCCATGCACATCTGCCATAAATCCTAGCATCATTGGCCTTATGGTTACAACTCAACTGGTTTCAGTTTGGCTGCATTGCATTGCATAGAAAACCAAAAAAGTCTGAAAAATAGAAAACCACTAAAAATCTTGAAAGTTTGAAAATAAAAAATGTACTCTTTGGCTGCTATATTGCATCATGCTGCTGCAACCATGCCTTCAAATTTCAACTATCTTTGGCAGGCCAACGGACAATACCATTGATTCTAACATTTGGGCATGTTCGATAAATCCATATCACTCTTTGGTGGTTGTCCTAAAACTACCTTTCCAAGTTTGGTTGTTCACAATGGTTATCTTGTCAACTTTAATAAGTGTACAACCATTGGCATGTATTTTCACATCATCTTCTGGAATTCTGGAAAAATGACTGCACTGCTTGTGATCATACCTGCCCACAATTTGCCCACGAAAGGAGGGGAGATTCATGCACTTTCAGAAAGGTATCTCAAGTTGTTGCACTTTAAGTTTCTCCCTCCAGGTATCTAATCTCTTTTACACTGTACATCCTGTGCTAATAATATTCAACAATTGATGTGCTGTAATTTCCTTCACTCCTACCTTCCTAATTATGCCATATATTCTCTCTAGTATGATATTTTGATGATGTCAAAGGGGGAGAGAATTGTATGTGTCATTAACTAAGGAATGCATATGGGGAGAGTCTTGAACACTTTGCATAAGATTATATGGGGAGGAAATTGTATGGAGAGATAATCATTGAAGGTCTTTGTGTTTTTATTCATGATTACACTATTTTAATATCTGACTTTCAATATACTCAAAATGACTCGAAGCTGGACATCATAATGACTCATAGCTCATAGTTGCCATCATCAAAAAGGGGGAGAATGTTGGACAAATGTATAACATGTGTAACTCCATTGTTTTGATAATGGCTGACTATGTATGTTGGGCTTATGTATAATATTCTTTTGTTTCAATGATGTCTGACTATGATTCATTAATATAGTTTGACCTGCATTTGATAGAGACAAACACTCATGCATTTCAGGTCAAGCCCACACCGGTAACAAAGTGTGTCTGCAAAGATAGAAAGAAATCAACAAAGGAAGATCGGTGCACATCCAAGGCTAATCAGTATAAGGTCGATGCAAGTTTCTGTTACAATGAACTAAGGTCTGAGCACATAAGAAGATCAAGGTCCGTGCAACCCCTAGCCAACACATATCAGGCCTGTGCATGTTTACCTTATGGCAAGACAAAGTCTGTGCATGTTGCTCAAGGTCCAAACATCAAGGTCTGAGCATACTCCAATCAAGGGCTGAATTAGAAAGAAAATATCTCGACATATTTGGATGACAACTCTGCACATAAAACATGTGTCGACACATCAGACAAATGTCTCGACACCTCAAGAAGAAATCAATTGAAGCAGAAGCCGTCCTCAAGACCGTTCAAAGGAATGTCTCGACACATTGACATGAATGTGTCGACACATCTAGGTTCAACTAGAACGTGCATGAAATCAAGCTGAAGCTGTTTTGTCTAAGACTTTGGACTCACTAATGTCTCGACACACTCGTGTGAAAATCTCTGCACATTGGCACTTCTATCTCGACACCCTCATGCGAGAACTCTGCTCATGGCTCACATGTTCCGACACCTTTTGGTGTTGTCTCGACACATCAGCCATGGATCTTCAAGACACTCACTAAATGTCCCGACACTCTGAGTGTAAAACGTCGACACATCAACATTCAACCAGAATGTCTTTTGAAATCGACATAAGCTATCTTCAAGGCTTTCAAAGGGATGTCTCGACACACTGACAGGGAAGTGTCGACACATCCACGTTCAACCAGAATGATTCCTCAAGACCTTCAATGGGATGTCTCGACACACTGCTAGGAAAGTGTTGACACACCCTTAATCTTTTAGAAATCTTCAAGCCAATAAACTGTCAGATCAGTGGACTATCCAGAGAGAGAAAAAGGAACCACAAATCATCAAAATCAATGATTTTGGGGTCTGGACCATGTCCCAAGGCTTGACTCTTTGCTAAACCATCTTATCTTTCATTTATCTACCTTTTGGAGATGGTTATTATAGATATATATTTTTCCTCCTCTCCCTACTCAATGGACGATGTGTTGCGAATAAAGCAATAATATCACGAATGGTCCAACGAAGCACAGTGAGAGGGGGAAGAAAACAAGGAATGACCGTGATCGCCACCAAAGCGCAGCACGTGACTGGCGTACCGTACTTTGGAAAGGAAGGGGAGACACTCGCCTGGATGCAGCACTGGGAAGATGCGTGGTCGGTGAAGAACCGCCTTAACGATACACGGTCCTACGATAGACCGCCTAAGAGTGCTACCGAACGCGCGGGAAGAAGAACTCCTAGAGAATGGACGGCTTTAAGTGAACCGCAGAAGGAAGAAGGGCGGTGCAGAGGATGCCGCTCGTCTCCTTGAACGGGCCGAAAGGAACCGCGCAAGCCCACCATGCCAAGAGTTGCAAAAGGGTTCACCTCCACCCTCTCCAGCCGGCCAGAGGGGATGGGCCTCGTGCTGATGAAGTGCTGACCTGCAAAACAGTGTGAAGACAAAGGAGAAATACCAAGATTAGAACTAAATGACGTAGTACGTGTTCATGTAAGAAGAATCAAGCATAAATAAATGGAAAGGGGAATACCTGGGGGGTTTTAAACCCCTAGGGTGACAAAAACGTGGGTGGGTGTGTGCATGATAATGAGAAGAAAGGGTAACGTAGGGAGAAAATGATGCATGCAGTGAAGAGGAAGCGATGAAAGCTATGAAACGAAAGAACTTAAAACTGGACTACTCCCTGAACCGGAGGCTCTTATGGCCGTGGAAAGCCTCCCTCCTTGGTGTAGGTCGCTCAAAAATGCGGCAGGGCTTAGCCGTAGACCAAAATTCCCCCCCCCCTTTCGACGTCCGGCTACTAGGGTCTATTTATAGAGCCTATAAAGCCAGCCCCGAAACTAGGGTTTAGAGGTATTTTCAGGTCGAATTTACAAAAGTTAATTCGTAGATAATATCATTATCTTCCATCCAGATGAAACGGCATCAAAAATGGCTGGTTATCCACGGAGAAATCGTTAAAACAAATCAGGGATAAAACTATGCATAAAAGGGTGGAAATCTGTTAAAAACCCTCCATCGAACGGATGAACGGTCTAACGATAGACCGCTCAAGTCTTGAACGGTTCCTTTCAGGCCGTCCAAGCTGTCGGTGGAAATTAAATTAACCAGATAATCAGCCCAATTATCTCTCAAACTGACCGGAACGATCGCCGTTGGATCCTGACGAATGGACGGTTCGTTGGAGGCCGTTCCACGATAGGACGGTCCAAAACAAGCCGTTTTAGCCTTGTCGGTGATAATTCAAATAATTGGATAATTCCCTGAGGAAATTGATACGCATAGGACTCTGAGATATAGGCGGTTAGAATGAGCCCGTCCATTGGTTTGAACGGCCCTCATAAGGCCGCCCAAAAGCCTGTCGGTGAATATCCAGAAGAACCCTCAGAAATTAGCCAAAATGTATGAACGGTTTGGGCTCAACCGCCCTAGTCCTGAACGGCTGAGGTTGAACCGTTCATGCCCTGAATCGTTCAATTGACCAAAGCCGAGGCCCATTAAGCCCTGAACCAACACGGACTTCACCAAGGAGGGAGGCAACCCATAAAATGAGCCCAAGACGTGCCACAAAAATGGCCCAATGAATGATGGACAACTCGAGGCATCAACCAATGGGAGTAAGAGAAACGACTCAACTTATCGGTATAAAACGGGTGTCAACAGATGCCCCTCCTTAACGTCCTCTTTGCAGGGGAGTGAGCGGAGGTGAAGCGGAAGTGACATGGGACATGGAGGTGGAGCGGAAATGCAGCGGAGTGGATCGGAAAAGCGGGCGTTAAGGTAAAACGACACCCATTTCTACCAACAAGCGACGAGAATCTTTCGGGATTTTTAAAGACCAACCTCATGGGGGACACAATCCCGCGGTCCAAATGAGGGGGCCACAAAAAGAAAAATGCCAAAGCTCCAGACGGGGACCTTTTAGTCAACCGAACCCAACGAATCGACCAAGGAAAACCTTCGAATTTAGAGTGGAATTAGTTCATCTTACTCGAGTGTCTGAACACATAGCTGACCATTACTGACGGGACATTTCTTAAGCAGACTATGGGGTATGAAAGCTCAAAGGATGCGTATGATGCATGATGGGCTAAAATAAAGGAAATCGTAAAAACAAGTGCAAAGAAAGATTAAAATATAAAATACTCGAGAGTACTATTGCTAAGCTGGGAACGTCAGGGTCAAGATACCGTCCGCAACCACAGCGTGCGGGTAGAACCGTCCTCCTCATGACATCCCAACTTAACGGCCTATCCGAAGGTTAGGTACATGAGCCTGGATCATCATTATTTTTGTTGAAGGGGAACATCAGATCCTGGGACACGTAGAAAACCTGCCGGCTCTCGAAATAATAATATAATACTATATAATTAATGCAATAAGGGATTAGGGATAGAAGGCCATACCTGACTTACCTGTGCAGGCGAAACGGCGAGACTGGCTGAAATGATGCTGCATAAGATGGTTAAGAAATAATTTTCCAAAAAATATCAATATTCATGATCTAAATACACCATCCAGATAAACGGCCTTATTGTAACCGTGCAATATTCAAAACGGCTCTACGTTAACCGCGTGTACCAGACCTTCGAACCATTCTTACCGGGCCGGTTGCCGGAGATGAACGGTCAGGCAAGTACCGTTTACATGAGAACGGCTCCTTCAGAACCGCTCAGGCCTGGAATTTCAACCGACTTAAAGTTAACGGTCACTAGGGTCGTACGGTCACTTAGGAACCGCCCGAAAGATAGACGGTCTAACGATAGACCGTCCTTCTCTGTAACCTTGAAAAAAAGAAACCCCCTCGTCTCCCTCCACCGTAACCGACGGTGGAAGGGACGAAGGGGGCCAAGAGCCCACAATCCCCCATTCTCTCACTCTATCTTCTCAACCTCCCTCCCTCTCTCGATCTCACAGCACTCCTCATGACGAGGACCAAGCATCAAACCGCCCGGCCACCCACCTCCGGCGAGGGTTCACCGTCGCCGCCGCAACCGCCGTCACCGCCACCGTCCGAGGAGGAAGGTACGCCCGGGGTGACGATGGAGAACCTAACCATCGTCGTCGCCGAAGAGGATGCCACGGCTGGAGACGATGACGTCGCCGGAGCCGAGGAAAGAGGCACGCCGGCGAGGAGGGAGAAGAAACCCTGTGACGCCGAGGTAGGCCTCCCCGTCCCTCATTTTTCTTTCGATTTTCATCAATGCATGTTAGTTTAGAAATCCTTTAGGGGGATTTAGGTGCTTAGGGGTCGGTCTAGGGGGGCCATGGTGGTCTCCCAGCCGTCTGGGGGGCGTTTCACCGTCGTTGGGGATGACGACGGTAGAACGGTTCAATAGAAACCGCACGGCATAACAATACGGTCCACATAGGACCGTCCTAATTAACACTGCTTAGGGAACGCCGTTCAAACTCACGCGGCCAACGAACCACCACAAACAGATACGGTGAGGCTATCACCGTTCAAACAGTAAACGGACCGCATTGGTCTGTTCAATCATTCATCCGAGGCAAAATAATACGGTCCCCATAGGACCGTCCACAAGTCATGCGGACCAAGGGGGACCGCTTCTCCTTAGGAAGATGGGCAGACAGACGGTTCTAGGTGATCCGCCCAGGATAGGAACGGTTAAGGGTAGCCCGTTCAAACACAGAACCTGAAGAATCAGAACGGTTGGAATGGGACCGCTCAATTGACGAGTGGTCAGTGGATAACCGTTCTTCAAACTAAGAATTGGATCTTGAGAATTTTTTATTTAAACGAATCAATATGCAAGACTAAATCATTAATATGAATGAAATGTATGCAGGGGAAGCGTAGGACCCGCACCTCGTGGCTGCAGGTCCGTGCAGTGTACTTGGCGCTGCCAGACTTCCAGAGGGAGTGGTTGACCGCCATGGGGTTCGCCCCCTTCCTGAGCATTGAGGTGTGTCGCTTCGACGCGGCTCTGCTCTACGCCCTGCACGACCGCTGGGATCCAGTGAGTCGGACGTTCCTTTTCCCGTGGGGGCACATGGTCCCTACGTTGGAGGACGTGGCTAGGCTCACTGGCCTGCGTGTGCACGGGTCACCGATCAGTGGGACTACTTTTCCGACTACCGGGGGATGGCTCGGGAGTTGCTCGGCTTACAGCTGCGGCGCCCCGAGAGGCAGTCGACCCTCCTTCCCCGGGCTGCTCTCCAGGACAGCCTGGGTCTGCGACGTGCGGGAGTTACGGTCAGGGAGCGACCGGAGGAGCACTTGGAGCGGCTCGTGGGGCTGGCGAGGCCGAGAGTTGCTGCAGGACCGAGACCTGAGGTGGACAGAGTTCTACGACGGTTCCTGATGCTGCTGTTCGGGCGGCTTCTCTTCTCCACGCGGGCGGACGTGATGAGCTGTAGGTTCCTTCCCTTCCTCCAGGAGCTTGAGCATGCGGGTGACTACGCTTGGGGAGCGGCAGTTCTCGCCTTCCTCTTCGACACTCTCAGTTCGACGGCACGTCAGATGATGCTTGGGGGCTTCTCCCCCTTACTCCAGGTACGACTTTATGCCCTAGACTCGGTTATGCTATCCTACATGCTTGCTGAATACTGACACGACTTTGTGATACAGGTGTGGGCCTACGTGCGCCTACGTGGGCTGGGCAGAGGCGAGGAGACCCGTCCTGGGCTCCTACTGATCGCGCGGAGGTGGACAGCACCTCGGGAGATGGTGGCTCTGAGGCGGCAGGTCCGGGAGCTGCAGGACGACCTGGACACCCTACTGTATACCTCGGTATGCTTCTAAACTCAAACTCCTTAGTTAAATGCAATTCTTTCATGATTATGATGCTGATGCAGTTTCCTATCTTTTACAGGTGCGGTGGACTCCTTATACGGAGGAGAGCCCGGAGGGCCAGCCGTGGGTGACCGAGGCCTTGGCCTTTTCTGGCCGGGACGTGTGGCTTCACTGCATGAATGTGGTGGAGCCACTGTACTTTAGGTTGGTGATGAGGACCATCGGGGTCCATCAGCCAGCTGTTGAGTTCCCTGCGCCTGAGAAGGCAGGGGAACGGGTGACTAGGACGACCCGGGGACTCCGCGAGGCGTTTGATTGGACAGCGAGGAACGTCGAGCAGGTCGCCGACTGGATCACGCGTGGGCGAGTGGTGACCGCCTGGGTAGAGAGCGACATCGCGTACTACACTGCGTACGCACGGCACTACCGGGACCAGGTGTTTCGGGGCGCCCACCGACCGGTACGACTTCTAAACTTAAACTTCGTCTATTATGCTTATGATGATGCACTGACACATGGGCTTTCAAAATGTAGGTCGACCCCGCAGGACGAGTGGCAGAGTTGCAGGGACTCCTGCACTCCACCATCCGAGAAAGAGACGAGGCCCGACAGGCCCTGGCCTTACTGGTGAGTTTTCTAAACCTTAGACTCTTTAAATTATGTAGTTCTATATGATTATGCATGCATGTGACTGACTTGGAGTATTTGGATGTAGCGTTCCGAGGGGACTCAGAGGCAGGGACCAGACGCTCCTTCTTCTTTCTCTGCCCAGACCCCAGCAGACCGTGCCGAGCGGGATGCTGACTTTACTCGGATGGTGGAGCGGGCCAAGGCGGCCGAAGTGGCGCTCACCGAGAGGATACGCGAATCTCTACACTTCCTCTTTGCTTATTTATGCTTATGAATGAAATGCTTATGCAACTGCCTAATAAGGATATGCAGATGGCCGAGCTGACCCGCCTCCGGACAGAGCTGGAGTAGAGCCGGGTAGTGGCTAGGGAGGAGGTACCCGGGTGCGCGATGAGGCCGCGCGGAGTCGACCGGCAGACGCAGTGGAGACGGCACTCCTCCGGGCCGAGCTAGAGCGACTACGAGCCGGTGCTACCGAGGCGGACCGTTACCGGGCAGAGGCAGAGCGTTACAGGAGTGAGGCAGAGCAGGCCCGTCTACAGGTTGCCCGGTTGGAGGGCAAGGTGGAGGGTCTGAAGGAGGCGAGTCGGGAGCGCAGCAGGGCGACTGCGAGTGGCAGCCACGACACCCACGGCTCCGTGAGGAGTTACTTCACTGGTTCCTCTGGCCATCGGAGGAACGAGGAGGAGGAGCGGCGCCGGCGACGGCGTGATGAGGCGACCTCAGCGATGCCTCCCCCAAAGAGGCATGAGGGCGGTGGAGACAGCGACGGGGGCCAAGGAGAGGGACAGGCTTGACTGTGTACTGGGCCCGTCTTTTGTACATGATATGATATGATAGTGGTATGCATGTTTTCGTTTTGATTTTTGTGGGTGACTGTATGTATGCAAGAATGAACGTGACTTAGCTACTAGAGGGGGTGAAGCAAACATGCAAGATTGAGAGGTGTGCCTGACCTGAGAGAGGGACGCACACGCCGATTTGAGTGAGATGAGTGACGTACATGCCGACTTGAGTGAGATGAGTGACGCACACGCCGACTTGAGTGAGATGAGTGACGTACATGCCGTCTTGAGTGAGATGAGTGACGTACACGCCGACTTGAGTGAGAAAGAGATGCATACGCCGACTTGAGTGAGAGGAGTGACGTACACGCCGACTTGAGTGAGGTGAGAGACGCACATGCCGACTTGAGTGAGATGAGTGACGCACACGCCGACTTGAGTGAGTTGAGTGCGCTAAATGAATGAGATGTGGGTACGCCAAATGGAGTGAGACACGAGTGCAGTAGGTTGATGGGCGGTTCTCCCCGAGCCGTTCGTGGAGAAGAGCGGTTCTCCAAAGACCGCTTCAATTGGGGTGGAACGGTTCAATATAAACCGTAATGACATTTGAACGGCGGATTTTAGGCCGCACGAGTCACTGGACCCGGGCTTTCTTAGAGATATAGACGGTTGATAATGGGCCGTACATGAAGATGGACGGTCTATCGTAAGACCGTCCAAGTGGACATCCTATTTGCTCGAAATGGGACTCCCTGGAGAGTCCCCAGCCCGAGGGTAGGACGCTTTGCACTTATCATAACCCTATCCTAATCCGTCCTAGACTTATCCGAGCCTAATCCTAAGAGGCTTAGGCTTCCTAATGAACCTTATAAGTAGTAGGGGGCCTGAACTCGCAACTCACACATCCTCCACCTCCCAAGGCTTAAAACCTTTGATTCCTATCACCAAATCATCATGAAGAGGGCTTTTGATGGAAGTTCTGCTGAGGGAGCGTCCTTTGAAGGGCCGAGACCAGCTAGAAAGGAGCGGGAAGCGATCCAACGGCTCAGCTTGATTCCTCGACATCTCAGTACCACTCCTACGAGAGAGGTAAGTTCAACCAGGATATATTCAATTTCTCATCTCTCAACTTCCCTTATATTTCCTTACATCCTTTGCCTTTTCCTTCTTCTCAGCTTCTTCCCGGCCCGCGACGCTATTCTAGTTTAAAGTGGGTGGCTCCCATGGTCCGTGCATTGCCCCTCGGGGTGACTTACCTCCTCAAATCCTGGCACCTACATTCGCTCTTAGTTCTAGGTCAGAACTACCCTAAGCTTTCTTTAGACTGGCATAGTATCTCTGCTCTGATGGAGACTTGGCACCCTCAGACCCATACTTTCCTCTTCCCATCTTTTGAGGCCACTATCCTGTTAGAGGAGGTAGAGACATATTTCGGGCTCCCTAGGTCCAAGGTGGGGGAGGAGGACTTGATATGCCACACCGTTGCCCCTATAGATCCAAAACTCATCCTAGGGGGATTCATACCTAATAGCGGGGATGTTCGCGCCTGTGTAGGCCCTCGTCACATTCACCTCCTTCCTCTGAGCCAGTGGGTAGTGGAGCATTGCCGGAATAAGTGCGGGTGGGTTGAGGCCATAGCCAAAGCTGCGTCCATCTGCCTATGCGGGGCCATCCTTTTCCCTTCAGCCGACCACGTCCTAGAGATTCCCTTGCTCAGTACCATTAGTGGCCTTTGGCGGGGACTTTCCATCTCTCAGGCTGTCTTAGCTTACTTGCATGAGGGTCTTACTTCAGCAGCCTTAGGAGGTCCTCCCTTTGGTTCGATGATCCTATTGGAGTGCTGGATGGGAGTTAGGATGAAGTTTATCCCGAGGGAGGATATCACTTCAGTTAGCAGGATCTTTGGGAGCCATCCCCTTTACTTTATAGGAGGCGCCTTCAGGTTTTCTCCACAGGTTGAGTGTAGGACGGCTGAGCTGAAGACCAGGGACGAGTGGCGCCCGTACATCAACAGGCTGCCCCTGGACAGGTTCGTGATGCGCCCGGACTTCCTCCACGACACCATCATCAGGCTACCGAGGAGAGCTGGCTTGGACTTCAGGCTCGTGGGCGACACTGCCTTAGCGATGTGCAACCCACACAGATGCTACCTACAGATTGGACTACCCCGGATGGTGCTACCTACGCTACCCCACCTTCCCATGCTACAGGCGCGGAGGATCGGGACAGAGGAGGACGAGCAGGCGGTCAGGAGCGCGCTGATTATGTGGGAGGTGAGTAGGGTGCGTACCCTACCAGCAGAGGTTGAGGAGGCTCCGGAGACGCGACAGTCTTACCTTAGGGAGTTGAGAGAGATACGTCCTCGCGGGGATGCCCAGCGGAAGATTGAGTTATTTTCCTTTTGTTTTTATGATGATGTGGGATGAGACTTTATATCGAGACAGCTTGACATACGAAATGAATAAGATTTGATGAGTTTGATTGAGTTTGAACTTTGTGATTCGATCATGACGTGATGTGATTGCATGGGTCAAGATGAGGATTGAATATTCATGTGGTCACGAGCCAACTGCCCTTCCAACCTGCCCCTGCACACATGAAAACATGAAAAAGATTAAATCTATTTTAGGCTTAGCCCCTTGCCTATAGCAAGTTAGGAGATGACCATATCTTGATTTTTGGTCAAGGGGATAAGCCTTATCAAATAGGCGAACATCACAATGTGCAAAATGCAAATGAATGCTATGAATGCAAGAGGGAAATATGTGACTTGGTGAGTTTTGGACTTTGAAATTTTTGATTTTTTTGTTTCTTGGATTTTAAAATATTTGATTTTTTTGGGTTTTGAAATATTCAATTTTTTTGAAATATTGGGTTTTTTTTTCAAGTTTTGAAATATTCGATTTTTTTTCAGGTTTTCTGAAATATTCGATTTTTTTTGTTTTTTGTTTTTTTTTTGGTTTTTGTTTTTTGTGTTTTGAAATATTCGATTTTTTTGGATTATGAAATATACGATTTTTTTTTGGATTTTGAAATATTCGATTGTTTTTTTGATTTTGAAATCTGCTCGGGCTTTAATAGCAAGGACCTTCTCATTTTGCTATGGACTTCCAAGGCCCAGCGCGTGCAGGAGGGGGGACCGCCTGTGGTCGGGATCAACCATGCTCAACGGTGCTTCTGCCGAGGTCATACCCGGGTGGGATTCATTCCTTGGGAAAGTGAAAAAAAGATCGAATAGGGAAGCTGACGACAGGTGTAGAGGTTTTTAGGGCTTGAGTTCTTTTCCAGGACACTCCCCTTTTTAAAGAATACGGTCTGTTGCGCCGGGGCTTTGTATCCGTCATCGAACCTTCGTCCGCTCTAGGCACGCATACGACCGGGCTCATAACGTCCGCGGGGAAACTGTACTGCCACTCTTGCCATGCCTAGTAGTATTCTTTCGGGGGATTTTTGAGAGCTTCGAGCTTTGTGCTTTCAGCCTTATCTTTTGATTTTGCCCTTCTCTTTCTATTGCTTTCCCCTTTCCTTTTTTTCCTTGCTTTGCGGAGTCAGGTCTTAACGGACTGCCCCTATTTGAGACCTCTTTTAATTGGGGGGGGGGTCTAGGTCAGTTCTCGCCCCCTTATTCACCACTTGCCCCTATCCTAAGCCGAGAGAGAGGAAATACAAGGACCTCTACCTTCCCCGAGCATGGCCAAGGAGAAACGGTGTCAGGTAGCACGAGAGAATACCGAACCACGGGTGATCGTGTAGTGTGTGAGATGCTGGACCTGGGTCCTCCTTTTGCAATCCGGTGGAGTATTCCCTGCCATCGAGCCGTTTACTGGGTTTTGATTTTTAAGGATAGAAACGTTTTAAATACAGCCCATTCCACGGGTTTGGCAATTCTTCACCCTCTGCGTTAATTAGACGATACGCGTTACTTGGATAAGCTTCTTTGATTACGAAGGGCCCTTCCCAGTTGGGTTACAGCTTAGACCTGGGACCTGCTGTTCTGATAAATTTGCGTTTCAAAACCATATTACCCACTTGAAATTTCCTTTCAATGACCTTCTTTTGAAAATATCGCGAGACACGCTTTTGATACACTGAAACGTGATTGGCCGCATTCAACCTCTTCTCGTCTAAAAGTTCCAGTTGGACTAGCAACGCCTCTCGACGTTCATCAAGATTAAGTTCCTTATCCAGCTGCACCCTTAGGGAAGGGATCAGAATCTCATACGGGAGTACCGCTTCCATCCCATAAGTGAGAGCAAAGGGAGTCTGCCCTGTGGGAGTGCGGACGGAGGTGCGATAAGCCCATAGAGCTTCTATCAGTTTATCGGCCCAATCAGCAAACTTATGTGATTCGCATGTTTTCTTGATAATTTTAAGAAGGGTTTTATTCGTGGCCTCAGCCTGACCATTACCTTGGGGGTAATATGGTGATGAATGATGCAGAGCTACATTAAATTTCTTACAGAGGTCCTGGAGTTCTTGTGAGACGAATTGAGGCCCGTTGTCGGTGACGATGTCGCTTGGCACCCCGAACCGCGAGATAATGTTCTTCATAATGAAGCGGCACACCATGGTGGCTTTGATTTCTGCATAAGCTTCAGCTTCCGCCCACTTGGTGAAGTACTCCGTAGCCGTCAAAATGAAGGATTTCTGTTTAACCGCGGAATTCGGATCACCGAGGGGTCCGATAATATCAAATGCCCACATGGAAAATGGCCAGGGGGCCGAAATAGGATGGAGAGAAGAGGCAGGAGCGTGAATTTTGTAGGCATGGATCTGGCACTGAAGACACCTACGGACGTAGGTGGAGCAATCTTCTTCTAGAGTCGGCCAGTAATAGCCTTGCCTAAGAATCTTCTTCGCCAACGCCTGCCCATTCACATGTCCCCCACACTCGCTGGAGTGAGCTGCTTCCACAACTTTCCAAGCTTCTTCGTCATCTAGGCACCTCATCAGAACTCCATTCAGGGCCCGCCTATACAATTCGCCCGCGATGATGGTGTATCTCGCGGTGACTCTTCTAATGGCTCTTCGCTACTTAGCATTGGCCGCTTCCGGAAATGTACCATCCCTGCAGTATTGCTCGATTTCATAGAACCAAGGCAGTTCTTCTTCTTCAATGATCTTCTCAAGCTCAGTCAACGAAACTTCTTTTATCTCCTCCCTTTCTATTTTCTTCTCTACAGACACCCTAAGATTGTCGAACCAGGGATCCTGAAGAGAAGGAACATCTAGCCGTTGGACCACGATGGTCTCGGTGGCGCGACTCAAGGGAAGTGATAGGGAAGAGGCGAGCGATGCAAGGGCATCGGCCAAGATATTCTGAGAAGGAGGAGTGTGGATATAGATGAGTTTCTTGAATTGCCTAGCCAAGAGCGTGACCAGATCCTGGTGAGGTTTGAGCTTAGGGTCGCGGGTGCGGTAAGTCGACAAGACTTGACGCAGCACCAGCTGAGAGTCTCCTATGATGTTAAGATGTCGCGCGCCCAAGATGTAGGCGTGCTTCAGACCGGCAAGGAGAGCCTCATACTCGGCTATATTGTTAGTGACGGGAAATGAGAGTTGATATGCCACGGGGATAGTTACCCCTTCTGGAGTAAGGAGAACGGCGCCGATTCCACTGCCCTGGGAATTGAGAGCACCATCGAAATGAAGAGACCAGAAAGGAAGATGAGTGATCACCGCCAGGTGTTCATCGGGGAATTCGTCCCGGATGGAATCTGTATGAGGGATAGGAGAATGAGCCAGGTGCTCGGCAATAGCATATCCCTTGATTGCTTTCTGCACGATGAAGATGATGTCAAACTGGGAAAGAAAGCTTTGCCAGCGAGCTAGTCGGCTAGAAAGGACTGGCTTTTCCAACAGATAACGAATGGGGTCCATTCTAGAGATGAGCCTAACCTCGTGGGCAAGAAAATAGTGTTTAAGCTTCTGCGCTACCCACACTAGTGCTGCACAGGTCTTCTCCATAGCAGTGTACTTGGATTCAGCAGGATTAAATAACCTTGAGAAATAGTACGCTGCCCTTTCCCTTCCTTCATCGTCTACCTGTGCCAGAATAGCTCCTAGGGAGTCCTCAATCACAGAAATGTACAGGATCAGGGGTTTCCCGGGGACGGGCAGTTGCAGAACCGGGGGATTAGAGAGGTAAACCTTGAGTTCCTCATAGGCCTTCTGACATTGTTCATTCCATTCAAACTTCGCGCCTGCCTTCAGCAATTCATAGAACGGGCGGCATCTTTGCGAGTGCTGAGATATGAATCTCCTAATAAATTGCAAACGCCCGATCAGACCTCGAAGTTCAGTGATATTCTTTGGCGGCGGCATTTCCATAATGGCCTTTGCCTTGTTTGGATCGATCTGAATCCCCCGTTTACTAACTATAAACCCGAGCAATTTCCTTGATGCAACTCCGAACACGCATTTCTTCGGATTCATCTTTAACTTGTATTCCCTAGCCCTCTGCAACACCTTGGCTAAAATGGCGGGATGTTCTTCTTGTGACCTCGATTTGACTAAAATATCATCCACATAAGCTTCTAAATAAACGTGCATCATATCGTGGAAGATAGCCATCATTGCTCTTTGATATGTGGCACCTGCATTTTTCAACCCAAATGGCATAACGACGTAGCAGTATGTGCCCCAAGGTGTGGTGAACGAGGTCTTTTCTTGATCTTCCGGAGCCAGAAGGATTTGGTTATACCCCGAATAACCATCCATGAAAGAGAGGGCTTCGTACCCAGCTGTATTATCGACCAAGACATCGATGTGAGGAAGTGGAAAATCATCTTTCGGACATGCTTTGTTCAAGTCCCGGAAGTCAATACAGATTCAAATTTTACCATCCTTCTTCATTACCGGGACTATGTTTGCCACCCATTGTGGATACAGCACAACTCTAATGAACCTGGCCTTATGCAATTTATCGACTTCTTCCTTAATCCTCAAGGCCATCTGCGGGTGGAACCTCCTTGCTTTCTGTTTAACGGGCGTTGCCCCTGGTTTGAGAATCAGCCTATGTTCGACCAAGGCGAGGTCAAGGCCCGGCATGTCTTCATAGGACCAGGCGAAAGAATCGCTGTACTCCCTCAAGACTTTGACAAGCTCCTCTTCCACACGAGGGGGGAGATTAGCAGAAATAAATATGAGCCTGGAGTCCTCTTCTGTTCTGAGGTTAATTTCCTTAGTGGATTCATCCACTGCTATGGAAGGTTCGTCAAATTTCTTCAAGCCTTGCGCGTATAAATCGGCAGTGTCATCCACCTCATCTTCCTCATCATCCGCTGGGTCCTTCTCATTCATAATTTCATATACTCCTAATCCATCATTGCTCCACACCCCTTCAACTTCCTCATCATCTTCCAAGACAATCACGGTCTCTACAAATTCTGGACATTTCAACAGAGCGTGACATCTTCCAGCCAAATCTTGTAGAAACCTATCGGGAATGGTTTTGGGCGGACGTGTTACGGCGGGCGCCGTAGACGTGGAAGGGCTGACAAAACTCGGACTAGACTCTACCCTGACTGACTCGACTATCCTAGAAGACTCTGTACACTGTACATCTGATTTAGGGGAGAGAGAATCTACTGGAAGAGAAACAGGGGTCTCGTGCCCCTGGGAATCCGGGTAGAACATAGCGTAATCTTCCATGGAGACCTCCGTTTTAAAATTGACATTTTTTTTAGAGGCTGGAGGTGATCACGCAGCAGGAGGGGGAAGCAGACGGAGGAGGAGGTAGCTGCATGGGAAATAATTCCGGGAAGATGCAGTCGAAGAAAGGATCAGAAGAGGGAAACCACATCTTATGGAGCTGAGCTCCTGGGGGAGGAGGAGTGAATAAGGTTGATAGATCAATGGGCGGGCAATGCCCACAAGCACATGGAACGAACAAAATCTCGGGTCTCTCCACGAAGCATGGGTCGACCATAAGTGGAGGGGAACGGGGAACAGAATCCAACTGTCAAAACCAGGAAGCAAGACGGGATGGGGACATAGAATAAGTAGTGGCGGAGCTCCCCATCTTCAGTGGCCCCTGGCGGGCCAATGGCATCGGAGGACGCTTTACCAGCTGCGTCTCCTTCTTGTTTGGCTTGCTCTCTTTCTCATGAAACAACCCTTTAAAGCAATCAGAAAGGTCTTCCAAGTCACCAACTAACCCTTGCAGTGACGGTGGCGGATCAACAACAGCACAGGCTTCGTCTGTCTTCTCTCCAGGGCTGGCCGGCGGGGTCTTCAAGGTACCAGGTTGCAACGGACCCTTCACAAAATGTTGCCAGTAATCCCAGGTCAATGGCCCGGAGTCTCCGAGCATCGACATGGAGGATTCATGGTAGCCGAGGCCCCGACGGCCCATCTTCCTTCCTTTGGGAATGGGGTTGGTCCGGCCCTGTAACTGTGCGCCGAGACCTAACCCAGGCTGATAGCCCAATTTTAGAATCATGTGCCAACCTTTGGAATCTCTCATTTTGGGCTTGATCTTCACATTGACTGGTGCAGCGGCGGGCTTGCGTGACGCGTATGCCTACGAATAGTTCAAGTCCATGACGGAGAGAACAGGCTTGTTGCTTGGCCACAGTGTAGGCAGAATCTTGGCGGCTATAGCGTCAACATTTTGAACTATGGAAATACTCTTCACCTTGACCACTCATCCTTGGAATGGGAATTTTAAACATTGATGGGCTGTCGAGGGGACGGCATTCAAACTATTCAACCATGGATGACCCAGAATGGCTTTGAACATCGGGTCTATGTCCAACACATAAAATTCCACGTCCATAACTAAGGGCCCTAGCTCGGTCTGCACAGTCACCACCTCGTGACAAGCGCGTCTGGAGTTGTCATAGGCTGCTATTGTAGTCGGTGTCGACTTGAGCATGTCCTCTGATATATTGCAAGCACGAAGGGTACTCAACGGACACACATTTATTGACGCGCCTGTGTGTACAAGTGCAGACTCCACGACCATTTTGTTCAGAGAAATGGTAATGCATAATGGCATCTGTCGTGCTTCAGGGGGGGCTAACTCCGACTCAGAAAATGAAATCGAAGGCCCCTTAGTAATCGTTGCCAAGACCGAGGGCAGGCTATCCACTGCCACATCTTCACTCACCATAACTTTCTGCAGGAAGGTCTTCAGGGCCTCTTGGTGGAGTGGCGACCTCTTGATCAATTCTAATACTGAGATTTTAGTCGGCATGCGGTCTAAGTGCTGCAACAAGTCATACCTTGTGCCCGGCACAGGGTCTATTTCTTCTGGCTCAACTGTAGGGGAGGAAATTGCAGGGTTTGGTGCAGACGTACCTGAAGAAGGAAAAACTCTTTGGAAAGGACGCCCGCTCCGAAGGGCGCATTGTGATGCTGACACGGCCTGGAGCGGACCCCCGCTTGGCCTGGTGGGGTAGGTGAATGGCGTGGAAATGGAGGTGAGGATGGCTGAAGTGGGTTTAATAGGCCCTGGTGGAGGGGAAATGGGTGAAGGGTTAAGCGTAGGGGAAATAACGGGAGGTATGGCGGGTGATGGTGAAATGGCGGACGGAGCAGAGGGGAATGTAGTGGGCCTAAGAGGTGACGCGGAGGAAGCGACGAGTGGTGTAGCGGTCGGAATGGCGGGTCTGAGAATGGAGGGGATGGCAGGTGCGGGAGAGTAGTTGTGGTGGAGGGCCAAAAGGTGTGCGGGGGTTTCATCGTCAAACGTCCACCCGGTGTTGGGGGCCGGGCGCTGGACCACATTTACTTGTGCTAGGGCCGGTGCCGGCAGCTGTTGTTGTTGTTGGGGAGCGGGTTGGTGTACCGGCATGGGATTCTGATGGATCCTGAGGTCTTGTTGCTGTTGCTGGGGTTGTTGTTGCTGCTGCTGCTGCTGGGGCGCCGCCTGCTGCGGCCTGGCCTGTCTCTGTCTCTGCTTGATATCCTCAATCAACTGGTGCATCTGGGCCCAATCAATCCTCTGGCCCTCATGCAAGTCATATACCAGATCTCTGAACTGATAACACCGTTCTATCGTGTGCCCGGGCTGCCGATGGAATATGCAATATCGGGACTGGTCGGCTGCCGGATTCTAGTTTGGGCGCTTAGGAGGCAATTGAAGATCACCAGTATACATTAGAGCAGAGAAGATATCTGGCAAGGTTTCTGGAAGAGGAGGGTAATGGGCCCTCTTTGGAGCTGGTCGAGTAGAGCCGTAGGCGGCGGGTGGAGGAACATTATTGTACTGCGGGGGCCGCTGAGGCTGTTGGGGTGGCGGAGGCGCCTGTTGAGGGTATTGTGGGATTTGGAAGGTGGGCTGGGGAACTTGCGGAGTGGCGAACTGGGGGTTACGCTGAGGCTGTGGGAAGCGAGGTGGAGCGGCTTGGTGGGGAAACTGAACAGCCTGGACATGCTCATTAATTTGTACTCCCTCAGTGACGGGGCCTTGGGTTTTCTTGGTGGCTTTGGGCTTCTGGGCCTCGAATAAAGAATGGATGGGGGAGTCCTTGAATTGGGTTTGAATGAACCTAGCTCTGCTGTATAGCTGGTGCATGTTTGAGATATCATTCATTGCCAGAATGTTTCTGAAAGTTGGCGTGGCATTGGAAATTAATAACTTCACTTTTTCTTCTTCCGGGATCTGCCCGGGCACACGTGAGGCCATCTGCCTCCAGCGGTCTGCATAGGTTGCGAAGTCTTCTTCCGGCTTCATCTTCTCTGCCACTAAGTCAGTGAAAGAGTATTCGAATCCAACTCGATCCTGAAATCTCTGGATAAATCTTTCCTTGACCGTCTTGAAATTCTCGGCCTCCTCCATGGGCAAGGTGTAGAACCATTCCAGGGCGATCCCTTCCAGAGATCGACGGAACAAATAGGCCATCAAGCGATCGTCCTGCTGGAACTGTGCTG
Organism: Amorphophallus konjac; assembly: GCA_022559845.1. Taxonomy (NCBI): domain Eukaryota; kingdom Viridiplantae; phylum Streptophyta; class Magnoliopsida; order Alismatales; family Araceae; genus Amorphophallus; species Amorphophallus konjac. The sequence continues at coordinate 130,417,096 of CM040126.1, read as the reverse complement.
ATTCGTACAAGAACTCCCGGACATGGATGAACGGGTTGCCATTCCCATCGTATTTGCGGTACACGGGGAGCTCAGATTGAGAAGGAAAATGAATATCCCTGAAGTTAGGGATAGGGACATCGGCAAGAGATTGCGGGCCGACCCGCTTGTGGAGGAGATCAATTTGTTGCTGCATAGCAGTCCATTTGTCAAGGATTTCCCATTCCCGGGAAGGAGGAGGAGGAGCAGGAGGAGTAATACCTGGATAGGTGGCCAAAGGATAAGCTGATAAAGGGGGCAGCCCGTAAGAGGGATAATGGGCTGGGGAAGGGCCCATATCCGCATGAGCCAACTGGGCCGCCCCTGACTGCAACCTAACGAAGTCCGCCAGAGCTATAAGGGCCTGAGGTGATGGAGAAATTGTGGTGTACGGATCAAGGTAAGGAACAGAGGGGACCGGGGACTTTCCTTTATCAAGCTGTTGATGGACCGAGGTGGAAGCCTGGCCCATTTCTATATTGGGATAGCGAAGGGTCTGAGGGCGGACAGGAGTAAGGTCAATGGGAGCCACAGAGGTGGTCCCGACCACAGGAGATGTGGTGGCAACAACGGTCGTGCCATGAGCAGGAATTGAGGCCGGGGCATCGCCCCCTTGCAAAGCTTGTCTGATGAGATGGAGCTGGGTGGGGTCCAGCTGGGCCATCATATCGAGGATCATACTGGCTGAATTCTGATTGGGCGGATTTGAAAGAGAGGGTCGGGGACCCTCGCCAAGAATGGTCGGGAGTGAAGGGGCCGTCCCCTCTCCTCCCTGCAAATGGGTGACCCTAGGTGGGTCCTCAAGGAGACCACGAGGAAGGGAGTCCTCGTGGGACTGAGAGAAGTCGTACGACGACATGGAAGATGAATCAAACAAGGGGTTGAAGTAGGAATGGAAACAAGAGTCAACCCTAGGAGGTGATCGTGGGGGAAGAAGGCAATCCCACATACACCAAGACACCTAGGACTAGAACTAATCAACCAGATATACCAAGCAACTATTAAGCATACAATGGAGGGAGATGAGAACAGAATCACTCGGTAATGCAATCAAGTTCTTAAAATGATGCTCGTCAGTTCCTTATATCTTCTTCTTTGAGCTTTAGTGGATTAATGAAAATATAAGTCCTCTCAACCACTAGGTGCCTAACTGGGATAAGAAATGAGGAACTGTGTGACTCTATCAGGATCTCTCACTCGCGGATGCAACCCTAAACTGGGGTGGATATGGTACAACCTGCCCGACGTCCGTGTGGGAATCCACGGCTCACGGGGGCTTACGGAGGTCCTCGGCAAGGTCCCTAGTCGGCTCCAAGGAATATGGAGACGAGAGGAAACCCTACCTCGGTAGGAATGCAGCTAACATGAGAAGAGATCGATGCTCCTATGCGCACCGGAGTGCATGCACAAACTAGCCTAGCAGCTATCCACCAATGAGCAAGTATACACATGAGTAATAACGAGCCTGGTGATGCAATGATGATAAGAGAGCAGGGGGGAATCAATGAATAGCACCAAGCAGAGCAAACCACATGAACTATGACAATCAAAGTATAACATAAATACACTGTGGCACCAGATGAACGGCCCCTCTGCGGCTGCTTCAACAGTAGCACGGTCTGTGTGGGACCATTTAATCCAGGGAGAGAACAGAATTACGGCGTAATCACAGGACCTAAAAAAAGACACGAGAAAGCAACGGCAAGAAAATACCAGAAGGACGGTCAATAGCCAACCGTGTAACCACACAAACGGTCCTCTAGCAGCCACGTACCTACAATAGGAACAGAACAAAACGTACCGGTGCTGGGGAACTGGACGGCCAGAACCGGACCGCTCTACAGTATGGACGGTCTATATAGCACCGTCTGTAACAGGAAAGACCGGCGAAGCTGGATTTGACTGCAGGGTGTGAACGGTGGAATTTCAACTGTGCCTGTCGTTGGGCGGCTCTTCAGTAACCGCTCCGGTCCCAGGGGACGGAAACGCACCCGAACCTGTAAATCACTCTTGGGAAGAACAAAGAACTTGGAAACAAAGAAAGAGGGTAAGCAATCTCAACAGCACGATGGGCGTTAGGTGTCCCACCGTGATCGCCACAAAAGGGGTATAGATATATATTTTTCCTCCTCTCCCTACTCAATGGACGATGTGTTGCGAATAAAGCAATAATATCACGAATGGACCAACGAAGCACAGTGAGAGGGGGAAGAAAATAGGGAATGACCGTGATCGCCACCAAAGCGCAGCACGTGACTGGCGTACCGTACTTTGGAAAGGAAGGGGAGACACTCGCCTGGATGCAGCACTGGGAGGATGCGCGGTCGGTGAAGAACCGCCTTAATGATACACGGTCCTACGATAGACCGCCTAAGAGTGCTGCCGAACGCGCGGGAAGAAGAACTCCTGGAGGATGGACGGCTTTAAGTGAACCGCAGAAGGAAGAAGGGCGGTGCAGAGGATGCCGCTCGTCTCCTTGAACGGGCCTAAAGGAACCGCGCAAGCCCACCACGCCAAGAGTTGCAAAAGGGTTCACCTCCACCCTCTCCAGCCGGCCAGAGGGGATGGGCCTCGTGCTGATGAAGTGCTGACCTGCAAAACAGTGTGAAGACAAAGAGAAATACCCAGATTAGAACTAAATGACGTAGTACGTGTTCATGTAAGAAGAATCAAGCATAAATAAATGGAAAGGGGAATACCTGGGGGGTTTTAAACCCCTAGGGTCACAAAAATGTGGGTGGGTGTGTGCATGATAATGAGAAGAAAGGGTAACGTAGGGAGAAAACGATGCATGCAGTGAAGAGGAAGCGATGAAAGCTATGAAATGAAAGAACTTAAAACTGGACTACTCCCTGAACCGGAGGCTCTTATGGCCGTGGAAAGCCTCCCTCCTTGGTGTAGGTCGCTCAAAAATGCGGCAGGGCTTCGTCGTCGACCAAAATTCCCCCCCCCTTTCGACGTCCGCCTACTAGGGTCTATTTATAGAGCCTATAAAGCCAGCCCCGAAACTAGGGTTTAGAGGTATTTTCAGGTCGAATTTACAAAAGTTAATTCATAGATAATATCATTATCTTCCATCTAGACGAAACGGCATCAAAAATGGCTGGTTATCCACGGAGAAATCGTTAAAACAAATCAGGGATAAAACTATGCATAAAAAGGGTGGAAATCTGTTAAAAACCCTCCATCGAACGGATGAACGGTCTAACGATAGACCGCTCAAGTCTTGAACGGTTCCTTTCAGGCCATCCAAGCTGTCGGTGGAAATTAAATTAACCAGATAATCAGCCCAATTATCTCTCAAACTGACCGGAACGACCGCCGTTGGATCCTGACGAATGGACGGTTCGTTGGAGGCCGTTCCACGGTAGGACGGTCCAAAACAAGCCGTTTTAGCCTTGTCGGTGATAATTCAAATAATTGGATAATTCCCTGAGGAAATTGGTACGTATAGGACTCTGAGATATAGGCGGTTAGAATGAGCCCGTCCATTGGTTTGAACGGCCCTCATAAGGCCGCCCAAAAGCCTGTCGGTGGATATCCAGAAGAACCCTCAGAAATTAGCCAAAATGTATGAACGGTTTGGGCTCAACCGCCCTAGTCCTGAACGGCTGAGGTTAAACCGTTCATGCCCTGAATCGTTCAATTGACCAAAGCCGAGGCCCATTAAGCCCTGAACCAACACGGACTTCACCAAGGAGGGAGGCAACCCATAAAATGAGCCCAAGACGTGCCACAAAAATGGCCCAATGAATGATGGACAACTCGAGGCATCAACCAATGGGAGTAAGAGAAACGACTCAACTTATCGGTATAAAACAGTTGTCAACAGTTATGTCAGAAATCCAGCTGGAAGAGCCACTTCAGTCTGCCGCGATGTTAGTCTTATCTGTCTTCTATCCAGACTGTCTGCTGCTGGGAATAGGACACTCCGCAGTCTGCCACTATCTCACTGTCGATCAATGGCATGTCCAACCAGCCACTATACGCAGAAGAGTACACCTGTGTAGAATGAGAAGACTACTTATCTGAGAGAGATTTATTGTAAGTATCTGATGCTATCTAAAGGGAGATCTGGTTTGATTCTTCCCATTGTTTCTTTGTACTAAAAGCTGGGCTTGGCCAATGTAAGACAGTAGGCCTGTAGGAGCATTTAATGAAAAGATCTCCAAGCATCCGAATGAGAAGACTCAGTCACTTCTTCCAGGTGCTGACGCCGTCGAACATGGAACTTGCCTGGAAGACTCCAAGCTCTCACTTCACCCCGGCGCATGCTTCAAGAGATGTTATGGAGGGAAAAATACAGCAGGTACAATGGTCCATCAGTGACCTCTGGGTGCCATTTTCTCCCTGACGTTACAACTAGTTTTTACCTATTTATACCAAGCTTCCTCAACTAAAGAAGCTGTTGCTGCTGCCGTCCACATAGTGCCACGCTCTAGACCAACCTCCAAAAACATTCCTAAGAAAGCGTGAGAGCAGCCCCATCACTTGGTTGACATAGTCCAGTGCTGTGAGTATTAGTAGTAGAAGAAGAGAGCAGCCTTGAGAGAGAAGACAAACCCTGCAGTCTACCGGTGTTTGAAGAAAAGGATCCTTGGATCCAATCTTGTAGCTGTAGCCACCAGCTCCGTTGTCTTGATCCATTCTCTTAGCTGGTGTCTACAAAATCTCTATTCCTTCTCCACTGCACTTGCAGTATTCAATTTCTATTTGTTACGGTTCGTCTATCACCAATACATCTAGCTTTTTCGATCCCCTATTTTAGGGAATGGGTTCCCTCTGTGGTTTCAGAGGAAGAGAGGATCAAATCCTCTTGGTGATTCAAGCTGTTAGTCAGCAGTAAGCAAGCTGTGTTGCTCAGCTGTGTAAGCAAGCTGTGCTGCTCAGCGTATCATGTGTCAGCCAGAAAGCCACACCGAGTTTGGTGTGGGGTGGACGTAAGTTATGGGCTAACAACCGAACCACCTTAAAATCCTTGTGTTGTGGGTTGTATACATTATGAGCTTTGTCTATAACTTCTATCCCCATTTCACAGGTTCGTGTGCTACTTTCGCTATTTATTTTCTTTGCACACTCAAGCGTTCTGCTTGCACAACAGTCTCATCTTGATCCTCCTGCTATCGTTGCTAACGTGCATCTTCTCAGGTGTCTGCAGCACTCTTGCTTACAGACACTTGAAGCATCTCCCTAGCAGAGGAAGGTATCACGATGAGTGAGCAGCCTGCTATCCCCTATGTCTTTAAACACATTAGCTCCTTGGGTTGCATGCTGCACCATTGCACACATGTATCAAGGTGAAAGCTTTGCCAAGGAATTCACCTCGTTTAACACTCATGCACCTTAGTGATCACCTCAGTTCTCACACACTAAGCAAGTCATTTCACACTCAGCTACTCTGATCTAAGATCTCTGTGGTTCGGATCTGTAGAAGGTGTGTCGACCTGCCCGCTGGGAGTGTCGACATGTGGTGTTCACATACCCAGGATCCGTAGAAAGTGTGTCGACCTACCCGCTGGGGGTGTCGATCTGTTTGAACTGAGCATCGTGCTTTAACATTATTACTTGCTCCATTCCTATCTATTCCGCTGTGCTATGTGTCTAAGTGTTTTATTGGTTTATAGGAGTGATTCATGTGTTTAGGGTTCAAGTTTTAAATAGGCCATAGCTATCAATAGAATCTATTCAACCCCCCTTCTAGATCCAATTGCACTCCGTAGGACCCAACAAAAAGTGCAGCGGATCGAGGAGAGGATCGAGAGGACGTTGAAATCGTCACCATCCGACTGGAGCTTCAAGCTACCATCTCTATTGTCTTGGAAATCAAAGGGGGAACAATATCTATATCCCTTAGTTATTGTTTTGTGATGTTTGCCATTTGTTCTATTTCGATCTGAGCTTATATTGTTATTTGTGTTTATTTTCCAAACCTGAAAATATATTTTGTGTGTGTGACCGTCTATGTATACGGTCGTGTTTGATCGCCTGCGTGCGGTCGTGTGTGTCGTTGTGCTACGTTTATTGCAGCGTGTGTGTGTGTGTGTGTTGTGATCCGGTCGTTGGATCGTGTGGGAGACTCCGTGTCCGTGTGTGTGTGTGTGTTGGGGCGTGTCCCCGTATGTGTTTGGAGCATTGTCTCTGTGTTGGAGATTTATCCCCGAGTGAAGCCTCATCAGGTTTGGTGATGGGTGGACGTAGGGAGCCCGTCGTGCTCCCGAACCACCTTAAAAATCGCTGTGCACTTTGGTTTGATTTGTGTGATTGCGTGGTTTGCTTGTTATATCCGTTTGTATGATCGTGTGGGAACGGAGAGATTGAGAGAATTAGTTACCTTGTTTAGTTAATTTCTTCAATCTCGTTAAAAGGTGTTAATTCCGCTGCGTAGCTTTTTAATTTGCCATCTAGTGTGAGGGACAATTCAACCCCCCCTTCTTGTCCGCTCGCCTATCTCGGGACCAACAATTGGTATCAGTGCGAGGCTCTGCTATTTCAAGATCTAATGATCTTAAGAGTGATCCCTCGGCGAGCTTCTTATTATCATCATGTCTAACACTTGTTTGTCTTCTCCTCCTCCATGTTTTAATGGTTCAAATTTCAATGATTGGCTTAGACACTTGAGTCAGTATGTTAAAACCATTGATCCTAAACTTTTAGATTTAGTTAAACATGACTCATATGAAATACCTAGTGATGAGTCTAAGTGGATTGTGGAGCATGTAAAGACATACAAAGACAATGCTAAGCTTTTACCTATTTTTATAAGTTCAATTGATCTTCACAAATTTCCACTTGTTTCATCATGCAGGACGGCCAGGGAGATATTGAAATGTTTGATCGAGAACTACAAAAGAAACAAGGAGAGTGAGTGTTTGATGGTCGACAAGCACGATATAACGAGCAAGGAAAGCTCCGAGCTAGACTCGGAAGGTAAGGAAATCTCTTTCGAAGAGCTCATGGAATTGTATGATGAATTGGTTGATAAGTATAAGAAGGTGAAATCTAAAAATAGAAAACTGAAAAAGAAATATGAAAACAACCCTTCTGAGAATGGTTCTTGTGATAAATGTCCTGAACTTGAAAGTTTGAATGAATCTTTCATATCTAAAATTGATATGCTTAAAGAAACCCTTTCATGTTTGGAAAATGAAAAAGAAGAACTTAAAAAGGAAAACAGTGCTCTATTGATTTAGACTTCCTTGCTTGAAGGTAGTTTGAATAAGCTTAAAAAATCCTTTCATGAAAATTCTTCATTTGATAAATGCTTTGAATTTAAATCTGAAAATGAATCTTTACTAATTGATATCAAAAAGCATGAAGAAAATATTTCATGTATGAAAGAAGAAATTGAAAAACTGAAGCATTTGAATACAACCATGTCTGAAAAATTCCTTACTTTTGAAAAAGGGGAAAGTCTGGTTGTTGATGAATGTGAAGAATTGCATGTGTTAGAGCAAGAAATGAAAAGCTACAAAATCATCAATGCCCAATTGAATGAAAAAGTCATTTCTTGTGATAATGAGATCATTTCCTATGAATTGCATATTTCAACACTTGAAAAGGAAATTCTTGATCTGAATGCTTCTTTGTCTAAGTTTGTGAATGGGGAAGAAAATCTGAACAAGATTTTGGGGACCAAGGTAAATTTTCAAAGAGAAGGTCTTAGGTATGAACCCACCAAAAAGAAAGCCTTTGGTCTAAAAACTATAACGTCATTTGTGCATGCTTCCTGTTCTTCTAATGCGTCTTGTGTTGAAAAACCCAAGATTAAAACTCAGGCTCAACCTAGGACCAAGAAACGTGTTCCCTCACCCAACTGTCAAAATGGTCCTAAGGGTCAAAATAGAAAATTTGATTCTCACCAAAATCACATGAAGCATGCTCATATCCGAAGAACTTCCAAGTTTGATTGTTTTTACTGTGGCATGCATGGTCATGTCATGAGTAATTGTTTCACAATGAGAAATGATGATTTGAATGCTTGTAGAGAGCATGCTAAGAAATTCCACACTACATAGAAAAAGAAAGTTGAATACCTCTACTGTGAAAAATTTGGACACGAAATGCATGATTGTAACATATTGATAAAGGATAACTTGAAAGCATATGATAGAAAAAATGAATTCAAAAATTCAAGGAAGTTTTCAAAAAGAAGAAATAAATTTGAAAATTCCTATGTTCATGCTAAACGACCATATAATAGAGTTCCTCCATTGCATTGTTACAACTGTGGCAAATATGGTCATTTGATGAAAAGTTGCTCTCAAAAGAAAAATGACAACCATCATGTCAAGAAGAAGAAAACCTTCCATGTTGAAAATAAAAACACTTTTGTTAAATCACAGGAACCCAATGCTTATGCATATAAGAAATCTGTGAAATCTTTTGGTTGTTGTCATTATTGTGGTGAGTTTGGGTATATCATGCATGATTGCTCCTTAATGCGTTTTGATGATATGCATGCCCAAAAACTGTGGAAGGCACTCACTAGAGGTGCAACTAACCATTCGGGACCCAAGAAGGTTTGGATACCTAAAACTGTTGAATGAGAATTTTTGGTGCAGGATTGTCTTGAGGCCATGTGGAAGGCTTTGAAAATAATGGTTGCTCAAGGCACAGGTCTTTGAAAATAAATTTCTGAATTATCTTTGAAAATTTGAAATTTATTTTATTTGAATTTCCATTCATGAAAATCAAGAAAAATATGTCTTTCTTATGAGTGTGCATTGCATCTTTCTGTTCATTGTTGCATGACTACATGGTATATTAAATGGTGACTTGAGGAAGGGCAAGTCATTCCTATCTAAAATCTATCACCATGCGTGAGAATGTGCCTCCGCCTCGTACCATGAGTAACTTGTTCATTTACGTCATAGGTTGCATGATTTTCAAAAAATGTTGATTGTGAATTTTATGCACATAGAAAGGGGGAGCTTATTTTTGAATGAATGATTTTGAATTGTGAATCTAACTCATCTTTGTGGAAATACATCTCATGCCAATTGAAATAATTCTGAAATCTCTGTAGTAGCTTTTGGCACTTGGTGATATGGTTCATATGATAGGTATCAGTTTTGAAAAACTTGACTTGTTATTCCTCTAGCATAATGAGATGAACTTGTCAAATTATTTGAATAGAATTGAAAATTTTGAGGAGTGCATATGAGATCATTGACTATTGAATATTTTTCAATTTGCACTGTTTGAGCTCAACTGCATTTTCTGGTATATCAAATGCTGTGTAGTGGAAGGGTGGATTATGTCCATCTGAAAACTCGCACTATGCGTGAGGTGGTCTTCGGACCTACGTTCTCCGTCTCGTATCAGAACTTGAAAAATCTATTTATCTTGTGGATGATTTCTCATTTCTAAACTTGTGAAATGTTCTTGAAAATCTATCTTTGAATAATTTCTGAAAATTGGGTTGCACTGCTTAAATTTGATCATTTTTGCACCCTTGTTCATAAAGGTCATGTCATAGAAAATGCTTGTTTGTTAATCATTTAAATGTGAATGCTTTCTTGTAGAATCTGTCATGATATTTTGAAAATCAAACTTTCCCATCTTATTTTTGCATCTTGCTTTTGCATCATGCATTGCATTCTCATGTCGTTATAGGTTGTATGCATTGGAGTTCATGCATTACATGCATTTAGTTCATTCAAATGGAAAACTAAAAACTTGCATTTTGTATCCATGTTAAATTTTACAATGCATTTAAAATATTCAAATAAAATCTGAAATCTTACATTACATTACATTTTGCACTGCATATTGCATATACTTCCAATGTGTGCTTGCATGCTTATATATGTTATTCACTCCCATCCTTTAAAATTTCTATGACCTTATGCTTTCTTGATAAATAATGTTACATTTGAGTCATTATTGGAGTGTTTCATGTCATACACTCTGGGGGAGTTTATATTTCATAAGTGTATCTATTTAGGGGGAGTTACACTGTTATGTGTTCATGATATTTTCGGTAGACATGCTGAATCAAATTCATACACATCTTGCACATAATGTGAAAATGATGTTAAACATAAGGATATAGGAATTTCTTTTCAACACTCTAGAGATATTAAACTTGCTGCATGTATGTTGAAGAGGCAGTTGAGAAAAAAAGTTGCCTACCTATCTTTGTTGGAAAAATCTGAAATGAAAATGAATGACAGAGCAATGCTTGGTTTCACTGAGTAAATTAGATGCACGTCACCTGAGACGTGATGTGGTTCATTTCTGAAAGGTGTTTGACTAAAGTACCTCTATTCAGAATGAAATAAAATGGTTCAATATTCTGAGTAATCGGAGATTCTAGCATGAGCTCCATATGTCTCCTCGCGTAAAAAAGAATTATTTAAATCTAATCATTCTTTGAAAAATTCTCAATTTATTAAAAAATTTGATGTTAAAATTTGATGAGGTAGAGCATAGCCTCCAATACGCTATTCTCATAAATTGAAATGCAGTCTGTATAATCTCTCATTGTGTTATTTTGAAAATCTGAATATCCATATGGTTATAGTTGATATTCATATTATTCACTCACACTCTTGGTAATTTGATTTAATATGTATTCAGGAAATTGATTGATTACATTGACTATTGCATGATTCTCCTATGTGATTGCACAACCTCCTAGGTGCTATATATGAATATTCCGGTTATCATGACTCTCATGCACTTTTCTTATACCCGTCTCCTTCTTCAATTAGTAAGGGGGAGATATGTTGCATGTACATATATATGTATATGTTTGGTTACATTACATGCATATCATTATGTGTCCTCATTTGTTCGCATCTTGCTTCATGCATTTCACTTGAAAACTAAAAATCTAAAAATCTGAAAATTAAAATAACTCATTTGTATGTGTTGCGACTCATGTCTCTTTTCAAAAGAAAATTTTTACAAAAAAAAAAATTGAAAACCAATGAAATTAAAAAAAATAAATGGACTTCAAATGCTTTATACTTGCTCAATGGTTTTTAGGCATTAAATGGCATTAGATTTGTTAACACTTACTGTATTGGAATCATATTGATTTGTTGGTATCAAGTCTACTCATCTTCCCATCTCGATAATCAACAATTGGTATGTCAACATCTTATCCATGATTTGCTATTACTTCATCTGAATTTATGCAGTGGGCTATTATTGCGTCTTCAATCTGTCATGCTGAAATTTGAACTTAATTACCTTCCTCCCATTTTTGATAATGTCAAAGGGGGAGAAAGATTTATGATGGTTATCTGTGATTGATAGGGGGGAAAGAGGGGAAAGATTTCTGATATGTGTGTGTTGAATCATAAGTTTGTCATGTCATCTATAAAGTATTCATAAAGTTTGTCATCATAAAAAAGGGGGAGATTGACGTGTGTGGGATCATGAAGTGTGCCTTGCATATGGTTATGTTTTTGATGATAACTAACCTTATAAATAACTTTGTGTCTGCTTGCATATGCGGTTGATGTCAATGTGCATTCATGAGCTTTGCTATGCTTGCATGTATTTCAATTGAGTCATTGTGCTCTTGAGCAAGTCTTCATAGTTGAGATTGATTTTTTCATATTGCTAGACATGCATATAAGCTCGTGGATGGTTATGAGTAGAAGCTCTTATGCTTATGTATCTAGTTAAGGAGCTTTTATCACTCATAATTCATGATTTTGATATCCATGTAGATCTCATGTTCTACATTATCTTTTATAGGAGAGAGATGATTGTAAGACATCTACAAATCACATGGATGCATGGTAATATCTATTTATGTGAATCTTGGTGGAAAGAGGTTGACATGTGGTGTAATATTGATTAAACCCCAAGGAACAGTTGGTTATTGTGTTTAAACATTCAATATCTTCCCAGTCCCTTGTGCTATCCATGTTGCATATATTCACTTGGTTCGTTCATGTATATTCTTCATAAGGTTCTTATGCTAGATGCATAGTTTTAATTCCTCATGAAAGTGGTGGCTGAAATGAATTGATTGAAACTCTCACATTGAATGATATTCATTTTGTCATGTTGAACTTTAGCATAGGCTTTCATTCCCTTTCATAGTGTCGACCTATCCAAGGATGGTGTCAACCCCATGTTTCGTAAGTATCACTTAGATGCAAATGGTTCATGGTTATGTGAAGAGAACTTGTGTTAAATTCAATCACATCGTTCATGTGGATTTTGGTTTTACAATACCACTCTTGTTGCACTTGATGCATAAAGTTCATTGCTATATGAACTTGTTTCCTTGATGAGGATAAACATGTTTTTCCAAAGAGTTTTTATGCACCTTGAACATGGATTTTAATGTATGTGCCTTTTGCACTTTCTTTATGGTTACAAGTTGCTCATACCTTGTTCACATGCATAGAAATATCCTTCGATCTTTAGCTTAGAACATTTGTGGTTCAAAGTGTTCGTATACACCTTGAACATGGGTTTCATGTATATACTTCATGCATTTATCATTTGGATTATTGAGCTAAAGTTCTAATCATTTTTTTTTCTTATGATTTTGCAAGATTAAGACCCTTAATATAAACCCTCCAAGATCAAAGGAGTTTGATGCCACAGAGTTTGGAAGGGTTGCAATGGAGTTTGGGGCTGAAATCTGAAAGTCTGGAATTTACTATATCTTTAGGTCGACCGACACTGTAGCTTAGGTCGACCGACACTGTAGCTTAGGTCGACCGAAATTGGCAGTGCTGCCTGAAAATTCACCTGTAAAAGTTAGGTCGACCGACCACCTACCTCCGGTCGACTGAACCCCCTGAGGTAGTAATTGTTGACTTCATTTTCTTCAACGTGGGAAGGCCATCTCCTTGGATTTTTTAATCCCAAAAGTCTCCAGACATCCCTGGACTTGTGGATCTGTGTCTTGGCTTGTCCTTGACCATCTTAGGTCTTATAAACCCACTTGTGCCTAACCTTTTACCCCTTTGCCCCTGGGTTCATGGTAGACCTATTGAGGATCATTTTGGATGGTTCTAGAAGGGTTATCATGGTCTTTTCATGTCTTCTATATATGCTCTCTTGTGAACTCCGAATTTGACAAGAAATCCCCATTTGAGCTAATGTTTTATATCTTGTAGGTCAAGAAAGAGGAGAAGAAGAGAAAGGAGAAGAAGAAGAGAAAGGGGAAAAGAAGAGGGGAGATTTGATCTACATCCAAGAGGTTTTGAAGATCGTGGAAGAAGGAAAAGTGCAGCGGATCGAGGAGAGGATCGAGAGGACGTTGAAATCATCACCATCCGACTGGAGCTTCAAGCTACCATTTCTATTGTCTTGGAAATCAAAGGAGGAACAATCTCTACGTCCTTTAGTTGTTGTATTGTAATGTTTGCCATGTGTTCTATTTCGATCTGAGCTTATATTATTATTTGTGTTTATTTTATGAACCTGAAAATATATTTTGTGTGTGTGACCGTCTGTGTATACGGTCGTGTTTGATTGCCTGCGTGCGGTTGTGTGTGTCGTTGTGCTACGTTTGTTGTAGCGTGTGTGTGTGTTATGATCTGGTCGTCGGATCGTGTGGGAGACTCCGTCTCCATATGTGTGTGTGTGTGTTGGGGCGTGTCCCCATGTGTGTTTGGAGCGTTGTCTCTGTGTTGGGGATTTATCCCTGAGTGAAGCCTCATCAGGTTTGGTGAGGGGTGGACGTAGGGAGCCCGTCGTGCTCCCGAACATCTTTAAAAATTGCTGTGCACTTTGGTTTGATTTGTGTGATTGCGTGATTTGCTTGTTATATCCGTTTGTATGATCGTGTGGGAATGGAGAGATTGAGAGAATTAGTTACCTTGTTTAGTTAATTTCTTCAATCTCGTTCATCATCATCATCATCATCATTATCAGAGCCTTATCCCAATTAATTGGGGTCGGCTACGTGAATCCTATTCCGCCAAAGATTTCTATCAAGTACAATATTCATATTTAAACTCAAGGAACTAATGTCCTTCCTAATAACATCGCACCATCTCATTTTAGGCCTTCCTCGAGCTCTTTTACTAGCATCCACTAAGATTTGGTCACATCTTTTAACCAACGCTGAGTTAGGGCGATGAAACACATGTCCAAACCACCTGAGTCTATTTTCTCTCATTTTACTATCAATTGGAGCTATCCCTAAGTCCTTACGGATGCGGTCATTCCTAATCTTATCTTTCATAGTCTTGCCACACATCCATCTCAACATCCTCATCTCTGCTACACACATTTTATGGATGTGTTCCTTTCGTACTGCCCAACACTCGATACCATATAACAAAGTAGGTCTCACAGCCGTTCTATAAAACCTCCCTTTGAGTTTCACAGGCATACGACGATCACAAAGGACACCTAATGCACTTCTCCATCTTAACCAGCCTGCCTTAATCCTATGTGTAACGTCATCATAAATCTCTCCATTCTCTTGTATGATAGACCCTAAGTATCGAAAGCTACTACTCTTCGGAATGTTATGTCCATCAATTAGAACCATGTCTTCCTGAACCACTCTCCCATTACTAAAATTACAGTGCATAAACTCTGACTTACTCCTACTAATTTTAAAACCTTTAGACTCCAAGACAAGTCTCCAACGCTCTAACTTAGCATTTAGAGCATCAATACTCTCATCAATTAAAACAATATCGTCTAAAAATAGCATACACCAAGGGATATCCTCATGTAATTGTTTAGCTACTTATCCATAACTAAGGCAAAGAGATACGGACTTAGTGCAGAACCTTGATACAAACCTATAGAAACGGGAAATTCACCTGTCTCCCCAGCAATAGTTCGAACACTAGTAATAGCACCGCCGTACATATCCTTAATCAAATCAACATATCCTTGAGAGATTCCGTTCTTTCTTAATGTCCACCAAATCAATTCTCTCGGTACTCGATCGTACGCCTTCTCTAAATCAAGAAAAACTATATACAAATCTTTTCTCATCTCTCTATACTTCTCCATTAGCTGCCGTAGTAAGAAAATAGCTTTTGTAGTAGATCTATTTGGCATAAAACCAAACCGACTTTCCGATACAGTAGTCATACAACGAAGGCGTTTTTCAATTACTCTTTCCCAAAATTTCATAGTATGACTCATAAGATTAATTCCACGATAATTATTACAACTTTGAATATCTCCTTTATTTTTATAGAAAGGAACTACAACACTTTTTCTCCAAACTTCTGGCATTCTCCGTTCCTTTAAAATTTTATTAAAAAATTTAGTTAGCCACTGAATACCAATATCTCCTAGGCCTTTCCATACTTCAATAGGTAAGCCATCTAGTCCTAAGGCCTTGCCCACTTTCATTTTCCTTAAAGCATCCTCTACTTCTGACATCTTAATACGCTTGAAATATTGATATTTATCAAATATTGTGGACTCTTGGGTACCTTCTAAAGATAAATCCTTGACGAATCTCCATTAAGTAACTTCTGAAAATAGCTATGCCACCTCCCTTTAATCTCAAGATCCTTAGTTAAAACCCTTTGACCTTCACCTTTAATGCACCGAACATGATCTAAATCTCTAGTTTTCCTTTCTCTTAATTTAGCAAGTTTAAATATATCCTTTTCACCCTCTCGGGTTCCTAATTTATTATATAAATCTTCAAATACCTTTGATTTAGCTTCACTAACTATTTTCTTAGCTCTCTTTTTAACGATTTTATAGGCTTCTAGGGTTTGAGCATTTTTGTTAGTTTGCCAAACTTTAAAGCATTCCTTTTTACTCTAATGGTATTTTGGATTTCCTCACTCCACCACTAAGTCTCTTTTTCTAAATTCTTTTTACCTTTAGATCCGCCTAAGAGTTATTTTGCAACCCTCGTTATACAATTTATAACATTATTCCACATTACATTAGTTTCTTGTTCTAAATTCTAAATATTTTCCTTGAATAGATGATTTTTAAAAGTTTCTAAATTTTTACCTTTTAAATTCCACCATTTAATCTTGGAATAATTATTTATAATGATCTTTATTTTGAATTTAGGGATAGTGACATCCATTACTAACAACCTATGTTGAGGGGCTAGACTCTCGCCAGGAATAACTTTGCAATCTTTACATAAAACTCTATCGACCTTCCTAATGAGAAAATAGTCAATTTGACTTATATGTGTTCCACTCTTGTATGTTATTAAGTGTTCATCCCGCTTCTTAAAGAAGGTATTAATAATTGCTAGATCATAGGCCATAGCAAAATTAAGAATAGTGTTACCCATATCATTTCTATTGCCAAAACCAAGCCCTCCATGAATCCTCTCATAGCCTCTATTATCTATACCCACATGACCATTAAGATCCCCTCCAATAAAGATTCTCTCTTCACTAGGGATATTTTGGATCAAACTATCAATAGCCTCCCAAAATTACTTTTTAATGCTCTCTTCTAATCCTACTTGAGGTGCATATGCACTAATTATATTCAAAATATCCTCACCTAAGATAAGTTTAATTACCATTAGTCTATCCCCCAATCTATTTACTTCCACAACTCTGTCTTTTATGTTTTTATCTATTATTATAGCAACACCATTTCTAGAGTTATTATTACCCGTATACCAAATTTTATATCCATCAATGTCTTTAGATTTATGTCCTTTCCACCTAGTTTCTTGTAGGCAAGCTATGTTAACCCTCCTGTCCTTCATTAACTTAACTAATTCTAAACCCTTACCCGTTAAAGTTCCTATATTCCAAGTAGCTAGACGGATCCTATGTTTTTGGACTTGCTTCTTTAGCCGTGTGCGTCCAATCCCACACGAGAACCCTTGCCTATTTGACACCGCAATCGGGCGCCATTGCGGCGCGTCGCTTACGGGGAATGCCCTAGCTAGCCCTTGCTCACTTATCATTCCATCCGGGTTCCGATGTAACGCATCGCTTACGGGGAACGCCCTAGCTAGCCCTTGCTCACTTGTCATTCCATCTGGGTTCCGATGTAACGCGTCGCTTACGGGGAATGCCCTAACATTAGCATAAAATGTATTTGGATCAGAATTCATGTTGGAGATGTGATAAAATTTTACTGCTAGCTGTTGACCTAACGCAAACTCTCCTCTTTTCTCATCCGAGCTTGGGACCGGCCATGACATAGTTAATTTCTTCAATCTCGTTAAAAGGTGTTAATTCTACTGCGTAGCTTTTTAATTTGCCATATAGTGTGGGGGACAATTCAACCCCCCTTCTTGTCCGCTCGCCTATCCCGGGACCAACACCTGGTTCGCCTACCCACGCCCATGGCTGGCTTATAACACCGGACAGGCACGATCCACGCGAGCAACACGTACCAGTCCGGTCCCACTGCGAACCGGTCTAGTACGTAGCGGGACGCATGGTCCTGTGCGAGCCAACGCGTCCCGGCCACGTAGCACGGCCCGAGCATCCTGTAATTCCCCTGGGTCAGTCTGGGACGGGCGGTTCAGCCCGAACCAAGACGGTTTGGTAAACCCTTATGCCATGTACCATGTTGGTTGGTGAATTGTGACAGGGAGGGAACTATGTACAACAAATAGATGTATGGACGCTTCTTTAATCTATCTGGTTAGTGTCAAAACATCTTAAATTACTTTCAGCCTTTATATGTCTATGTGTTATGATCAGAGTTTTACAAACTCATCTGATACATGATGAATCGTCTATATCAGATCATATTAGTTAAAGATCGATACGATTAATTTGTGGTATGCAATCAGTATGTTATTTATCCTCTTTTAAATATTTTGTATATTATTTTATATTAAATTTATCTTCATAGATAATTTAGTTCGGAACGTTTCTTTGGAAAATTGTGACCAAGGTTCAAAACCCATGAGCTACTTCATTTTCTTAAAATTTTCATTGTTCTTTAATAAAAATAAGTCAAAAAATTCATAATAATTGTGAGATACAAATCTTTTAACTCACACATAAATAACACACTCACTGACCACTAAATTACATATAATTTTTTGTCATATTTTACTATAATATATATTTATTAAATAATTTTTTATTCTTGACACATGACGGTACGGTGCGATATGGTGTCGTATCGTATCGTACCAATAAAAAATGATATGACCGATACGACTGGACTGACAAACCTTGGCTGCGATAACTTGTGTGCTCTCTTCACGTTTGTATCTTCCTTGTGGGTGAAATGAAATGATCTAATTTAAAAAAATCATAGGATTATATAGTGCTGTCAAAGAATCAGATAAGTTTAATTTGCCAAATCCCTTTTTATTTTATTTCTTGAAATCAAGGTGGAACATGGTACTTTACTAGGTTTTAGAATCAATATGAAAAGTATTTAAACTCCATATCTCCATTTCAAGTATGTCGTTTTTATATAAATATTAGAATGATCGAATTTATTAATTATCTGCATTACAAAAGTTCATCTCTCATGGTTTCTCGCACTTCGAAATCTCATATCCTAGGAATAGTATCACTATACTTTGAAATCTTATTTTTGAAAAAAGAAATTATTGTGTGGGAATGGCTGATTTAGAGGGGAGAGGTCAATAGATCTGCCCCTCTTTTTGAGAGCTCAAACAAACCGCAGCGGAATAAAGATCACTTCTATAAGATGCAGGTAATGCACATGTACAATGCAAGAGAGTAGATAGATACCAACCTTGACAAGCATCTAGCGAAGAGCAATCACACATACAAACCACATGAACAAAGACTTTTAAGGTTGTTTGGACTTTCTCCAAAGTCCTATGTCCACCCCCCACTTAAACCAAGTGAGGCTTCCCTAGTGCAACTGCACAATTCGCTGAATACATAGCTTAATAGCCCGCTGCCTTATAGCTTGTAGAGAGACTATCCTCTCTCAAGGAACTGCTGATGCACAGCTTGATGGGACACCGACCAGACCATAGATTCAAGCACACAAGCTTGATCTACCTTCCTACTATCACTGGTAGGGACAATTCAAGGTTTCATTAAATAAGATCAAACAAAAGAAAAGAATGATGAGAAAACTCAGACAGGAAGAGTGAAGCTCAATGCAAAATGCAAAAGTCCTTGTCTGAAATATGGAGAGCTTGGTTTGCTACGAGGAGGTTTGTTGCTTCTTTGATGGTAGATTTATCTTTGCAATGCAATGAGCAGATGGAAGAGGAGCTCGTGGGTTTGCTTCAGATCTTCACAAATGGCCTTGAGCTCTTCACCTTCTTCTTCTCCTTCTTCTTCTTCTTCTTCTTCTTCTCTATCAGTTCTGGATGCATCTGGCTTCTTTTTCTTGTCTTCTCCAAGAGGCGCCGGTAGCACTAATAGCAGCAGCTCACCATCTGTTTTAGGCGTCTGCACAGCTCCCTATGTGCATGGAATTGCGTCACTTAGATTACCCAGTAGAGGGAGCTTTCCCTCCAAAAATCCTGTCCACTAATTGGTTCAACTTGAGTGAAAAAAGGTGTCTTCACACTTTCTTTCTTTTGATTGGTTCAGAGGAAATATACAATAAGACTTTCCTTCTGTTCCAAATCTGAGCATTAAATGATCCTTGTGGATAACATCCATCAGACTGCTTCCTGATTGGCTCAGGTCACTTCTATGCTTGGTGTACCTTTCTAGGATCATCTCCCATTGGCTGCCAGCAACAGGTGGTGTGACATTGCCATATTTGAACTCTGTCACAGCTGCCACCAAAAAGTCATTTCAGATATGGTGATGATGGTTGAGTCACATGTTTGACCTTGGGAGTTGCTCCAGACCTCGAAATCCATGTTTTTGGGGATTTACGGTTCATATTTATATTCCCTGGATGATCTGCCGTGTTTGAAAAAATAGCTTAAAAGGCTTCTGGAAGAATCGTAGTGTCGACCTCCTGTAAAGGAAGTGTCGACACTTCTTAGGAAAACTATCAATACAACGCTCTCTGGAAGACCATAGTGTCGACCTACTAGAACAAGGTGTCGGCACTGCTTTAAGTAATCCTATCTTCAATGCTCTCTGGAAGACCATAGTGTCGACCTACTGGAACAAAGTGTCGACACTGCTTTGTAGAGGGGCATTTATAACACTCTCTGGAAGGGTCTGAGGTCGACCTCCTGATAGAGACAGGTCGACACTTCCTTGTAAGCTTCTTCGGACAGATGGCGCTTGAGCTAGTGAGGTCGACACTTCTTTGCTGTGAGGTCGACACCACCAGTGTAAAAACTATCTTTGAGGGATTTTTTGAGGTGACTTGGGCGCGTTCTTTTGCCATCTCTTATGACTTATTTGGCTTATCTGTCATGAGAATATTAGTCAATGTCAGCAATTAGGGGATGAGAATATTAATGACTCAGAGTGTTAGAAAGCATCAAACCATATAATGTCAATGACTCATGGTGTTGAACAACATCAAAACCGCAAGGACATAACATTCTCCCCCTTTTTGATGATGGCAACACTGTGAGTCATTGTATATCAATATGATCCAGTTCGAGCATTTTAAAGATACATGCATAGAGAGGATAAAGCATGAAAAGAAATGACTTAACTACTCTCCCCCTTAAATGACTCATGAAACCATCTTCTCCCCCTTTGACATCAGCAAAAAGATGGGATGAGAAATAGTGGAGAGACAGAAGATCAGAGCTAGGATGAATTTTTCATAGAAGATATGATTATGAGGAATTTTTTTTGGAGAAATATAACCTGTATGAGGAGTTGAAGATCTGAAAAATGCAAGAAGTTTCACAATCTGATACTAATCTCATAACAAAGAGAATACTTATGTTCGGAGTCGACCATTATACAAACCTTATGACATGATCTTTATTCAAATTACGTGGTTCAAATCTAATGATATCAGAGTTCATGGAAAGAATTTGAAAGAACATATGCATGCATGTTTTAATAGAAATGAACTAGAATTGCATGTCGAAGCCATGTGTAATCTTCATTTGCCTAACTTATTCAGATTCAACGACTTCTTTGAGAGTTACACAAGCTAGTATTGAGGTTAAACACTCATGAGGTTCTTATGGAATTCAGAGTTACAACAATTTTTCTTTCATCTTATGCTATCTAGCTCATAATTTTCTTTGAGCACAGATGATTTTTAAGAGCAATTAAGCCCAATCATGCCTTGTATCTTGAGGATACACGTTGTTTAGATGCCAGTATCCCTAGGTACTTTCATCTCATGAAGTTCTTATGGAATTCAGAGTTACATCAATTTTTCTTTCATCTTATGCTATCTAGCTCATAATTTTCTTTGAGCACAGATGATTTTTACGAGCAGTTAAGCCCAATCATGTCTTGTATCTTGAGGATACACGTTGTTTAGACGCCAGTATCCCTAGGTACTTGGTGTGACTGACTATCATGCCTCAAATTGAACAGAGATAGCATTGTCATATCATGACTTGTCTGATCTCATTTCTTTGATGAGGGGACATATTTCTCAGCAACTGAGCCATTGCTCTGTCTTAGATTTTTCTTCAACTTACTATAGAGTTAACAAAGGCACTTCATGACACAGCCCACTTGTCTTCTCGGAAAAGGGACATGGTTTCTCAGTGAACCAACGTCATTGCTCTGACAAAATTTAGCAGTTAAGAATTCCAACTATTCATGATGTTTAAGAACAATACTAAGCTTCAGTAACTCAACCAAGGTTGCCTTGAAATAGGAATTTTCAGATTTCGGGAAGGATCATTCAAGGCACAACATGTAAACACTGGTTAAGGTCTATTAAAAGCATTGAATACAGATGATTTCATAACATTTGTCTCAAAAACTCAATGAAGTCATTAAACCTGAACCAGTTTTATAGGATGGACAAGCACAAGGTCATATAATAGAGGATTTTTAATTTGAATTCCACTCAGTTTTATGATCATGGTACCTAGATTGGAAGCTACTGAATTTCAGATTTTTCAAGAAGGTGATCAGAATAGCCAGTAGCAGCAACAAGAAATGATCCATTTAATTTTTCAGATAAGCATGATTGTCAAGTTAAGATGATGAGTAGTGGACACTCCCCCTGAGGATATGCAATGGTCATCAGCAAGATATCAAAATATGATTTGAAAATTCATGCCAATGGTTGTACACTTATTAAAGTTGACAAAAATGAAGATAACATGTATGCAAGAACGATTCAAAGAAGTTGCTCCCCCTGACAATATGTCCTAAATGCAATATCGACTCATGGTACTCGGCAGAGATGTATCCTCACACATGGTGAATGCTTTCAGGCAAGCATATCTTACCTTTCCACAAATCACCATTTTATATACCATGGTCAAACAAAAAACCAGCCAACAACCAATGCAATGCATCATGAATATGGACTTATCAAACCATGCATGCCAATGCATAAAGACATGTATTGATATGAAGGATATATGCATCAAATTTTCTGTACAACCTTGTTATTGCAGTTCAGCACAATCAACGAACAACAATAGTGAGAGATATTGAACACTTCAGTCCTTATTGATTTGAGGTCTGCACAGACCAAGCTCCCTTCTAAGTGTAGAAAGCCTATCATTACACAAGGGCTTGGTAAAAATGTTAGCGACTTGGTTTAATGTATCAACAAAATACAGTTCAAAATTTTTCTTAAGGACCTCATCTCTAAGAAAATGATACCAAATTTTAATGTGCTTAGTCCTGGAGTGCTGGACTGGATTTTTAGCAAGATTGATTGCACTTTTGTTATCACACAGAATCGGGACACACCCAAAATTCACTAAGTAGTCTTGAAGTTGGTGTTTAATCCACAACACTTGGGTGCCACAACTCCCCGCAGTAACATATTCTGCCTCTGCGGTAGAGAGAGCAACTGAGTGTTGTTTCTTGGAGGCCCAATAAACTAAATAGCCTCCCAGAAATTGGCAATAGCCACTAGTGCTCTTGCGATCCAACTTGCATCTAGCGTAGTCTGCATCTAAATAAGAAATAAGAGAAAGATCACAAGATGGCAGATACCACAACCCCAAGTCTTGAGTCCTAGCAAGATATCTTAAGATACGCTTGACGGCAATCAAGAGGGATTCTCTAGGACTAGCTTGAAATCTAGCACAGAGACATACACTAAACTGGATGTCCGGTCTAGATGCAGTCAAATAAAGCAATGAATCAATCATACCTCTATAAGTTTTTGCATCCACAAAATTACCTTTCTCATCCGCATCCAGTGATGTGTTGGTCCCCATAGGAGTTACAATGTACTTACAATTTTTCATCTCAAACCTTTTTAGCAGCTCCTTGATGTATTTGGCTTGACTTATAAAGCACCCATCTACACCTTGATTGACCTGTAAGCCACTACAAGAAAACTGGCCTTTACTTACGTTTAAAAAACGTAGTTGTAGGTCCAAAAAACGTAGGTAAATCCTTTAACCACGTTTGCTTGCCACGCTTGTAAAGTGTGGCACTTGCTCACGTGACTATAGGCTATACCTACATTTCTATGGAACGTAGCCATACGGTAACCTATTCCAACGCTTGTAAAGCGTAGGGAAAGTCTAACAAAAAGCGTAGGTAGATACCGACATATACCTATATTTTTTAAAGCGTAGGAATACTTCCTCTAAAAGTGTAGGTAGATATCGAACTATACCTACGCTTTTATAGACACCGTAGGTTAAAAATATATATACACGCGCATGTAATTGAATATACCTACGATTCTTAAAAGTAGGTATTGTATATTGTCACGTTTTATAAGAAACATATGAAAAAATATTAGAGTCGGTCTCTTAGAAATATAGAAAATGAGATAGTCTCGTTTTTAAAAAAACGTAGGTATATTCTTCTTTTGTTTTTTTTAAAATACTCATTGTGCAATCATACCTGTGTACATTCATATAAATGATCCCTGCATGAATCTCACATTGAACACATCACTAATAACATAAAAAACTCACAATCAACACATCAATATAAATCATAGGCGGGCTTTGAAACACCACTAACAACTTCAAGAGATTAATACATCACCTACACACAAATTTACTTTCCAATTAGTAACTATTTGCCACTAGAACATGTGTTAAACAAGTAACACATGCACGTATACTCTAATGTAAAAGGGCAACAATGCCACTGATATATACATACACATACATATCATTGTGCAAGCCTAAGTTTGTCTTCTTTGCAGTAAGGAGAGCCTTCTTTGTTCCTTCTTTGAGGGACAAGCAAAAGCACCTTGCACTCTCCGGCCAGCTGGCCTCAGCCCACCATGTTTCTTCCCCTGACCTGCCGAAAATATCATGATTCATACACAAATGATGCCATATCTTTGCACTACATTTGAAGGGATAAAATGCATAGAGATTTCAAGGGAGGAGACAAAGCACTAGAAATTAGATGATACCCATTACCAATGGCAGTCATTTCTTTGTTCTTTCCTCTAAATATGTTGAAGGTTTGAAGAAGTTACCATAGGCTCCTGCCCACCTACTCTCGAGATTCATTTCTCACCTACACACAAATTTACTTTCCAATTAGTAACTATTTGCCAATAGAACAAGTAACACATGCACAGATACGTACTTCATACATACACATAAACAGCTAGTTCCCCTCACTCTAATGTAAAAGAGCAAGAAGGCCACTGATACATACATACACATACATATCATTATGCAAGCGCCCTTTGTTCATTCTTTGCAGTCAAATCCTCAAACAATTAAATTCCTAGGTACAAACCATGCACTCCATTTCCCCAACAGAAAACAAAACATCTGTAGTCACCTCTGCCAAGAAGAAATAAAGGAATTAGTTTACACTAGGTAACCAACAACACTCATCCCAAACGGATATACTGATATATATTGCATGTGTATTTGCAAAAGGAAATGAATGCAGGTTAGAATAGAAAGAAAGGAAGAAATTTTGGCACGCTAGATTACCATCCTGGAATGTGCAGCAAAAGATGGAACAAGGAAATTTTGGCACGCTAGAAGACTTTCCACAAGCAAAAAAAAAAATCTTAACATACCAAAAGACCTTCAAAATGGTGCAAGAAGTCAAATTAGAAATGATCAAAATTCAGAAATATAGTCTAGAGGTAGAATTGGAGATGAAGTATGATCCCATAAGCTCTGAAGAGGAGCTGCTCGCTGGGACAGTTAGCCAGTGCCTAATCACGAGTTAATGTGTCCCAGTTTTGTAGCTTTCGAGTCAAAGCTGCTGAAGGAGAGAAAATTCTTCAAAGTAGTCAAGGTCTGCGCTTGTTTTGCTTGACACGAGTTGGCTTTCCCTGCTACCGTAATTTCATCTTGGAAACTCTTAGTGTTTGGGTCTTCTTTCTCTTCTCTTGCAACAGACAAACTTGCTGCTGACAGGGCTCAATTAAACCTGTTGAACTTACAGAGAAGACAGGCCCTGAACGACTATTTGGATTTAAAAGGTTGAAATTTACCATAACTTGAGCATCTTCCTTCCCTCCTCTAAACATTTTGACAAAGGTTCCCCTTTGGCCTGAAAAAATTCTTCTGAGAAAAGTGTCACTTACAAATATGTGATCAATAATTGAACTCTGTAGAATCCTATCATAGTTCTTGCTATTTCAGGGAATATCCGAGTTTTCTGCCGCATACGACCTTTTCTTCCGCATGAGAACAGTCAAACACAATCTGCCATTGTATCAGATGATAGTAATGTGCTCCTTAAAGTTAAGAATAAGAGAAAAGGTACAACTTTGACAAGGTTTTCCATCCAGATTCGATACAAGGTATGTGAAGCTAGCTAGTAAAGTAAAATGTGAATGAGCTTGTGAGTTATCAATGGCACTAAAGTGACTTGGAAATGCTTTCTCGAGGAAGTATTTTCTGAAGTAGAACCAGTTATCAAGTCTGCATTGGATGGATACAATGTATGCATCTTTGCTTATGGGCAGACAGGCATGGGGAAGACTTTTACGACGGTCTGATCTCAAACTTTATTTGTATCCTCTACATGGCACCTAGAACTGTTAAATGTATCTGTCCTTGTTTCATCAATTAAAACTTTTGTGTATTTTAGGAAGGTAGATCAGATTGTACTGGAGTTGTGCCACGAGCAATGGGCACCCTTTTTGATCAATCTCAAAGTGTTGATTGCAAATTGACTTTTAGCTTCAGTATGCTTAAGATTTACATGGGCAGACTTAGAGATCTTCTAGTCCCTCAAAGGGCAAAATCGTTACTTCAGACAACACCATGGTAAGTTTAAATCATTGATCACAAGACTTATCTTACCAAGTGTGAGCTTAATTAGGATTCGATTGGATCCTGATGGATGAAGTGAGTTTCCACTTTCAAGGCCCGAGGCATAGACAAAAGTTAGAGATTGATAGATGCTACAAAAAGCATTTTGCAAACTGCATATGAAAGACCATATTTATTATTCATCATACATACTAAAAGGCAATTAAGTAAATGGGAATCAAATCAAGAATAATGGTAATGCTTTTTTTAACACTAGAAATTGGCAAATTTGAAGGATACTCTTTTGTCTCTTTAGACATACACTATCACATACTTGAAATCTATGGTCTGGATACCACTATGAGAAACTCTTACAATCGTTGTTTTTTTACAGCCTATCAATTCAAATGGATCATGGTGGTAGCATTGAAATTGGGAACCTCATAGAAATCAAGGTAAATGATTTTGAGCAAGTGAAAAGATTGTATAAACTTGGTAGTCGACGAAGATCAACAGCATCCACAATGTCTAACGCCATGTCAAGCAGATCTCACTGGTGAATTGTTCCTTTATTTTGAGATGGTTATATATGAAAGTCAAGTATTCTAACATTGGCTTTTCCATGCATAGGACAGCTTGATTCGGATATCGATTACCTCTGCTGCACCTGAGAGATGAAGAACAACAAATAAAATATGGATGGAAGACCTAGGTGGAAGTGAACGCATGCTAAAGACTCAAGCAAAGGGAAAAAGACTTGAAGAAGGGAAGACGATCAACTTATCACTCTCAGCACTTGGAGATGTCATCTGTTCACTCCATAACAAAAAGTTCCATGTGCCTTACAGGTGACTAAATTCATACCAGTTTAATAACTTGTTGAATATTTAGGGACTTGCCAAAAATTGTAGTAGATCCTACATTCTTTAGTTCTTTTCTGCATTGATACTATTATGGATGGATATGTTGGTAGAACTAGGGGAAACATGAGAAACATGACAAATATATTTGATCATTTGAAGCCTAATATAGTTATTATTTGATGGTATTAATTCTGCTTTAATTTTCTGTTTCTATGAAGGTTCTGAGTTCCCAATTTTCATATTTGACAGGAATAGCAAGCTAACACAAGTTCTTAGAGACTCTCTTGGTGAGTAATGCATTTATTTCTAGGAAGACTCCATATGGTTGTTTACTTTTGACTTTTGAATGGGAAAGAAACTAGCTTACTAACCTACTTCTACATGGTTAAAGGGGAAGATTCAAAGACCATGGTCGTCCATGTCAGTCCCAAGGTAGAAGACTTATACGAGTCAATTTGTTCTCTAGGGTTTGCAACACGAGTGCGAAGCATTCATCTGGGACAGGATGAACCACCGGTAAGATTTTAAACCAACTTTTAGTCACACACACTATACCATCTAAAAAGGTATAGGAATTTCTATTGAGATATTGACAAACTATTGGTACTTAAACTTATGGTCGAACTTCTGCAAACTTTTATCCTGAAGAACTTGCATGACAAGCATGCTAATTACTAAAATTCATTCAAGACATGAGAGCTTACAAAGAATCTGTGATGGCTCAGCTGTTACAGAAGTTGAGTCATCTTGAAAGTGAAAGTCAACGTGTTATGAAGAGTATTAAAGAACTTAATGAAAATATTGATAAGCTTAATGAGAAACCTAAGCAATCAGGGGAGAAAGATAGGCTGAATAGTGATTTACATCTAAACATTGAAGATGATAACTATAGCTTGTGAACAAGCCAGCAGAGAGATGCCAAAGGAACCTCAACAAGTCTGCCGAGATTTATGAGGCCAACCATTTGCAGTCGTCGCAAAGTTAGAATTAGCCACTCTTCGGAAAGCACGAGGAAGAAACAACGAGTTGCATCACAGCACTCTCCCCCTGATTATGCAGAGTCTGTTTACCATACGGAGGGTGTCTCGCATCCTGACCAAGGGCCACAGAGTGGTATATCCAGTCATGGTCATATTGACTTGAAATATGATGCAGACATTGCAACTGAATGTAGTCAATATTTATCAGAATGTGAGATAAAGGCTGTCATTTTCACAGAAGAACAAAAGACTCCAAGTTGTTCCAAGACTTCTGAAAATTGTGATATAGACAACGTTTGCCCAGAGAAGCACTTGGACATTGATGACTGGCTTCTTTTCCAGACAACGGATCTTCTGTGTACCTGCACTCAGTGGAGTAGGAGAGTTCTTGCTCTTCCCGAGCTTGAGCAATATAAGAGATTTGGTGAACAGGTTTCTGAGGCTGTTAATAATGAGATCGATATGCCAAAGAGCCCAAGTGTAATACATTCAGTCACATCTAGGCAGGAGGATAATTATGATTATAAGAACACATATTTTCACATCAATGCGGAAGTTCAGAAAATTGGTGAATGTGTGCTTAAAAAAGAGTCTGCCACTGTTAAAGTAAGTAGCACAGATAGTTCGCCTGACAGTCTATTCTCAGACAAGGAAACTAGTTGCCATCAGAATATAGAATCTAGTTGCATGATTCAGAATCTTGAACTTGTATTTGAAAGTGAAATATGTCTTACATTAACCCCGGAGAAATTTGAAGTTGATGGTGAACACACTGTGATTGTTGATCAAGCAGAAGAAGCAGAACTTCTAGTATCGAGCTATGAGATTATGGAAGAATTAAACAGGAAATCTGAAGAACTTTCTAAATGCAAGGATTTAATGATGGAACATCAGGGTTCTTCCATCTGGCCAGTAAGAGCTCAAAGACCTTTATTTTGGCACAAGCGTGGCAAAACAGTTAAACAGAACAATGCAGCAGCTGATGAACATGAACCGAGGTAACTTTCATCTTTCATCCCTACAATTTAATGCATTAGGTGATCTCACTTGCTGGAATGAGTTCACTATTTTGGGGAATATTGGTTTGGAATACAAACCTATATGATAAAAATACTTGACATACAATATCTTAAGATTCAGTGGATGATTTTATATCATGAAGATTAGTGTTGTCCCAAGTGGACTATTGAAAATACATCTCTAGAGAAAAGGAATGCCTTGAAAATACTCAGCTTGAAAATTAATCCCTTGTCAAGCCCAGTAACATTTTTTCAGTCACCTTCTTTCCAGGCAATCTACTATAAAATTTAAGCATGCAAGTCCCATGTGTAAACATCATAAAAACAAGGGAGACAAAATTAAGAATATCCCCTTTCATGTTTCAAAATCACTTCAAAAGTAATATTTCAGACCATTTATGTGAACTTTCTACCATACAATAAAAGATCAACCATACAGAAAGTAAACAAAGACCATTCTATCATCAACCGACATGACAAAAATCAAGTATTTTGCAACCTATATAATATTCATATGAATACCTAAACCAGGCTTTGCCTTAGGTGACTTGCCTTGTCACCTAACCAAGGAGGCAGAAGCCCACTGCCCTACCTAATTTGTTCCCCTCGACAACTATGCCTAAGAAGAGATGTGCAATAAGTATATTGCTTACTCGTGTAACACTAGTTTCTCTACTCCTTGCTTGTAAATCTCATTAGGCAAGGCTTCTGATATTACGATGAACATGGGATTTTGACAAATGCAAAAGACAATGAATACATAAATGTGACATCAGATGGATGACTCATATGTAGAAAGCTTCATTCAACCCATTGCCAAGACAATAAGGAAACAAGACATTTGATAATCTGACCACAGAGAGAAGGGGGGTAAAAATGTATGAATTTATGTGGAAGATCTGTAAAGGGACAACACAACAGAGCTAGCACTGGTTAAGTTCAGTAGATCAGAAATTAACCATGAATGCTAATGCCAAATAATCATTAAGCTACACCAGTAACAAAGCAATGAACACTAAAACATTTATCCACATCCAACCAAGTAGGTTTAAAGCTAAATTATATTGCAAAAGCATTTTACATCATGTATTCGGTATGCCAGTTGATTTTCCAAAAGTTAGCAAGTTCCACTTATTTTTTGCTTCACCATCTCCATTTAAAAGGAGGGGGATAGACAACATTAAATTAACTAATAATACACTGTTACATGGTCATCAATTACAGATTGTTAGAAAAGTGAACCCAATATGTCTCTCTTACACAAGAATCTCAAATCAATATGGCCTAAGGAGCACAAGATGCACAGTGAGTCATTTTGCAATGACTAAAACACATGTGAATATCATGAATGACACGTGAGCAATAACAAAGATTTAAAGCATGTTATTAAAAATTTCATATGTGAGGGTTGTGACAAAATAAACTACTTACCATAGTAGCCAATGGCAGTTGCGTTTACAAGAACCGAAGGCCTAACATCATCATTTGAGTTATTTTCCAAATCAACAACCTTAACATGTCAAGAGCAATAATTGAATAAGAGATAAAGATTTATTCAGAACTTCTTTATATTGTAAATTGAAGAGCAAACCTTTGAATTAACTCTAGTTTGGCTTTCTTTGATCTCTTTCTTCACCTAAAACATAATAAGAGATGGTATCATTATTACTTGATAATGCCCAATTTTTAATGGCTATGGTAGCCAAGGGAAACATCAAGACATCCAATTTTTATAAATTACCAAGATGTTATAGCACAAAGACTTCCTAACTCCTAAGAGTGGCTAACCATAAGTATCAAATAGCTATATTATTTGTGTACTCTTTTGCAAGAGAGGTTCCCTATGAAGATAACTTACCCTATCGTAAGTCCTACGAGAATAGTTAGCATGAAGACTTGATGGGTTCTGCAGCTTAAGCACATTGAGGTCTTGGGCAACGCATAAGAAAGGGGAACAAAAAGGAAGGGTCAATCAGTTGATGAAAAATAAGTTTTCCAGAAACTCTATAAGGGATCTTATATCATGTAAATCAGGATAGAGACTAAACACCTTGGGGTTGCACTCTTGCCTTACACAAACGTATTTAAAACATCAACACATTTAGAGCGTGATCCATGCAATGAACTATATCAATATTAACAAAACCTACCCAATCCCTTCTGTGGGAGGGAAGGCATTTCCATGGAGAATGACTAAACACATGACTATGTAAAAGTTTCTGGATTCAATAGAAGATTAAGAGAAAGACAAGCTTATTAGAGACATGATTATCAACAAAACCAAGGCACATTGCAAAACTCCCTATCAAAAGCATGCCCCACTATTTAGACCAATGCAGGCTCCGGATTCATATAGATTTTCTGAAATGTTGTGTAATGGGCTAGGTTTCTTCCTATGTAGTCAGAGGAGGTTGCTTGACAAAGGTATTTACAACAAATATAAGTTTTTTGAAAGTAACTTAATGTTATAAGTTAAACAAAAAAAAAACAAAGACAACTATAAATGATTTAGCCAAATGGAAGCAAAACAGGTGTGATAAAAATTTAAAGTAAAAACCAAAAGTCCATGGTTCATCCTCATGATTCCCTTCTCCTGCAATAGTATATGTGACACTCATGCTTTACATGATGATCCTCATGAGAAAAGAATTCCTGATAATATGGCCAGCTGTTAATTCTAAAACAAAGTTGCAGCAAACCCATGAGAAAAGAATTGCTTATGGACAAGTTTACATATAAAATTTCAGAAGACAACAAGATAATATCATGATAATATAACTTACAAAACTAACCATGAGCTTTTTCACAAATGCACAACCCTATGCTTAGTTGAAAGTTGAAACCTTCTTCAGTTGTTGACTATTAGTGAACCCTGTTTTTGGTGATCTGGCCTTAAACGTGAAGCAAAATGGCAAGTCTGTGAAAGCTAACCAGAACCAGGTGCATGTTTCGGATGAAGACTTGAAGTTTCCTGATCTCCTACATAACAAAGAAATCCAAAGAATAGGTGCAGTGAATGTGGTGATGTAATTAGAGAACGGTATTTGAAGAAGAGATATCCATAAAAACAAGGGATACCCTATGGAAGCTACCCTGGTTACTCTTAGCAGAGCCTTGCCAGAACTAAAGAGGTAATCTTTTCAGCATTGGAATTGTCTGATCCAAATGAAACATATTTTCAATATGTTGAAAATAGAAAAGCATTATTTCTTTCTTTAAAAAAAAGGCATTCAATGTGGTTAAAATTGACAATTTATTTCTCTTCCTTACAGAACAGTTGGAGATGTGTGTAAAACTAAAGAATGCATAATCCACTCTGTTACATCTATAACAAAAGTAGAATGTTGAAAGATTAGATGCATGAGAAGCTCACTTCAGATTTGCTCAGTTAGCAACTACGGAGTGAATTGCATTATGAACGGATGTTCTATGAATAATTGGAAAATTTGAAAAATTTGAAAACGACAACCAAAGATTGATATAGAATACATCAACGACAGACACGATTCCATTCAAATAAAATCAATTGTGTATGTATAAGAAAGTCTGGTGGCATATCAGCTGCACATTGTAGATGCCCTAACCTTCTAAATTATGGCCCATGCAAGAACTCTTTCACTTCAGAATTTGTTTAAACTAATCAACCACTTCCAGAATCAGAAGGCATGCCAGAAAATAGACCAATGAATCAATCCACCAAAAAACATATAGTATTAGGATGATGAAAAGAACCAACACCCAATAATCTTGACAGGATTGTGAGCCATATTGTGGGTCAAAGTCGATAGCAAATCCAATGAGAGGGCTTATGCTTGCTCTTTGGAGGAGGGAAGCATCCAACAGAAGATCAAATCGCTTCCTCTGTTGAACAAGACAAGAAAAGGAGGACACAAGTAAATATCAAAACAACATCAAAAAAATAACTTTTAGTCCAACCAACCAAGAATAGAACACGAATGGGTTGGGTGGGAATGGCAGGAGTGGGAACGAGAAAGAGGGCTGTTGTGCCCCTGTGGTTTTGATGTCAGCAAGCACTATGAGTATGAATGATTGATCACCATGTGTCTGCATATGAATGATTGATTGAGCATCTTATTTCCATGCATGCATGAAGAGTCATATGGGTTCTGGTATATAGAGTGCATTGTCAGTTCTCCTGCACAGTGCATCGGTGCAATATCTGCCATATGCATACACTGCATCGGTGTATTCATCAGTTGCTTCAATACAAAGTCGATGTGTGTTCATTATGCATACAAAGTCAGCGCATAGTTCATTGCAAAGTATGTACATTCTTCGATGGCATATCTGTGCACCGCTTGTACATTGCACACACACGTCTGTACATTCTTCGACGGCATGTCTGTACATCTTTTGTACCATGCACTCCAAGTCTGTACATTCCTTGGTGGCAAGTCTGTACAACCGTTGTTGATATGAGCAAGTATGTACAACCGTTGTTGATATGAGCATCTAAGTTCGTGCATCATTTAACAAGTCTATACAACCTTTGTTGATACGAGTAGTTAAGTTCGTGCATAGTTTCATTAGACCTGTGCATTATGCATTCATGCTTAAACTCTAGGCACAGCAAGTCTGTACATCATCTTGTCGCATGCACACAAAAGTCTGTACACATCTCGGTGGCATGCCTGAGCATTCCTCTTCAATGTGCATACTTTTCTATATGCATATTGCATTCCACGCTATCAAGTCTATACATGCTTAGTTCAAATCTCGAACTAACTCGATGCATCCTTTTCTTTTCCTTCAGATTGATTCAAACTGATAATATGTTCAACCTGACGGAACATCTGTTCGAGGAGCTTAAGAAAGGCATGTGATCCAAGGATGGAGGTCTGACCCTGATCGTGACACGTGGAACCATTGTGCTGGGATACTGCCACGTGGACTAAGGCCTCTGGGCGGGAATCATGGAAAGCACACGCCCTACCTCACTGCTCTATAAATAAGAAGCTTCTTCTTGAAGAACAGAGTGACATAAGTAGATAGAAGAAGAAAGATTTACAACAGCACGATCCAGTGAGGAGAAGAGAGTAGCAGTAGAGAAGAGCAAAAGTGAAAGTGAGAGAACTCGTGAGATCGAGAGAGAGAGAGAGAGTGAAGAAAGAGCTTGAGGAGAAGAAGAAGAGAAGCTTCATTGAAGATATGTTATCTGTTGGCTCTTGGATCAGATCCAGACCAACTTGTTCCTATTGTTTATAGCTTTCAGTTGCTGTGTTTCCTTTGTTCTTCTTGTTTTTCGTTTGAAACTCTATTTCAAGCTGTTAGTCAGCAGAGCTAAGCTGTATTGCTCAGCGGGCAAGGTGGATACCTCGGACAGCAAGCTGTGTTGCTCAGCGGGCGAGGTGGATACCTCGGACAGCAAGCTGTGTTGCTCAGCGATTGTAGGCAAGCTATGAGGCCCAGCTGTTTAAGCTGTGTATCAGCGGAAGCCACACTCGGGTTTGAGTGTAGGGTGGACCTAGGTCTGTGGACCGAACCACCTAAAAATCCCCTTGTCTTCTGTGGTTTGATTACCTTATTCGATTCGCTAGATGTATGCATAGGCACGATCTGTTTCTTATATCTAGTGAGAGATAGGTTTGCACACCGTGCGTTTGATTCTGGTCTTGATAGAGTCTAGTTGATTAGATGAACTGAGTCATCTCTTTAGTTTATATGGAGTAGATCAGAGGTACAGTCTATCTGATCTTCCTTCCATCATTCGAAGAGTGCATCTAAGCTGATTAAGGCATCCGTGGGTTTTTAATTCCGCATCTCTATTTGTTTAATATTTTTTATTTGGGCAAAATTCTTAAGGATATATTCATTCACCCCCCTCTGAATCTATCGCACCAGCCTCAACAATTGGTATCAGAGCGGGTGTCTGCACAGAGGGTCCAGCGACCTGCAGATCCGATCCGTAATTGGCTTTGGTGCGATCTGAGTTGATCCGTTCGCTTGCATTGTTTTAATCTCTTCTTTATTTAGAATTCTGATCTTGTCTGAGCATGGAATTCATGATTGATCTCACTTTTACAAGTGGCTTAATTAATTTAGAGAGTACGTGATGCAGGTTAATCCAGATCTATGGATAATCATTGCACACAGCCCTTATGAAGTTCCAAAGGATAAATCCTTATGGAAAACTTCAGATCAGCTAAAATTCTCTAAAAATCAAAAGGTCCTAGACCCTGTGAAAGGGGCGATAAGATCTAATGTGCTTACATGTATCCCTGAGTGTAGAAGCTCAAAGGAAGTGATAGACAAACTGACTGACGACTATGGTGGAGAAGGAACTCAGTGCTTTAAGACAAGAGATCACATCAGTGATCAATCAGATGAGTCTCCATCTCAGGTAACTTCTAACTCAGAACAATTAGCTCTTGATGAATTGATTGAAATGTATGAAAACTTGTTAGAAGAATACAAATCTCTTAAGACTGAAAAGAGAAAAATGAAAAAGGAGATGCTGTACGAAATAAGAGAACTGAAATGTGAAAATGCAAATATGAAAGATAGTCTGAAAAGAAATGAAAATTCATGCAATGAGTATGTTTCTGCGAAAAATTTGAATAACAGTCTTCAATCCGAACTGAAAATGCAAGAACAACAAATTGACTCTCTGAAAGAAAAATTAGAAGAATTGAAGAATAGAAATTCTGAGCTAGAAATGTCTAAATAGAAATTGAATGAGGATTTGAAAACTGTGGATCAAAATAATTTGATTGATGAAAATAAAATGTTGAAAGATCAAAATAAGAAGTTGATGGTTTTGAACATTGTTGTTACTGAGAGATGCATGACTGTTGAACGGGAAAAATGTACTGAAATTAAACTTAATGATGAAAAAGAACAAAAACTTCTACATGAGATTCAAATCTTGAAAAATCTGAATGATGCCATGCAGAAACAAATTCTCACATGCGAAGAAGATCTAACAAACTCTGAAACACAGATCACTTCACTTAAATGTGAAATTACTGATTTGAATAAATCACTGTCTAAATTTGTTAAGGGAAAAGAGAATCTTGATAAACTACTGGGAAATAAAGTGAACATTCAGAAAGAAGGATTATGTTTTAATCTAGATAATGAGAGAAGTATCAAAGGAAAAGAACAAATTATTGTTGTGAAAAGTTCAGAATGTGCTGGTACCTCAAAATCTGTTTTACCTAAGAAATCTCAGAACATTCATAAGCACGGGGCTGAACAAAAGAAAAAGAAAAATTACTATAAAAAATCTTCTCATAAAATTCAGTTTGAAAAGAAAAAGAATGCGCAGTGTTTTTATTGCAATAAGATAGGTCATATGATGCATGAGTGTAAGTTGTTTGAATTAGATGACCTAGCTGCTACTATTGCACAGAAAATTCCTGTTAGAAATCATACTTTTCAAAGAAAGAAAATAAATTATTTTTGTTGTGGAAAAGTAGGACACACGTCTGCTCAATGTTGGTTTACAAGTGGTAAGAAAAGATCACGTTCATATCATACAAAATTCTCTGCAAACCAATATGGTTTTAATAAGAACAAACTTGTTCTTGTAAACCAGCACATCACTTGCTATAACTGTAACAAATCTGGTCACAAGGCCACCAAATGCTGGTCAGGCTCCTTCAGAAGAAATCCAATTAGCTGTTCTCAATGTGGAAAGCATGGCCATACAGTCAAGGACTGTTGGCATGCCCAAGGAAGCCATGTTAATGACAAATTTTTTAAATTCTCTGCCAAAAGACCTGTGAATTTTTCATGTTTTAACTGTGATAAACCAGGTCATAAGTCTGCAAATTGTTGGTTATCAGGTAATAAGAAACAAACTGTCCATGCATACAACAGAATATTTCATGCTTATGTTCATGGGTCTCAGACTGCCGTTGATATGCATTATATGACCAGAAAGTTTGTTGTTTCATGTAGATATTGTGGAAAATCTGGTCACTCCATGGATAGTTGTTACCTGATTGATTATGATGATAATGTTTCTAAGAGACTGTTCAGAACACCTGTCAAGGTTAAAGCAGGACCCAAGACTGTTTGGGTCCCTACAGGATCAAAATGATTAATGTGCTGCAGGTGTGCCTTAAAAGTTGATGAATAAAGGGGTAAATAAACCAAGGCACTCAAAATGAAACTCCAGGATCCTACGCTTCAGGTCAGTTCTGAACACTGTTTAAATTCCATCATCCGAAAATTGAGAATTTGAAATGACTGTATATCATGTTGCTCTGTTGGTGCTAAATTGAAATTTTCTGAAATAGGAATTGCTCAATCATGTTCATGGTAGCTCACTTCTGTCTGAAGTGCATGGATTATAATTGAATGTCAAACTTGAAATCATGTGATGTGCTTTCATCATATATCATGCACTTAGTCAGGGGGAGTTCAACCATTCTTGATTAACCATACTGCTGCTCATGCTTTGTTGTTTACATGATGCATCTAGACAGATGGAGCTTTTTTGATCATCTTATTCACTTTCACCTGAAATCCTCCTGTCTAGTTTATTGGATCTTCTAATGCTCTCAATTTGTTTCAATTGAATTCTTTGTTGCCTTCACTGAAATAGCTGATATGTCTTTATTCTAGACTCAGCTACTGCTTATTGATATACTCTCTTCTGATGATCTTCTTTCCTGTTGTTGTTTCTTCCACCAGCTTATACTCATTCTTCACATACTTCTTAGCTGGTGTGACTGATTTATTTCTATTGTTGATTAGTTGGTCAGCTATATTTTTGATCTGATCTGAGGAACACAAGCTGCAGGCCATGCAATTCAGTCTGAGAATCATGTAGAAATTCCTATCATATAGGTTTAAGAATGACCACTAAATCAGACTGATATAAGGTTTATGTATTCTCAGATTTACATTTAAATGACTTGAAAAATATCTGAATGATAAGCTTTAATAAATTTTAACCACATGTGTCATGAAAACCTTAGACTCACTCATCTAAAAATTGAAAGTTTGAAATCAAGGCTACTTTGGTTGAGATACATAGAGTGAGTATTGTTGTTAAACATTAACTTGAAAAATGTTGACTAAATGAAAAAAAAAATTTGAATTCAGAGCAATGACTTGGTCACTGAGAAACTGGGTTCTCTATCAATGAAATAGAGTAAACCTACGTCATGAAGTGCCATAGTTATCTCTGGTGAAAATTTATTGAGAACCTGACAGAGCAATGGCATGTGTGTGTTGAGTAACTGGGGAGTCTGGTCTCTAATCAAGGTGTCTCCTCACATAAAAAGATATTTCTATTGCTAACTCTGGTCTCAATGTTGAGAGACAATGATAGTTATCACACTGAGTAACTGGGTCACTTCACCTGAGACGTGTTGTGCCTCACGTAAAAAGGTGTTGATCAACTTAAATTGCTCAGGAAAAGTATAATGTGCTTCAAATGAAAATATCTTGCAAACTTTGTCAACTCATGCTCTTGTAAAAGTGTTTAATCTCAATACTAATCTGTGTAACTCTCAAAGGAATCATTGAGATCATGCATGTAAGTCAAAGATGATCCTGAGTGTTATCTGATTATTTGGTTCACCTTTATTGAAACTTGAATTCAGATATTGAGTTTAATTGACAAATTTGGTATACATCATAATTAAATCAGGTTGGTCAAGTTGCCAATTCATAACCCTCTATGATAGGAGAGTCTATCCATGTTAAGACTTATTGTAGTGGTGCATGCCTTACAATCTCTCATGATCTGTTTCACCCCTGACAACTTGATCAACAGGAACTTTGTTGACAATTCTCTCTTATCGGTTGATTGATTGTTCCTTGAGATGTACTATGCTTTGACTGTTTCTCACCCCTACTCTTGTCCACACTGTTGGAATCTTCCATCTTGTTTCTGTAACCAGTTCTGGTTCTATGGACTTTCCACCTACTTTAATCTGTCCATGCATACGTGAGGTGCGACAACCATTATTATTTGGATTCCTTGTGATGTCAGATTTTAGATTGCTTCATTGGATAACCAGAGTTCATACCTGCACTTTGGGGGAAGTTCTGGGTCATCTGCATTTAAGGGGAGAGTAGTCAAGCATTCATGTTGAACAGATTTCATTTATTGCTTCTTAAAGGGGGAGGATTGATACTTGATTGTCTAACTGCCCCTGTGCTTGTTGATTGTATTCCTTTATTCAAGGGGAGTTTCTTGTATGGTTGTTCTTCCTTTTTATCTATGGAGAATATGTGGTGTCATATTGCACTTTGGGGGAGAATAGCTAGCTCTAATGTGCTTTCATGTAGTTAAAGGGGGAGATGTTATATCAATCTTTTCATACCTGCTTAATTTTTCTCTCAAACTATTTTCTTTTTGATAAAGTCAAAGCGGGAGAATAGTTTGGGTCTGTATGACTCATAGTGTTGCCATCATCAAAAAGGGAGAGATTGTTGTGCCCATGTGATTTTGATGTCAGCAAGCAGTATGAGTATGAATGATTGATCACCATGTGTCTGCATATGAATGATTGATTGAGCATCTTATTTCCATGCATGCATGAAGAGTCATATGGGTTCTGGTATATAGAGTGCATTGTTAGTTCTCCTGCACAGTGCATCGGTGCAATATCTGCCATATGCATTGTGACGACCCAGAGTTCAGGATATCGATACACCGATAACATCGGTATACCGACACCAAGAACTGGGGAGGCCACCCAAGAGGCTGATGAGGCCCCTGAAGGGTTAGTGGGGGGGTTAGCTGAGGAATATGCATAATTAATTGCGAATTGGGGCGCGCAATACAAATAAGTATTTAAGATTTAAACACAAGTGCGGAAGCAGTTTAAAATAACCAGAGTGATATATATATAACTAGTCCAGAGTCACAAACACTAGTCCACAGGGCACAACTACGCGGGGCATACCCCGGCAAAAGTACAACACAAGCCTCAAAAAGGCAGCTCGTGCACAGCTGGCAGCTAAGGAACGGTCCCGAAACAGCACACTAAACTCCGGGAGATGTCGGGCGCGGCTCACCTGAAAGGAGAAGGGTGAGTCACAGCCAGACTCAGTAGGGGTCACGCGGATCCCTACCTCGCGCTAAACATGCGAACATGCATAATTAACAGCAATTAAAGCATGCATTTAAATAAATACACAGGCAATGGCATGAATATCTAATCACAAGAAAGCTGTAAACTCTATCTAAGCAAGTATAACAGCTAACACATGCCGCTACTAATTAAATGCAAGCGATTAAAGCTAAAACTACCAATTAGAATGAGCTGCAACTAGTCCAAGCAACAAGGAAGGACAACCACTGGAGCAGAAACCAGAAGCGTCCACTGACGGCTTACACTGCGTCTCAAGCACTCGCAGTCGACAAGCGACAAGCTAAGCGCGCAAACAGTACCAGACCAAGTGACCAGTCGGAGTGACACCCGTCGGCGTCAGTCCACAGTCTCCGACCACGTGTGCACACACTGACTCTAGCCTGAGCCAGGCCCTCTAACTAGTTTTCTCCCTTGGCAGGACGCTACCATTGGCTGGGAGCCCACGGAACTAGCTTACAAACCGTGAATGGGAAATATACCCCTCCGCCATCCTCAAGCGGGTCGGTACTCAACAGACCTTAGGGCAACAACAGTGGCTCCATTGCCTGGAAAGAAAAGCTACTCTATTGGCACATAAAACACGCCACGATGTAGTAAAACAATTAACTATGGCATGAATATAGAACGGAACGCATAAGCAATGGGCTGGGAATATATTACAGCCATCAGGGAAGTGGCGGTCAAGGACCCACGCGCCACATGCAAACGACGGTCGGGGGTCGGCGCGTTACTTCAAGAATGACGCTCCAGTCCCCATCCGTCACTCCCGTCAGGATTCCAGCTCAAGAGGCACCAAAGGCATGTAACGGTAGGGGCCCTGCGCGTTACTTCGAAGCGACGCGTGGGGTCACCGCCGTCACATCCACCCGAGGCTCAAACCACCTATCAGCGTTCTAAATGGTAGCAGGCGAAGTAACGCCCCGGTCTAGGCGCGTCGGACCGAAACGACGGTCGGCCGACTGGCCGCCGGGCGCACCGCCTGACCAAAATCACGGAAAACAGTTGATGAGTAACGGATGGGAGCCCCACCGTTACTCTCCAAGTAACGCACCCCCATTGGGCCGCTATTTGGTAGTGACGCGTCCACCTTGGACCGTCGGGCAAGTGACGGTTCCTGGCAGGACCGTCACTGCACCTGGGTTACGGGCGGGTGCGG
The DNA here is from genome assembly GCA_022559845.1 of Amorphophallus konjac. Taxonomy (NCBI): domain Eukaryota; kingdom Viridiplantae; phylum Streptophyta; class Magnoliopsida; order Alismatales; family Araceae; genus Amorphophallus; species Amorphophallus konjac. The sequence goes on along the minus strand of CM040126.1, from coordinate 130,375,860 downwards.
TTTGTAAACCGAAGCCCTCCCGGACGGCTGAAAACGCCGGGTATCGACGAAAAACCTGATAACCTGTCAAACCACGCATGCTAGACAACAATTTAACATCTAAATCTAGCACATGCAAGGCCTAAAACGCATTAAACTCAAGATTTAGGCTAAAACCCCAAAAATGGAAATATGAACATCATGCATGCTACGGGGTGCTAATCAACAAGCGAGCTAAAGGAAACGATCCTAGCAAGATCGAGGTTCCATCCCCCTACCTTTCGCAAGCCGAAACCGTCGAACGGGCCGCATGCAAGGAGGAATAGCCACGGAGCTTCCACGCTCCACCTCGCTCCCACGATCACCGATCCACGCCGAAGTGGACACCCACGCGCTCTACTCGACGCGAGGAATCCAACGGTGCCAACCTCGTCTCAATCCGACGCCGTCTCGACCCCGATCCCTAAGAGAGGAGAGGAGGTGGCCGCACGGAGGAGAGAGAGAGGGAGAGGGTGAAATGAGAGATCGACGGGGGAGAGAGAGAGGGTGAGAGATATATAAAAAAAATAAAAATAAAATTAATATATATATAATATAATCATTATATATATAAAAATCTTATTAATATTCATTAACCCTCAAACAGCTCCGAACAAATCCGGAAAAATGCCAGACAAATTCCCAAAAATCCAGGAAAATAGCCGGAATTTCCAGAACAATTAATAGAACAAATACCACGAAGGATCCATTAAGGCACGGGCCTTACAGTCCCTCCCTCCTTACAGAAATTTCGCCCTCGAAATTTACAATAACCGAAAAGGAGGAAACTGAGAAAGGACTTATACCTCACTGGAACAAGAAAGGAAAAAGCTGACGCATCTCATCTTCACGCTCCCAAGTAGACTCGTTACCAGAGTGACGCTGCCAAGCAACCCTTACCAGAGGAATAACCTTATTTCTCAACCGCTGCTCACGACGGTCTTCAATTCGGATAGGAAACTCTGGCGTGGACAAATCAGCAGTCACCTCGGGCCACACTGAATCATCGAGAACATGAGAAGCATCAGACACATATTTCCTCAACTGAGACACGTGGAACACATTATGAATAGCTTGCATGGCCGCCGGCAGTTGCAAACGATAAGCCACTGAACCAATAGCTTCAACAATCGGAAAAGGGCCAACATACCGCGGACTAAGCTTTCCACGCTTCCCAAACCTGGAAACACCCTTCATTGGAGATATTTTAACAAACACCATATCTCCTGGCTCAAATTGTAGTGGACGTCTGCGCCGATCTGCATAACTTTTCTGTCGACTCTGAGCCGTCAACAATCTCTGTCTGATCAGACGAACCACATCAGAACACTGCTGTACCATGTCCGGTCCTGTCAACAGTCGGTCCCCAACATCAAACCAGTTCAGAGGAGTACGACAAGGACGACCATACAGCGCTTCATAAGGAGCCATGCCAATACTGGAGTGAAAACTATTATTATAAGCAAACTCAACAAGTGGCAAATGCTGACCCCACGAACCTTGCCAATCAAGGCAACACGATCTCAGCATGTCTTCCAAAGTCTGAATAGTTCTCTCTGATTGTCCATCTGACTGTGGATGATACGCCGAACTGAAAGCTAACTCAGTGCCCAAAGCTTTCTGGAAACTACGCCAGAAGCCAGAGGTAAAACGCGGGTCACGATCTGACACAAGTGAAACAGGAATTCCATGCAATGGCACGATCTTCTGCACATAGAGCTCGGCCAATCTCTGCACACTCCAAGTAACTTTAATTGGCAACAATCTGGCGGTTTTCGTCAATCTGTCGACAAGCAGCCAGATTCCATCAAAACCTTGAGAAGTTCGAGGCAAACCCACCACAAAATCTGTAGTAACATGGTCCCATTTCCACATCGGAATTTCCAATGGCTGAAGCAGACCACCTGGCTTTTGATGTTCGGCTTTAACTAATTGACAAGTCAAGCACTTAGAAACAAAAATAGCCACGTCCTTCTTCATGCCGGGCCACCAGAACTGCTTCTTCAAATTCTGATACATCTTGGTGACACCAGGGTGAATAGCAAAACGGGAACCATGGGCTTCACTCAAAATCTCATTCCTCAAATCATCATCAACAGGAATATACAATCTGCCCTGGAAACTGACGACCAGCTCGTCATCAAATTCCACATCATATCTTGATATAACACGGGCTAAATCAGAATCAGCTTGTTGGGCTTCTAGAATCTGCTGATACAAAGCTGAACCCAAAACCAAGCTAGCACAAACTGCCATCCTCGGATCGGCAGGAATCTCTACACACAATGCCTCGCTCGGAAGCTGTTCCCACAATTTCCATTCACGAAGCAACAAATGACTGACTTGTACTTTCCTGCTCAGAGCATCGGCCACAACATTCATTTTACCTGGCTGATAGGAGAGTGTAAAGTCATAATCTTTCATGTATTCCATCCATCGCCTCTGCCTGAGATTCAGATCTTTCTGGGAGAAAATATACTGTAAACTCTGATGATCAGTAAGAATCTGAAATTTCTCACCATACAGATAATGTCTCCAGATCTTCAAGGCAAAAATAACTGCAGCTAGCTCTAGATCATGAGTGGGATAATTTCCTTCATGCTGTTTCAATTGCCGAGACGCATATGCGATAACTTTACCATGTTGCATCAGCACTGCACCCAAACCTACTCGAGACGCATCTGTACAAACAAGAAAACCACCCGAGTCGGAAGGCAAAGTCAACACTGGAGAAGAAGTCAACAGCCTTTTCAATTCAACAAAGCTAGCCTCACACTGATCCGACCAGACAAATGGCACACCCTTCCGTGTCAATTTAGTCATCGGTGCTGCAATCTTCGCAAAATCCTGAATGAATCTGCGGTAATATCCAGCCAATCCTAAAAAACTTCGTATCTCCGTGATGGTCCTCGGTCTCTGCCAACTCAAAACGGCATCAATCTTTGCTGGGTCTACTGCTACTCCATCACTAGAAATCACATGGCCAAGAAAATGAATCTCCCGAAGCCAGAATTCACATTTACTGAGCTTCGCATAAAGCTCGTGATCTCTTAGAGTCTGCAGAACGATCCTCAAATGCTGCACATGATCATCAACAGAGGCAGAATATATCAAGATATCATCAACAAAGATCACCACAAAATGGTCCAGAAATGGACGAAAGATACGCTGCATTAGATCCATGAAAGCTGCTGGGGCATTAGTCAAACCAAACGGCATGACTAAAAATTCAAAGTGACCATATCGAGTACTGAAAGCAGTCTTCTCCACATCAGATTCCCGGATCCGCAACTGAAAATAGCCAGATCGGAGATCAATCCGTGAAAAGACAGCAGCAGACTGTAACTGGTCAAACAAATCATCAATCCTGGGGAGCGGATACTTATTCTTGATAGTCGCCTGATTCAGCTGCCTGTAATCAATACAAAGCCTCAGGTTTCCATCTTTCTTTTTCACAAACAGTACTGGGGCACTCCACGGAGAAAAACTGGGACGAATATAGCCCTTCACCAGTAACTCTAGTAGCTGTGCACGCAGTACTTTCAATTCAGCTGGAGCCATTCGGTACGGCGGCTTTGCTAAGGGGCCAGTACCTGGAATCAGTTCAATCACCATCTCAATCTCTCGCTCTGGGGGCAAGCCTGGCAACTCGTCAGGAAACACATCAGGGAACTCACAGACAACCGGAATATCACAAACATCCCGTCGTGGTTTTTCAACAGCCACCACTGAAGCAAGGAATCCCTGACAACCTGCGCTAAGCAACCTATAGGCTCGAATAGCAGAAATAATCATACGAGAAGAACGGGATCGAATACCTTGAAAATAAAAGGCTGATTTTCCCTGGGGCTGAAAATAGACTTTCTTCGATCTGCAGTCAACCACAGCTCCATAATGCTCCAACCAATCCATTCCCAGAATAACATCATAATCTGCCAGCTGCAACGCATACAATCTCGCCGGCAACTGGTGATCATCAATCATCACAGGAGACTCATCCAAACACAAGGGAGTAACCATGAAATCTCCAGAAGGCAATTCCACAAACAACTCACAAGACAGCTCAGAAGTGGGTTCCTCAATACAAGCCATAAAATCCTCAGAAATAAAAGAGTGAGAAGCACCAGAATCAAATAAGACATGAGCTGCATGACCATAAAGCATAATCGTACCTTCCACAAGATGGGACGCAGCAGCATCAGCTCTTGTCAAATGAGAAACTTTACCTTTCTGCTTCTTAGAACCAACTGAAGATTGCTGAGAAGACGCCGACGCCTGAGAGAAAAATTGCTGTGGAGCTTGAGGTGCAGGAGGTCTAAACTGCGGCTGAGGTTGAGAAAACTGAGGAGCTTGCAATGGATTCGGCCTCAGCGGGCAATCTCGAACCACATGACCTGGCTGGTCACACCTAAAGCAAACAACAGGAAGAGAACACGGTTGGCCCTTATGATGACCACCGCATCTCCGACACGTCCACGGCTGACTAGCAGCTGAGCTCTGTCGAGTCTGAGAAGAAGGTGCTGTCGGCTGCTGAACAGAATCTGCACCGGACGGCTGCTGAACAAACTTCTTCTTCTTCTTGAACCTTTTGAACTTGGGCTTAGAAGGAGAGGAAGCACTGGAAACCTCTGACTGGACCGAAGGAACACTAGGCACGGGCTGTCGGTAAGCCTGCTGAACCTGAGCCACCGGCTGCACTGACCCTGCCTGGGGATATCCACCCGGTCTCGCCATCTCCAGCTCTAAAGCTACAGCTGTCTGGCACGCAGTATCAAGATCCGCAACACGACTCGCTATCAACGGCATCTTCAACTCTGGCCTCAACCCTCGCAAGAATTGCTGGGTCTTCAAAGCTTCACTGGCCAGCACATGGGGCGCATACTGACCTAATTCCAAGAACTTATTCCTGTACTGAAGCACGGTCATACTGCCCTGGGTCAATTCCATAAACCGATACATCTTATCCATCTGCAAGCAGGCAGGAGTATAGGCACGCTCAAAAGCAGCAACGAACTCTGCCCAAGTGATTTGCCGAAGAGGTCTGGATCGAAAGGAAATCTGCCACTCGGCTTTCCACCACGCAATGGACGTACCCTGGAGTTGAAAGGCAGCGAGCATGACTTTCTCATCTTCAGCACACTCCATCGAGACAAAAACACGCTCTATCGCATCCATCCATTGCCTCGCGACTTCTGGATCAGCTTGGCCATCGAAAGCAGGCGGATTGAACATCAGAAATTCCTTCAAAGCCTTGCCTCGACTGCCAGGCACTTCAGCTTGAACGATCGGCACTGGAGGAGCAACTGGAACGACAGGAACAGCGGGAACTGCAGGAGGAGGTGCAGAACCGCTATCTTCCCTGGGCGCATCTCGAGGAACACGAGGAGCTCGAGGAGGTCTTCCTCGACGAGGCGGCATAATTATGCTGCCAGAAACACAATCAACAATGAAATCCATCAATCATACGGAAAACATCCTATGCCAGCAAGAGACAACAACAGGACTAGCTCTGGACCAAGCATCAATTCCAATTCTTTACGCAAATCCTCAACTTCAAGCTCTGATACCACCTGTGACGACCCAGAGTTCAGGATATCGATACACCGATAACATCGGTATACCGACACCAAGAACTGGGGAGGCCACCCAAGAGGCTGATGAGGCCCCTGAAGGGTTAGTGGGGGGGTTAGCTGAGGAATATGCATAATTAATTGCGAATTGGGGCGCGCAATACAAATAAGTATTTAAGATTTAAACACAAGTGCGGAAGCAGTTTAAAATAACCAGAGTGATATATATATAACTAGTCCAGAGTCACAAACACTAGTCCACAGGGCACAACTACGCGGGGCATACCCCGGCAAAAGTACAACACAAGCCTCAAAAAGGCAGCTCGTGCACAGCTGGCAGCTAAGGAACGGTCCCGAAACAGCACACTAAACTCCGGGAGATGTCGGGCGCGGCTCACCTGAAAGGAGAAGGGTGAGTCACAGCCAGACTCAGTAGGGGTCACGCGGATCCCTACCTCGCGCTAAACATGCGAACATGCATAATTAACAGCAATTAAAGCATGCATTTAAATAAATACACAGGCAATGGCATGAATATCTAATCACAAGAAAGCTGTAAACTCTATCTAAGCAAGTATAACAGCTAACACATGCCGCTACTAATTAAATGCAAGCGATTAAAGCTAAAACTACCAATTAGAATGAGCTGCAACTAGTCCAAGCAACAAGGAAGGACAACCACTGGAGCAGAAACCAGAAGCGTCCACTGACGGCTTACACTGCGTCTCAAGCACTCGCAGTCGACAAGCGACAAGCTAAGCGCGCAAACAGTACCAGACCAAGTGACCAGTCGGAGTGACACCCGTCGGCGTCAGTCCACAGTCTCCGACCACGTGTGCACACACTGACTCTAGCCTGAGCCAGGCCCTCTAACTAGTTTTCTCCCTTGGCAGGACGCTACCATTGGCTGGGAGCCCACGGAACTAGCTTACAAACCGTGAATGGGAAATATACCCCTCCGCCATCCTCAAGCGGGTCGGTACTCAACAGACCTTAGGGAAACAACAGTGGCTCCATTGCCTGGAAAGAAAAGCTACTCTATTGGCACATAAAACACGCCACGATGTAGTAAAACAATATAACTATGGCATGAATATAGAACGGAACGCATAAGCAATGGGCTGGGAATATATTACAGCCATCAGGGAAGTGGCGGTCAAGGACCCACGCGCCACATGCAAACGACGGTCGGGGGTCGGCGCGTTACTTCAAGAATGACGCTCCAGTCCCCATCCGTCACTCCCGTCAGGATTCCAGCTCAAGAGGCACCAAAGGCATGTAACGGTAGGGGCCCTGCGCGTTACTTCGAAGCGACGCGTGGGGTCACCGCCGTCACATCCACCCGAGGCTCAAACCACCTATCAGCGTTCTAAATGGTAGCAGGCGAAGTAACGCCCCGGTCTAGGCGCGTCGGACCGAAACGACGGTCGGCCGACTGGCCGCCGGGCGCACCGCCTGACCAAAATCACGGAAAACAGTTGATGAGTAACGGATGGGAGCCCCACCGTTACTCTCCAAGTAACGCACCCCCATTGGGCCGCTATTTGGTAGTGACGCGTCCACCTTGGACCGTCGGGCAAGTGACGGTTCCTGGCAGGACCGTCACTGCACCTGGGTTACGGGCGGGTGCGGTTTGTAAACCGAAGCCCTCCCGGACGGCTGAAAACGCCGGGTATCGACGAAAAACCTGATAACCTGTCAAACCACGCATGCTAGACAACAATTTAACATCTAAATCTAGCACATGCAAGGCCTAAAACGCATTAAACTCAAGATTTAGGCTAAAACCCCAAAAATGGAAATATGAACATCATGCATGCTACGGGGTGCTAATCAACAAGCGAGCTAAAGGAAACGATCCTAGCAAGATCGAGGTTCCATCCCCCTACCTTTCGCAAGCCGAAACCGTCGAACGGGCCGCATGCAAGGAGGAATAGCCACGGAGCTTCCACGCTCCACCTCGCTCCCACGATCACCGATCCACGCCGAAGTGGACACCCACGCGCTCTACTCGACGCGAGGAATCCAACGGTGCCAACCTCGTCTCAATCCGACGCCGTCTCGACCCCGATCCCTAAGAGAGGAGAGGAGGTGGCCGCACGGAGGAGAGAGAGAGGGAGAGGGTGAAATGAGAGATCGACGGGGGAGAGAGAGAGGGTGAGAGATATATAAAAAAAAAATAAAAATAAAATTAATATATATATAATATAATCATTATATATATAAAAATCTTATTAATATTCATTAACCCTCAAACAGCTCCGAACAAATCCGGAAAAAATGCCAGACAAATTCCCAAAAATCCAGGAAAATAGCCGGAATTTCCAGAACAATTAATAGAACAAATACCACGAAGGATCCATTAAGGCACGGGCCTTACATGCATACACTGCATCGGTGTATTCATCAGTTGCTTCAATACAAAGTCGATGCTTGTTCATTATGCATACAAAGTCAGCGCATAGTTCATTGCAAAGTATGTACATTCTTCGATGGCATATCTGTGCACCGCTTGTACATTGCACACACAAGTCTGTACATTCTTCGACGGCATGTCTGTACATCTTTTGTACCATGCACTCCAAGTATGTACATTCCTTGGTGGCAAGTCTGTACAACCGTTGTTGATATGAGCAAGTATGTACAACCGTTGTTGATATGAGCATCTAAGTTCGTGCATCATTTAACAAGTCTATACAACCTTTGTTGATACGAGCAGTTAAGTTCGTGTATAGTTTTATTAGACCTGTGCATTATGCATTCATGCTTAAACTCTAGGCACAGCAAGTCTATACATCATCTTGTCGCATGCACACAAAAGTCTGTACACATCTCGGTGGCATGCCTGAGCATTCCTCTTCAATGTGCATACTTTTCTATATGCATACTGCATTCCACACTATCAAGTCTGTACATGCTTAGTTCAAATCTCAAACTAACTCGATGCATCCTTTTCTTTTCCTTCAGATTGATTCAAACTGATAATATGTTCAACCTGACGGAACATCTATTCGAGGAGCTTAGGAAAGGCACGTGATCCAAGGATGGAGGTCTAATAACCCTGATCGTGACACGTGGAACCATTGTGCTGGGATACCGCCACGTGGACTAAGGCCTCTGGGTGGGAATCATGGAAAGCACACGCCCTACCTCACTGCTCTATAAATAAGAAGCTTCTTCCTGAAGAGCAATGTGACAGAAGTAGATAGAAGAAGAAAGATCTACAGCAGCACGATCCAGTGAGGAGAAGAGAGTAGCAACAGAGAAGAGCAAAAGTGAAAGTGAGAGAGCTCATGAGATCGAGAGAGATCGAGAGAGAGAGAGAGAGTGAAGAAAGAGCTTGAGGAGAACAAGAAGAGAAGCTTCATTGAAGATCTGTTATCTGTTGGCTCTTGGATCAGATCCAGACCAACTTGTTCCTATCGTTTACAGCTTTCAGTTGCTGTGTTTCCTTTGTTCTTCTTGTTTTTCGTTTGAAACTCTATTTCAAGCTGTTAGTCAGCAGAGCTAAGTTGTATTGCTCAGCGGGCGAGGTGGATACCTCGGACAGCAAGCTGTGTTGCTCAGCGGTTGTAGGCAAGCTGTGAGGCCCAGCTGTTTAAGCTGTGTATCAGCGGAAGCCACACTTGTTGTGCCCCTGTGGTTTTGATGATTGGCTTTGATGTGAGTTAATCTTTTGATGATTGGCTTTGATGTGAGTTAATCATTTGATGATTGGTTTTTGTTGTGAGTTAATCACTGTGAGTCATCTTGCTGTATGAGTCATCTTCATATGTTCAATTAGTCTGCTGTTCTGTTAGTTTATCAGGTCTAAAAGCATTGCATATTTGATGTTCAGCCATGTTATCTGCTGCATGAAGCATTCACATACACTTACATAAGTCTGCACATCAGCATCACGCAGCAAGTATGTACATCGCCTTCCGTAGGCATGTCAAGTCCACACATTGCATAGCATGCATCGTTCTTCAACTGAAGTCTATACATTAGCTTGCATGAATTCAAAGTGTGTACATTGAATAGCATGCATTTCATGAAGTCTGTACATCCTGTGTCTCCGTCAAGCTTCAAAGTCTGCACATGGCTCACCGTCTCATGCATAGTCTGGACAGTTGTGGGTTGACGCCCCCTTCTGATGGGTCGACGCCCCCTTTGTTTTCCAAGTCCATACATTGATCTTCATATTCAAAGTATGTACATTGGTCTTCACCTGAAGTCCATACATTGGTTTTCATATTCCAAGTCTGTACATCCTCCGCCAAAGCCTTCAAAGTTTGTACAGCCATTCCTTGAAGATCAAGTCCATACAACGACACTGTAGCTTGCTCAACTGAAGTCTATACATCCTTCAAGGCGCCAAGTCTGCACATCGCCTCATTTCTTCAGAGTCTATACATCCACAGTAGAACCCCAAGTCTGTACATCGCTTCCATCTTCAAAGTCCATACAGAGTCTTCTGTTGAATTTGAAGTCTATACATCATGTGAACCTTCAAGTCTATACATCAGCCTTTGCCAATCGGTTTCCAAGTCTGTACATCGCTTCCATCTTCAAAGTCCATACAGAGTCTTCTGTTGAATTTGAAGTCTATACATCCTGTGAACCTTCAAGTCTATACATCAGCCTTTGCCAATCGGTTTCCAAGTCTGTACATCGACTTCAAGCCTTCCGAGTATGTACAGCCCAAGTCTATACATCCGATTGCCTTTGCATTGCTCAAGCCTGTATAGCCCTCTCGTTGGCAAGTCTATACATCGGTCTGTTTGAGCAAGTCTGTACAGCGGTTGCATTCTTTGGAAGTCTATACACTGCACAGCACTGTACAAGTCCATACACTGGCTGCACTGCACAAGTCTATACATTGGCTTGGGCATCCAAGTCTAGACATTGATTCACTATTCATGCCTTGATTCGAAGTCTATACAGCGAGCGGCGTTCATCAAAGTCTATACATTGCTTGGCGCTCACCAAGTCTGTACATCGCTTCAAGCGTTCCAATGTCTATACAAGGCCTGCTTTATTAAGTCTAGACATAGCAATGTAGCTTCCCTAGTTGAAGTCTATACATTGCTGATCGAACGTAAGTCTATACATTCCAACCTTTTCCTACGTTCGCTGCTTTAGCTACACCCTAAGTCTACACACTGGCAAAGTGTATACATCACTCAAGCAAGTCTGTACAACCAACGCTTTCATTGATTCCAAGTCTATACACTGGTCCACAGGCGTCCCAAGTCTATACATTGGTTCAGGTTTACCAAGTCTATACATTACTTCAATATTCTCAAAGTCTGTACAGCCTGCCTTATCGTTCAGAGTCTCTACATCATTCCTCAAAGGCCAAGTGTATACATTGTCCATGTGTTCAAATATTTCAAGTCTATACATTGGATAGGCTCGTTCATGCTTCGTTCATCTCAAGTCTGTACACTGCCTTTCACATGCACTCATTAATCAAGTCTGTACAGTCCCTTGTTTGCAAGACTATACACTCGACTGCCTTGCTTTGCTTAAAGTCTGTACAGCCCCTTCCCTCAGCAAGTCTATACACTGGAGTCGTCAGCTGCAGGGACAACATGTCTGTACATTGGGTTCTCATGCATGTTAACAGCAAGTCTATACACTGCATTCATGCATTGTTCTTCACAGCAAAGTCTGTACACTGCGTTCTCTTGCACGCAATCAAAGTGTGTACAGCCTGTGCTCGCATTGGTAAGTCTATACATGCTTGGCTGTTCATCGTCTGCTACATGTCACTTCAAGTCTGTACATCCATTTGTGCAGTGTGCATTGATCAAGCCAAATCCTGTACATCAATATGTTGCTTTGATGCCGTTGCATAGTCTATACATTGTTGAGCTTCACACACATATCTTCATAGTCTATACATTGCATCATTGTGCATGCATTGCATTCATTGAAGTCTATACACTGCATACAGTTATGCTTCACAAGTCTACACATTGCTGTTCTTCACAACAAGTATATACACTCTCTCACGTTGTACACACTTGCCTAATTGATGTCACTAAGTCTATACACTCGATGGCTTCATACATTTCATAGAAGTCCACACATTCCCCTTGTTATGATAATGCATTCTTCAGCAAGTATATACACTGAGGTCGCATGAAGACCTACAAGTCTATACACTCTCTCAATGTACACACTTACTCATTTACTGCTTCTAAAGTATATACACTCGTTGTTAAAAGCCTGAACTAACTAATTTGGTTCATTTTGTTTTGTCTCTGTCTGTAGATGACTCAGGTTAATGACTGGGTGCGTGAACCGAGGATGATGCCTGGCACGTGATCCGAGGTGCTCTTTGGGTGAGAACCTGAAGGACACACACCCTAGCACCTGCTGAAGCTGATATAAATAGAAGCCTTCGTCCACTGAAGAGAAAAAATAAGAATAGAAGAGGGCTGATCGAGACTGTGAGAAGATAAGCAGAAGAAGAAGAAAGAAGAAGAAGAAGAGTGAAGATAGAGAGTGAGAGCAGCAGAAGAAAAAGAGAGAGCTCGTGAGGATTGAAAGAAAAGAGAAAGACAGTGAGAGTGAAAAGGAGAGCAGAGAAGAGAAAGATTGCGTGTGCTGAGAAGAAGAAAGAAGAGGAAGAAAGGAAGAGAGGAGAGAGTTCTATTGAAGATCTGTTCAGTCTGTTCGTGGATCAAATCCAGAACGACTATGCTCATTGTGGGCTATATTTCTTGTGTTTCATTTCCAGCTTTTGTCGCTGTGCTTTTTATGTTTTCTTATTTTTCCTTTTGTTACTCAGGCTACTATTGTTCTTCCGATTCTCAGTAGTGAGGTCGGGTTCCTCTGTGGACTCAGGAGAAGGGAGATCTGATCTCCGGTTCTGGACTTGTGGGTTGCAAGTCCAGGGGTCCCTCCTGGTCTGGAGGAAGAGAGGTCTGCGACCTCTGGTTTGCTGGTGACGGGGAGTCACTGGTGTGTTCCCTCCTGGTCTGGAGGAAGAGAGACTGTGTGTCTCTGGTTTCCAAGTGGCTGGGAGTCACTTGGGGTGTCCCTCCGGTTGGGAGGAAGAGGGGAGGTTGTTCCCCTGGTCAAGCTGTGTGGCAGCAACTTGTTTGCAGACTGAGTCTGCTTTCTAGCTTGTGCTAGTGGAAGCTTCACTCCGGTTGGGAGTGAGGGGTGGATATAGGTCTTGGTGACCGAACCACCTAAAAATCTCTTGAGCAGTGGTTTGTCTGTGTGTTTGCTTCCGCTAGATGATTGCTTAGGCGCGCTCCATGTGTTTGCTCATGAGTTTAATTGAATTAGTTTTATTCTGTGATTACGTCTAGCATCTGTGTTTTAATTTGGGCATTATTTCTGAAGGGGATACATTCACCCCCCTCTGTATTCGGGCATAGCACCCTATCAATTGGTATCAGAGCCGGTGTCTGCATAGAAGGTCCAGCGACCTACAGATCCGATCCTGCTGTCTTAGGTGCTTATTTGCTTTTGGTGCATCAATATTCCTGTTGCAGTATATCTGATCTGTTTCCATGGGTGAACCACCAGTTTTCAACGGTTTCAATTTTAGTGTATGGTTTGCTAGTCTGAAAAATTATGCTAAATCTGTTAATCCAGACCTGTGGAAAGTGATTTCACACGGTCCTCTTGAACTACCAAAGAAAAAGTCCAAATGGACTGACATTCATAAATCAATGCATGAAGAGAATTAGATAGCTATAAATCTAATGAAGGCAGCTATTGATAGAGCTTTTCATTCATGGTTCTTAGATTGCAGCTCTGCTAAAGATATTCTGGACATGCTGAAGCGAACTCAGAAGAGAAATGAGGACAACTGCATGATGGCTGACAGAAGCAATCAAAGTGGCAGCCAAAATGAAGAAGATGATGATGATGAGGTAAATCTCTTTGAGAACTATACCTTGGATGACTGGGAAAATTCATATGCTGAATTATTAGAGTCTCATGAACAGTTAAGAAAACAATACAAAAAATTGAAGAAGAATAGTAGGTCAGACAGTTTCAATTCTCCATGTAAAAACTGTGCTGAACTGAAAAATGTTCATGATGCTTTTATGTCTGATATTCAAACGTTGAAAAAGTAAATTTCGTTGCTGAATATTGAGAATCAAGATCATGTAAAAGAGATCTCTGAACTTGAGAAGAAGCTTAGCCTAACTTGTAATGATTCTGTTCAGAGTAAGAATTTGTTGGAAAAATTTGAATGTGTTAAGTCTGAACTAAGTAGGCTAGAATCTGAAAATGACTCTCTGAAACAATCTGTTAAAGATAATGAAGAAAAATTTGGGAAACTTGAGCAAGAGAAGAGTTTGGTTGCTGAAAAATTGAATGCCATAAAATCTGTAAACATAGAATTACAGAAAGATCTTGAAAAACAGTAAAAAGGTTTGAAGGAACTTGAAGCTGGAAGAAAGTATGAAGTCAATTCAGAAGATCAGCTTCTAATAAATGAATTGGTTCAAAATGATAAGCTTAAGGAAGAAAATGAAAAGTTAAAAATGCTGAACTCCACTATGTCTGAGAGACTGCTAGCCTTAGAAAGAGGAAAAAGTGTTTGTGTTGAAGACCCTGAAAAATTGAGCAATCTGGAACAAGAAATTGAAAAATACAAAACAGCTAATAAAGTTTTGAATGAAGCTATGAATTGCAGTGAGCAAGAGATTGCCAGTTATGAGTTACACATTTCCTCTCAAGAAAAAGGAATTCAAGATTTAAAAAACTCCTTGTCTAAATTTGTTAGTGGGCAAGATAATCTGAACAAACTGTTGAGAGTAAAAGTCAATTTTCAGAAGGAGGGGTTAGGCTATAACCCTGTAAATAAAAAGAATTTTGAAGATAAAAATCATACATCCTTTGTTGCTAGCTCTACTTCTCACACTTCTCAAAAGCCACCTGTTTCTCAGTCTACTGTTCAGAGAACTGAAAAATAAATTGAAAAGTCGAAAAAGGTTGATGGATATAAGCTGAAAACTGTTTTAGTTAAATCATCTGAACAGGAAAAGCCTTCTACTTCATCACCACCTCAGTACAAGGTTAAGAAAATAGAAAAATAAAATAAAAATTATAAAACATCAAAAACTCAAAGGAACAGTCTGAATGCTAAAAACTCATCTGATAAATGCCATGTTTTAAAGAAATCAAATGGCTCCTGCCATTATTGTGGTAGGCATGGACACTTTATGAGTAACTGTTTTGTGATGAAACAAGATGACAAAAAGCATGCTAGAAAATCTGTGTCTGGTCAGAAAAAGAATGTCACATGTTCTAATTGTGATAAAGTAGGACACACTACTGCTCATTGTTGGTTTGCAAGTGGTAAGGAAAAATCATGTTCAAATTATACAAAATACTTTTCAAATCAGCATGTTTTTAATATGAACAAATATGTTTCAAAGAACCAGCACCTCATCTGTTTTAACTGCAACAAAAGGGGTCACAGGGCCTCTGAATGCTGGTCAGGTTCTTATAGAAGAAATTCTCTCAATTGCTATCACTATGGAAAGCATGGCCACACAGTCAAGGACTGTTGGCATGCTTAAGGGAAAAATTTCATCTCTGAAAGGTTTAAATTCCCTGCAAATATAAATGCTCTCAGAAAGAACAAAGTTGGTTTTAAAAGGAAAAACTTTGAATGTTTTGATTATGGAAAATAGTTTAGTGATGCAAATAACAGAAATTTCCATGCCAATGTACATAAAATTCATATTCATAAGAATGTGCATAAATCAGATCTGAAAACTGCTGCTTCTTGCCATCATTTTGGTAAATCTGGACATTTGATGGATGGTCATCCTCTGATGAAATTTAATGATCATCAAGTTAAAAATGTGCTGAGAAAACCTGATAGGAGTGATATTGTCATATCAGGACCCAAGACTTCTTGGGTACCTATTTGTGCAAAATAGGTTGCTAACTTGCAGGTGTGCCTTGGAAGCTGATTAATAAAGAGGGGATTAATCCAAGGCACTCAAGAATGAAAACCCCTTCCTGAACTTTTCAGGTAAACTTCTTTCTCTTCTTGTTTTTAGCTTTACTGCAAAGCATGTTAGATCTGATTTTGCATTTTCATTCATCATCTGCCATTTGCATCATTTTCTGATCATACACTTGCTGAGTGTTCTGTGCATATATCAGATTAAAAAGGGTTGTCTGCATCTGATGCATACATATGCCAATTGCAATTGTTTGATAATTGTTTTTATGCATAATCTTTGAAAATAAATTACATTATGAAATTTCTAAAAAATCTGAACTGCATATGAATGTGGTTTGAAATTTGTCTGTTGCATAGCTCACTGAAAATCTGGATTGCATATAGGACTGCATGTTGAATTATCATGATTGACCTCTATGGTATATAAATGGTAAGCTACCAAAAGACAGGGAAATCTGTCTGGAGGTTCTTGCTATGTGTGAGGTGGTCTTTGAGACCAAGTGCTCCGCCTGGTACCATGGGTCACTTTGCTTAATAGGGCAGTCTGATTGAGCATAAGTCACATTGTCATATGTTTAGTCTTCAGTGCAAAACATTGCATGCTTTCAGGGGGAATTAATTGCATGTCTTTGCATAGCATTCAATGTTGAGTCTTTGCATGTCTTTGCATACATGGAGTTAATTGCATTGCATTTCATTATAAAATACCAAAAAGAGTGACTGAATGCATATTGTCAGGGGGAGTCAATGCATTGCATGTAGGTTGTCAAATGCATACTCTTGTGAGAATTCATTGCATATCATTTCTTATTGACTTTGTTGACAAACCTTGATCATAATTTGAAAACAATGGGTTTTGAAATCTCCTCTATCATTTGATTTCTGAATTCTATCAATCTCTCATGAAGATTTCAATGGGACTATCTCAATCATTAATCTGAAAACTTTTGAACTAGGAATCTTCTATTATACGATTTTATGAATGACTGAAATAACTCAGCTGGTTTAAGTTTAATGTATTCATTGAGGTTGACTTTAAAATTTCTTAAAAAATATCTGAATCATGTTTAATAAACTTTAACCAACTGTTTCATGATGTGTCTTGTAAAAACTTCTGAAATCTGCACTATTGAATACATGGCTTTAATTGATTAAGTACATGAAGTTAGTATTGTTTTGAAGCAAATGAATTTCTCTGAAATGTCTAAAGGGTAATATCTGTCAGAGCAATGACTTTGGTCACTGAGAAACACATGTCCAAAGGACTGTGTCATGAGGTGCCATAGTTAACTCTGCTTAAGATGAGTGTTAATCATGCAGAGCAATGGCATGCACACTGAGAAATACAACTCACTCATCAAGAAATGATTTAAAGTGTGTCATGATGTGTAAATGCTACCTCTGTTTATATAAAGCATGACTATGAGTCACACTAAGTGCTTAGGGATATTGGCCTCTGATCAAGGTATATCCTCTAGTTACAAGGTGTGCACTGAACTAGAGTGCTCGTAAAATTTGTAGCATGAAAATTATTGAACAAATTGAAATGTCTGAATATTGATGCTAAAATCAAATTGCTACAACCCTAGACAAATTCACATGACTTCATAAATGCTTGATCTCAATTCTAGTGCATGTAATTCCGATTGAAGTCAATAAATTTGATTGTGTAAGAGAAAGGGAGGTTAATTAAGATAAAAATGAGGGCTTGGTTCATTTTTATTAAACCATGGTTTTAGATATCAATACAGAATTTTACTGATAAACTCTGCATACATCATGTTTAAACCATGCTGATCAATAAACTTCATTCATAAGTCCTTATAATGGAAGACCTTGAAAAATTATATTTTGGATTTATGAGATTGATATCTCCTTGAAAATCTTGTTGAACTCCTTGTGCTTGGAGCTTCTTTGAAGATCTGTAATTTGAAATTCTTCTGCTCACTGTCCTTGATTCATT
Source organism: Amorphophallus konjac (assembly GCA_022559845.1). NCBI lineage: Eukaryota > Viridiplantae > Streptophyta > Magnoliopsida > Alismatales > Araceae > Amorphophallus > Amorphophallus konjac. The sequence goes on along the minus strand of CM040126.1, from coordinate 130,358,372 downwards.
GACCTGAACTTATCCTTGAATGCCTCTGTGGTCTCCCTCTCACCCATATCAATTGGGAGAAATGCAACAGATGCATATCAATTGGCATCTACTCAGGGGGAGCTTCCTTGTAATATTGAATCATGTTCATCTCAATTGGTAACAATGGTGTCTTTGCATTCGTATATTTAGGGGGAGGTATTGCACTTCTAGTTGCATCTGCATTTCTGCATTCATACCTCTCCATGGTTCATCTTGTTTATTGCAAGGAGGAGAAATTGACTGTATTTTAAACATGCTTTAACTTCTCAAACTATTTTCTTTTTGATGAAGTCAAAGGGGGAGAATAGTTTGTGTCATCAGAATTACTCACAGTGTAGTGTTGCCATCATCACAAAGGGGGAGATTGTTATGCCCCTGTGGTTTTGATGATTGGCTTTGATGTGAGTTAATCATTTGATGATTGGTTTTTGTTGTGAGTTAATCACTGTGAGTCATCTTACTGTATGAGTCATCTTCATATGTTCAGTCAGTCTGCTGTTCTGTTAGTTTATCAGGTCTAAAAGCATTGCATATTTGATGTTCAGCCATGTTATCTGCTGCATGAAGCATTCACATACACTTACATAAGTCTGCACATCAGCATCACGCAGCAAGTATGTACATCGCCTTCAGTAGGCATGTCAAGTCCACACATTGCATAGCATGCATCGTTCTTCAACTGAAGTCTATACATCAGCTTGCATGAATTCAAAGTGTGTACATTGAATAGCATGCATTTCATGAAGTCTGTACATTCTGTGTCTCTGTCAAGCTTCAAAGTCTGCACATGGCTCACCGTCTCATGCATAGTCTGGACAGTTGTGGGTCGACGCCCCCTTCTGATGGGTCGACGCCCCCTTTGTTTTCCAAGTCCATACATTGATCTTCATATTCAAAGTATGTACATTGGTCTTCACCTGAAGTCCATACATTGGTTTTCATATTCCAAGTCTGTACATCCTCCGCCAAAGCCTTCAAAGTCTGTACAGTCATTCCTTGAAGATCAAGTCCATACAACGGCACTGTAGCTTGCTCAACTGAAGTCTATACATCCTTCAAGGCGCCAAGTCTGCACATTGTCTCATTTCTTCAGAGTCTATACATCCACAGTGGAACCCCAAGTCTGTACATCGCTTCCATCTTCAAAGTCCATACAGAGTCTTCTGTTGAATTTGAAGTCTATACATCCTGTGAACCTTCAAGTCTATACATCAGCCTTTGCCAATCGGTTTCCAAGTCTGTACATCGCTTCCATCTTCAAAGTCCATACAGAGTCTTCTGTTGAATTTGAAGTCTATACATCCTGTGAACCTTCAAGTCTATACATTAGCCTTTGCCAATCGGTTTCCAAGTCTGTACATCGACTTCAAGCCTTCCGAGTATGTACAGCCCAAGTCTATACATCCGATTGCCTTTGCATTGCTCAAGCCTGTACAACCCTCTCGTTGGAAAGTCTATACATCGGTCTGTTTGAGCAAGTCTATATAGCGGTTGCATTCTTTGGAAGTCTATACACTGCACAGCACTGTACAAGTCCATACACTGGCTGCACTGCACAAGTCTATACATTGGCTTGGGCATCCAAGTCTAGACATTGATTCACTATTCATGCCTTGATTCGAAGTCTGTACAGCGAGCGGCGTTCATCAAAGTCTGTACATTGCTTGGCGCTCACCAAGTCTGTACATCGCTTCAAGCGTTCCAATGTCTATACAAGGCCTGCTTCATTAAGTCTAGACATAGCAATGTAGCTTCCCTAGTTGAAGTCTATACATTGCTGATCGAACGTAAGTCTATACATTCCAACCTTTTCCTACGTTCGCTGCTTTAGCTACACCCTAAGTCTACACACTGGCAAAGTGTATACATCACTCAAGCAAGTCTGTACAACCAACGCTTTCATTGATTCCAAGTCTGTACACTGGTCCACAGGCATCCCAAGTCTATACATTGGTTCAGGTTTACCAAGTCTATACATTGCTTCAATATTCTCAAAGTATGTACAGCCTGCCTTATCGTTCAGAGTCTCTACATCATTCCTCAAAGGCCAAGTGTATACATTGTCCATGTGTTCAAATGTTTCAAGTCTATACATTGGATAGGCTCGTTCATGCTTCGTTCATCTCAAGTCTGTACACTGCCTTTCACATGCACTCATTAATCAAGTCTGTACAGTCCCTTGTTTGCAAGACTATACACTCGACTGCCTTGCTTTGCTTAAAGTCTGTACAGCACCTTCCCTCAGCAAGTCTATACACTGGAGTCGTTAGCTGCAAGGACAACATGTCTGTACATTGGGTTCTCATGCATGTTAACAGCAAGTCTATACACTGCATTCATGCATTGTTCTTCACAGCAAAGTATGTACACTGGGTTCTCTTGCACGCAATCAAAGTGTGTACAGCCTGTGCTCGCATTGGTAAGTCTATACATGCTTGGCTGTTCATCGTCTGCTACATGCCACTTCAAGTCTGTACATCCATTTGTGCAGTGTGCATTGATCAAGCCAAATCCTGTACATCAATATGTTGCTTTGATGCCGTTGCATAGTCTATACATTGTTGAGCTTCACACACATATCTTCATAGTCTATACATTGCATCATTGTGCATGCATTGCATTCATTGAAGTCTATACACTGCATACAGTTATGCTTCACAAGTCTACACATTGCTGTTCTTCACAACAAGTATATACACTCTCTCACGTTGTACACACTTGCCTAATTGATGTCACTAAGTCTATACACTCGATGGCTTCATACATTTCACAGAAGTCCACACATTCCCCTTGTTATGATAATGCATTCTTCAGCAAGTATATACACTGAGGTCGCATGAAGACCTACAAGTCTATACACTCTCTCAATGTACACACTTACTCATTTACTGCTTCTAAAGTATATACACTCGTTGTTAAAAGCCTGAACTAACTAATTTGGTTCATTTTATTTTATCTCTGTCTACAGATGACTCAGGTTAATGACTGGGCGCGTGAATCGAGGGTGATCCCTGGCACGTGATCTGAGGTGCTCTCTGGGCTGGAACCTGAAGGACACATGCCCTAGCACCTGCTGAAGCTGATATAAATAGAAGCCTTCGTCCACTGAAGAGAAAAAACAAGAATAGAAGAGGGCTGATCGAGACTGTGAGAAGAGAAGCAGAAGAAGAATAAAGAAGAAGAAGAAGAGTGAAGATAGAGAGTGAGAGCAGCAGAAGAAAAAGAGAAAGAGAGAGCTCGTGAGGATTGAAAGAAAAGAGAAAGACAGTGAGAGTGAAAAGGAGAGCAGAGAAGAGAAAGATTGCGTGAGCTGAGAAGAAGAAAGAAGAAGAAGAAAGGAAGAGAGGAGAGAGTTCTATTGAAGATCTGTTCAGTCTGTTCGTGGATCAAATCCAGAACGACTATGCTCATTGAGAGCTATATTTCTTGTGTTTCATTTCCAGCTTTTGTCGCTGTGCTTTTTATGTTTTCTTATTTTTCCTTTTGTTACTCAGGCTACTATTGTTCTTCCGATTCTTAGTAGTGAGGTCGGGTTCCTCCTGTGGACTCAGGAGAAGGGAGATCTGATCTCTGGTTCTGGACTTGTGGGTTGGAAGTCCAGGGGTCCCTCCTGGTCTGGAGGAAGAGAGGTCTGCGACCTCTGATTTGCTGGTGACGGGGAGTCACTGGTGTGTTCCCTCCTGGTTGGAGGAAGAGAGACTGTGTGTCTCTGGTTTCCATGTGGCTGGGAGTCACTTGGGGTGTCCCTCCGGTTGGGAGGAAGAGGGGAGGTTGTTCCCCTGGTCAAGCTGTGTGGTAGCAACTTGTTTGCAGACTGAGTCTGCTTTCTAGCTTGTGCTAGTGGAAGCCTCACTCCGGTTGGGAGTGAGGGGTGGACGTAGGTCTTGGTGACCGAACCACCTAAAAATCTCTTGAGCAGTGGTTTGTCTGTGTGTTTGCTTCCGGTAGATGATTGCTTAGGCGCGCTCCATGTGTTTGCTCATGAGTTTAATTGAATTAGTTTTATTCTGTGATTACGTCTAGCATCTGTGTTTTAATTTGAGCATTATTTCTGAAGGGGATACATTCACCCCCCTCTGTATCCGGGCATAGCACCCTATCAACACTCGGGTTTGAGTGTGGGGTGGACCTAGGTCTGTGGACCGAACCACCTAAAAATCTCCATGTCTTCTGTGGTTTGATTGCCTTATTCGATTCGCTAGATGTATGCATAGGCACGATCTGTTTCTTATATCTAGTGAGAGATAGGTTTGCACACCGTGTGTTTGATTCTGGTCTTGATAGAGTCTAGTTGATTAGATGAACTGAGTCATCTCTTTAGTTTATATGGAGTAGATTAGAGGTACAGTCTATCTGATCTTTCTTCCATCATTCGAAGAGTGCATCTAAGCTGATTAAGCATCCGTGGGTTTTTAATTCCGCATCTCTGTTTGTTTAATTTTTTTTAATTGGGAAAAATTCTTAAGGATATATTCATTCACCCCCCTCTGAATCTATCGCACCAGCCTCAACAAGGGCGACGGCTGCGAGGGAGGGGGAGGCGATGGGGTGAACACGAAGGGCACAGGGCTTGGCGGGGGGTATGGGAAAGCAGAACGCTTTTGGGCGTTCTCTACCGAAGAGGGACATGCACGCGGAAAAAAGTGTAAGGAGCAGGGTTTTCACCTAGCAGCAGCGGACGCCGAAGGCGATGGGGTGGCCACCTCCCAGATCTGGTTCATGAGTCGATGATTGGTGAATGCACGAGGCACCGTCAGTGCAGGCAGGGCAGGCAGGAAAGCAGCACCACGGTGTGCGACGGCAGCGATGGGAACTCGATCGATGTCCACCCTAGATCAGTTGTGTCCTTGGTAGCGGGAAAGGGGGGGCAGGCACCGCGACTTTGGTATCGGTGGCGATAATGCCAGATAGCGGCGACTCCGGTGCCGGTGACGACGATTGTGACGGTGGCTCTGTTGGGAAGGATTTTTCCGTGGTGGGAAAAAAGGGAGGGGATACGGCGGTGTCGGGCAGAAGGGTAGATGGTTTGAACGTCGAGGGAGGGTTTGAAGGGTCGGAGGGTCAGAGCGGTGTCCTTTACCCCAAACTGTGAAGGAGGCCGGCCATTAGAAAGGGCGATGGAGGCCCCATCCACAACGGTAGAGATGAAGGCTGGTCATCAGAGAGGGCGATGGAGGCGCCGTGGGATCCAGAGAGAATAGAGGGGAAGGGGGTAGGGGAGGAAGAGAAAGAGGGAGAGGATGGGTGAAAATTGGGAGAAATCGAATGTTAAATGTAAAAAAAATAGAAGTATCGGGCGGTAGTTTTCCCGCCATCGAGGATCATTTCAATTCCTACGTTTTTAATTTATTATTATTATTATTTAAAGTGACTTATTCCTACGCTTCATTAAAAATGAAAGAATATATGTGACCTATTCTCATATTTATTTATTCACAAAACGTAGAAATAAATAAACTTTTCCTATGTTTCTCAAAGAACCGTCGTAATAAGATGACCATATAGCTACGCTATAATGAAACGTAGGAAATTTACCAACGTTAATTTAAAAACGTGAGAATATGTCGCTTATACCTACATTTTTTGAAAGCGTAGGTAAAATTCATGGCTATAGGCCAGTTTTCTTGTAGTGAGCCGAGAAAAAATTGAAGTTCACCCATTAAACTCATCTCAAACTCACTATTCATGAGGTTAGCAAATTCCTCACACATTTCAGATTTTGTAGATCCAAACACGATATCATCAACATAGATTTGAACAATCAAGATGTTCTTACCTTACTTTTTGGTGAAGAGTGTTTAATCTACTTTACCACTTGTATATCCGTTTTCGGTGAGAAAAGAGCTTAACCTTTCATACCAAGCTCTAGGTGCTTGCTTCAAGCCATAGAGAGCCCTGTCCAGCCTGTACACATAATCTTCATGATCAAAACTTTCAAAGCCGGGTGGCTACTCTATATAAACTTCTTCTTTGATTAGTCCATTTAAGAATGCACTTTTAACATCCATTTGATGTAATTTTATTTTGTGTGAACATGCAAATACAAGCAGCATCCTAATGGCTTCTAGTCGAGCTACAGGGGCAAAAGACTCTTTAAAATCTACTCCAAATTCTTGGTTGTAGCCTTGAGCCACCAATCTAGCCTTATTTCTTATTATCTTGCCATCTTCACTAAGTTTATTTCTAAAGACCCATTTGGTGCCTATGACAGATTTTGATGAGGGTCTAGGAACAAGGTGCCAAACATTATTTCTTTCAAATTGGTTTAATTCATCTTACATGGAATTTATCCAGTTTTCATCTTTCAAAGCTTCTTCAACATTTTTTTGGTTCAATTTGTGAGACGAGAGCAATTTGGTCCAATTCTTCAACTATTCTAAAATGTGACCTGGTTCTAGGTGGTTCATTTAAGTTCCCAATGACATTATTCAACGGATGATCTTTAAGAATTCTAACATCAGTGATGTCATTACCTTCACCGATAGCCGGATCCCTTCAATTGCTTGTTTCTCCCAAGTTATCATTTTTTCTTGTATCATCTTGTGGAGGATCATGTTCTTCCTATGATTTCAGGAACTCCTCGTTGTCATCTTCCCTGCATGGCTTGTCATTATTAGATTTATGATTGAATTCATGAAAAGTAATATGGGGTGATTCTTCCACAACTTGACTCTTGATATTGTAAATTCTATAAGCCCTAGATTGATCAGAATAATCAAGAAATATACCTTCATTGCTCTTGGGCTCGAACTTATCCAATTCTCTTTTATCATTGTTATGAATGAAACATTTAGATCCGAACACTCTTATGTGTGAGAGAGAAGGTTTTTTACCTTTGAGCAACTCATAAGGAGTCTTTTTGGTGAATGACCTTACCATGGACCGGTTGATGATATAACATGCTATATTTATCACTTTGGCCCAAAATCTTCTTAGGAGTTGTAGTTCAACAAGCATCGTTCTAGCCATCTTTATGAGTGTTTGGTTTCTCCTCTCGACTACTCCGTTTTGTTCAGGGGTCCATGGTGATGAGAACCTGTGTGATATTTCTTCAGCCCTGCAAAAATTGTAGAATTCAGCATTGTCGAATTCACCACCACGATCTAATTGAATGTTGAAAATTTTGAACTCACCATCTTGCTTTTTCTTCATGTAGAGTGCCTGAAACTCACCAAAAGCATTATTCTTGTGTGCAAGATAGAACACCCATGTGAACCTTGAAAAATAATCTACTAGCACATAGCCATATCTTTTACCACTTAAGCTAGCAGTTCTTGTTGGCCCAAACAAGTCCATGTGTATTAGTTCAAGTGGTTTAGATGATAAATTTTCAGTTTTGATTTTGAATGATTTTCTTGTTTGTTTCCCTAAGGTGCATGTATCATAAATTTTATTATCTTATTTAAAGGAGAGCTCAGGCAGACCTTTCACCATTGAATGTTTCAGAAGTTTATGCAAGACATTGTAACTAGCATGTCCTAGTCTACGATGCCATAACTATGCAAGTTCAGACTTTGGTGCAGCAAGACAGAGGTTTAAATGAGTTGGATCATCTAAGTCAATCATGTATACATTGTTGACTCTTTTACCAGAAAACTTGATTTTATCAGATTTTGGTTCTAGAATATTGCATTCATGAGAGTCAAACACTACTCTATGTCCTTTATCACACAATTGACTTATACTCAATAGATTATATTCTAAACTATCAACCAATAAAACATTCTCAATTGAGTTGGAGGGATTTTTACCTACTTTACCTGAGCCAATGATTTTTCCTTTATTATTCCCTCCAAAGGTGATATGCCCAGTTTCTTTTCCCACCAGAAGATATAATTTTATTCTGTCCCCCGTCATATGTCTTGAACAGCCGCTATCTAGGTACCACATGTTGTGTATGGCTACAAGACATTCCTACAAGGAAATTCAACCAACAATCTTTAGAACCCATACATGATTGGGTCCCAGCAAACCATTCATCTCAGCAAGGCATGATACCATAGATTTAGGAATCCAAATTTTACTCTCATACTTGGTTTCCTTGCTTGAAGGAAGATTCAGGTTCTTGTTTTCCATTTTCACATTGACTCTTTGTTTCGGAGTGCTTTTAGCCTTTGATTTGTGGTGGAGGTTGGAAAATGGTTGATTTTGGTTCCAATAGCTTGTTCTTGATTGATAAAAGGAGTTGTAGCTCATAGGAGAATAAGTGTGATTAGGTCTGTGTGTGTATGAATCATGATTGCCCCAAAAGTATGAAGGTGTCGACTTGTGAGAGTGTGGGTGTCGACCTGTCCCATGTTCAGCCCATTTATAACTGTTTCTATTTGGCTGTAGTGTCGATCTCCTGTGACTTAGGTGTCGACCTCTCTCCTGTTCTACCCATTTATAAGGGTTTCTGTTTGGTGGGAGTGTCGACCTCCTGTGACCCGAGTGTCGACTTGTTGGGGCATTCCTAGCGGCCTGACTAGGTGATGGCCAGGAGGGTGTCGACCTTGGCTGAGGATAGTGTTGACCTGTGCTACCCTTTGGACCTTTTGTACTCTGAGTGTGTGTAGACTTGGGCTGAGGAAAGTGTCGACCCTTCTGGAATTTCTTAGCATTTTTGTTAGAGATTCCAGGTTGTTTCTTTAGGGGTTCTTCCATTTTTTCTTTTCCTTTACTGTTTGATTTTTCTTGACTTTAAATGGGTTTAGTGTTTAAGGAAGAAGCATCTGAAGAAGAAACAAAGGTGATAGTTTTCATCCCAATCTTTTTCTTTTCGGTGGGATTGTATCCCAGCCCTTCTTTGTTAAAGTTCATTCTTGTTCCTAACAAAGCATCTAAGTTCTCCTTTCCATTCACAAACTTCTCTAGTTGATTATGTTTATCCTTCAGTTCTTTTGGAGCTTTTCAACACTTTCTTGTAGTTTGGTATTGACTTCCTTGACGGCTTCATATTTTTTATTTGTTATTTTGATGTCACTTTGAAGTTTTTGCATCTTTGATTTTGCATCATCAATCTCATCTCTTAAGCTCTCATTTTCAGCTTCTAGGTCTTTCAATTTGCTCCTTCTATATTCCAGATTCTCAACTAATTTCTTTAAATCTAGAATTTTAGATTCCAATGATCCATTCTTTTCACTTAAGGGATGATCATGCACAATAGTATTGATTTTCCTTTTTAAAGCTTTATTATCCTTTTTGTACATGTCATATTTATCCATCAACTTAGAATAAGCTTCTTCCCAGTCACTGGTTGAAAAATGATTAAAGGAAGATTGTACCTCTGATTATTCATCTCCCTTAGCCATGAGGCAGAAATTTGCCTTTTCTCCTTCAGTGGAGCTTGTCTCATTATCATCTTCTTCTTCATCACTCCAAGTAGATACCATAGCCTTGTTCTTCTTTCCTTTCCATTTGGGTGATGATGTCTTCACTTCGTCAGGGCATTCAGATTTTACATGCCCAGGCTTCCTGCAAGAGTAGAACACAATCTTATCAGATTTCTTTACATTTTCATATTTTGATCTGAATGATTTCCTTACCTGGGGCCTCCCTTTTTGAGGCCTTTACCTTCATTTCTTAGAAATTTTCGGAACTTTCGAGTGAGCATAGCTACTTCATCCTCATTCTCATTGCTAGTGGATGACTCACCTTCTTCGGATGTTCCTTGATTGCTTGGACCAACTTTCAGTGCTAGAGGCTTTTTCTTGCTTACCTCTACTTCCTTGTTTTTGAGATTTATCTTATAGGTCATTGTAGATTATGAAAAATCCACTAAGGAAATAAGAATAATAATACTATGAATGATGGGAGAAAGGAAAAAAAAAGAAAAGAATGGGAAAGAGAGAGAAAGAGGGGGCATGCGTGGATGCTATATGGAGTGTGATCACCAGAGACACGCGGGCCTCAAATGGATATAACAACAATAACAAGGAGGGATTGCGAATAAATACCTTAAAAAGCGGGGGAGATTGTGAGTGCACCTTCTCTTCCAATCGGTCGGCCGATGAAGAGAGTCTCTCTTGTCTTGATTACCCTTGCAAAGAAAACAAATAAAACACCAGTGAAGATGTGGATTAGAAACCAAGGTGACTGTAGCATCAAATTCTTAATTTAAGATAAACATGAAGCATGAAAATAGACACACCTTGTTGGTGTTTTGGCTTTAAACCTATATGCAAAAGGGTATGGAAAATATGATGGATGATATGGAGGGTGCAAGTGTTGCACAATTTGGAGGTGTGCTAGAGTGCACAAGAGGGAGATCTCAATGTTGAGATGAAAAGATAAAAGAAAGGGGAAGAAGCATGATATATGAGCTAAATGAAATGCATGAAAGAAATAAAAGAGGTAAGGGAAGAATTAAGCTTATTGGATTTTCTCCATGGCTTTAGATCTTCAATGGGGAAGAAGTCTCCATAGGATAAAACTTTGGTACATGGGAGACTCCCTCCTAGAGCCTTCAAACCAGCAGCACCTCCCCTTGAATTGATTGAGCAGTCCCTCACATAAGGGAGAGAAGGGTCATATTTATAGGACTAAAATTCAGTGTTTAATCCAAGAGAAATTAAGAAATCATGTTTAAGTTGGATTTGGAAGGAGATATACATTGCCCAAGTGTTCCCTTAGCCTTAGAAACCATTATGATCCTTTCCCAAGTGAAAAAGGGGCTCAAAACGGAGAAAGAAGGCGGTTCTGTCGGAGTTCGAAATTCTAGAAGAATTGACGACCAGACAAATGGTCGATATTTAAAAGAACGGTAGACAGAAGCGCCACCAATTCTGAGGCAGTTCAAGACGAATTAGGACTTTCTAAAATTTGAAAAGAATTGGCGCCCATGAGGCGGTCGCCAATTAGGAATTTAACACAAATTTTGGTCAGAGTTAAAAGCTCAAAATCTAACAAGAGAATTGGCAACTTTTCGCACGGGTGCCGATTTATGCAATGGCGACCTTCCGAACAGTCGTGGAATCAAAAATAATCCGAATTCGGCTCAAAATGTGAAGAAAAGAAATGGCGACCTTCCAAACAGTCACTATTTAAAGAATTGGTGACTTTCCGGAGTGTCACCAATTTAAAATCTCATAAAAATAATAATAAAAAGAATTGGCGCCCTCTAGGCTGCCACCAATTAAGAATTGGCTCCCTTTGGGTCGCCACCAATTAAAGAATTGGCACCCTCTGGGCTGCCACCAATTAAGAATTGGCGCCCTCTGGGCTGCCACCAATTAAAGAATCGGCGCCATCTGGGCTGCCACCAATTAAGAATCTCATAAAATCAGAGAAAAAAGAATTGGCGCCCCATCCAGAGTGTCACCAATTAAAGAATTGGCGTCCCCCAGGTCGCCACCAATTAAAAAAGGCCCCGAAAAATTGAAGAAAAATCTCAGAAAAATCTAAAAAAATCTAAAAAAATAGAAAAATATGTGGGAAAGTTGGGAAAGCTTAAAAATCAAGAAAATGAGAAAAATCACTCAAATGAATCGATTTGAGGGTCAAATTGGGACATCATAATGTGATAGGAGATGTGCTCAAAATGATGTCAATTTTGGCGTGTCCACAGTCATGGGAGATCCTATGAGTTCTTCTACCTTGGTGGTTGATAAATCTCTGGATTCATCAACCATAATGGCTTTAGTATGCCAAGCTGGTGTCAGTGATCGAAGAATCTTCCTTATAATTTCCTGCTCAGAATAATTCTTTCCTAAGCCAATTAGACTATTAGTGAGCTGAGTCAAATGAGCGTACATATCTGAAATGGATTCATTTGGTTTCATTTTAACCATTTCATACTCTGAGATCAACATGTTGGCTTTGATCTAACGTACTTGAGATGTGCCTTCGTATATTACCTCTAAGCGGTCCCACATCTCTTTGGCTGTAGCACATGTTGATACTCTTTAGAACTCCACAGGATGGAGAGAACACTACATTATGTGCTTAGCACTCCAGTTGATTGTGGATCTCCTTATCTGCTCCTTTGTCCAAGTGTCCTCATCTTCTGGAAGGTCATAGGGGCCTTTGCTAACAACATTCCAGAGCTCATAGTCTTGAGCGCGGATGAACAACTGCATACGATTTTTCTAATATGAGTAGTAAGTTCCAGTGAAGAAGGGTGGTCTGTTAACAGAATGTCCTTCGGGCATGAGACCCTTGGACGCCATTCTACCATTTCTCTCAAGGTCGTTGGACCCCATCAAGAGAGATTGGCTCTGATACCATGTGTTGTGTGGGAATGGATGATCTACAGGGGATGGGTGAATAGATCTGCCCCTCTGTCACGCCCCAAGCGCGGAAGATACCCGGATATGCGCGACGAGTTTATATCAATCATGTCAATCAGAGTGGTCGTGTATTCGACACAAAGACAGAGATGCGCAAAAGTAAAGATAACCCAATCCTTTATTTCATAATGGATAGACTATTACAAATCCAATACTCTGGTTAATAAAAAGGAAAAGAATACATATTTGACTCAAGAAACTATAGAAAAGACTAGATGACACTTGAGCAGCTCTATCACTTTCACTCTTGACCATTCCCATCCGATTGACTTCCATCGTCGTCAGACTTACCTGAAAAGTAAGGGACAAACGGAATGAGCGAACGCTCAGTAGGAAATTATATCTCAAGTACTAGCAAGGGGTTTAAGTAATTACATTTTCATGAATGCAATGAAGCTATGCATGCTCGCATAAAACGACAAGATAGAGAAAATGTAATATCAAGGAATTAAGCTGGACAAATCATGAACTTTCAATAAGATAACAAGACATTTGAGATATTCAAGCAAGTACATTTAACAAGTCATGTCAAGAACTTTGGCTATCATGTATCAAGCAAGTAAATTACCCTTTTTCGGGCCACGCATTTCATGTCAAGGCAAGTACGATTTCAAGCACAAGATTTATGTGGAATGTCCAATCTAGAAAGTAAAGTACTCGGTATAATGCCAGATACCTTATCATTTTAACTCCCATTGGCACAAGTACTTTCGGGTGCTCCTCGCAGGACCAGATCGGGCCCTATATGCGCAGGCATTTATCATGTGTTTTGACATCCACTCTTATATATATAGCCAATTTTTAAATTTCAATAATCAAGCTTGTAGACATGTATGACAACTTTGACAGAATGGAGTCCAAAAATATGACAAAGAACATAGAATGGCGATAATAACGGTATAATCACGATATCGATAAAACTAGGTAGAATATGGTTCCCTTAACTTGGGTACCATGACAAATCAATATGGACATTCTTTATATAGAATTGAGGTCCACATGAACAGTATATCAAAGGTAAGATACCCTCATTCTTATCATAGAATTGAGGTTTACAAGAATGACATGATATGGCATGATATCATCATCCCATTAAGAATTTCTTATGATATACTCTTTGTATAATCATAAGGGCCGGTATACCATGTTTCTTTAGATTGACATGGCAAAGATCGTGTAATGGGTTTTTAGGGTACAACCAGCTCAGTCGACCTTGAGGGAATCCAAGGTACGAGGAGTCTTACGGAGGTCTCTATGACTAACTTGCTAGTCCAAAGGAACGGAATGTCCAATGGAGAGCTTGTATGTCAATGAGAGTTGAGTGTGATCGATAAAACAACATGAAACGTGGGACTATACTCACGGAGTGGAGAATAGTGCCGATCTATATATTATATAACATATGAAACCATCGGTTAACAGAAACAGTGGAAAATCAGTTTTACAGTAAAGTAATGACTTAAGCAGAGTCGTTTATCAAGTAATTAACGCCTAACAGAAGGGCGTTTACACATGTTTCCATTTTTCAGAATTTCAATATTTCATTAATTTATCTAAAACGCGCCCTGGACAGGGGCGTTTCTTTGCAATGAGACGACTACAGTAGCAGGCGTCTTTTTATTTACAATATTTTACAGAACATATTTATTTTCAGAAATTATCAAAAACGCGCCCTTGACAGGGGCGTTAATCATTAAATTCTTATTTTTACAGAATATATTGTTCGGGATTTTAACAGAAACGCGCCCTATGAAGGGGCGTTACTTTTCAATTCACGCCCTAGTATCGGGCGTTAGTCCAGTGAAAGACGACCTAGCCACGGTCGTGAATTCAAGAAATACCATGAATTTTCATGGGCAGTAATAATTTCAGGATAATAGAATTCATGGAGAACGAATGTATGGTCATGACAATATAATTAACAGGTTTGAAGACATATGATCATGCATTATTGTAGAATCATGATTTCATAGATAATCAATTCTTAACATGGGTGATTAATGATTAAATGAAATTAACGCCTGTGTACAGGGCGTCAAATCTAAAATTGACGACCTGATCAAGGTCGTTTCTTTACAAGTAGCGCCCTTGTTTGGGTCGCGTATTTCAAAATCACGCCCTTGGTAAGGACGTTCCTTTCAAAAATTCAACAGAAACGTTTAAAACTTAGGAAAACTATATGCAGGTGTATGCTCATATAATTTCACTTGAGAAAATCCTACCTTGATCGAAGACTTGAAATTTGAATCGTGAAGGCTATGAGAATAGAAGTTCTGTTGCTTTAATAGCAACCGAATCCAATATTAGGAGGAAGAGAAGGCTTTGGTGAAGAACCCTTGTTCTCCGGTTCTGTAACCCCTACAAGAACAGAAGAAGAATCATTAGTATTTCTTCATACTACCTGACCGAAAGTAAAAAGGGAAAAAGAACAATACCTTTGTTCTTCACGTACCTGTGCAGTTCGATCGTCCAAATAGGTTTAGGGTTCGGCTGTCAAGAGTCTTTATAGGATTTTGGGAAATCCTACTAGGGTTAGTGATTGTGTGGAAGTAATACTTCCATGATAGAGTCATTACCACCTTTTAACTCTTTCTAATACTTATCCATTACCCTGGATAAGCTCCCGTGTCGAACGGAACTCGAATGGAATTAACGACTTTGGTCAGGTCGTTTTTTAAGAAGCGCCTGGTACGAGGGCGTTCTTTGTTTTAAAACACGCCCATACTAGAGGCGTTACTTGGCCTTGCCCTGTTTGTCGGTTGAAATTGACGCCGTGAGGTGAGGGCGTCACTTCTTTAAGCACGCCTTAGCTAGAGGCATTTATTATTAAATTAACGCCTTAATAAGAAGCGTTATTTGCATTTTGGTTTTATTCACCCCTTTAACCCTCTTCTTATTATCTGTATTACTTCTGTAATATATATATTTTAATTCATTTCAAATATTCATTTATCAGGGTTGCTACACCCTCCCCCACTTAAAAAGAATTTGGCCCCCAAATTCAATTGCATAATAAGTATATACGCGGAGAGTGTAGAGTATATACCTCTTAGAATAACTCGGGAAATCGTTTCTTCATAGATTCCTCGGTCTCCCATGTGGCTTCGTGTTCAGTATTCTTATTCCATTGCACCTTAAGCATGGGAATAACCTTATTCCTTAGAGCTCGTATTTCACGATCTAAGATCTTCATAGGCTTCTGTTCATATGTGAGATCTTTCTGGATCACCAGATCTCCATGTTCAATAATATGCGATGGATCGTGCACATACTTCTTCAACATAGATATATGAAATACATTATGTACCTCGGACAATTGAGGAGGCAACGCGATGCGATAAGCAACCTCGCCAACTCTTTCGAGTATCTCAAAAGGTCCGATGAATCTTGGCGTAAGCTTGCCCTTAACACCAAATCTTCGTATGCCACGTCCAGGCGATATTTTAAGAAATACATGATCTCCAACCTGGAATTCAAGATCTCTTCTCCTTGTATCAGCATAAGCCTTTTGTCTGGTCTGAGCAACTTACAATCTTTCTCTGATTACTTGTATCTTCTCAGTTGTATCCCTTACCATGTCTGGACCTAACAGTTGTTTCTCTCCAACTTCGTTCCAGCATAAGGGTGATCGGCAACTCCTTCCATATAAAGCTTCGAAAGGTGCCATTTGGATACTAGCTTGGTAACTATTATTATATGCAAACTCAATTAAAGGTAAATGATCATGCCAGCTTCCACCAAAATCAATGATGCAAGCTCTTAGCATATCTTCCACTACTTGGTTTGTTCTTTCGGTCTGACCATCCGTTTGCGGGTGAAAAGCAGTACTAAAGTTAAGCCTTGTTCCCAACGAATGTTGTAATCCTTTCCAAAACTGAGAAGTGAAACGGGGATCTCTGTCAGACACGATCGAGACAGGAATTCCATGTAACCTGACTACTTCCTTGATGTATAGTGCAGCCAATACATCTACTGACCACCGGCTCTTTATTGGTAAGAAATGCGCCGATTTAGTCAAGCGGTCAATAATAACCCATATTCCATCATGTCCTCCTTTTGATTTAGATAAACCCATGATGAAATCCATACCAATATCCTCCCACTTCCACTTTGGAATATCTAGAGGATGTAGCTTTCCAGCAGACTTTTGGTGTTCTGCCTTGACCTGTTGGCATGTGAGACAGCGTGATACATAATCTGCTATTTCTCTTTTCATATTTGGCCACCAAAAGTTTCTCTTCACATCTTGGTACATTTTGGTAGATCCTGGATGAATAGTGTACCTTGATCTATGAGCTTCCTCTAAGATCTTCTTCTTTAATTCTGGGCAATCTGGTATACAAGTTCTACCTTTAAACATTTATCTTCCATCAGAAGCTAATTGGAAATCAGATTGTCCTTCTAATCTGCCCTGGATTTCTACTAATATAGGATCATCATCCTGAAGTGCCTGTATCTCAGATAATAAATCTGACTGTATGCTTACATGAGATAATGTGACATACCTAGCTTTCGTGTCCATGCTTATATTGAGCTCGGAGAACTGTTCTAGTAACTTCCATTCTTGTATCATACAATTGGCTATCATCACTCTCGGCTTTCAACTAAGGGCATCAGCAACATAATTACCCTTTCCGGGATGATATTGTATATTGAAGTCGAAGTCCTTGAGATATTCCAGCCAGCGTCTTTGTCTCATGTTTAGCTCCTTTTGTGAAAATAGATATTTGAGACTTTTGTGATCGGAGTATACAGTAAACTGCACTCCATATAAGTAGTGTCTCCATATCTTTAGGGCAAATACCACCGTGGCCAGTTCTAAGTCATGGACGGGGTAATTCTCCTCATGCTTCTTCAGTTGACAAGAAGAGTATGCTATGACCTTCCCTTGTTGCATTAGGACACATCCGAGGCCAATGCCAGAAGCATCTGTGTAGACCTCGAATTTCTCTCCTTCTATTGGTAGAGCTAACACCAGAGCTGTAGTGAGATGATCCTTGAGAGTTTGGAAACTTCTTTCACATTCCTCACTCCATTCATATCGGATCTCCTTACGAGTTAACTTTGTAAGGGGCACGGCGATCTTGGAGAAGTCTTTGATGAATCGCCAATAATATCCTGCAAGACCTAAGAAACTTCTGATCTCGCTTGCATTAGTAGGTCTTTCCCAGTTTCTTACAGCTTCAACCTTTGACGGATCTACAGATAAACCGTCCTTGGATATGACATGTCCGAGAAAAGCCACTTCTTCAAGCCAGAACTCGCACTTGCTGAGTTTTGCATATAATTGATTTGTCCTCAAGACTTGCAATGCAATCCTCAAATGCTCTTCATGTTCTTCCTTAGTCTTGGAATATATCAATATATCATCAATGAAGACTACTATGAATTGATCCAAGTAAGGCCTGTATATACTATTCATTAACTGCATAAAGGCAGCAGGGGCATTTGTTAGTCCAAAAGGCATAACAACAAATTCGTAATGGCCATACCTGCTTCTGAATGCAGTCTTATGAATGTCATCATCCTTGATTCTTAACTGATGATATCCCGACCTGAGATCAATCTTGGAAAAATATTTGGATCATGAAATCTGATCAAATAACTCATCGATTCTCGGTAGTGGATACTTGTTCTTGATAGTGAGATGATTCAACTGTCGATAGTCGATGCACAATCTCATGGATCCATCTTTCTTCTTTACAAACAGTACAAGTGCTCCCCACGGGGAAGTACTTGGTCTAATGAACCCTTTTCGAATTAGTCCCATCAATTGTTCCTTCAACTCTTTGAGTTCAGCAGGTGACATCCTATAGGGTGCCCTTGAAACAGGACCAGCACCAGGGACTAAGTCAATGGTGAAGGCCACATCCCTTTGAGGGGGTAATCCCGGCAACTCTTCCGGAAACACGTCCGGGAATTCTTGTACTACTGGAATGTCTTCTAGCTTAGTGTCCTTTGTTTCCTTAACTGTGACAAATGCAAGGAAAGCTGTACATCCTTTCTTGATGAGCTTGCTAGCTCGGAGGGCCGAAATAAGAGGGGAATTGCTCCGACTCTTGGGGCGAGTAAAGACTAATTCTGGAATATCTTTGAAAGCAATTTGGCTATTACGGCAATCAACCGTTGCCTGGTATTTGGATAACCAGTCCGCTCCCAGTATAACATCATACTCTTTTAGATCGAGGCATATGAGATCTATAGGTAAATTCCTACCTTGAACCATTACCTCACAGTTTTGGTAGTGATGAGTAATATCATTTTCACTTCCAAGAGGAGTAGTTAGAACTATTTTTATCCATTCTGGTTCTAACGGTAACGGGTCGGCAAACTTCTTAGAAATAATGGAATGCGATGCACCCGTATCAAATAAGACATAAGCACTTTTGGAACAAACTGTTAATGTACCTTCTACCAGTCCACCTTCTTCTTGCTCGGTCTCCTTTATTACATGAAGTCGAGCGTTCTTTGTCACCGGGCGCTTACCGTCACCGGCTTGGTCATTCATTAATGGACAATCGGGAATCCGATGTTCGCAACTCCCACAACGGAGACAAGCTCCTAATTTCCTCCAGCATTCTTCTGTCTTGTGACCAGCCTTGTCACAATGCTTGCATACTGTATTAGAAGGGGTAGTTGTGATAGCGAAAGGCTTGGTCTTTTTGAACTTATGGTCTTGAGAGGAAGAACCTCCATTATTGGGCCTCTTCTTGAAATTGGGTTTGAAAGAACCCGAACCCGTGACTTGTTCCTTCTTGTCTTTCCCACGGATCCTATCAGATAGTTCCGTGGCATCTTCAAGTAGCTGAGCTCGACGTACTATTTCAGAATAAACTTGGATATCCATAGGCGCCAGCTGAGTGATATATTGGGGCCTAAGCCCATTAAGGAACCTCTTAGCCTTCATCTTCTCGGTGCTAATCAGATGCTTAGCATATCTAGACAATCTTGAGAACTATGCCTCATAATCAGCAACCGATAAAGATCTTTGTTTTAACGCGGTAAATTCGGCGGCCTTCTTCTCTTGGACTCGATCCGAGAAATATTTAGCATTGAAATATTCTACAAATTCTTCCCATGTAACTTGATTAGGATCGATGGTTGCTTCAATAGACTCCCACCAGCATCTAGCATCCCTTTCTAACTGGAAAGTAGCTAATAAGACTTTGTCCTGATCCGTGCATTGCATGACACGGAATATACGTTCAATCTCCCGGACCCAATGCTTGGCATCGTCCGGATCGATTGATCCCATAAACTTCGGGGGATTCATGCTCTTAAAGGTTTGGTGTAAGCTTCCAGCTCGTGGAGCACCACCCTGTGCTACCTGTTGTAGCACTTGAGTCATTCCTTGAAGGGTACGCTGCATGTTGCGCCATTGAGCACGTTCGGCAGCCATTATCCTACAATTACAATAACTATATTAGTACGTGACTACATTTAGAAACCAGTACTCTATTTTTAACTTTAACCCTTGGTTCTACCCAATCTCACTGGTAAAAGGTTTATACTTATCCTTGGACTTGGGTTTTTCCTAGGAATTGAATACCCTAGGCTCTGATACCACAAAAACTGTCACGCCCCGAGCGCGGAAGATACCCGGATATGCGCGACGAGTTTATATCAATCATGTCAATCAGAGTGGTCGTGTATTCGACACAAAGACAGAGATGCGCAAAAGTAAAGATAACCCAATCCTTTATTTCATAATGGATAGACTATTACAAATCCAATACTCTGGTTAATAAAAAGGAAAAGAATACATATTTGACTCAAGAAACTATAGAAAAGACTAGATGACACTTGAGCAGCTCTATCACTTTCACTCTTGACCATTCCCATCCGATTGACTTCCATCGTCGTCAGACTTACCTGAAAAGTAAGGGACAAACGGAATGAGCGAACGCTCAGTAGGAAATTATATCTCAAGTACTAGCAAGGGGTTTAAGTAATTACATTTTCATGAATGCAATGAAGCTATGCATGCTCGCATAAAACGACAAGATAGAGAAAATGTAATATCAAGGAATTAAGCTGGACAAATCATGAACTTTCAATAAGATAACAAGACATTTGAGATATTCAAGCAAGTACATTTAACAAGTCATGTCAAGAACTTTGGCTATCATGTATCAAGCAAGTAAATTACCCTTTTTCGGGCCACGCATTTCATGTCAAGGCAAGTACGATTTCAAGCACAAGATTTATGTGGAATGTCCAATCTAGAAAGTAAAGTACTCGGTATAATGCCAGATACCTTATCATTTTAACTCCCATTGGCACAAGTACTTTCGGGTGCTCCTCGCAGGACCAGATCGGGCCCTATATGCGCAGGCATTTATCATGTGTTTTGACATCCACTCTTATATATATAGCCAATTTTTAAATTTCAATAATCAAGCTTGTAGACATGTATGACAACTTTGACAGAATGGAGTCCAAAAATATGACAAAGAACATAGAATGGCGATAATAACGGTATAATCACGATATCGATAAAACTAGGTAGAATATGGTTCCCTTAACTTGGGTACCATGACAAATCAATATGGACATTCTTTATATAGAATTGAGGTCCACATGAACAGTATATCAAAGGTAAGATACCCTCATTCTTATCATAGAATTGAGGTTTACAAGAATGACATGATATGGCATGATATCATCATCCCATTAAGAATTTCTTATGATATACTCTTTGTATAATCATAAGGGCCGGTATACCATGTTTCTTTAGATTGACATGGCAAAGATCGTGTAATGGGTTTTTAGGGTACAACCAGCTCAGTCGACCTTGAGGGAATCCAAGGTACGAGGAGTCTTACGGAGGTCTCTATGACTAACTTGCTAGTCCAAAGGAACGGAATGTCCAATGGAGAGCTTGTATGTCAATGAGAGTTGAGTGTGATCGATAAAACAACATGAAACGTGGGACTATACTCACGGAGTGGAGAATAGTGCCGATCTATATATTATATAACATATGAAACCATCGGTTAACAGAAACAGTGGAAAATCAGTTTTACAGTAAAGTAACGACTTAAGCAGAGTCGTTTATCAAGTAATTAACGCCTAACAGAAGGGCGTTTACACATGTTTCCAGTTTTCAGAATTTCAATATTTCATTAATTTATCTAAAACGCGCCCTGGACAGGGGCGTTTCTTTGCAATGAGACGACTACAGTAGCAGGCGTCTTTTTATTTACAATATTTTACAGAACATATTTATTTTCAGAAATTATCAAAAACGCGCCCTTGACAGGGGCGTTAATCATTAAATTCTTATTTTTACAGAATATATTGTTCGGGATTTTAACAGAAACGCGCCCTATGAAGGGGCGTTACTTTTCAATTCACGCCCTAGTATCGGGCGTTAGTCCAGTGAAAGACGACCTAGCCACGGTCGTGAATTCAAGAAATACCATGAATTTTCATGGGCAGTAATAATTTCAGGATAATAGAATTCATGGAGAACGAATGTATGGTCATGACAATAAAATTAACAGGTTTGAAGACATATGATCATGCATTATTGTAGAATCATGATTTCATAGATAATCAATTCTTAACATGGGTGATTAATGATTAAATGAAATTAACGCCTGTGTACAGGGCGTCAAATCTAAAATTGACGACCTGATCAAGGTCGCTTCTTTACAAGTAGCGCCCTTGTTTGGGTCGCGTATTTCAAAATCACGCCCTTGGTAAGGACGTTCCTTTCAAAAATTCAACAGAAACGTTTAAAACTTAGGAAAACTATATGCAGGTGTATGCTCATATGATTTCACTACGATTCTTATATACTTTGGGCTACATACTTGAGAAAATCCTACCTTGATCGAAGACTTGAAATTTGAATCGTGAAGGCTATGAGAATAGAAGTTCTGTTGCTTTAGCAGCAACCGAATCCAGTATTAGGAGGAAGAGAAGGCTTTGGTGAAGAACCCTTGTTCTCCGGTTCTGTAACCCCTACAAGAACAGAAGAAGAAACATTAGTATTTCTTCATACTACTTGACCGAAAGTAAAAAGGGAAAAAGAACAATACCTTTGTTCTTCACGTACCTGTGCAGTTCGATCGTCCAAATAGGTTTAGGGTTCGGCTGTCAAGAGTCTTTATAGGATTTTGGGAAATCCTACTAGGGTTAGTGATTGTGTGGAAGTAATACTTCCATGATAGAGTCATTACCACCTTTTAACTCTTTCTAATACTTATCCATTACCCTGGATAAGCTCCCGTGTCGAACGGAACTCGAATGGAATTAACGACTTTGGTCAGGTCGTCGATTATTGAATTGACGACCTGCTTCAGGTCGTTTCTTAAGAAGCGCCTGGTACGAGGGCGTTCTTTGTTTTAAAACACGCCCATACTAGAGGCGTTACTTGGCCTTGCCCTGTTTGTCGGTTGAAATTGACGCCGTGAGGTGAGGGCGTCACTTCTTTAAGCACGCCTTAGCTAGAGGCGTTTATTATTAAATTAACGCCTTAATAAGAGGCGTTATTTGCATTTTGGTTTTATTCACCCCTTTAACCCTCTTCTTATTATCTGTATTACTTCTGTAATATATATATTTTAATTCATTTCAAATATTCATTTATCAGGGTTGCTACACCCTCTTTTTGAGAACTCAAACAAACCGCAGCGGAATAAATATCACTTCTATAAGATGTAGGTAATGCACACGTACAATGCAAGAGAGTAGATAGATACCAGCCTAGACAAGCATCTTGCAAAGGGCAATCACACATACAAACCACATGAACAAAGACTTTTAAGGTGGTTCAGACTTTCTCCAAAGTCCTACATCCACCCCTCACTTAAACCAAGTGAGGCTTCCCTAGTGCAACTGCACAATCCGCTGAATACATAGCTTAATAGCCCGCTGCCTTACAGCTTGCAGAGAGACTATCCTCTCTCAAGGAACCGCTGATGCACAGCTTGATGGCACACTGGCCTGTAAGACCCCGAATTCTTTAGAAATTTATTTAGAAAGTTATTTGCAATTATTTAGAATTTATTTGAAGTTATTCGAATTAATGAGAATTATCCAAATTAATTAGATTAATTAATTAATTAATAGAATAAGTCATTTTTC
This sequence comes from Amorphophallus konjac, assembly GCA_022559845.1. Taxonomy (NCBI): domain Eukaryota; kingdom Viridiplantae; phylum Streptophyta; class Magnoliopsida; order Alismatales; family Araceae; genus Amorphophallus; species Amorphophallus konjac. Next base: position 130,334,991 of record CM040126.1, on the reverse strand, counting down.
AACTATTTTCTAAAAATCCCCAAAAGTCACATCTTTTAGAATTAATTTTGTTTAGCAACTTTATCTTCTACATTTAAGCCTAAGAAAATCATTTATTACGCCGAATTAGTGAACTTAGTCTTCCGAACTTAACATTTAATTAATTACGGAATAGTATAAGTAATAATTCGACTACCTCAGAAAAATCTGTAAAAATAGTAAATAGATTAATATTGATGTAGATAACAACTTTTCCTTCTGGCTTTAAGCCATGGTAAATCCGTGGTAAGATCTATTTAGAATTCAAACCCAAATGTGCACACTTTTGACTCATACCTAACCCTTAGATTAAAACGCGAAATTCGACCTGATTACTCAACCAAATGATCTAAAATCAGGGGCAAATGGAAGGCCACAATGTAAGGAACATTTACCCTCAACCAATTTGAGGTAAACTTAGCCCCAAAACGTGCTGCCGACATAGTTTGGTCAAGTCTAGGATTTCGGCGCCGTTTCTAAACACGCGGCTTACAGCAGCGAATACTCCCAACTCAGAAGGCTCCAGAAGCTCTATGAGCTATCAAAATGAAGCCCTACGAGTCTTCTTTCATTTGGCTGCTGTGGGGTTCGCTGAAATTTCGGATCTGGAGAGATCTAGTTCGATTTGTGGAGGTGGGTCAGTAGGCCGTTGGCTTCTCTTCATCATTCTTTGATCCATCGATTGAGGTAGGAATTCTCAACCAAATCTTGATCATGAGTATAGAAAATTGTTCCTCTCATCGAGCTCTATCCATTGGTGGCAAAAGCCCCAATTTTCATTAGGTATCCGTGGAGAAATCGAGCTTTTTGTGAGGTGCTATCCAAGTGTTCTTCATCCTAGGGTTTCGAGTTTTCTCTCTCCGATTTGAGGTAGGATCTAACAACCAAACTCTAATTAACTTACATGATATAATCAGCATGTTATTATCTTTCATTTAACGTAGAAAGCCCCAAATTCCATTGTGCATGCCTCGTGAATTTTGAAATTTTGTAAGAGCATACCTAGAACATGATTCATATAGTGTTCCTTTAATTCAGAGCTTGATTACGGGCTAATTTTGAGTCATGTATCCTGATCTTCATGCAGCATATTATATATGGTTGGATTCATGATCGAGTTAGCTTTCTTTTGACACCAAAATCCCTAAATTCCGTTGAGTATGTTTAGAGAATTGCATGATTTAGTAGAAGTAGGTCAGGAACTAGGGTTTTCATGTATTGGTCATGTATAAGTTGAGATTCAATCGATTTCTGTAACAATTCGTGTTTCAAAATTGTAGTTTTATGACCCTAGAATGTCTATTAATATTCCTAGATCATGTGGTTTTGATTTCAACTCAATTGGACCCCATTTAGATGAGTTTATGTGGTTTCCGAAAGCAACATTCGTTGCTGTTCTTGCAGGGGTCGACCCCAGGGGTCGACCCGTTTTCTGGGCAACCCTGCAGGCCCGAGGGTCGACCCCAGGGGTCGTCCCCTCCTGTTCCTGCATGGGGGTCGACCCCAAGGGTCGACCCATCCAGCTCCCTGCATGGGGGTCGACCCCAGGGGTCGACCCATTGCACAGAATGTAGGGGTCGACCCCAGGGGTCGACCCATATGAAGGAAATTGCTGGGGTCGACCCCAAGGGTCGACCCATTCAGCTTCCAGACCCCAATTTTTCAGGGGTCGACCCCAGGGGTCGACCCGTACACCAGAAACCCGATTTTTTTCGTTTTTCGACCCGAAGATGGATCCGAACCAGTGGGGAATCAACCCATTTAACTTAGACCCTTTGAAATTATATTTTTGAAGAACTTTTGACCTATTCATGTACCCCTCTTGATTTCAAATTTGCATTGGTTCCTACATGTAAACTTAGTGTAAAAACACACCGTTTACCATCTTCATTTCAATGCATACAAGATTAAATAAAAACTCACTTAATTAATGATTAATGGTGTAACTAAATCTCTGTTAATGCATTCTTTTTCACTCCTGTGAGAGCTTGTTCTTTACCTTGATAACTTGTTCTAGCTTGTTGGCACTTTGGCTAATACAAATGATAATGGTTAATCATGATATCTTAACTTGGTGATTAGGATTAATATGTTGATTAGCTTGTTTGATTGCTGCTGTTTTACAGTAGTGCAGCACGATTAACTCTTGTTATGACTTGGTTTCAATCTCCTTGATGATTATACTTACCTTGAAATTTTGGAAATGAATCTCTTTCCTACTTGATGTTGTTATTGCTACTTAGCTTAAACCTTGGAATTCTGGCCATAAACTGTGGAAGTCTAGATTCGTGGGATCTTTGATCCAAAAGAAATCAATGCCTGGCAAACAAATAAGGGCTCGGTCTGGTCCTGGGAAGAGCGCCCGAACACTACGTGTACCCCCGGGGAGGTGAATGACTAGGTGTGGCATTTGGCACCAGTACTTGACATGTGTTAAATCTAGGACTGTCCACTACTCTCTCCACTACCCACTACCCTTTCCACTACTCTCTATATTACTTGCTACTACGTTTCACTTTCCACTCTTTACTGTTCTATACTCTACTTGTGGTTACTCTACTTGTTGATTACTTGGACGTGGAAATGAAAATACATGCGTGCTTGACATGACTTGAATTGACTTGATATGGCCAACTTCTTATCGTTATCTCATGTAGTAAATTCTTGTCTTACCATTCTATTCATTATATTTCTTGACCTTGCAAGATCTTTAAATTCCGTTTCGTGATATTATCGTTATCTTTTTATTGTTTTATCATTTGTAGCATGACATTTTAAAAATGTAATTAAACTGTTAATCACTTATACCCGTCTGTTATTTCCTACTGAGCGTCAGCTCATAGTTGTGTTTTCCCCCTTTCCAGGCTTTTCAGGTAACGCGCTCACCGATGGGGAAGGGCAGGAGTGATGTCTTGAGTGTATCAGTTCTAGTGTGTTAGTAGTGTGTTATCTTTCTTTAGTTGTTTTTTTTGGAGAGCTATTAGTCTCAGTCTTGTTATTGAGTTTTAGTGGTTGATTATTCCAGTTGTATTAAGTTGAACTTGAGGTTATTGTATCAGTTGTGGTTTGTTAATGATCATTTAGTATTCCATCTTGTAGCACTTGTGTATCATTTAAGATTTAGTTCCCTCTCTTGCTAGCGTGTCCCTAACTGTACGTCCCGATACTTCCGCCTTGTTCGGGGCGTGACAGTTTAGTTGGTATCAGAGCCCTAGGTTTCACATTCCTAGGTTTCCTAAGTTTTAGGTTTTCTTGCATTACATCCCAATAATCGGTATATCAAAAGGTGTTGTCCGAACGTTAGGCTACGCCTATCGGAAAGGTCGCACACTTGCGCGAGTGGTCTTCGAACCGATTACCTCCGCCAGGTACCGAGTTTTTGGTTGTGTCTAGGTGCATTAGATCCCTAACCTTGTAAAAGCCTAAGACCTGACCTAGTGAGAATGGGTAGAAACTTGGGTTAAGATCGTTTCTTAATCGTGTAATTATTTATCTTGATTAAACCTAAGTAATCTATTTCCCTTGTAGATGGCAGCTGATCGTGCTGAATGGAGGAACCTGCAGCGTACAGTTCAAGGCCTTACTCAGGCCCTTCAGCAAGTAGCTCAGGCAGGAGCGGCACAGCATGGCACCGGTGATCTATACCGGAACTTCCGCGGAATGAATCCGCCTAGATTCGCTGGTTCGACTGACCCTGACCAAGCCGAGCACTGGCTAGATGAGATGGGAAGAATCTTTGAAGTTATGCAATGCACCAACCAGGAGCGTGTCCTTTTGTCCACATTTCAACTGGAACATGATGCACGTACTTGGTGGGATTCTATCAAGGCAACTCTCGGTGATCGGCAAGTTATGTGGGAAGAGTTCGAGGAATTCTTCAACAGCAAGTATTTTTCTGATAGAGTGCAAGAGAAGAAAGCGGCATAGTTCACGGCCTTGAAACAGCGAGGTTTGTCCGTGGCAGAGTATGAGGCTCAATTTGCACGGCTTTCTCGATATGCTACACATCTCATTTCCACCGAGAAGATGAAGGCGAAGCGCTTTCTCAATGGATTGAAGCTTCATTATATCAACCAATTGGCACCGATGGAGATTTCCACTTATTCCGAGATGGTAAGGAAGGCGCAAGTTCTGGAGGATACTCTTGAAATGACGGAGAGAATCCGTGGGAAAGGCACCAAGAAAGAATTACCTACGGGTTCCGGGAGTGTCAAACCCGGGTATACCAAGAAGAGGCCTATTAGTGGACCTGGTTCGTGGAGCGGGTCCGGATCGTGGAAGGGCAAGATGCCGAGGTATGAAGACAAGAAGCCTGGCCCTATTGTTCCATTCAAGGGCGTGTGCAACTATTGTGATCGTCCGGGTCACAAGATAGAGGAGTGCTGGCGCAAGCTAGGCGCCTGTTTGCGATGTGGAAGCAAGGAGCACCGTATCCCTAATTGTCCTCTCATATCGGAACAAGCTACACCGGCAAAACCTCTAGTCTTCAAGAAACCACAAGGCAAGCTTCAAGCTTTACATGCAGAGGAAACTGGGATTTCTGATGATGGCGGACTCGTCGAAGGTACTCTTACTATAATCGATAAGCCCGCATTTGCTCTCTTTGATACTGGTGCAACACATTCTTTTATTTCACGGAGATTTGCTAAGTCATTAGCTGTGGAACCTGTTTTGATGAATACTCCGTTAGAGATTTCAACCCCTATTGGCACTAGATCAACAATCCAGTATTTCTATCCTTCTAGTAAGGTTATGATTGGTGAACAGAACTTTCCAGCAGATTTGGTCTGCATGGACATGAAGGATTATGATGTAATCCTAGGAGCAGATTGGTTGGCCAAGTATGAGGCCAATGTTCACTGTAGTTCTAGCTCAGTGACTTTTACTGGACATTCTGGTTTATCTTTTACGGGAGTCAAGCACCATAACTCCGTACCACTCATCTCGGCTCTTCGAGCTGATAAGCTTTTGAGGCATGGGTGTGAGGCTTTTCTAGCCTTTGTTTGTGCAACTCCTGAGCAGCAGATTGATATCAAGGACATTCCTGTTGTCCGAGATTTTCCTGATGTCTTTCCAGAAGAACTACCAGGACTTCCGCCGGAGCGGGAAGTTATCTTTTCTATTGATCTTATTCCTGGCACAGCTCCTATTTCTAAGGCTCCTTATCGTATGTCTCCTGCGGAACTGAGGGAACTGAAGCAGCAACTGATGGAATTACTCGAGAAGGGTTTTATTCGTCCTAGTACTTCTCCGTGGGGAGCCCCTGTGTTATTCGTCAGGAAGAAAGATGGTTCGATGAGGTTGTGCATTGATTATCGGTAAATAAACCAGCAGACTGTCAAGAACAAATATCCCTTGCCGAGGATTGACGAGTTATTTGACCAGATAGCGGGAGCTCAATATTTCTCTAAGATCGATCTTCGATCTGGATATCACCAGTTGCGGATTAAGGAAGAGGACATTTATAAAACAGCTTTCCGCAGCAGGTATGGTCATTTTGAATTTGTCGTTATGCCTTTTGGTCTAACGAATGCTCCAGCAGCTTTCATGCAGTTGATGAACGACATATTTCGGCCCTATCTTGATCAATGGGTCGTAGTCTTTATTGATGACATCCTGATTTATTCTAAGAATGAGGAGGAACATGCTGAACATCTGAGAATGGCATTGCAACTGTTGAGAGATCATCAACTATATGCTAAGTTCAGTAAGTGTGAATTTTGGCTGCAAGAGGTGTCCTTTCTCGGACATATTATCACCAAGGAAGGTATTTCTGTTGATCCTTCGAAGATTGAGGCAGTGAAGAATTGGGAACAGCCTACTAGTGCAACTGAAGTTAGAAGTTTCCTAGGCCTGGCATGCTATTACCGAAGATTTATTCAAGATTTCTCCAAGATTGCAGTACCTATGACTAGTTTAACCCGCAAGGAGAATAAGTTTGATTGGTCAGATGATTGTCAGCGAAGCTTTCAGACTCTGAAGGAGTGTTTGACTACTGCACCTGTTTTGGCCTTACCTTCTGGTGAAGGAGGATTTGTTGTTTATACTGATGCTTCAGGTATTGGCTTAGGCTGTGTACTCATGCAACATGGGAAGGTGATTGCCTATTCCTCTAGGCAGTTGAGGAAGCACGAAGATAATTATCCTGTTCATGATTTGGAACTTGCTGCAGTCGTGTTTGCTTTGAAGATATGGAGGCATTACTTGTATGGAGAAACCTTTACAGTGTTTTCGGATCATAAGAGTTTGAAGTATTTATTTTCTCAAAAGGAACTCAACATGAGGCAGCAGAGATGGTTGGAGTACTTGAAAGACTTCGACTTCTCGATTGAGTATCATCCTGGCAAAGGTAATGTTGTGGCAGATGCATTAAGCCGGAAGCCGGTAGCTAGACTGTCAAGTCTCATGTTACAAGAATGGAGATTGTTGGAACAGTTATCTAGTCTGGATCTCAATATTGACAATGATCGGGTCATGATTGCTCTGATTCAACTTAAATCTGAATTATTGATAGAGATCAAGTCCTTGCAAGATAATGATCCCGAGTTGGTAGAGATCAAGGGAAACTTGAGCAGTAGACCTGACTTCATGTTGGCCGATGATGGTAGATTATTATTTAAAGGCAGAACTTGTGTTCCGGATGAGGCTACAATAAAGAACAAGATTCTTGAGGAAGCTCATAGATCCAGATATACCATTCATCCTGGAGGCACTAAGATGTACCGAGATTTGAAAAGGTCCTTTTGGTGGCCGAATATGAAAAGAGAAGTTGCAGATTTTGTGAGCAGATGTTTGGTATGTCAGCAAGTTAAGGCCGAACATTTCAGACCAGCAGGGAAATTGAAACCACTCGACATACCCCAATGGAAGTGGGAAAGCATTGGCATGGATTTCATTATGGGTCTACCTAGGACTCGTGGTGGATTTGATGCGATATGGGTGATTGTGGATCGATTGACAAAGTCGGCTCATTTCTTACCAATTAAGTCCAAGTGGATGATTGATGTATTGGCTGCTTTGTATATAAAGGAAGTGGTGAGATTGCATGGTATTCCAGTGAATATAGTATCTGATCGAGACCCCAGATTTACTTCACATTTCTGGAAGGGACTGCAAGAGTCTTTGGGTACTCGTCTGAATTTCAGTACTGCTTTTCATCCACAGACAGATGGACAGACTGAAAGAACCAATCAGATAGTGGAAGATATGCTACGAGCTTGCATGATTGATTTCGGTGGTAATTGGAGTGAGCATTTGGCATTAATTGAATTTGCCTACATTAACAGCTATCAGTCTAGTATTCAGATGGCTCCTTTTGAAGCACTATATGGTAGAAGTTGTCGTTCCCCGTTGTGTTGGGACGAGGTAGGTGAGAAACAGTGGTTTGGACCAGATCTTGTTTCGGAATCATCACAGAACATCCGTGTTATCCGAGACCGGTTACAAGTAGCCCAGTCGAGACAGAAGAGTTATGCCGACAACAGAAGGAGAGCATTGGAATTTCAGGTTGGCGAGCATGTGTTCTTAAAGGTCTCTCCGACGAGAGGGATCCGAAGATTTGGCATTCATGGCAAGCTGAGTCCGAGGTACATTGGTCCATTCGAGATTCTAGATAGAGTGGGAGAGGTGGCATACAGACTGGCTTTACCACCGCATTTGTCTGGCGTACATAATGTTTTCCATGTGTCTATGTTGCGGAAATATGTGTACGATCCCACTCATATCATTCAGCAAGTGGATTTTGAACTGAAGGAAGATTTGACCTATGAGGAAAGACCTGTCAAGATTCTGGACCGGAAGCAACAGCAACTCCGGAATCGTTCGATACCGATGGTCAAGATTCAGTGGAGTCGGCGTGGGACCGAAGAAGCTACATGGGAATCTGAAGAGACTATGCGAAAGCGGTATCCCGATCTATTTTAGGTGAGCGATCTTTTTCTACTCTCAGTTTTAGTGCAGTGAATTTGGAGGACCAAATTCCTTTAAGTAGGGGAGGGTGTAAGACCCCGAATTCTTTAGAAATTTATTTAGAAAGTTATTTGCAATTATTTAGAATTTATTTGAAGTTATTCGAATTAATGAGAATTATCCAAATTAATTAGATTAATTAATTAATTAATAGAATAAGTCATTTTTCAACTATTTTCTAAAAATCCCCAAAAATCACATCTTGTAGAATTAATTTTGTTTAGCAACTTTATCTTCTACATTTAAGCCTAAGAAAATCATTTATTACGCCGAATTAGTGAACTTATTCTTCCGAACTTAACATTTAATTAATTACGGAATAGTATAAGTAATAATTCGACTACCTCAGAAAAATCTGTAAAAATAGTAAATAGATTAATATTGATGTAGATAACAACTTTTCCTTCTGGCTTTAAGCCATGGTAAATCCGTGGTAAGATCTATTTAGAATTCAAACCCAAATGTGCACACTTTTGACTCATACCTAACCCTTAGATTAAAACGCGAAATTCGACCTGATTACTCAACCAAATGATCTGAAATCAGGGGCAAATGGAAGGCCACAATGTAAGGAACATTTACCCTCAACCAATTTGAGGTAAACTTAGCCCCAAAACGTGCTGCCGACATAGTTTGGTCAAGTCTAGGATTTCGGCGCCGTTTCTAAACACGCGGCTTACAGCAGCGAATACTCCCAACTCAGAAGGCTCCAGAAGCTCTATGAGCTATCAAAATGAAGCCCTACGAGTCTTCTTTCATTTGGCTGCTGTGGGGTTCGCTGAAATTTCGGATCTGGAGAGATCTAGTTCGATTTGTGGAGGTGGGTCAGTAGGCCGTTGGCTTCTCTTCATCCTTCTTTGATCCATCGATTGAGGTAGGAATTCTCAACCAAATCTTGATCATGAGTATAGCAAATTGTTCCTCTCATCGAGCTCTATCCATTGGTGGCAAAAGCCCCAATTTTCATTAGGTATCCGTGGAGAAATCGAGCTTTTTGTGAGGTGCTGTCCAAGTGTTCTTCATCCTAGGGTTTCGAGTTTTCTCTCTCCGATTTGAGGTAGGATCTAACAACCAAACTCTAATTAACTTACATGATATAATCATCATGTTATTATCTTTCATTTAACGTAGAAAGCCCCAAATTCCATTGTGCATGCCTCGTGAATTTTGAAATTTTGTAAGAGCATACCTAGAACATGATTCATATAGTGTTCCTATAATTCAGAGCTTGATTACGGGCTAATTTTGAGTCATGTATCCTGATCTTCATGCAGCATATTATATATGGTTGGATTCATGATCGAGTTAGCTTTCTTTTGACACCAAAATCCCTAAATTCCGTTGAGTATGTTTAGAGAATTGCATGATTTAGTAGAAGTAGGTCAGGAACTAGGGTTTTCATGTATTGGTCATGTATAAGTTGAGATTCAATCGATTTCTGTAACAATTCGTGTTTCAAAATTGTAGTTTTATGACCCTAGAATGTCTATTAATATTCCTAGATCATGTGGTTTTGATTTCAACTCAATTGGACCCCATTTAGATGAGTTTATGTGGTTTCCGGAAGCAACATTCGTTGCTGTTCTTGCAGGGGTCGACCCCAGGGGTCGTCCCCTCCTGTTCCTGCATGGGGGTCGACCCCAAGGGTCGACCCATCCAGCTCCCTGCATGGGGGTCGACCCCAGGGGTCGACCCATTGCACAGAATGTAGGGGTCGACCCCAGGGGTCGACCCATCTGAAGGAAATTGCGAAATTGCTGGGGTCGACCCCAGGGGTCGACCCATTCAGCTTCCAGACCCCAGTTTTTCAGGGGTCGACCCCAGGGGTCGACCCGTACACCAGAAACCCGATTTTTTTCGTTTTTCGACCCGAAGATGGATCCGAATCAGTGGGGAATCAACCCATTTAACTTAGACCCTTTGAAATTATATTTTTGAAGAACTTTTGACCTATTCATGTACCCCTCTTGATTTCAAATTTGCATTGGTTCCTACATGTAAACTTAGTGTAAAAACACACCGTTTACCATCTTCATTTCAATGCATACAAGATTAAATAGAAACTCACTTAATTAATGATTAATGGTGTAACTAAATCTCTGTTAATGCATTCTTTTTCACTCCTGTGAGAGCTTGTTCTTTACCTTGATAACTTGTTCTAGCTTGTTGGCACTTTGGCTAATACAAATGATAATGGTTAATCATGATATCTTAACTTGGTGATTAGGATTAATATGTTGATTAGCTTGTTTGATTGCTGCTGTTTTACAGTAGTGCAGCACGATTAACTCTTGTTATGACTTGGTTTCAATCTCCTTGATGATTATACTTACCTTGAAATTCTGGAAATGAATCTCTTTCCTACTTGATGTTGTTATTGCTACTTAGCTTAAACCTTAGAATTCTGGCCATAAACTGTGGAAGTCTAGATTCGTGGGATCTTTGATCCAAAAGAAATCAATGCCTGGCAAACAAATAAGGGCTCGGTCTGGTCCTGGGAAGAGCGCCCGAACACTACGTGTACCCCCGGGGAGGTGAATGACTAGGTGTGGCATTTGGCACCAGTACTTGACATGTGTTAAATCTAGGACTGTCCACTACTCTCTCCACTACCCTCTACCCTTTCCACTACTCTCTATATTACTTGCTACTACGTTTCACTTTCCACTCTTTACTGTTCTATACTCTACTTGTGGTTACTCTACTTGTTGATTACTTGGACGTGGAAATGAAAATACATGCGTGCTTGACATGACTTGAATTGACTTGATATGGCCAACTTCTTATCGTTATCTCCTGTAGTAAATTCTTGTCTTACCATTCTATTCATTATATTTCTTGACCTTGCAAGATCTTTAAATTCCGTTTCGTGATATTATCGTTATCTTTTTATTGTTTTATCATTTGTAGCATGACATTTTAAAAATGTAATTAAACTGTTAATCACTTATACCCGTCTGTTATTTCCTACTGAGCGTCAGCTCATAGTTGTGTTTTCCCCCTTTCCAGGCTTTTCAGGTAACGCGCTCACCGATGGGGAAGGGCAGGAGTGATGTCTTGAGTGTATCAGTTCTAGTGTGTTAGTAGTGTGTTATCTTTCTTTAGTTGTTTTTTTTTTGGAGAGCTATTAGTCTCAGTCTTGTTATTGAGTTTTAGTGGTTGATTATTCCAGTTGTATTAAGTTGAACTTGAGGTTATTGTATCAGTTGTGGTTTGTTAATGATCATTTAGTATTCCATCTTGTAGCACTTGTGTATCATTTAAGATTTAGTTCCCTCTCTTGCTAGCGTGTCCCTAACTGTACGTCCTGATACTTCCGCCTTGTTCGGGGCGTGACACTGGCCAGGCCATAGATTCAAGCACACAAGCTTGATCTATCTTCCTACTGTCACTGGTAGGGACTGTTCAAGGTTTCATTAAATAAGATCAAACAAAAGAAAAGAATGATGAGAAAACTCAGACAGGAAGAGTGAAGCTTAATGCAAAATGCAAAAGTCCTTGTCTGAAATATGGAGAGCTTGGTTTGCTGCGAGGAGGTTCGTTACTTCTTTGATGGTAGCTTTATCTTTGCAATGCAATGAGCAGATGGAAGAGGAGCTCGTGGGTTTGCTTCAAATCTTCACAAATGGCCTTGAGCTTTTCACCTTCTTCTCCTTCTCCTTCTTCTTCTTCTTCTCTATCAGTTCTGGATGCAGTTGGCTTCTTTTTCTTGTCTTCTCCAAGGGGCACCGGTAGCACTAGCAGTAGCAGCTCACCATCTATTTTAGGCGCCTGCATAGCTCCCTGTGTGCATGGAATTGTGTCACTCAGATTGCCCAGCAGAGGGAGCTTTCCCTCCAAAAATCCTGTCCACTGATTGGTTCAACTTGAGTGAAAAAAGGTGTCTTCACACTTGCTTTCTTTTGATTGGTTCAGAGGAAATATAAAATAAGACTTTCCTTCTGTTCCAAATCTGAGCATTAAATGATCCTTGTGGACAGCATCCAGCAGACTGCTTCCTCATTGGCTCAGGTCTCTTCTATGCTTGGTGTACCTTTCTAAGATCATCTCCCATTAGCTACCAGCAATAGGTGGCGTGGCATTTGCCATATTTGAACTCTTTCATAGCTACCACCAAAAAGTCATTTCAGATATGGTGATAATGGTCGAGTCACATGTCTGACCTTGGGAGTTGCTCCAGACCTCGAAATCTATGTTTTTGAGGATTTACGGTTCATATTTATATTCCCTGGATGATCTGACGTGTTTAAAAAAATAGCTTAAAAGGCTTCTGGAAGAACCATAGTGTCGACCTCCTATAAAGGAAGTGTCGACACTTCTTAGGAAAACTGCCAATATAATGCTCTCTGGAAGACCATAGTGTCGACCTGCTGGAACAAGGTGTCGACACTGCTTTAAGGAATCCTGTCTTCAACGCTCTCTGGAAGACCATGGTGTCGACCGGTTGGAACAAAGTGTCGACACTCCTTTGTAGAGGGGCGTTTATAACACTCTCTGGAAGGGTCTGAGGTCGACCTCCTGATAGAGGCAGGTTGACACTTCCTTGTGAGCTTCTTCAGACAGATGGTGCTTGAGCTAGTGAGGTCGACACTTCTTTGCTGTGAGGTCGACACCACAAGTGTAAAAACTATCTTTGATGGATTTTCTGAGGTGACTTGGGTGCGTTCTTTTGCCATCTCTTATGACTTATTTGGCTTATCTATCATGAGAATATCAATAATTGTCAGCAATCAAGGGATGAGAATATTAATGACTCAGATTGTTGGAAAGCATCAAAACCATAGAATGTCAATGACTCATGGTGTTGAACAACATCAAAACCATAGGGACACAACAGAAATAACTACATTTTTTATACACATGGTCAAAACATTAGGAGAGAGTTGGACTCGCTATTTCTACCTAAGGAGGGTAAAATCTACTCGGCCCAAATGCGACCCATTAGCTCCAGGTCTACGTCGGCCCAAGACCCGTGGGGTGCAAAGCAGACCGCCTGACAACTATCGGCCCGCACCAGGCAGCCCAATAGAGGTGCATAGGAGATTTTCCAGCCCACAAGGGGCATCGAGACGGGCATCTCGGGTGCCAGATGACTCTCCGGTGACCAAATGTTACTCCCAAACATTACTCTCTCCATTGCTAGCCTCTACTCCAGTAGGAGCGAGCACGCACCTAGGGAGCCATGAGACTCGCCCGAAGTCCGTACTGCTCGGAGAAACGGGTGCACAATGAGAAACTCCCCATGGTCGCGGGGAGGCGTTACCCTACGACTCACGCATTTGCCTGTTAAGGGATGGATCTCCACCACTAGGACAACCAGTATAAATAGACCTCTAATCAAATGGCAAACGACACACAGACACAGAGACACACACACACGGGCTCATAGAGCGAGAGATATACTCCCAAGAAGGCATATGCATGCTGCGAGACGCTCAGACACACAGAGGAAGAGAGAGATACTAGAGGGAGCTGATCTTTGAGCACGATCCGAGCACGGTGAGCACTCTCCAGATAGAGCGAGCACATCCCGAAACTCTACTCCGGCTCCCAGGCTTGACTATTCCACTCTCACGCTCTCTCATCTTCTCTATTTCTTGCTGCTCTTCGCCTCGCCACGGTCTTTACTCAAGCATCAAAGGGTTGTCCCCTGGGGTAACGCCCAGGGCTTCTTCTGATGACTTCTTCTTAGTGCTTGCAGGCTTCCACGGGTGGCTAGACGTCCTTCCCCAATCAAACAAATCTTAAAAGTGTGGTATGAGGTCCAGGAGACCATTTTTTCACCTCTACACTTTTTGGCGCCGTCTATGGGAACGATACAGAAAGCCATGGCACCCCGTGAAAACTACCGCAATACCAGCAACCGTGGCTCATGATCTCACCAAGCCCTAAGTTCCTTGACGGGGGTCTAAGGAGGCGTCCTCATCTAACCAGCCGTAGCATGGCGCCACCGCAGATGAACTGGCGGAGGTGCACCGTCAACTCCAGGCTCTGACAGAACTCTGCCAAGGCCTCCTCAACTGACCTACGGGATAGGACCTCGCTCCAGCAGAGTTGCCCCAGAATGGCGGGGCTCCGAGCGTGGCAGAGTCTTGCCGAGTATGAGAGCCCTCCCAGGCTTCTACTACGCAAGACCGGCATCTGCACAGCTCGCTTGCACCACGGCCTCGCAGCTCGCTCCACTCTAACCAAGAGATGGCGCAGCGGCTGCGACGCTACGAAGAGGTAGAACATGAGCTAGAAGGTAAGGTCCGGTACCTTGACGATGTTCTACACACTGCGAGGACTTGGGGGTTGATCGATGACAACACTGACTTCCATGCCCCCTTCTCCAAGGAGATCACGGAGGCTCCCATTCCTCCAAAGTTCCAGTTGCCGTTATTCACTCACTACGATGGCACCACCGACCCGGCCGACTACATGCATAGCTTCGACTCGAACCTGGTGTTCCACCGGGCTTTGAACGCCGTAAAATGCTTGGCGTTCGTCACCATCCTCTGGGAGAACGCCCAGACTTGGTTCAAGTCTCTACTGGCCAAGACCATTACCTCCTTCCAACAGCTAGAGAAGTTGTTCAAGGAGAACTTCATGGGCTACCGAAAGGAAGCCAAGTCAGAGGTAAACCTGCTCGTTATCATGAAGGGGTGCGAAGAGACCCTATAGGACTACGTGTCCCGTTTCTGGGTAGAAGCTCTCCATATTCCTTGCCTAGACGTCAGCATCGCCAACACCGCCCTAACACAGGGAACTCGGGACTCCATCCTCTAGTGCTCGCTCAGGGTAGAAGCTTCGACGACCTTGATGAACATCCTCGCCCTTGTTTAGAAGTACGCCAGTTGTGTGGAAAACACCGCGGCACTAGGCTGCACGGTCGAGACTGGTCAACTTGACCGAAAGAGTCCCGTCGACTCCCTGCAGGAAGGGCGGAGTAAACAGGAGCGACACAATAGAGAACGCCGTGACCACCCAGAGACCAGAGAGAGGGGCCAGTATCGACATTACACGCCCCTGAAGGCTTTGCCCGAGCAGGTGCTCATGGAGATCCGGGAGGAGCCCTATCTTCGTTGGCCTCCAAATATGAAGTTTGACCTGAGGACTAGGAGCAAGAGGAGGTACTACCGCTTCCACAGCAACCATGGTCACGACATGGCTGACTGCATCTAGCCAAAGGATGCAATCGAGGACCTCATTCGGCGAGGCCTCCTCGATAAGTTTGTCACCAAGACCGTGGAGAAGTGACAGCAAGAGTGGACCCCTCCACCCATCGACAACCGACCCAATGGTAAAGAGATCAAGATGCCCTCTGGAGAATCGGCATCGAGTGGAGATAGCTCCATGAGACATCGTAGGTACGCGTCTGGAGTGAACTCTGTGGATCACGGTGATGAAGGCCGCCACAACTCCACTACTCAGGATCATCTTAAGGATTCGATCATCTTATCAGATGATGACCTGGAGTGTCACGCCCAGAGATATGCAGTAGAATTAAGTCGAGAACGTGAATAGCCGGCAAATAAAGCCTCAAGCTAGTAAGATAATCAGAGCGCAACATACATCCACACATAGGAATGAATGCACAAAATGTAATCAAAACCATCAACTTTATTGAATAATAACCAATGTTTACAAGTGACACTTGACTCTTGTTGACACAATGACTCACTAGACTCAATAAAGTGAAAAATACATCAACATGACTTTTAACTAACAGACTCATGACACTTTAATTCTCTAAGGCTTCTCTCGAACTTTACTCGCTCTCGGAATCACCACTTGAGTACTCCGATTCCGAGCCACTAGAACTTCCTGAAAAAGATTGGAAAAGTAGGGAATGAGCGTACTCGCCCAGTAGGTATCTTCGTATCAACATGATGACAAGTTTACATAATTATCATTTTAGCTCTATAACAAGAGTAATAATGAAAGTGCGATAAAACTTGCGAATAAAACCAAAGAAACATCAAGTAGCAAGATAAGTGTAGAGACATGAGATTTCAAGTAAATATGAGAGCACGATCAAGAAAGATTATAATATGGCCTTTTAATAACGAGAATGTACTTTTCATGTAACGAGAAACTCATGTAACTAGAATGTACTTTAACAAGCATGTAAATATCATGAGATTACCTCGTGGATTTCACTCGTTTATAAAGAAAGTACTCCCAGCACAATGCGATGCCAGTATTCATTATATCCATGATTTACAATATGTTTCCGGACATCTGCCGAGGGGGCTAGCATGGAGCTCTTGGACACTGTCCGTGCCCACCCTTGCATCTTCAAGTTATAAATCAAGCTGCTTCCACAAGAATTAACAATAAAGTAGGCCAGTAATACCAAGTTCAAACAATGCTTTTAGAGCAAGAGTAACTAAGGTAATAACGTACCAAGATGAAAACATGAGAACAAGGATGAATTAATTGGACATTATGTTACGAAGGAATTTCGACAGCATAACGGTACATTTCCATAGTCCCATAGTTCATTAATGACTTAATGAATAAGGTGTTGGGTTCCAGATAATCAAAAGACCACCTGAGAACAGAGCACAATCAACCCTTGGGTTAGACCATGGGTTGGACAAAAGATAAAAGAACACGGTCGCCTAGAGAACCGTGATTTGCATGAACGTGGTCTAGTGGACGCCCGTGATCTAACGGAGTCGACGCAGTAATCGAAAGAGTCGAAACACTGTGTACTGAAACTAGAACGCGGTCGGGTAACCCATCGCAATTTCAATAATGCGGTCGGGTGAAGGCCGCGATCAGGCCAGTCCACAGAAAATGCAGAAAATGCGAAGTGCTCTCTAGACTTTTGGGTTTTTAGGGTACAACCAGCTTGGCGTCCTAGTGGGAATCCCAGGCTCGCGGAGTCTTACGGAGGCCTTGAAACAAGATCACCTAGTCCGGCAGAAGGAATATCCGACGAAGAGGCTCTCAAGTCCAAGAAAGTTTCCTAACAAGTGTAAGTGATCTAATAGTGACGTACCGGAGTACGGGCTACGTGTGAAGTAACAAAACAGAAATAAGATGAGAAAAGAACGAGTAAAACAATATGTAATTAAGTCATGAAACCTCTTTAAGTACCAAACTTTAAGGTTTGGCATGAAATTAGCATAGATAAAAATAAGCTTTTAAATACATGCTAACACTAACTATGAAGTCATGACATGATCAGGAACATAAATAAAGGAAATATGGCATGGTCACTATCATATATAATAGGGCATAGACCGGGTTTGATCTGGTTATAGAAACCAGATCGCGGTCGGGTACAGGACCACCTTCTGGGAGAACGTGGTCGATCGGTTGTCCGCGTCTTAAAGAACGCGGTCCCTATGGAACCGCCTTCTGTCTGCTTTAGATAGAGACAAATTCCGACTTGTAGGGCCTATTCATAAGGCAAATAACTATTTAAAACTATGTAAAACTAAGAGATGAAACATGATAGCATGAAACTAATGCATAAAAGGGTAGGAAAGTATGTAAAGTTATTATCTTGCTCATTAACTTTGGATGGACAACATGAAAGTAAAACCCTATTGCGTGATTATGATAAAACATGAAATACTACGAGTGGGATGCATTAAATCATAAGGAAACAGAGGGCTTTTACTCCTAACATATTGTTTGAGCCAATCATGAGGTAACCTACCTCTGGGTTTACTCCTAGAGTGTGAATTTATTATCGGAAGAGGGCACCCGTTCCTGCGCATTCTGTATGGAACCAACAACTTCCGCGCTTCCTAACTCCTTGCCCGATTGATCTCCTAACACCAAAATTCGAGGAATGTCAGAAGACACTAAGGAGAATAAATGACTTTAAAGAAATAATGTAAAATAACGACGTCTTACCTCTGCTACGCGCAATCCAAAACTAGAGTTTGCGCAGGTTGAAATTGGGTCCTATTTATAGGGGATGACCTAGGGTTGAGGGATTAGATCGAATCAGGAGTCTTTATGAGGTGTCTAGTTGATCCCTAAGAGTCCTAGATATGTTCCCTTTCCAAATAGCATCTATCAATGGCCAAATCATGGATAAAAATCCAAGTTTTTCGTGCCTTCCTCTATCCCGTTTACGGAAGATAGTCGCGGTCAAGTTAGGACCGCGACTTTTCTGAACGCGGTCGGTCGCTAGACCGCGACCTGGCCAAGATTTTTGAAAATACAGTTTTATTCAAATTCAAACTCTATTTGTCCTATTTATCCATTAAAAATAGGCAATTAACTCCTATTACAGCTCTAGGGTTTGGGCTTGGGCCAAAAGGCTCAATTTTTGGTCTTGAGGTCCCATTTAAGTGGGCTTAATTACCTATTAATAGTTTGGGCCTTGAATAAAAAATTAATAACCCAATAAATCATTAATTAGCCCATTTAAGCATTTAAGCCTACTAAATTCTTAATTAATATCTAAAAAATTTCAGAAAATTCTAGATAATTACCAGAAAAATTTCAGGGGTGCTACAGCCTCCCTCACTTAAAAGACATTACATGAGGTTATGGAGGGCGTTCACTTAAAACAACACAGGAAACAAAGCTGGATGTGAATAGATTAGAATTGTATCTTCAATCATTTCACCTTCTTCTTCCAAGACGGCATTTAAACGACCCTGTCGCCTGCGTCCACCATCATTCTTCGGCGGTTGCTCCTTCATGAGTAGGCAATCGGGCATTCGGTGCTCTCGGATGCCACAGTGTAAGCATGCACCGAGACGCTTCCAGCATTCTTCGATAGCGTGTCTGATCTTCTCACAAAATTTGCAAGCCTTCATGACTTGCTTGTCTTTCTCCTTGACCCATTTGTTTTTACCATTCCCATTGCCATTACTATTGTGTAGTCTCTTCTTGTTATCTCGGGAGTTATGAGTTCCTGTGATGCTAAATTTTTCTCCATTCTCTCATTGCCTATCATGTTTTCGGCTTGGCTCCTCATCTTTTCCCTTGAACTTCTTAACCTTCTCAAGGGTCCTTTCACATAAATGGGCTCTATGTACCATTTCCGTATAGGTTCGGATATTTTGGGGGCCAAGTTGCTTGACAAAGACGGGCCTCAATCCGTCCATGAATCGGTTGGCCTTTAGGAGCTCCGTACTAACAAGATGTGATGCATATGGGGCCAGCCTAGAAAATTGTAGCTCATATTCTGCCACAAACATCATGCCTTGGTTAAGGGAGGCAAATTCGGCAGCCTTTCTCTCCCAGACGTGTTCTGAGGAATACTTTTCACAGAAGAGTTCGAGGAACTCCTCCCAGGTAAGTTGTGCATTATGAAGATGAGCTAAGGTGGCCTTCCACCACGTACGAGCATCCTTGTTGAGCTAGAATGTAGCTAGCAGGACCATCTCCTGATTCGTGCATTGCATAACATTGAAGATACGATCCAACTCGTCTATCCAATTCTCCGCCACATCAGGATTTGACAATCCAAAAAATCGTGGAGGATTCATACTCTGGAAGTTACAATGAAGATCATCGGCGCCAGCTCGTACACCTACTTGTGCTACCATTTGCAGGGCCTGGGTGAGACCTTGGACGGTCCGCTGGATGGCCTCCCAATTTGCTCTGTTAGCGGCCACTAGAAAGTAGGGTTCCTGAGAAAATAAACAACTGTCATTTTCTTTAGAATTAATGGGGTTACCCTAGAGGTTAATCCTTACTAGAAACTATCTCATCTCGGGCTCTACCCGATCTCACATGGGTTGGAAAATTCCTTCCTAGTTCATAGGTGTGGGTCCTTAAACCTTGAACTTAACCTATGACATGACTTTTTCCTAGGACTTACTTAAGCCTAGGCTCTGATACCAACTGTAACACCCTCAAATATAGCTAAGTTGTACTCTATATCACCGAGATGTCTTTTAAAGTATCGGCTCAGTTCTTGTAAAGAACTCCAAAATTAAGCGTGCTTAATGGAGAGTAGTATTGGGATGGGTGACCTCCCAGGAAGTCCCCCATTCTGGAGCCGATCACTGTTAGAAAGGGATAAAACCATGAGGTCTGTAGGCCAAAGCAGACAATACTTTGACGGTATAGTGTACGGGGTGTGATAGAATAGTATCAGAGCTATACCCCAGCCGGAAGTGTGGGAACTAAGTGCCATGCAGGGAAAACTGCTACGCTATGGGAGCCACCTCTTGAACCCACAATGGGACAAAGTGCTACATAGTGGGAGCCACCTCTTGAACCTGTAGGGGCCACCTCTAGAGTCCTACCTGCCTAGGGGTTTGATTGCATGATTACGTGCTATATGTGCCCAGTGACGAGGACGTTGCCTATATAAGAGGGGTAGATTGTAACACCCTCAAATATAGCTAAGTTGTACTCTATATCACCGAGGCATCTTTTGAAGTATCGGCTCAGTTCTTGTAAAGAACTCTAAAGTTAAGAGTGCTTAATGGGGAGTAGTATTGGGATGGGTGACCTCTCAGGAAATCCCCCATTCTGGAGCCGATCACTGTTAGAAAGGGATAAAACCGTGAGGTCTATAGGCCAAAGCGGATAATACCTTGATGGTATAGAGTACGAGGCGTGACAGCAACTCCACTGTCACGTCTCGAGATATGCAGCGGAATTAAGTCGGGAATGTGAACAGCTGGCAAATAAAGTCTCAAGCTAGCAAGATAATTAGAGCGCAATATACATCCACACAAAGGAATGAATGCATAAAATCTAATAAAAACCTTCAACTTTATTAAATAATAACCAATGTTTACAAATGACACTCGACTCTTGTTCACACAATGACTCACTAGACTCAATAAAGTGAAAAATACATCAACACGACTTTTAACTAACAGACTCATGACACTTTAATTCTCTAAGGCTTCTCTCGAACTTTACTCGCTCTCGGAATCACCACTTGAGTACTCCGACTCCGAGCCACTAGAACTTCCTAAAAAAGATTAGAAAAGTAGGGAATGAGCGCACTCGCCCAGTAGGTATCTTCGTATCAACATGATGGCAAGTTTACATAATTATCATTTTAGCTCTATAACAAGGGCAATAATGAAAG
Source organism: Amorphophallus konjac (assembly GCA_022559845.1). Classification (NCBI taxonomy): domain Eukaryota; kingdom Viridiplantae; phylum Streptophyta; class Magnoliopsida; order Alismatales; family Araceae; genus Amorphophallus; species Amorphophallus konjac. Next base: position 130,313,993 of record CM040126.1, on the reverse strand, counting down.
TGCGATAAAACTTGCCAATAAAACCAAAGAAACATCAAGTAGCAAGATAAGTGTAGAGACATGAGATTTCAAGTAAATATGAGAGCACGATCAAGCAAGATTATAATATGGCCTTTCAATAGCGAGAATGTACTTTTCATGTAACGAGAAACTCATGTAACTAGAATGTACTTTAACAATCATGTAAATATCATGAGATTGCCTCGTGGATTTCCCCTGTTTATAAAAAAAGTACTCCCAGCGTAATGCGATGCCAGTATTCATCATACCCCTTGGTTTACAGTATGTTTTCAGCCATCTGCCAAGGGTGCTAACGTGGAGCCCTTGGACATCATCCATGCCCGCCCTTGCATCTTCAAGTTATAAATGAAGCTACTTCCACGAGAATTAACAATAAAGTAGGCCAGTAATACGAAGTTCAAACAATGCTTTTAGAGCAAGAGTAACCAAGGTAAGAATGTACCAAGGTGAAAACATGAGATCAAGGATGAATTAATTGGACATTATGTTACGGAGGAATTTCGGCAGCATAACGGTACATTTCCATAGTTCTATAGTTCATTAATGACTTAATGAATAAGGTGTTGGGTTCCAGATAATCAAAAGATCACCTGAGAACAGAGCACAATCAACCCTTGGGTCAGACCATGGGTTGGACAAAAGATAAAAGAACGCGGTCGCCTCGAGAGCCACGATCTTCATGAACGCGGTCTAGTGGACGTTCGCGATCTGACGAAGTCGACGCAGTAATAGAAAGAGTCGACGCACTGTGTGCTGAAACCAGAATGCAGTCTGGTAACCCACTGCGATTTCAATAACGCGGTCGGGTGAAGGCCGCGATCAGGCCAATCCACAGAAAACGCAGAAAATGCGAAGTGCTCTCTAGACTTTTGAGTTTTTAGGGTACAACTAGCTCGGCGTCCTAGTGAGAATCATAAGCTCGCGGAGTCTTATGGAGGCCTTGAAATAAGATCACCTAGTCTGGCAGAAGGAATATCTGACAGAGAGGCTCTCAAATCCAAGAAAGTTTCCTAACAAGTGCAAGTGATCTAATAGAAACGTACCGGAGTACGGGCTATGTGTGAAGTAACAAAATAGAAATAAGATGAGAAATGAACGAGTAAAACAAGGTGTAATCAAGTCATGAAACCTCTTTAAGTACAAAACATTAAGGTTTGGCATGAAATTAGCATAGATGAAAATATGCTTTTAAATACATGCTAACACTAACTATGAAGTCATGACATGATCATGAACATAAATAAAGGAAATAGGGCATGGATCAGGTTTGATCTGGTTATAGAAACTAGATCGTGGTCAGGTACACGACCACCTTCTGGGAGAACGCGGTCGATCGGTCGTCCGCATCTTAAAGAACGTGATCCCTGTGGAACCACCCTCTGTCTGCTTTAGATAGAGACAAATTTCGGCTTGCAGGGCCTATTCTTAAGACAAATAACTATTCAAAACTAAGTAAAACTAAGAGATGAAACATGATAGCATGAAACTAATGCATGAAAGGGTAGGAAAGCATGTAAAGGTATTATCTTGCTTATTAACTTAGGATGTATAGCATGAAAGTAAAACCCTATTGCGCGATTATGATAAAACATGAAATACTATAAGTAGGATGCATGAAATCATGAGAAAACAAAGGGCTTTTATCCAATCATGAGAAAACCTACCACTGGGTTTGCTCCTAGAGTGCGAATTTGTTGCCGGAAAAGGGCTCCCGTTCCTGCGTGTCCTGCGTGGAACCAACAACTTCCGCGTTTCCTAACTCCTTGTTCAATTGATCTCCTAACACAAAAATTTGAGGAACGTCATAAGACACTAAAGAGAATAAATGACTCTAAAGAAATAACCTAAAATAATGATGTCTTACCTCTGCTACGTGCGATCCAAAACTAGGGGTTACACATGTTGAAACTAGGTCCTATTTATAGGGGATAAACTAGGGCTGAGGGATTAGATCGAATTAGGAGTCCTTATGAGGTGTCTAGTTGATCCCTAAGAGTCCAAGATAGGTTCCCTTGCCCGATAGCATCTATCCATGGCCAAATCATGGATAAAAATATAAGTTTTTCGTGCCTTCCTCTGTCCCGTTTATGGAAGATACTTGCGGTCAAGTCAGGTCCGTGACTTTTCTGAATGCGGTCGGTCGCTAGACCGCGACCTGGCCGAGATTTTTGAAAATTTAGTTTTATTCAAATTCAAACTCTATTTGCCTTATTTATCCATTAAAAGTAAGCAATTAATTCCTATTACGGCTCTAGGGTTTGGGCTTGGGCCAAAAGACTCAATTTTTGGTCTTGAGGTCCCATTTAAGTTGGCTTAATTGTCTATTAATAGTTTGGGGCTTGAATAAAAAGTTAATAACCCAATAAATCATTAATTAGCCCATTAAGCCTTTAAGTCTACTAAATGCTTAGTTAATTTCTAAAAAATTCTAGAAAATTTTAGATAATTACTAGAAAAATTTCTAACACTCTTGTGGTCTCGACGACCATTAATGTAACGTCCCGAGATCCGATTCCCAATTTATGGGCAAACATTTTTTTCCTTTTCTTCCATCGGACCTCGAGACATTACGTCGTATGTATCGCAGAAGCACGATTATATAAACATGCGTACATTCGTATGAGGGAGAGAGAAACCAAAATTACAAGAAATGCATATATCATCTCAACCATTCATAATCCAAAGAAAGAACATGTCCATTATTCCAAATACACTCGAGTCCATACATATTTAACATTCCATAACTAACCATATAGGAGAGATAACATCCATAGCCTACCATGACAAAGGAAGGACTTAAACTATTCCTCGACCGCAGCCTCTTCCTCGACCTCCTTCACGATGTCTCTTGAAAATTTGAGTCACAAGGGGGATGAGTGTGACGCTCACTAGGAAGCCTAAACATATCGGGGTAACTCGCATTTCGATAACCAAATCATATACATAATTCAGATGTTAATATTATCATAATCCATTCATTCACACCTGCTTAAAAAAATGGATTCAAAAGGGTAACAACCAAAGAGTACAAGAGGCCTATCAAAACCTTTCTAACTGCTTCCAAGGGACCCAATAGGTCAATCAAGAACTCAAGAATAAATGGATGAAAGACGGAACACAATGGATCAAGTTTGAAGGATTTTGAAGCTGAATCTGCTACCTGACGGAAGTCAGTCGACCGAACTGGGCCGTCGGTCGACCGAACTGTAACAAATTCTAGACTGGCCAATGCTGGGAGATTCGATCGACTGAAATTCTCAGGTCAGTTGACTGAACCCTGGATAATGAACTGCTACGTCAACGCAGCAGAAGAAACAGTGCAGTGAAATCCCTATTTAACAGGTAGACTACTCGTGCATGCACTAAATCCACAAGAAATGATTAATTTACACAATTTTCACATTTTCATGAGTTACACATCTTACGTTATTCATGGAAACAAACAGCTGCCGCAAACATAGGAGGCCCACACACACTCACAAACGAACGAAAGAGTACTACGCAGACTCGAGAGCGAACTCCCACCTAGACTCCTGCCGCCCTGGGTGTTACGTCTCGATGTCCCCCGGGTTCTGTGGTGTTACGTATCACCGTCCCACAGAAGGAACAGTCGAATCATAGGATTTCAACCAGGGTGTTACATCTCGCTGTCCCCTGGGTTTCTTTACTTCCACGGCGTTACGTCTCACTATCCCGCAGAAGGGATCGAAGTCCAACCTCATAAAATGCTGATGCTTTCCATTCATAACATTCACATTCACATTCATATTACATTACTTGTATCATACTTTTATCATATCGTAAGCATGCTTCCATATGATTTTAATGGGCTAAACATACTCATAAGTTTACTGTTGTGGAACATAACATGATCAGGTTACCAACAAGAATTCCGTATAAAGGGAAGACATATTTATTTCTAGGTTACACATGCGTAGAAAACAATTCATAACTATATGTGCAGAATTTATGTGAGCACAAAATTTTTACAATAAGTTACTAACTTAGTCTTCTATCATTTTCCAATTTTTCAGGTTTTTCTGAATTAAAACGGCCTCTCAAAACTTTCTTATTCTTAGTTTCTGGAAACTGGGACAGGGCCCTAGATGCATCGACCCAGCCAGTGGATGTCTCGATGCTTCCAGCATTCTGAAGTCTGGAAAGTGAGACAGGGCCCTGGATGCATCGACCCGGCCAGTGGATGCCACGATGCATCCAGCATTCTGAAGTCTGGAAACTGAGACAAGTTTAAAAGTGGATGCCTCGATGCATCCATCATTCTGAAGTCTGGAAATTGAGAAAGGGCCCTGGATGCATCGAACCAGCCAGTGGATCCCTCGATGCATCAAGCATTCTGACGTCTGGAAACTGAGATAGGGCCCTGGATGCATTGACCCAGCCAGTGGATGCCTCGATGCATCCAGTATTCAGAAGAAACTACATCGATGCATCCAAGGGCTGTGTCGACGTAGTCAGTGCAGGGACCCTATTTTTTGATAAAATCTCAGAGGAAACTCATGAAAGCACATAATTTGATGGAAAAACTAGAAAATAAGCATAGTAGTTGATCCTCCATACCCTTAGTCCCTTTTTAACGTATAGAGACAAATTCGAAAATCATTCTAATGCTTCGTTGACCCCTAAGACTTGAGGTTAGGTGCCTACCTTCGAAATGTTAAACCAACGATCCGGGGATGAGATCCACATCCCAGATCCTCTGAAGCTTCTCCTTTCGACCCCGGCACTACAGGATCATCCTCCGTGCGCCGGATCATCCTCCCACGCACGATCAAGGTCCCACACTCTCTTCTCACGCGAGAAGGATGGAAGATGGTTGAAGAGAATGGTTGCTAAAGGCTTACTACCCATAAAACCTACCTTCTTATATAGATTTCTAGCCTCCCAAGGGTCTTCCCACATCCTAAAAGGCTTAGTCCAGCCCCCAAGGTCGCTGGTTGAAGAGGAGTTAATGCCATGCACCTCTTCGGTTTGTACAGATGTGACCCTTCATCTGACTGGTCATAGATACGAGCGGGAGCACTTTTCTCTTGGGATTTGGGTTGGAACGTCTTCAAATGAAATCAAGAGGACTTCCAGATCTAACATTGGGGCATGGTTTCATCGAGTTTCATCAATCCTAGGTCAAGTTATGATTTTTGCAAGATTTCTAACATTTATTCAGAAGTTATAATCTTCATCTAAGTTGTTCTTTACCCAATGGCCATTGCATGGGTTTTGGTTTCACCTAATTCTGACCTTCCTAGGTTAAGTTATGAATTCCCTAAAAGATTTCTGGTTTATTGCGTTAATGGGTCCGAATTGTACCCAATTGGGCCAGTGCCCAATTGGTGGTTCTATCCTCTCCCCCTTAAGAATAATTTCATCCTCAAAATTAACTTTAAAATTTTTAAGGTTACTTATCGAATAGTTGAGGATATTCTTGACGCATCTTGTCCTTCGGTTCTCATGTTGTTTCCTCAGAATGAGAATTCTTCCATAACACCATCACCAGCCGGATGGTTTTATTTCTCAACACCTGTTGCTTCCAGTCTATGATCTCACTGGGCTGGTCCACATAAGATAGATCTGCTCGAACCTCCAAGGGCTCGTACTCTTTAACATATGGGGCATCTGGTGATAGTCTCCTCAGATTTCATTTTGAACAATTCATATTCGGAGGTGAGCATATTTACCTTAGTGGCCTTCACTTGGGATGTACCTTCGTAGATTAGTTCCAATTCATCCCACATCTTCTTGGCTATTTTGCAGGCTGAGATCTGGGCGTATTCATTAGGGTGAACCGCACATTGAATGATGTTCAGGGCCGACCAGTTGATGGTTGAAAGTTTGACGTGATCCTCCGTCCACGCATCTTCATTTGGTGGAAGATCATAAGGTCCTGTGGTGATCACTCTCCAGAGCTTGTGGCTCTATGCTCTCATAAACACCTCCATCCTATTTTTCCAGTAGAAATAGTTATTACCATCAAAGAAAGGAGGGCGACCAATAGACTGTCCCTCAGCCATGAAGCTTCGAGGACCACTAGATCCAGAAGTACCCTATCTGTTGGACCACATGATGGGTAACATGCTCTGATACCAATTGATAGAACGTAGAGCGTGAGCTAGAAGGGGGGGGGGATGAATAGATCACGCCCAATTTAAAGCAATGTGAATTATAAGCGATGAAATCCCAGTCGCAGTAAGAGAATCTTCATAATCAGCCCACGGAGAAGGACAATAAATAGAAACTTAACGAGAAGGAGTTGATATTAAACTGTGATCGAACATCAGACGTGCTTGTACCACAATAAAAGATCAATGAGACACACCACACAAATGAATTCAACCAAGCACACAAGCACAGAAGAGACAGAGAGTTTTTAAGGTGGTTCGATTGCGGTCTGCAATCTACATCCGCCCCTTACTCCACTGGAGTAAGGCTTCCTTGCACTAAGCAATAAAACACTGCAGACTCAGTCTGCAGACAACTGCTGACTCACAGCTTGCCACAAGGGAAACAAATCCCTCAACACTGATCCTGCGACCTACAGGATTTGAACCTGAACTTGCCCCAGCAAGATCAGAACCGGAGGACCAACCTCCCTTCCTCTAAACCAGAGGAAACCGGAGGACCAACCTCCCTTCCTCTAAACCAGAGGGTACACACGAGCGAATTGCCTACACTCGCAACGAGAGAACCAATCTCCCTTCCTCTAAACCAGAGGGTAACAAAATAGTATAGAGAAATGAATGAAACAACTCAAAAATGAAAGCGTAAAAAGAGACAATCACCCAAAACAACGATAATGTAGCTTCCAGAGAAGCAGTCTTTCAGGCTCAAAAAACAAACCATGATCACTCAGATACTTCCATTTCTAGGCAGGCTCTTCTCTCGAATAGGGAAATTCTTGCACACGCAGTGGCTTTAGATGCTCTCTTTTTTTTTTTCGATCTTCAGCAACTCTCTCTTGCAGTCTTCAACCTCTTTTTATAGCCAGATGATAGTGCATGGCTAACACGATTCCCGCCCAGTTCTTTTCACAGATCTGATCCCTTTTTGGTTCCACATGTCAGGATCATCCTTTCTATTCCTTGCCTCAGATCACGAGCCCTTAAACCTGGTACATTGACTTCCACGTGGACTAACCTCACTGGTTTTGGGTTCGCCGAACACATGCTCGACCAGGTGACAAACCTGCCAAGCAAGAGAAGATATTAGTGAAGGCTACATTGACCAAGGTCATGCATAGACTTTGCCTATCATATAGCAAGACAATCATAGACTCTAACTGACATGCACTGACCTTAAAGCTAATGACTTAGACACATGCACACACCGTATCCCAAACAATGCTCAGACCATGTGTCGTGTATTGCAGGATATGCACAGATTTTATAGCAATGCAGATACTTTGATTGTGCACAAGCCAAGACATGCACATGCCTTATGTGCGTGCATCAACAAGGGTTGCACCGACCTTATGCAACCCAATGCAAAGATTGCACCGACCTTGAATAGAGAAGTGTACAGACTTGTTAAGCACAGAACAAGAATTGCACCGACCTGGTTTGTTCATAGGGCGATAATGCACCGACCTTGTGAGTGTGCGAGCAACGAATGCACCGAATTTGTGTGTGTGCGGGGAACGAATGCACCGACTAGGTGCGTGCAACACATAACCTGCACTGACCTTGCCTTTCAAATACGACTAGTGCACCGACCCTCTACCTGCTCCAAATCAGTGACATGCATCAATGTTATAAACTGAACATAAGAAAAAATGCACCGATTTGACAGTGAATGCACCGACCTTAAAATACATAGCAACCAAGTATGCACCGAGTTTTATTAAGAAGCAACAAACATATGCATCGAGTTGAACAGTGAGTGCACGGACTTGAAATGCATATAAGCAAAGTATGCACCAACTTTCATTTCATGAGAGCATTTCCAAACAGCCAGAAGTCAACTTTAGAAGTCGACATTTTTCAGAGTAAATCAGATAAAACACTATATGAAGAATATGTGATGATATGCTAATCAAGTTTGACTTATAGTGTATGACATCATCAAAACCGTAGGGATGCAACATCCGGGACATACTTCCTGGGCATAGAGACGTGTGTTGGGTTCTATGTGCCCCCTCGTTGTCTTTGACAATGGTTTTGATGATTCTAATATATTGTGTGTTTTACGCTTAATGGCATCTTCGTGATAAACAAGCCAATATGATGATATCTTGTTTTGCAGGTAGAATTTCAATAGTCCTTCATGGATACATTTCTGATGTTGAATGATGCGTGCTGTGCATGAGACTGTTGGGTATTGGTTTGATAGTCTGTTGGTAAGATCATTTGATTACATTGGACTGCTAAGGCAGCTTTTAATTCTCCTTTGAATGGGTCGACCCCATGGGTCGACCCCTGGCTATTTGAGCCTTATGTATATATTCTTGATGTTAACTCTTGCATTGGTCTGTAAGAGTTCAGTTCTTCTTGGACTGCTTTTGTAGGTCATGATTGTCTAGATCATGTGGCTTTTGTGGATTGCATGGTTGTCTTTGATAACTGAATCTAACTTTATGGATTAAGCCTTGATTAAATTGTGTGAGATGATGTGAGACCAATCATGTGAGAATTGCTTGAACATCTTCTTGTATAGATGCTTTTCTATAGGCTTGAGGTGAAATTTTGGTTAAAGTCATTTTCGGAACTGATTGTGTTATATGGTGATACAATGCTCAGACCCTGTTGATTGCATTGGGTGTTTAATATGTAACGACGTGATATAGTGGTTCACTCATATGTTGCTTTGCATTTTAATATGCGAATATGCAGGTTGAACACATGTCAATTAAATATTTAATTTCAATGTGCATGTGGATAGTTTTCGATTGAAACTGAAATTTAGACTGAACGTTGGATCCATGAGAGGAATGCTTTTCACTTTACTCAAATGCATGCTTTTCACTTGGCTACGTCAAGTTTTCATAAATGGGTTAAAAATGGGTTCTTTAAGTGCTTTGACTCATAACTCTCATGACTTGAATTTCTTGAAAGTGCAGGTTTCAAGATACCCACAAACCTTTGTAAACATGGTAAGAATTCATTTTAGTATATGTTTCCAAGTGAGTAAGTTGGGTTCAATTTATTTGGCTACTTAATTGTCTTTTGACTAAGTGAGCTTCATGATGCATCATGCTCAATTCGATTCCCATTCCTTCTTGCAAGATCTGGTTTGATCTGTGTTTTTAAGACCCCTCATGTATGTCAATCTGAGTTTTATGAACTCTCTTGATCAACCTTGATATATGTATTTGAATTGTGGAGCTTTCTATTGGTGTTATTGATGTATTTTTTGCTATCAGGAAAAGTGTCGACCTAAGGGGTCGACACTTATTAACGGAGCCTCTGCCTTGCGTTGAAAGAAAGGACGCTGGCATAAAGTGTCGACTCATGGAGTCGACACTTTCACCAGGGTTCTGCTGTTTTGCTAAAGGCAGAACTCACGGGAAAAAGTGTCGACTTTGTAGGTCGACACTTTCAGGTAAGTATGTTCATTTCTGTGAAAACAGAATGTTCGTGAAAAAGTGTCGACCTCAAGAGTCGACACTTTTCACCATGAATGTTATGTCTCTTCACAGGCCAGAAGTCTTGGTGAAAAGTGTCGACCCCATAGGTCGACACTCGTATCTCGGTTTTGTTTTTATATATGTTATGGCAGAACTTGTTGAGACGAGTGTCGACCCTAGAGGTTGACACTTTCTCTGGTTCGTCAAGAATGAGTTTTCCGGATTGGTTTCGAAATACCCATATCAAGATCCGATTGTCTTGCCTTTTTATCCCAATAGCCTTAGGGTTTCCATACATCTATTGGGTGTTGATTTTAAGGGTTCTAACATGGGTATTGTAGTCTTTTGTGTGTTTTTTCCCTCTTGTATATGAAGGCTTCGATTTCCATCGTAAGAAACCCCTTGTGCTAACACTCTCTATTTGCTTGCAGGAAGGAAGAGGAGGGCGCCGCCCCACCTGGAGGAGGAAGAAGGAGAGGAGGAGACCGCCATCAAGAAGCTTCCATCTGCCGATCTGATACGTCTTCGAGCATAGCTGCTGAAGACAACTTTTCCTTTGGCTTCTCCCATGAACGTTGCAAGCTTCCACTCCGCAGACCTATTGTTCGGTGCACCCCATCGTTCCTCTGGACGGATTTCATAGCAGATTTGAGGGGAGTATCTTCTTCTCTCATTTCTATTCTTCATTTGAGCATAGATTATTCTTTGGGCTAAACGTTTGCTATTCTTGCAAGAAAAGGAAGAAAAAGGGCGACCACAAGGTGGAGAGGAGAGGGCTTTGAAAGATTTATTAGTTCTTCCTCAGAGAGGACGACCGACTGCTACAACAAGCTGCAGATTAAACTCCCTCCGACCGGTGCTTCAAGGAAAACAATCAAATGGCCTTTCAAGAACAAAGGGGAAATATTCTTTATCCTCTATTCATCTCTTTATGATGTTCTTCTTGGGTTATAATCTGCTGTGAGCATTTATTGTAGATCTTTCTTATCTCTCTGAACATTGATATATCCGTGTGTGTGTACGGAGCTGCATCTCCGTGTGGGATTCTTGTGCGGGGCGTGTTCCCCGACTGTGTGTGTGTGAGTGCTGCAGTGGCATCGTGTTGAGGCAAGGCCTCGTGTGTGTATTGCTGCGGAAGCAGCGTGTGTGTGGTTGGGGTTCGTCCCCGTGTTGCTACGAAAGTAGCGTGTAGTGAAGCCTCACCCGGTTGGGTGAGGGGTGGACGTAGGGAGCCCGTCGTGGTCCCGAACCACCTTAAAATCCCTGTGTCTTGTGTGATTGCCTGTGTGATTGTTATTTCTTCTATCTCCGTTCACAGGTACATTATATAGGTTTTTAACTCACTACACTGTTACACACTGCTACCTCCGTTATCCATGTTGAGCGTAATTTCCTTGAGTAGTTGCATTAACTATCCGTGTGAGATCGGGAAGTTTGAGAGAACGTCTTAATCTCACTTGAAGTTTTTGTTAATCATCGTTGTTAATTATACATATGTTAAGAAAGTTTTTAAAATTCGCCATCTCGGCAAGGGGACAATTCAACCCCCCTTCTTGTCCGCCATCTCTCTGGGCCAACAATTGGTATCAGAGCCTCGTCTTTGATTTTTTTAATGGACCTCACGGTCTAGGAGTAAAGATCATTTTCATGATGGCTAGCTTGAATTATATTCTTGTTTACAATGGTTTTGATTATGCTTCTTGGATAGGAAAGTTTTGTGTTTGGATTTATGGTTTTGATCCGAAACTCATGAAATTAATTTCTCATGGTCCACATGTCTTACCCAAAAATGAATTAAGGTAGACTGATGAACATAGGAAGATGAATTCGGATAATTTGTTTGCCTTGAATGCTCTTAAGGCTGCCTTGGACACTAATCAATTTCCATTTGTTTTGTCTTGTAGGACAGCCAAGGAAATTTGGGATGGGCTAAAGGAAGCCCAAAAAGAAAGTTGCAACGACGCTGACTGCTTGGTTGCAAACAATGAAATTGAGCGTCAAAACGAGGAGAGTTCAAAGGTAAATTCTAACTCCGATTCCGAGGAAGAAGATGAATTGAGTTATGATGAATTGCTAAATGCTTACGATGAACTAGTTGATATATACAAAACACTAAAATCTGAAAACAGAAAAATGAAAAGGAAACTTGATAATGTTTCACATGTTAACTCTTCATGTGTAAAGTGCTTTGAAATTGAAAATGCTTGTGATATTAACTCACCATGTACTGAATGTTCTTAGCTTAGGAAGTTGACTGAAAGCCTGTTGCTTGAAGTTGGTTTGCATAAAGAAACCACTTCATGTTTAAAAACTGAAAATAAAACTCTAGTGGCTAAAATTTCAGAACTTCAACATATGAAAAAAGATAATGAAAATCTGAAAGAATTGAATGGTGCTATGTCTGAAAAATTGATTGTTCTTGAAAAAGAAAAATATATGTCTGCTGATAAATCTGGATGGTTAAGGGAGCTAAGACATGAAATAGAAAGCTTTAAGAACGTGAATGATAAATTCAAATGCAATGAAAGTATGAATAATATGGTTGATCAAAATGTGAGTTTTCAAATGAAAGAACTTGAACATACTTCCATGAACAAAAATTCATTTGAAAAACTCAAAATGAAAATAGTGCTTTGTTGATTCAAATTTTATTGCTTGAAAGTAAATTGAAAAGTCTTGAAAAAGTTGAGAAAGGAAAATGTGTGATCATTGATAATTGTGACAACTTGCATGTTCTGGAACAAGAAACTGAAAGTCACAAAACTGTTAATTTCTTGTTGAATGAGAAAATTGTTTCATGTGAATAAGAGATTGCTAACTCTCATTTGCAAATCATGAAACTAAAAAATGAAATCAAAAGCTTGAATGAATCTTTGTCATTGTGTGATAAAGAAATTGAAAAATAAAAAGATGTTGTTGAATGCTCCCGTGTGCATGAAAAAGTTTCAACTGTTAAACATGATCATGTAACAAGTAGAAGAAGGAATATTTCATGCTATTATTGTGGTCAATATGGTCATGACATGTATGACTGCCTCCTGATAAAATCTAATGATGAACATGCATTACAGTCATAAATGAAAATTATTGATGAGTCCAAAAATCTTGAAAAACCCATAAAGAAAAGATACAACAATCATTGCTTCTATTGTGGGTTACATGGACATGTTTTTGAAAATTGTTTCACAAAGAAAAATGATGATGAATGGTTTCTCAAAAAGAACTTTTCGTGTTACTACTGTGGTGAACATGGACACATGATGAAAAATTACTTTGCAATGAAGAATGATGAAAAATGGTCCATGAAAAGAAAATTTTCTTATTGTCATTATTGTGGTGAGAATGGTCATCTGATGGATGACTGTGCCACAATGAGATTTGATGATGATCGTTGTGCTAGGAAATACAAGAATTCATCTGTTCATGCTAGAATTAACCCCTCGAGACTCAAGATGGCTTGGGTACCCAAACCTCCAAAATGAGAATCTATTTTACAGGGGTGCCTTGAGGTCAAGGAACATTAATAAATTAAGGACTCTCAAGGTGAGAAAGAAAATGACTTAGTTTTGATAACTTACTTCGGTTAGGTTCAATTTGAAAATTATGAAAAGGTAAAGGAGTCTGGAGTTCACATTAAAAATTGCATTACTATTTCGTTGATTTTGGCAACTTCTGAAATGATGAGATTTTGTGAACTTCATGTTTAGATGAATTGAACATACCTCTCTTTTCACTTCATGTGAATAAATTTAATCTTTGAATGCTTTACATTGCACATATACAGTTCTTCATACTCACCTTCTTCTATTTTTACAAATAACAATTCAGGTTTGAATGCCTCGGTCTGTTCATAGAGTCTTTCATACTCTTACTTTTTGCAAATAACAACTCACTTGTGCATACACAATTCACATACTTAGTTACATGCTTACATTTACATATCATTGCATACTTCTGTGCTTGAATGCCATGGTTATTCGGTATATAAAATGGTGTTAGTGGAAGGTTGGATTATGTTCACCCGGAAGCTTTCACTACGCGTGAGGTGGTCTTCGGACCTACGTTCTCCGCCAAGTATCGATAATCAATCTTCTTGAAGTCATTGGAAAATCTCTGGTTGAATGCATGTATATACTATATACAACCACTTTTTGACTCCTTCTATGACTCATCCCTTGCTAAATGAAATTGTATTGATTTAGACATGTTTGCTACATGGCATATATTAAGGGGGAGATTTTTTATAACCGTGCATACATTTAGGGGGAGACATTACTATGTTGAGACTAATTCATCTTTTACATTCAATACAACCACCCACACAAAATGCACCTTTTTGAGATAATGATTCAATCGAATAAGGATTACTATTTTCTACTATACACTTTAAAGAGCTATTGATTCTCTACATAGAAATCACATGTCTCGTGAGGAAAAAGCTGTTTACCCCTTCAAAAAGTTGTATAAGTGGAAGTGGATTTGAGTAGCCGGGAATCCCCCCTGAAATAAAGGAGGAAACTCGCGTCGAAAGGAGAAACTAATCCATATAAAAATAAGTGTGATTTGCCACCGAGTAGCCCGGAAGTGCCCCTGAGACGAAGGGTACAACTCGCGTCGAAAAGTGTCTCATCCACATCATAAAAAGTGATGAAACTGAGTAACCGGGAATTACCCCTGAAACAAAGGGCATGACTCGTGTCAAAAGGTTAGTCACACCAGTTTTAGTAATTAAAAATTGGGGTCATACGTAGCTACCAATACTCGAGCATTGTGTATGAAAGTGTATGGATGAGAAGTTCTTTTTAGTGTTCTTTAGAAAATCTGATTTTCCATATTGACTTGATTTTCATTACTCAATCTTCACTTATGCACCTTGGGTTTGATTGTTTGAATATCGCTTATGAATCAGTCATCTTTCATGGTTAATGTAGTACTTTATTTATGTAAGCACGACCTTCTTAGTATGGTTCATGCACTTCATGTTCAATGATCAATTGCATTATCCTTACACTTGTCCCAAAGGGACTTGCATGAGTCTATATTTATTTATGCATGCTTGAGTGCCTGACTGCCCAATCCGTTTGATCATATCATACTTAAGTCCATAATTTGCTGTCTTTAGGATATACTTGTATATAACATGTTAAATAACCCATTGTCAATTGGTTTTTGGTACTTGACAATTTGGGGAAAATAACGTGCTTTTTAGCACTATGCACTTTGTGCATACTTAGTTTTCAGATTTTGCATATAGTTTCCTTATACTACATGTGCATATTTAGTTATACATATACCAAAAATTACAAAAAATGAGCACTTGCACTTATTTCACACATCTGCTGATTGCATATCAAATTCCAAACTTTTGCTTGGTTCTCAGTTCATACACCTTCCCTTCATGGGAAGTTAATTGTTGGGTTCATGCGCTCATATCTCATTCATTTTTGAAATCTTCATAATTGATCCTTGGTCTCCCATTTTTTTGATAATGCCAAAGGGGGAGAGCACTTTGAATAGTCACAATATATTGTCATCATCAAAAAGGGGGAGATTGTTGGGTTCTATGCGCCTCCTCGTTATCTTTGACAATGGTTTTGATGATTCTAATATATAGTGTGTTTTATGCTTAATGGCATCTTCGTGATAAACAAGCTAATATGATGATATCTTGTTTTGCAGGTAGAATTTCAATGGTTCTTCATGGATACATTTCTGATGTTGAATCATGCGTGCTGTGCATGAGACTGTTGGGTATTGGTTTGATAGTCTGTTGGTAAGACCATTTGATTACATTGGACTGCTAAGGCAGCTTTCAATTCTCCTTTGGATGGGTCGACCCCATGGGTCGACCCCTGGCTATTTGAGCCTTATGTATATATTCTTGATGTTAACTCTTGCATTGGTCTGTAAGAGTTCAGTTCTTCTTGGACTGCTTTTGTAGGTCATGATTGTTTAGATCATGTGGCTTTTGTGGATTGCATGGTTGTCTTTGATAACTGAATCTAACTTTATGGATTAAGCCTTGATTAAATTGTGTGAGCTGATGTGAGACCAATCATGTGAGAATTGCTTGAACATCTTCTTCTATAGATGCTTTTCTATAGGCTTGAGGTGAAATTTTGGTTAAAGTCATTTTCGGAACTGATTGTGTTATATGGTGATACAATGCTCAGACCCTGTTGATTGCATTGGGTGTTTAATATGTAACGACGTGATATAGTGGTTCACTCATATGTTGCTTTGCATTTTAATATGCGAACATGCAGGTTGAACACATGTCAATTACATATTTGATTTTAATGTGCATGTGGATAGTTTTCGATTGAAACTGAAATTTAGACTGAACATTGGATCCATGAGAGGAATGCATTTCACTTTACTCAAATGCATGCTTTTCACTTGGCTAAGTCAAGTTTTCATAAATGGGTTGAAAATGGGTTCTTCAAGTGCTTTGACTCATAACTCTCATGACTTGAATTTCTTGAAAGTGCAAGTTTCAAGATACCCACAAACCTTTGTAAACATGGTAAGAATTCATTTTAGTATATGTTTCCAAGTGGGTAAGTTGGGTTCAATTTATTTGGCTACTTAATTGTGTTTTGACAATGTGAGCTTCATGATACATCATGCTCAATTCGATTCCCATTCCTTCTTGCAAGATCTGGTTTGATCTATGTTTTTAAGACCCCTCATGTATGTCAATATGAGTTTTATGAACTCCCTTGATCAACCTTGATATATGTATTTGAATTGTGGAGCTTTCTATTGGTGTTATTGATGTATTTTCTGCTGTCAGGAAAAGTGTCGACCTAAGGGGTCGACACTTATTAACGGAGCCTCTGCCTTGCGTTGAAAGAAAAGACGCTGGCATAAAGTGTCGACTCATGGAGTCGACACTTTCACCAGGGTTCTGCTGTTTTGCTAAAGGCAGAACTCACGTGAAAAAGTGTCGACCTCAAGAGTCGACACTTTTCACCACGAATGTTATGTCTCTTCACAGGCCAGAACTCTTGGTGAAAAGTGTCGACCCCATAGGTCGACACTCGTATCTCGGTTTTGTTTTTATATATGTTCTGGCAGAACTCGTTGAGACGAGTGTCGACCCTAGAGGTCGACAGTTTCTCTGGTTCGTCCGGAACGAGTTTTCCGGATTGGTTTCGAAATACCCATATCAAGATCCGATTGTCTTGTCTTTTTACCCCAATAGCCTTAGGGTTTCCATACATCTATTGGGTGTTGATTTGAAGGGTTCTAACATGGGTATTGTAGTCTTTTGTGTGTTTTGTTCCTCTTGTATATGAAGGCTTTGATTTCCATCGTAAGAAACCCCTTGTGCTAACACTCTCTATTTGCTAGCAGGAAGGAAGAGGAGGGCGCCGCCCCACCTGGAGGAGGAAGAAGGAGAGGAGGAGACCGCCATCAAGAAGCTTCCATCTGCCGATCTGATACGTCTTCGAGCATAGCTGCTGAAGATAGCTTTTCCTTTGGCTTCTCCCACGAACGTTGCAAGCTTCCACTCTGCGGACCTATCGTTCGGCGCACCCCATCGTTCCTCTGGACGGATTTCATAGCAGATTTGAGGGGAGTATCTTCTTCTATCATTTCTATTCTTCATTTGAGCATAGATTATTCTTTGAGCTAAACGTTTGCTATTCTTGCAAGAAAAGGAAGAAAAAGGGCGGCCACAAGGTGGAGAGGAGAGGGCTTTGAAAGATTTATTAGTTCTTCCTCAGAGAGGACGACCGACTGCTACTACAAGCTGCGGATTAAACTCCCTCCAACCGGTGCTTCAAGGAAAACAATGAAATGGCCTTTCAAGAACAAAGGGGAAATATTCTTTATCCTCTATTCATCTCTTTATGATGTTCTTTCTGGGTTATAATCTGCTGTGAGCATTTATTGTAGATCTTTCTTATCTCTCTGAACATTGATATATCCGTGTGTGTGTACGGAGCTGCGTCTCCGTGTGGGATTCTTGTGCGGGGCGTGTTCCCCGACTGTGTGTGTGTGAGTGCTGCAGTGGCAGCATGTTGAGGCAAGGCCTCATGTCTGTATTGTTGCGGAAGCAGCGTGTGTGTGGTTGGGGTTCGTCCCCGTGTTGCTACGAAAGTAGCGTGTAGTGAAGCGTCACCCGGTTGGGTGAGGGGTGGACGTAGGGAGCCCGTCGTGATCCTGAACCACCTTAAAATCCCTGTGTCTTGTGTGATTGCCTGTGTGATTGTCATTTCTTCTATCTCCGTTCACAGGTACATTATATAGGTTTTTAACTCACCACACTGTCACACACTGCTACCTCCGTTATCCGTGTTGAGCGTAATTTCCTTGATTAGTTGCATTAACTATCCGTGTGAGATCGGGAAGTTTGAGAGAACATCTTAATCTCACTTGAAGTTTTTTTTAATCATTGTTGTTAATTATACATCTGTTAAGAAAGTTTTTAAAATCCACCATCTCGGCAAGGGGACAATTCAACCCCCCTTCTTGTCTGCCATCTCTCTGGGCAAACAACGTGAAAGACCGGATGCACATGCGACAGAGTAGGCGGAAGTGCAAGCCGATAAGCCACCTCGCCAGCCTTTTGCAAAATCTCGAAAGGCCCGATATATCTAGGACCAAGCTTGCCCTTCTCCCCGAATCGCATGACTCCCATGGAAGAGACACCTTTAGGAACACATGGTCCCCACTTCAACTTTTCTTAAACATATGAATTGAAATGACTGAGCTTTACAAAGCCTGTAACTCCATGGTAAAGCCAACCCGCTCAACAATCTGAAAATGGGGGAACGATTTCATACCACATGTAACTCAGAACTTCAAAACTAACTTGGTGAGGCACAGGACAAACCCATTGATGCAATTGGTGGGGAAGCCAGACTGACGATCAATGCTGAATGGACATTATCATTCATGGCAAAACTATCACTATGAACCACAACAGAACCCCCTTCTAAACTTTGATAAGCATTTTACAGCTAGTTGAGGAGCAATGTCATCAGTTTAAAGTATGCAAATGAGTATTTTTGCCTAGAATCCATGTCATCAACATAACGAGATATCTTAATAGGCATTAAATGTGTCAGAGACAGAAAATGTATGACCCTAGATATCATTTTCTTGAAGTCTAGAGCTGACAAATATCTTAACCAGACCTTGATGGTGTCCTGAACAGTCCTCTTTGCTGCAACTATGTCAGGTAGGATTGTTCATTTCTCACCATGCCTCTTGGAAGGTCAGTTTCAGGGTTTTCTCCCCCCCTTTTTTTCCATTTTCCTAAAATGGTTTAAGCTTGCTTGTCTTACTTCCTAATCCAGACATAAATGATCAGTTGACTTTCTTCTGTTCTGGAGAAGAAGCTTACACGTGTAATGCGCAAGCTGTGCTTTAGAGGCTTATTGAATATCATCTCACTTAAAATAGTTATAACCTACAACATATGCTACACCGTGTATGCTTTTAGTGTTTTTATAAGTTCAATTCTAAGATTCAACTTGTTATGTGACTTATAAACTAAAATGGCTCATCGCTCTGCATAATTAGTTATTCCAATTCCTTGCTCTGTACCTTGAAAAGGGGAGTGCTTAATAATGGATGGAACAGAAGATTATATATATTTTATCAATTCAGAAGGCCTAACTGACCTGAAGTTGGGGTACCCATGAGTAGATGATACCCCGCCCTCGGATCGATCTTGGAGAAGACTTTAGCAGATGACAACTGACCAAACAATTCTTCAATCCTTAGCAGAGGATACTTGTCCTTAATGGTGGCCTGATTAAGCTTGCGGTAATCAATGCACAGCCGCGTAGCCCCGTCTTTCTTCCGCATAAATAAGACTAGTGCTCCCCGTGGAGACACGCTAGGCCAAATTTAGGAGGTACGTTTCCTCTAGCAATATCCTTCCATTGATTTGACCTCTATAGTAGGGATCACAAGCTTGGTGTGGACTTATTTCCCAGTTGGTGTACTAACTACCATTTCCCCGAAGAATGTGGCTTGGGGTCTGTTCTTCGGTTGCTTAGCAAAACTAGTGGATATAAATGTGCGTGTAGCCCCCCGGGGGTCGAACAAAACCTTTGCGTAAACATTATCCACAATAAGTGTACCTTCAGTCACGGTAGGGGTATTGTCTGCTGCTTCTCGCATTAGTGCATAAACTCGCGCTATGTACTGAATCTTCTCCTGTGGTGGTACTAGCTTTTCTTGAGTCTTCTTAGGGTAGTCCCTCGCAAAATGTCCAGCATCGCCACATTCATAGCACTTGCCCTCTATCCTCCGGCACTCCTGTCCTGGATGGGTGCGCCTACAATGGATGTTGAATGGAGCCCCCGACCTGTTCTGTGGTACCGGCTCCTTACGTGCCACCTTTTCCTTCTCTTGCCTCCCTTCTGCCCGCCTAGGCCTTTTGCCCATCGTCTTCTGCTCCTTTGTGAACCTATACATAGGTATCCATTAGGACCAAACTTAATATGTCCCTTAAATCCTTATGGTTTCAATTGTTACCGGTAAGGGTTTGTTTAAAGTGGGTTATAAATATACTCTACCCTTTTTCCACTCTAGCCTATCTCCTCTTCTACTATTTGAAAAATTGGAATGGTTGTAACCATGGTTTGTGTAACGACCCGAGAATCCGATTACCGGGAAGGCCCGATAACCCGAGACTCGCACCGCCGCCTTCCGAGCCCCCTCGAACCACGAGGAAGAACCGCTGCACCTGAAAAGCAGGGAATGAGCGGAGGTTCTCAGTTGCCAGCTTGCCGGGCCGAGTGTTCACTTGGCATGTGGTACGTTTTACTGCTTTAGACTGTACTTTCTGTTGGACTGGACTCTGTTGTTGCTGTCGTTGTTCTTTCTTTCAGCATGTTATTGTTGGTTGTCCTGCTTTATTTCCTATTTCTTTGTGCCTCCACACTCCTTTTAGCCCTTCCGAGCCCTCCCGGCTCGTGGGCGGCGGTGCGAGTCTCGGGTTATCGGGCCTTCCCGGTAATCGGATTCTCGGGTCGTTACAGTTTGTCTCTCGTGCTCTGATATCACTTTGTAACGTCCTGAGATCCGATTCCCAATTTATGGGCATATATTTTTTATTCTTTTCTTCTATCAGACCTCGAGACATTACGTCGTACGTATCGCGGAAGCACAATTATATGAACATGCGTACATTCGCATGAGAGAGATAAACCACAATTGCAAGAAATGTATATATCATCTCAACCATTCATAATCCCAAAGAAAGTACATCTCCATTGTTCCAAATACACTCGAGTCCATACATATTTACCATTCCATAACTAACCATATAAGAGAGATAACATCCATAACCTACCCTGACAAAGGATGGACTTAAACTATTCCTCGGTCGCAGCCTCTTCCTCGACCTCCTTCACTATGTCTCCTGGAAATTTGAGTCACAAGGGGGATGAATGTGACGCTCAGTAGGCAGCCTAAATAAATCAGGGTAACTCACATTTATATAACCAAATCATATACATAATTTAGATGTTAATATTATCATAATCCATTCATTCACACTTGCTTAAAAATAATGGATTCAAAAGGGTAACAACCAAAGAGTACAAGAGGCCTATCAAAACCTTTCTAACAGCTTCCAAGGGACCCAATAGGTCAATCAAGAACTCATGAATAAATGGATGAAAGATGGAACACAACCGATCAAGTTTGAAGGATTTCGAAGCTGAATCTGCTACCTGACGGAAGTCGGTCGACCGAACTGGGCCATCGGTCGATCGAACTGTAACAAATTCCAGACTGGCCAACACTGGGAGATTCGGTCGACCGAAATTCTTAGGTCAGTCGACTGAACCCTGGATAATGAACTGATGCGTCAACACAGCCAGCCCGGTGCATCGACGCATCAGAATAAACAGTGCAGTGAAATCCCTATTTAATAGGTAGACTACTCATGCATGCACTAAATCCACAAGGAATGATTAATTTACACAATTTTCCTATTTTCATGAGTTACACATCTTACGTTATTTATAGAAACAAATAGCTGCCGTAAACATAGGAGGCCCACACACACTCACAAATGAACGAAAGAGTACTGCGTCGACCCGAGAGAAAACTCCCACCTAGACTCTTGTCGCCTGGGGTATTACATCTCACTGTTCCCGGGTTCTGTGGCATTACGTATCGCCATCCCACAGAACGAATAGTCGAATCATAGGATTTGAACAAGGGCATTACATCTCACTGTCCCCTGGGTTCTTTTACTTCCGCGGCGTTATGTCTCGCTGTCCCGCAGAAGGAACCGAAGTCCAACCTCACAAGATGCTGCTGTTTTCCATTCATAACATTCACATCATATTCACATTCACATTCACATTCACATTCACATTCACATTCACATTACATTAACAGTATCATACTTTTATCATAACATAAGCATGCTTCCATATGATTTTAATGGGCTAAACATACTCATAAGTTTACTGTTGTGGAACATAACATGATCAGGTTACCAACAAGAATTCCGTATAAAGGGAAGACATGTTTGATTCTAGGTTACACATGCATAGAAAATAATTCATAACTATATGTGCAGAATTTATGTGAGCACGAAATTTTTGCAGTAAGTTACTAACTTAGTCTTCGATCATTTTCTAATTTTTTTTAGATTTTTTTGAATTAAAATGACCTCTCAAAACTTTCTTATTCTTAGTTTCTGGAAACTGGGACAGGGCCATGGATGCATCGACCCAGCCAGTGGATGCCTCGATGCATCCAGCATTCTGAAGTTTGGAAACTGAGATAGGGCTCTGGATGCATCGCCCCAGCCAGTGGATGCCTCGATGCATCCCGCATTCTGAAGTCTGGAAACTGAGACAGGTTTAAAAGTGGATGCCTTGATGCATCCCGCATTCTGAAGTCTGGAAACTGAGACAGGGCCCTAGATGCAACGACCCAGCCAGTGGATGCCTCAATGCATCCAACATTCTGAAGTCTGGAAACTGAGACAGGGCCTTGGATGCATCGACCCAGCCAATGGATGCCTCGATGCATCCAGCATTCTAAAGAGACTACATCGATGCATGCAACGGCTGCGTTGACGTAGTGAGTGCGGGGACGCTATTTTTTGATAAAATCTCAAAGGAAACTCACGAAAGCCCATAGTTTGATGGAAATACCAGAAAATAAGCCTAGTAGTCGATCCTCCATACCCTTAGTCCCTTTTTAACGTATAGAGACTAATTCGAAAGTCATTCTAATGCTTCGTTGACCCTTAAGACTTGAGGTTAGGTGCCTACCTTTGAAATGTTAAACTGACGATCTGGGGATGAGATCCACACCCCAGATCCTCTTAAGCTTCTCCTTTCGACCCCGGCACTGCAGGATCATCCTTTGCGTGCCGGATCGTCCTCCCACGCACGATCAAGGTCCCACACTCTCTTCTCACTCGAGAAGGATGGAAGATGGTTGAAGAGAATGGTTCCTAAAGGCTTACTACCCATGAAACCTACCTCCTTATATAGATTTCTATCCTCCCAAGGGTCTTCCCACGTCCTACAACGCTCAGTCCAGCCCCCAAGGTCGCTGGTTGAAGACGAGTTAATGCCATGCACCTCTTCGATTTGTACAGATGTGACCCTTCATCTGCCTGGTCATAGATACGAGCGGGAGCACTTTTCTCTTGGGATTTGGGTTGGGACGTTTTCATATGAAATCAAGATCACTTCCAGATCTAACATTGGGACATGGTTTCATCGAGTTTCATCAATCCTAGCTCAAGTTATGATTTTCGCAAGATTAACAATTATTCTCCTGCGCTCCAATCGTGACCCTTCGGTAGCCCGAGATAATTCGGGTATAACTCTAGTATCCAGTCAGAATTTGGTCTCAACCTTATAGAAGTTGTAGCTAACATTCCATTCGAGATTATGGCCTTGGTTTTAGGTCATTTAATTATCCACAAACAAAGTTATGAATTTTTAATCATTTACATGCGAATTCCCTCAATAGTCACACCTCTTTGTGATAGTTGGTGGCAAGGGCTCAGAACCTTGGGTTCTGGTGCGAATTGGGTTTCCGTCTTAACATGAGAGTTCGGGTTAAGGGCCCAATCTTTCTAATGGACCTAGTTTCAACCCATTTGAATGACTATGGGTCAAGATATCCTTATTTCAACCGATGATAGTGTTTATTGTGACTGTTTCAACCTATTATCATAAACTCCCTCTTACCCCCTATTAGGCCTTGTATTCAGAAGCTATAATCTTCATCTAAGTTGTTCTTTACCCAATGGCCGTTGCATGGATTTTGGTTTCACCTAATTTCAACCTTTCTAGGTTAAGTTATGAATTCCCTAAAGAACCTTCAATAATCTATTTAGATTTCTGGTTTATTGCGTTAATGGGTCCAAATTGTACCCAATTGGTCTAGTGCCCAAATTGGTGGTTCTAACATCCTCTCCCTCTTAGGAATAATTTCATCCTTGAAATTAACTTGAAAAATTTTAAGGTTACTTACCGAATAGTTGAGGATATTCTCGGCGCATCTTGTCCTCCGGTTCCCATGTTGTTTCCTCAGAATGAGAATTATTCCATAACACCTTCACCAGTCGGATGGTTTTATTTCTCAACACATGTTCCTTCCAATCTATGATCTCACTGGGCTGCTCCACATAAGACAGATCTGCTCGAACCTCCAAGGGCTCGTACTCTATAACATGTGGGGCATCCGGGACATACTTCCTTGGCATAGAGACGTGAAAGACCGGATGCACTTGTGACAGAGCAGGCGGAAGTGCAAGCCGATAAGCCACCTCGCCAGCCTTTTACAAAATCTTGAAAGGCCCGATATATCTAGGACCAAGCTTCCCCTTCTCCCCGAATCGCATGACTCCCATGGGAGAGACACCTTTAGGAACACATGGTCCCCCCTTCAATTTTTCTTAAACGTATGAATTGAAACGACTGAGCTTTACAAAGCATGTAACTCCATGGTAAAGCCTACCCGCTCAACAATCTGAAAATGGGGGAATGATTTCATACCACATGCAACTCAGAACTTCAAAACTAACTTGGTGAGACACAGGGCAAACCCATTGATGCAAACGGTGGGGAAGCTAGACTGACGATCAATGCTGAATGGACATTATCATTCATGGCAAAACTATCACTATGAACCACAGTAGGACCCCCTTCTAAACTTTGATAAGCATTTTGTAGCTAGTTGAGATCCAAGGTCATTAGTTTAAAGTATGCAAATGAGTATTTTTGCCTAGAATCCATGGCATCAACATAACGAGATATCTTAATAGGCATTAAATGTGTCAAAGAAAGGAAAAGTATGACCCAAGATATCAATTTCTTGTAGTCTAGAGCAGATAAATATCTTAACTAGAAGTTGATGGCGTCTTGGACAGTCCTCTTTGTTGCAACTATGTCTGGCAGGATTGTTCATTTCTTACCATGCCCCTTGGAAGGTCAATTTCATGGTTTTCTCCCCCCCCCTTTTTTTCCATTTTCCTAAAATGATCTAAGCTTGCTTGTCTTACTTCCTAATCCAGACATAAATGATCAGTTGACCTTCTTCTATTCTGAAAAAAAGCTTACACGTGTAATGCGCAAGCTGTGCTTTAGAGGCTTATCGAATATCATCTCACTTAAAATAGTTGTAACCTACAACATATGCTACACCGTGTATGCTTTTAGTGTTTTTATCAGTTCAATTCTAAGATTCAACTTGTTATGTGACTTGTAAACTAAAATGGCTCATCACTCTGCATAATTAGTTATTCTAATTCCTTGCTCTGTACCTTGAAAAGGGGAGTGCTTAATAATGGATGGAACGGAAGATTATATATGTTTTATCAATTCAGAAGGCCTAACTGACCTGAAGTTGGGGTACTGATGAGTAGATGATACCCCGCCCTCGGATCGATCTTGGAGAAGACTTTAGCAGATGACAACTGACCAAATAATTCTTCAATCCTCGACAGAGGATACTTGTCGTTAATGGTGGCCTGATTAAGCTTGTGGTAATCAATGGACATCTGCATAGCCCCGTCTTTCTTCCGCACAAATAAGACTGGTGCTCCCCATGAAGACATGCTAGGCCATATTTAGGAGGTACGTTTCCCCTAGCAATATGCTTCCATGGATTTGACCTCTATAGTAGGGATCACAAGCTTGGTGTGGACTTATTTTCCGGTTGTTGTACTAACTACCATTTCCTCGAAGAATGTGGCTCGGGGTATGTTCTTCGGTTGCTTAGAAAAACTAGTGGATATAAATGTGTGTGTAGCCCCCCGGGGGTCGAACAAAACCTTCCCATAAACATTATCCACAAGAAGTGTACCTTCAGCCACGGTAGGGGTATTGTCTACCTCTTCTCGCATTAGTGCATAAACTTGCACACTCTTCTGAATCTTCTTCTGCGGTGGTACTGGCTTTTGCCGAGTCTTCTTAAGGCTGTCTCTCGTAAAATGTCTGGCCTCAATGCATTCATAGCACAAGCCCTCTGTCCTCTGGCACTCCTATCCCGGATGGGTGTGCCTACAATGGACGCAGAATGGAACCCTCGGCCTGTTCCTTGGTACCGGCTCCTGACGTGCCACCTTTTCCTTCTCTTGCCTCCCTTCTGCCCGCCTAGGCCTTTTGCCCATCGTCTTCTGCTCCTTGGTGAACCTATACATCGGAATCCATTAGGACCCAACTTAATATGTCCCTTAAATCCTTATGGTTTCAATTGTTACCGGTGAGGGTTTGTTTAAAATGGGTGATAAATGTACTCTACCCTTTTTCCACTCTAGCCTATCTCCTCTTTTACTATTTGGAAAATTGGAATGGTTGTAACCATGGTTTGTCTCTCGTGCTCTGATACCACTTTGTAACGTCCCGAGATCTGATTCCCAATTTATGGGCAAATATTTTTTTTCTTTTCTTCCATCGAACCTCGAGACATTACGTCGTATGTATCGCAGAAGCACGATTATATAAACATGCGTACATTCGTATGAGAGAGAGAGAAACCAAAATTACAAGAAATGCATATATCATCTCAACCATTCATAATCCAAAGAAAGAACATGTCCATTATTCCAAATACACTCGAGTCCATACATATTTACCATTCCATAACTAACCATATAGGAGAGATAACATCCATAGCCTACCCTGATAAAGGAAGGACTTAAACTATTCCTCGGCCGTAGTCGCTTCCTTGACCTCCTTCACGATGTCTCCTGAAAATTTGAGTCACAAGGGGGAAGAGTGTGACGCTCAGTAGGCAGCCTAAACAAATCGGGGTAACTTGCATTTCGATAACCAAATCATATACATAATTCAGATGTTAATATTATCATAATCCATTTATTCACACTTGCTTAAAAACAATGGATTCAAAAGGGTAACAACCAAAGAGGCAAAGAGTACAAGAGGCCTATCAAAACCTTTCTAACAGCTTCCAGGGGACCCAATAGGTTAATAAAAAACTCAGGAATAAATGGATAAATGATGGAACACAAAGGATCAAGTTTGAAGGATTTCAAAGCTGAATCTGCTACCTGACGGAAGTCGGTCGACCGAACTGGGCTGTCGGTCGACCGAGCTGTAACAAATTCCTGACCGGCCAATGCTGGGAGATTCGATCGACTGAAATTCTCAGGTCGGTCGACCGAACCCTGGATAATGAACTGCTGCGTCGATGCAGCCAGCCCGGTGCGTCGACGCAGCAGAAGAAACAGTGTAGTGAAATCCCTATTTAATAGGTAGACTACTGATGCATGCACTAAATCCACAAGGAATGATACACAATTTTCATATTTTCATGAGCTACACATCTTACGTTATTCATGGAAACAAACTGCTGTCGCAAACATAGGAGGCCCACACACACTCACAAACGAACGAAAGAGTACTACGCAAACCCGAGAGCGAACTCCCACCTAGACTCACGGGGCGTTACATCTCGCTGTCCCCCGGGTTCTATGGCGTTACATATCACCGTCCCACAGATAGAACAGTCGAATCATAGGATTTCAACCAGGGCGTTATGTCTCGCTGTCCCCTGGGTTCTTTTACTTCCGCAACGTTACGTCTCGCTGTCCCTTAGAAGGGACCGAAGTCCAACCTCACAGAATGCTGCTATTTTCCATTTATAACATTCACATCGTATTCACATTCACATTCACATTCATATTACATTACTAGTATCATACTTTTATTATAATAGAAGCATGCTTCCATATGGTTTTAATGGGCTAAACATACTCATAAGTTTATTGTTGTGGAACATAACATGATCAGGTTACCAACGAGAATTCCGTATAAAGGGAAGACAGGTTTATTTCTAGGTTACACATGCGTAGAAAAAAATCCATAACTACATGTTCAGATTTATGTGAGCATCAAATTTTTACAGTAAGTTACTAACTTAGTCTTCCTTCATTTTCTAATTTTTCTGATTTTTCTGAATTAAAATGGCCTCTCAAAACTTTCTTATTCTTAGTTTTTGGAAACTGGGACAGGGCCCTGGATGCATTGAACCATCTAGTGGATGCCTCAATGCATCTAGCATTCTGAAGTCTGGAAACTGAGACAGGGCCCTGGATGCATCGACCCAGCCAGTGGATGCCTCGATGCATCCAGCATTCTGAAGTCTGGAAACTGAGACAGGTTTAAAAGTGGATGCCTCGATGCATCCAACATTCTAAAGTCTGGAAACTGAGACAGGGCCCTGGATGCATCGACCCAGCCAGTGGATGCCTCGATGCATCCATCATTCTGAAGAGACTACATCGATGCATCCATGGGCTGCGTCGACTCAGTTAGTGCATGGACCCTATTTTTTGATAAAATCACAAGGGAAACTCACGAAAGCACATAATTTGATGAAAAAACTAGAAAATAAGCATAGTAGTCGATCCTCCATACCCCTAGTCCCTTTTTAACGTATAGAGACTAATTCAAAAATCATTCTAATGCTTCGTTGACCCCTAAGACTTGAGGTTGGGTACCTACCGTCGAAATGTTAAATCGACGATCCGGGGACGAGATCCACACCCCAGATCCTCTTAATCTTCTCCTTTCGACCCCTGCACTGCAGGATCGTCCTCCGCGCACCGAATCATCCTCCCACGCACGATCAAGGTCCCACACTCTCTTCTCACGCAAGAAGGATGGAAGATGGTTGAAGAGAATGGTTGCTAAAGGCTTACTACCCATGAAACCTACCTCCTTGTATAGATTTCTAGCCTCCCAGGGGTCTTCCCACATCCTACAAGGCTCAGTCCAGCCCCCAAGGTCGCTGGTTGAAGAGGAGTTAATGCCATACACCTCTTCGGTTTGAACAGATGTGACCCTTCGTCTGCCTGGTCATAGATTCGAGCGGGCGTACTTTTCTCTTGGGATTTGGGTTAAGACGTCTTCAGATGAAATCAAGAGGACTTCTAGATTTAATGTTGGGATATGATTTCATCGAGTTTCGTAAATCCTAGCTCAAGTTATGAATTTTCCAATATTAACATTTATTCTCCGTGCTCCAATCGTGACCCTTCGGTAGCCCGAGATAATTCGGGTATAACTCTAGTATCCCGTCAGAATTTGGCCTCGACCTTAACATTGAAGTTGTAGCTAACATCCCATTTGAGATTATGGCCTTAGGTTTAGATCATTTAATTATCTACAAATGAAGTTATAAATTTTTAATCATTTACATGTGAATTCCCTCAACAGTCACACCTCTCTATGACAATTGGTGGCAAGGGCTCAGAACCTCGAGTTCTGGTGCGAATTGGGGTTCCATCTTAACATGAGAGTTCGGGTTAAGGGCCCAATATTTCTAATGGACCTGGTTTCAGCCCATTTGGGTGACTATGGGTCAAGATATCCTTATTTCAACCGGTGATAGTGTTTATTGTGACTGTTTCGACCTATTATCATAAAGTCCCTCTTACCCCCTATTAGGCCTTTTATTCAGAAGTTATAATCTTCATCTAAGTTGTTCTTTACCCAATGGCCATTGCATGGATTTTGGTTTCACCTAATTCTAACCTTCCTAGGTTAAGTTATGAATTCTCTAAAGAACCTTCAATAATCTATTTAGATTTTTGGTTTATTACGTTAATGGGTCCGAATTGTACTCAATTGGGCCAGTGCCCAAATTGGTGGTTCTAACAATTAACCAATGTACTATACAACGAATCCTTGTTGATAATGGAAGTGGCCCTGATGTAATTTCTTATGACTGCCTTGTGCTCATCAGTGTGGATCTGTCACGAATAACATCGTTGCACATACCCCTATACGGCTTCTCCGGCGCAACCGTCCTCCCTAAAGGACATATGTCCTTGCCGATCACGTTTGGGGTTGCCCCCAGAGACGTTGCGTTCCTGGCAGACTTCACGGTCGTGCGCGGAATGATCGGGTGCAACGCCATAATAGGCAAGGGCATCCTCAGCACCCTAAGGGGTGTCCCCTCGTCCTACCATCAAAAATTGAAGTTCCCTACCCCCCACAGACTAGGGGAGATCTGAGGTGACCAAGGGGAGTCATGGAGGTGCTAGTTGATCTCCACCAAAGAAAGGCAAGCCGAGGAGGCTCCCCCTGAGAAGAAGGTAAGGACAAAGGACCATGGACCCAGCTGGAGCACTCCAACTGAAGACCTTTCCCTCATTCAGGTGGGGGAAGATCCAAGCAGAACACTCTGCATCGGTGCTATGCTATACGAGCAAGAGAAGGAAGACTATAGGAGCTTCATGATAAGAAATCAGGATGTGTTCGCCTGGTCCGAGGACAAACTCCCTGAGATCCCATCGGAAATAAGAACCCACAAGCTGAGGCTAGATCTGAGCTGCCACCCGGTTCAACAATGCAAGAGGCATTGCATCCCCGAGCGATAGGTGATCAAAAAAGAGCAAGTGGGTGAGAAGCTATGCTTGGCACTCCTACGGCCTACCCAGTACCCAAACTTATTGCTAGTGTGGTCTTAGTCCCCAAGAGTAATGGGAAGTGGCGTATGTGCGTAGAGTAGACTACATGGATCTCAACAAAGCCACCCCGAAGGATAGCTTTCCTATGCCATGGATCGACCAACTGGTTGACGCCATGATCGGGCATGAGATGCTAAGCTTCCTGGATGCATATTCTGGGTAGCACCAGATCAGCATGCACGAGCTTGACAAGGATAAAATTGCATTCGTCACTGACCATGGGCTTTACTGCTATACGCGTATGCCCTTTGGGTTGAAGAATGCTGGAGCTACGTATCAACGCCTTATCAATCATATGTTCGATGCTCAGATCGGCCGCAACATGGAGGTCTACATCGATGACATGCTCGTCAAAAGTCTCCGAGCAACCGAGCACTTGGAGGACCTAGCAGAGACATTTGCAATGCTCCGAAAGTATAACATGAAGCTCAGCCCAAGCAAGTGTGTGTTCGGAGTCAGGTCGGGTAAGTTCCTCGGTTTCCTTGTGACCCACCGTGGAATTGAAGCAAATCCCGACCAAATTTGAGCGGTGCTAGAGATGAAGCGGCCAGAACAGGTAAAGGATGTACAGTGCCTCACTGGTCGGGTGGTTGCCCTTACTCGGTTCCTATCTAGGGCTGCGAAGCGATGCCTCCCCTTCTTCCGACTCATCAAGCAGGCCAATAAGTCACTGAAGAAGAAGGGGTGAGTTGACTAGGATCAGGAGTGCGAGCAAGCTTTTGAAAAGCTTAAGCGGTATTTATCCTCGCCCCCCGTACTCTCCAAGTCCCTAGATGGAGAACAATTACTCTTATACTTGTCCGTGACACTGAGCATGCTGAGTGCCGTGCTCACTCGGGAGGAAGACAAAGTTATGAAGCCAGTATATTATGTAAGTCGAGCACTCTAGGGCCCTGAGTTCCGGTACTCGCAGACGGAGAAGTTCTCATTAGTCCTGGTCACGGCCGCATGAAAGCTGTGACCATATTTTCTCTCCCATCCGATTGCGATCCTCACTGACCGGCCCTTACGCCAAATCCTCCAAAATCCACATGCGTCGGGGAGGCTCATTAAGTGGGCAATCGAGCTAGGAGAATTCAACATCAATTTTTGCCCAAGGATGGTGATCAAAGCCCAGGCACTGGCAAATTTCATCGTTGAATGTACGCTGCTAGATGATGGATCGCCCGAGTAGTCCTCAGGACCGGCGTGAGAACTTTATGTGAACGGCTCATCTTGCGCCAGTAGCTGTGGAGCGGGCTTGGTCTTATTATCGCTAGAAGGGGTGGAGTTACAATATGCCATGCGGTTCAACTTTCCAACCACCAACGACGTGGCTGAGTAAGAAGCTTTGCTCTCCGGTCTCCGCATGGCGAAACAACTCGGAGCAACCAACCTTCAGGTTTATAGTCACCCCATTTCACAAGATCCTCGAATTTCGCTGTGTAGCCTTTTACCTCCCTGCGAGGAGTGGGCATTGTTGGATTGTATCTTTTTGACCTTTGAACTGGGGACTGTGTGACTTGGCCGGGCTTCTTCTCCACACCCCGAGCGTGGAGGTATGCGACTACTCCTTCCTTGGTTTAGCTTGCTCATTTAGTATAGTTTCTTGACGCCGCTGCTTGTGAGATCATAGGCATCTAGCTTGCTTATTTATTTATATCACTGCTGCGGTGAGAGAGTGTGACCGTCCCGTGACTCATCCGAATTGCGAGTGTGGAGTGACCACTCTAGACCCTGCCGGTTTCTCAACCGTGTGGATCGGCGCGCTTCCCTCTCTTGGGACACCTATGAGCTATAGATTCTTGTTGACTGGCGTAATTTCCTTCTTAGGAACCTTAGGTGTCGAGTCTACGCCTTTCAATCTATTGCAAAGTTGTTGGTCTTAGATGCCCATTTAGTTGCGTCTTCACATAGAGTCCTAGCTTGCATAGCGTCTCGCATCAATTTTGGTATTAGAGCTTTGGGAACCAATTTGTTCTATCAAATTAGGGTCCTAGGTAATTTGAGTCTTTAGGTTGTCTAGGGTGCGATTAAGTCCTTAGGTAAGTCTAGGGCTGCATATCATTCCCCTATTCAGTATATAAAAAGGTGTTGCCAGAATGATAGGTTACTCCTATCGGGAAGGTAGCACACTTGCGTGAGAGGATCTTCGGATCCCCATCTCTGCCGTGTACCAGATATTGGTTAGGCCTAGGTTCTTCTTTTTTTTCCTGTAGGTGTCTCATACAAATTGCATTTATCTCCATCACCATTTTGAGTCGTGTCTAGTCCTACCCCTTAGTTGTCTTGCATGTCCACCCCATAGGTCCCACTCCAAAACTTCCCATGACTTTCAAGTCCCCCAGGCGATATGATTGGTTATATAGTGGGAAAAGAGATACACCCATGGGCTTGGGAACCACCCCCTCCCGTTCCTTAGGCTCGAAGCCCCTACCTTTGATGGTTCCAATGTCCCGAGTGACTACCTCGATTGGGAAGTCGCCATGGATAGATATTTTGATTGTTACCCCATGTCTGATGCCATGAGAGTCTCTTTTGCCAAGGAAAGGCTTTGGTTATAAAGCCAAGGATAAGTGGAGACACATTGAGAGCTTGAGAGACATTAGGCGGCAAAGGTCCATTGAGACATGGTACGACATGAAACATGAACTTAGACGGACCTACCTACCCCACCCTGTCACCTCCCACCGAGTAGATCAAAGTCGGAGGCGAAAGGTTCCACCTGTGTATGAGTCTAGGTTCGAGACTAAGTCTCATGATTATCAGCAAGTCTCTCTGAATGCCTCTATCCTGAGGGATCTCCCCCTCACCAAACTCCTGTAAATTTTTAGGGATAAACTAGAAAGGATGCACACTCCCATTGGACCGTCGACTTCCCCTTGCCCACCTCCGAGTCAGAACGGAGTCGTGCCTACACATATGGAGGTCGAGGCCAACACTCTCGGCCCGAGACCCTCGACAGAGAGCCAGGGACCCCTCCACATCATGGAGGACTCCCTTTCCCCTCCCGAGAGAGGTGCTTTGCCCCTCGACCCTCATCTTGGTCCATCCTTGCCTCCCTAGGGCGAACTTGTCATTGGGGAGCCTTTAACTAGCTGGTTAAGGAAGGGCCTAAGTCTAGATGCTCCGATCCCTTGCTACCCATCCATGGAACTAGCACTCCCAGTAGTACCCATTAACTCCTTTCACACCCCTTTCCAGTCCTTCTGCTTTGTGGAGAATGTGAAGGACTTTCTTAGGAGTTTAGATTACCAATGGGAGTTGACATGTATGTTGGCCTTAGGGTCTGACCAACCCTATAGTCATAGCTTCATACTCCCTGCTTTGGGGTCTATTACATTGGTGTACACCATAGGTCATATCACCTCCGAGGTCCTTTTGTTCTTTCCCATACCTGATGAGCTTGACCTTGTTCCATCTTATGGTATTACTGTCCCAAGGGAGGAACGTTTCCTTCCTCATGAGCCCCTTGCCCCATCTATTAGAGTGCCTGAAGGTGACCATCTGCACCTTGGCGAATGTCGAACATGGGCAAGTATAGTGAAGGAACATGTCAGGTAGACTCATCATTTCATTGAACCTTTCGATCCCCTCGCTAGTGAGCCTCTCGATCCATTTTCTCCCCTTCACTTTGTCGAGGAGGTCCATCACCACACCCTCTCCACACATGCTAGTCAACATCTCACCCTACATGCATCCACACCCCAGAGCTTGGAAGGAAAGGAACACCGGTCTTTCTCGCATGCATCATCATGTCCACAGTCATATAGGGGTTACATAGTGAGTGAGTTTGGACATACTGGTCCCCCAGAGTCTACCCCATTTAGTAAGACACCTGTGCATGATAGGTACAACTTTGGTTGTCCAGGTCCTCCCCACGTTGTCCGATCAGGTAGGCGTCATGGACATGCTAGGTCTATGTTTGGATGTCCATGACCACCACTGCATTCGCGTAGGTATGAGTCCACACAGCTATTTCAGAGTCTGCATCATCATCACCACCTTGAGTCCAGCAACGCGCGATATAAAGAATTGGATAATGCTCATAGACACCCCCGCGAGTTCCCGGAGGGAGATTATGTCATGATCCGGGTCAGACCGGAACGGTTTCCTTCTGGAGCCGTGAAGAAACTACATGCTCGTGGTGCTAGCCCATTGTTGGGTCCCACCATCAATGACACCCAAGAGGGGGGGTGAATTGGGTGATTATAAATTTTAAGGAAACTCTTTCCCTTTTTAACAAGTGTAAAGAAACAACAATTAAATCATCAAATATGTTCAACAGTAAGTTAGATAACAGCTTACACTAATCCTCACACTAGATGATAAGATGAATGCAGCGAGGTGGAGTAAATTCCTTTCAACAAGATTAAGGAAGTTGATCAAGCCAAGAACCAGATTCTCTCAATCTCACCATTCCCACACGATCATATAAAAGGATTCAACAAACACACCAAGCCAATGCGCAAAACAAACCACAATACACAGGGATTTTAAGGTGGTTCGGGACCACGACGGGCTCCCTACGTCCACCCCTCACCAAACTAGGTGAGACTTCACTTGGGGACAAATCCCCAAACGGAGATGACGCTCCAACCACACACACAGGATGACACCTGCACACACGCACACAAGGACGTGCCCTAATGCACACACACACACACACACACACACACACGCACGGAGACGAAGTCTCCAACATGATCCAACAAGCGGATCAACAAAACGCACATGCTGCGACAAGTGCAGCAAACCTCACACACACGTAGATCTAGGAAGACCTACGCACACACATGAATCCAATACGACACACACAAATGACCACGGATCAACAATGATCCACACACACACAAGTATGCAGTTTAAGAGATACAAATCTGAACTTTAAAACACAATAAGACTCAGTTTAGAAAAACTCCTGATTTGGCTCCCCTTTGAATGTAGGTTGTTGATCTTGAATGTGGCTTCAATCTCCACTTGATCAAAGCTTTAATCCGGGTTTACTTGGCTCTTCCTTTCCTTGGACAGCACCCTCTTGATCTCCCTTGGATCTCTCTTGACTCCCCTTAGATCGTTCTTGAAGGATGATGAAGGATTCTTGCACAAATGATGTTGTAGCTTGATTCTCTATGCAACTTCTGGTTGGGGATCGATTGGAAACTTGTTTGCAGCTTGTTCCCTTCACTTTCACGCTCAATACATGGTGGAAGAAGCCCTGGAGCTGCTGCCTACGACCTGCACACACAAGGATAGGGAGGAATTTGAAATTTCAGATCTAGCAAGTCCCTTCTTAGGGTTTACAACCCAATAAGATGTATATATGTGCTTAGGACGGTCAAGAGACAGCCTAGGGACCAGATCCACACTTTGTGGAGTGATTTATGGAAGTTGGACTCGGATTAAAAGATTTTAGGGGCAAGAAAATGGTGGTCAAACATGGTGGCTGGACGTCCAATCGGAAGGGGTCGACCCCAGGGTCGACCCTCGAGCTCACAGAACCTGATTTATGGTTCTGGGTTACAGGGGTCGACCCTCGTGCTTCCAGATCCCAAACGGAACCATATTTGTGGTTCTGGTTTACAGGGGTCGACCCTTTCAGGCAGATTACATAATCTTGGTTCTGTTTTGAGCAGAACCTGTGAGGGTCGACCATGGGTCGACCCCTTCTAGTTAGGGCCTAAAAATGAGCTAAAACCTACATCAAATCAATGGGAAACAATTGATTAAATGTTACCAAAGTCCCATGAAGATCAACCATGATTTTTCATCCTGAAAAATATGATAAAGCAAAATGTTAGATCAACATCAAAATATATGGGTCATGCATTAAAATATGAAGCTAGTTTTGAGACCAAGACCCAAATGACATGACATATGATTACGAAAGCATTAGCATGAGGCATATAAGAATCCCCATGAAAGATCTATATGAAAGCACTTGAGAACCAATTTTTCAACTCAAGATTATAAGAGTATCACCATGGATTCCAATATAAATTCTTACCTTGAATTCATCACAATGTGGGAAACATTAACCTGCACTTCCTGGGAATTTAGTAGCAAGTTAATATTAAACTAATGAATCTGAAGATCCCGACTTCAACCCAATTCTCCCACAAACCAATTCAAAGCATTTAAGCCATATGATCAGAATGACTAGGAGCCATCACTCATGCATTCATGATATACAAGAACCAGAGGAAATCCTCAACAGAGCATGTAATGAAATGGCTATGCATTTACACAACACAAGGCCATGTAATCAATTTCATATCCATAAGGACTCAACCATTCCACTGAGAAGCATAGTCTTCACATGAAACCTCCAAAGACTAATGAGCAGCTTGCATGATTCAAAATCAGTCAACTTAGTAGAGCAACCTGCAAGATAATATAGCAACATGTGAGTTCGTTTATCATGAAGATGTTTTCCACTGATCAAGCACATAATATGTCACATAGTTTAGTTATCATCAAAGCCATAGCTCACAATCTCCATCACACATGAAGTTTAGTTATCATCAAAACCATCAAAATCATAGCTCAACACCCATTTAGAGTCTTGAGGCGAGTTGGATCTAATGCATATGTTGTAGACTTGCTAGAAGACTATGATATTAGCTCCACATTCAACATCTCAGATCTAGTTGGATATAGGGACCCAACAGTGATCCCTAGTGAGTTGTTTGGGCCTTCTCCACCCCTTGTGAGTGAGCCCTCCCCTGAGAGTCCACTTCCAACCCCGTCACCTCAGCAGCGTGAGCGGATAGTCTATACTGGATGAACAGCTGACTACCACTAGGAGTGGCGCATATCACCGCTACTTGGTGCGTTGGAGAGGATGGCCCGCGTCTGATGATGCATGGATCACCCGGGCAGAGCTGGAGAGGTTAGATCCAGACTAGTTGGAGCGGTACCTGAGGGACGGAGACCCTTACTCGACGGGGTCAAGTTCTTCCCGCCCGGGGAGAATTGGTGAGGACACCTGAGCCACATATCGGCGTGATGCAGCCGAGCGACATTACAGGATGCGTAGCGCCGTTCGGGACTTATAGAGTTCGCTATGGCTTGGAGATGACATGGAGAGCTAGCTTGGAGCTCATAGTCCTTTATTTCTTTCATATTGGACCTTTGTAGGCCGAGCTGTGGCCAGTTGGACTTATTTAGCTTCATTTTGTATCCATTAGGCTATGGAAGGACTAGTGGGCCACCTTTGGTTCACTCTCTAGGGCCCAATTAGGCTGGGCGCCCATGGGTGAGCCCACCTTGGGCCATCCCTCCTTATCCACTACCCAGACCCATTAGCCCCAGATCCATTAGGGTTAGGAGGAGGTGGGCGCATCCCACCTTCCCACCTCCCAAGGAGGTGCGCACCCCCTTCCTTCTCCTATCTTTTAGGAGATCATTTATTTCCCTTCCTTATTAAGTAGGCCACTTCAAATTAAATTGGATTCTCTTTGTATTTATTTTAGGAAAATTAATTAGGTTTTACCCTCCCCCTTATATATACCCTTGTATTATTATTGGAGAAGTTAATGAAATGAAGAAAAATTTGAGAGAGTTGTTGGAGAGGCTGCAGCCCTCTTGCTCCCTCCTAGGTGGGTGCGACTCCCACCTCTCTCCATCTTCCTCTCCCTCTAGGATGCGATGCCAAGCCCCCCTTTTTGCAGGTTCTTGCTGCTCCAACTGCTGGGAGGTGATCTCCCCTACCTCTCCTCAAGTCTGGAGTTCAGAGACCATGGATGTGCTGCAAGCTTGGAGGAGAAGACCACTGCTGTCCTGTGCCCATCTCTGGTTGTCTATCTGCAGGATTGAGCCCGGAAGATCAGGTTGGTACGCCCCATTCCCGTCCTCAGACCACATCCACCCCTTCAGAGATTTTGTTCTTCCACATATTCCCCACGCATCCTGAAAATCCCATGCCCTAACTCATCTTTTAGCAAACGTTGTCTTCAGAAGCCTTTTCTCTATGCAGGCTACCTCTGTGCAGATCTGCAGAGACTAAAACCCTGAAGACCGGGTTGGTACAACTTCTCCCCGTCCTTTGATCGTCTCCACCTCTTATTCACTTTTTTCCCTCTACCTCTCCCCCACACCTCCTCAAAATCCCATGCCAAAATTCATTTTGTGCACAAAATTCCCTTCATACTCATTTGGGTCGCGGAGACTATCCCTGTGAAGTCCTGCCGAGATAGTCCCAAAACACTTCCAAAGGGACGTACCCAAAACTGATAAGTACAATATGAAGTGATCTAGAAGGGGAGGGGATGAATAGATCACTGTTTTCGTAGATTTAAAAAATTATTGCAGAGTATATTGCTAAACGGAGCTAACCTCGAGCTCTGACTATCGTAAAAGATGCAGTGCAGTTAATAGCTCAAGCAAATAGAAGGCATACCACAATATTATCACGATCAATCACACAAGGGCTCAGAGGATTTTAAGGTGGTTCGGTCCTTCAGACCTACAT
Source organism: Amorphophallus konjac (assembly GCA_022559845.1). Taxonomy (NCBI): domain Eukaryota; kingdom Viridiplantae; phylum Streptophyta; class Magnoliopsida; order Alismatales; family Araceae; genus Amorphophallus; species Amorphophallus konjac. The sequence goes on along the minus strand of CM040126.1, from coordinate 130,274,996 downwards.
CCACCCCACACTCAACCTGAGTGTGGCTTCACTAAAGGCTGGGCAACACAGCTTGCCAAACAACTGCTGATACACAGCTTCCCAGGAGAACAACCTCTCCTCTTCCTCCTACCCGGAGGGAACCTCTAGCGATCAGCAGTCACTAGAACCCAGAGACTCACGTCTCTCTTCCTCTTTACCAAGAGGGAAACCCCACTAGTAGCAGCCCTGCTACTAGTGAACCAGAGGTCGAAGACCCCTCTTCCTCCCAACCCGGAGGGTACCTACAAGCAGCTCACCTGCTGCTTGCAAACCGGAGATTGACTCTCCCTACTCCTGATCTCACAGGAGGACCCCGACCTCAGTCCAGAGGATCGGAAACACAAACAATAACGGTTGAAGAAAGATAAGAACAAGAAATGAAAAATACGAACGAAGGAAATCAAATGCCAGACAATGGAAACAATGTAGCTCAATATAGAGCAATAGACTTCGGATTTGATCCGCAAGTCAGAACAATTCTTCTGAACACTCTTCTGCTCTCTTTCTATTTCTCTCTGCTATTCTTTCTTCTTTCTTTTCTTTTTCCTGGATCGAAGGGCTCTCTGTTTCCCTGTTTTCTTCTATGCCTCTCTACTTCGATCACCTTCATCTGAGGACGAAGGATTCTATTTATAGCATCAACAGCAGATGGATAGGGCATGAAACGCGTGTGCCTCCCACGCTCGATCCAGAAGTATCCTGTCACGTGCCTTTATCAAATTGGTTCCTCTTGTCTCGGATCACGTGCAGCCCTGGAGTGTGGAATGTTCTTCCTCGGACCTGTAATGAGATTAAGTCCATTAATACGCTGCATGGCTATTAAAACCAAAACTGCATGAGGTATAGTAACAACAACACGACGTGACTATTTCTCGAGATGACATAAGAACGACACGAGAAACTCTGTAACAGATCAGATATACAGAAGATAATGACACGAGGTGAGGTTATAAGCAAGAGAGACACGAGGTTACGAATGCAAAAACAACACGAGGACAATACGGGCTTACGACAGAAACCGACATGAAGACTAAAGCGAGAGACCAACATGAGGACAGAGTATAAGGAAACGACTCGAGGTGAAAACAACACGAAGTGAAGTTAGACACGAAGTAAAAAGCAACGACACGAAGTATAGTGGTGACAAACACACACTACACAGAAAAACGACACGAAATAAAAATAATGCTAAGTGAAAACAGTAATCGACACGCGGTGAGAACAACACGAGGATAGTGAGAACAGCACGAGATGAAAGCAACACAGGCTGATAACGACACAAAGTCGAAACAGTAAATGACACGGGATAACACTGCACGAGGTAAAACGACACGAAGACTTAATAATAAAAACGACACGAGGTGGCAATAAAGAGAACGACATGAAAACAACATGGACTGCAACCGAAACCGACACGAAGTCAAACAGTACAACACGAGGTGTTGTAACCAAGACGAAGTGCCAATCAATCACGAAGACAGTATGCAAAGAAACGACTCGAAGTGAGATGAGAACAGAATGAAACAAAGAAGACGACACGGAGTGCATAAAACCAACACGAAGACGTGGACTATAGTAACCGTCACGAAGTGTGGTTACTAAGCAGGAATCGACACGAGGTCTACAGAAAAACTACTCGAAGTTCATCAGAACTTTTAGAGCAGCTTCAGGAACACGACACGAAGTCATGAGAAGAGAAAAACAATCACGAAGTGAAACGAACACTTGAACTTAGACTGACTTAGAGACTCAGCGAAAGGACTCGAAGACAGGAATACAAAGATGACATGGAAACAACACAGTAATCAAAGACTGCACGAGGTGAACGACAACACTCAAACAGACGACAACATGGCTAACTCGACACGAGGTGAAAACGCGAAGCAAGAACTACATGATGTTTGAGGAAAAACAGCACGAAGACAGAACATGAACGAACACACGAAGTGTTACCTCTTAGCAGTTATTTCATATAAAACCATGGATAACTCAAGTGCAAGATATCTGATCAAAAATAACAAGAACAATTAACATAGTGTTGCTCATCATCAAAATACTTAGGGAAGACACACAATCCAACAATCTCCCCCTTTTTGATGATGGCAACACTATATTAAGTATGAGAGATAAGTTCAAAAGAGATCAATTCAGGATATTTAATGCAGACAACTTAAAGCATACTTGCTTCCTTACTTCCCTTGATGAAACCTGAACACTCCCCCTCACCTGAACACTCCCCCTCACTCCCCCTGAACACAGCAACAGTTTACCAACAGTTTACCTCAGACTTGATAACTAACTCCCCCTCAACTCAATTCTCTCCCCCTTTGACATCATCAAAACTAGGGTCAAATCTGAAGATACAGAGAAGGGAAAATTGCTGACTATAGAGAGAAAACAGGACAGAGTAAGGCAGATAAATGGAGACTATTGAGATGTTTAGTCAATTAAGAAAGCCATTAATTTTATGTGAGGATTTTTGAGGAACAGTTAGTCAGACTGTGCAAAAACTGTGAATAAGGATTTGCTCCATACACAGAACCAGATTCTAAGCAAGTGAGGTACAAGATACCAGTTTGATCAAAATAAGTCTTTACTGAGAGAGTATTATGTAAGACAGCCAGAAGACAATGACCTGTGGTATTGAGAACAAACAAATCAAAAGCTATACTTCAAGTGAGCAGGATCTTTAAAAATGGTCAAGATCAGAGATAAGTCTGTCAAGTACACCTTTGACATTAGGGAGACACCTTGTTTAGAGGCAAGAATCCCCAGTTACTCGGTGGCAGGACCACATTACCCCTTCTGATAAGAAGACAGAGATAGTATTCTAGCTGGTGTTGACATTAAGGTGACACCTTTATCTGAGGCCAGACACCCCAGTTACTAACCAGATATGTACCATAGCTCTGTATGATCAAGACAACTATTAAGACCAGATGATTACTGCCATCTCATGACATGGGAAGCTTTCACTTCATTGATGAAAATCCCAGTTTCTCAATGAGCAGTTAACAAAGTTGATAACCCTTTTATGAATTTTGTTTTTATTTACCAGCTCTTAAAACCTTGTTAATGAAGCTTGAGTCCGTTTGAGAACAATACACCAGATCCAAGGTGATTCAGACTAAAGCACAAAATACCTCATTTTGGACTCACCATTGACTAAGTAGGTATGCTGTACTGACTAGATCAGAAGACAGTTACAGTGTATGAAGATTAATCTTGAATTCAGATTTTGATCTCAGTGGGACTAACAGCTGAAATTCCAACAAGAAATTAGATGAACAGCCTTAAAGAGTAAAGCATCCAACATTTTCTTTTATACACCTAATCAACCTGATTCTCTTATGATGTCAGCAAAATGTCGTTCGGAGTATGTTCAAATTAGGTCAAAGATCAAGACACCTATTATAAATCATCTCCCCCTGAGACCTTGACCCCAATACAGACTTAGCCAAGACAACCCTCAATGCACTTCAAAAAGAACACCATGATGAATATGATAAGCATAATAACACAGGACATGGTATTCAGAAATCAAATTTTCAATCATGAAATTCTGTAAATACCTAGTTCTCTGCGCATAGTGCTAAATTTTTCAGTATCCAGTGGCTTAGTAAAGATATCTGCAATTTGTGAGTTAGTGCCAACATGGATCAACTCAAAAGTCTTCCTTGCTACTTCATCTCGAATAAAATGATGCCTGATTTCAATGTGTTTAGTTCGAGAATGAAGTACAGGATTCTTTGCAATGTTTATTGCACTAGTATTGTCACAAAAGATAGAAGTACAACCTAGCTCAACCGAGTAATCCAGAAGCTGGTGTTTTATCCATATAACCTGTGTGCCACAGCTCCCTGCTGCCACATATTCAGCTTCAGCAGTAGAGAGAGCCACAGAGTGTTGCTTCTTGGATCCCCAAGAGACTAAGCACCCTCCTAGAAATTCGCAGTGACCACTAGTGCTCTTCCTGTCCAATTTACATCCTGCATAATCTGCATCAGTGTATGCAATGAGATCTAAGTTACATGATGCAGGATACCAGAGACCTAGATCATGAGTGGCAGATAAGTATCTAAAGATTCTCTTTACAGCTGCCAGATGCAATTCAGTAGGTCTAGCCTGGTATCTGGCACACATCCCTACACTAAATTGAATGTCGGGCCTGGATGCAGTTAAGTAGAGGAGTGAACCGATCATACCTCTATATAGTTTAGCATCCACCTCTTTACCTTTTTCGTCTGAATCCAGTGAGGAGCTGGTACTCATGGGTGTTGAGATTGTCTTGAGGTTGGTCATTCCAAACCTTTTCAGCATCTCCAGAGTATACTTGGTTTGATTTATGAAACAACCATCCTCCATTTGTTTGACCTGCAGCCCAAGAAAATATTTTAGTTCGCCAACTAGACTCATTTCAAATTCTTGGGACATAGACTCAGAAAAGTCTTTACATAATTTTGAGTTGTTAGATCCGAAAATGATATCATCAACATATACCTGGACCACAATTAACTCCTTTCCGAGACTTTTGGTGAAGAGGGTTTGGTCAACCTTACCTCGAGTGTAGCCCTTGCTCACAAGGAACTCAGAAAGTCTCTCATACCAGGCTCGAGGAGCCTGCTTCAATCCATAGAGGGCTTTATTCAACCTAAAAACCATGTTAGGCTGAACAGAGAAATTAAACCCAGGAGGTTGTTCAACATATACCTCTTCCTTCAATAACCCATTTAAGAATGCGCTTTTGACATCCATTTGCTGTAGCCGAATTTTTCTAGAGCATGCAAATGCAAACAGAATTCTTATAGCTTCCATCCTAGCTACTGGTGCATAGGATTCATCAAAATCCACACCAAATTCCTGACTGTAGCCTTGAGCTACAAGTCTTGCTTTGTTTCTAGAGATAGCACCATTTTCATCAATCTTATTTTTGAAAACCCATTTAGTGCCAATGACATGAGTGTTTTCAGGTCTAGGAACTAGTTTCCATACATTATTTTTCTCAAATTGATTTAATTCCTCACCCATGGAGGATACCCAAGAATCATGCTTTAAAGCCTCTTCCACAGTCTTGGGTTCTACCTGAGATGTCAAAGCAGCTAAGTCCTGTTCTTGGACAGTTCTAAAGTGAGACCTTGTCCTAGTGGGATCATGCAAATTACCTATGACATTTTCACTAGGATGATCTTTGTGAAATATTACCTCACCTGAGGGTTCACCTACCTCAGTTGCTCCTTCTTGTTGTAAGTTTTCTGGTTGAGCAGTTTGCTGCATCTCTCCTACTTCAATTTTCTCCAAGAAATCTCCCTCATCAGGTGACTCCCTGTCATCATTTGTCCTTTTGTCAGATAGAACATTCTCATCAAACACCACATGAGGTGTTTCTTCAACAGTTTGCTCATCTTTATTGAAGACTCTGTAAGCCCTAGAGGTTTCTGAATATCCGAGAAAAATTCCAGGAGAGCTTCTTGCTTCAAACTTATCCAAACCATTCTTACCATTATTGTGGATGAAGCATTTGGAACCAAAAATTTTAAAGTAAGAAATGTTTGGCAGCTTACCCTTGAGGAGTTCATAAGGAGTTTTCTTATGAGTAGGTCTTACCAAGGCTCGATTTAAAATGTAGCATGCTGTATTTGCAGCTTCTGCCCAAAATCTCCTTGGAAGTCCACTCTCAATTAGCATAGTCCTGGCCATTTCAATTATTGACCTGTTTCTTCTCTCAACAATTCCATTCTGCTCCGGTGTCCTGGGAGAAGAAAATCTGTGAGTCACTCCCTCTCTTGAGCAAAATTCAGAGAACGAAGAGTTTTCAAACTCTCCTCCATGGTCAGACTGAATTGTAATGATATTATGTTCACCTTGCAGTTTGATTTTATTAAAAAGTTCTTCAAAGTGAACAAAAGCATCATTTTTATTTGCTAAACAGAACAACCAGGAAAATCTAGTGAAGTCATCAACTATGACTAGACCATATCTCTTACCTGACAGGCTTTGTATTCGAGTAGGACCAAAGAGATCCATGTGCAAGTGCTGTAGTGGTTTAGATGAGAGACCCTCAGTTCTCAACTTAAAAGCTGCACGAGTCTGTTTACCTTGAGCACAAGCATCACAGAGCTTGGACCCTAACTGGAATTTTATTTTGGGCAAACCTCTGACTAGGTTATAATTAGACAGTTTATTCAAGTAGACACACTAGCGTGGCCTAGACGCCTATGCCAGTCAAAAGCAACCTGTTCAGAATTAGCAGACAGACACAAGTTTGTTTCAGAATTATCATCAAGATCAACGATGTACACATTATTTACTCTATGACCTTTGAACATGATGTTATCAGAATTCAGCTCAAAAACAGTGCACGAGTTGTGGTCAAAGAGTACCTTGTGTCCTTTGTCACAAAGTTGACTTATACTTACCAAGTTGTGCTGAAGTCCTTCTACAAGATACACATCTTCAATGGAGTTAGTGGAGGACTTACCAACCGTGCCAATTCCAATTATTCTTCCTCTGTTATTTCCTCCGAATTTGACCAAGCCCCCAGACTTCATTTTTAGTTTGCTGAATTTGGACCGGTCTCCTGTCATGTGCCTGCTACAGCCGCTGTCAAGATACCACTTGTTATGCTCAGCTGCCAGGCTGACCTGCAAAAATTCAGACAGAGTAATGTGGGACCCAATTCAAATTGGGTCCAAAACCAGTTTTCTGATTATGCAGAAAGCACTTGGGAATCCACATTTGTTTTATAGTTCTCTTCAGTGGATTTATGTGGGTTGATTCTTCCCTTTTGTTATTTCTTGGTGGGTGTTGAATAAGCTTATTCCTATTTGAACTATGCTGTTTCTGAACAAAGACATTGTTGGTTGGCCTCTTAGAAGATGTGCGTGTGTGTTGAGCATAATTCATGTAAGCATTTTTACTCCAATAAAATTTGTGCTGAAACTGGTGATCGTTGCCATGCTCTACTTGATAATTAGCATGATGAGTTTTCTTAACAAAACTTTTCGCTCTTTTTGTGGCCTCTATAGGACTGGTCCTGTGAGGACCTTTGTTCCACGCCTGCTGTACATGAGCAGTGCTTGTCTCAGGATTTCCTGACTTAGACTGCTGACCAGTGGAGTGAATGAATTTACTGGTCGAAGACTTCATTGTAGAGACAGATTTGGAACTGGATGGTGTTTCCAGTTTCTCTTTGCCTTTGGCGGGGCAGAACGTGATAGTCTTAAATTCAAAGGGTTTTTTACTAGTAGGATTGTATCCTAATCCCTCCCTATTGAAGTTTACCCTCGACCCCAGAAGGACATTCAGGTTGTTTCTCCCCTCTGTAAACTTTTCAAGCACTTTTTCTTTGTCCTCAATCTCCTTCTGAAATTCATTGCATTGGTCCTGGAGTTCCTGATTAACTGTTCTAACTGCCTCATATTTTTCAGCCATCAGTCTAATCTCTCCTTTAGACTCTTCAGCTTTACACTTCAGCTCATCTATTCTAGCTAGACTCTCCTCTCTTTCCATTCTCAACCTCTCAATCTCACCTTTAACCTGGTCTAGCTCAATGGCCATCTCCTTGGTTTTCATGCTATCAGTGACAATAGAAGAGTGTTCTTCAGACAGAGAATGAAACTTACGTCTAAGCATTCTGTGCTCCTTGTTTAAACAATTATATTTACTTAACAGGTCGCCATAGGCGTCCTCCCAATCATCCAAAGTAAAATTCTCAAATAAATTTGTTACCTCTTTCTCATGGTCGGCCATGAGGCAGGTCTTCTCTTCATTTTCACTGGACGAAGTGGCTTCTGGGTCCTCCTCCTCATCGCTCCATGTGCACAGCATGGCCTTCTTCTTCTTGTGCACCACATTCTTCTGGTGTCCTGGAGCCTTAGCTTGTAGCTCTGGACATTCACTTTTCATGTGACCGGATTTCTGACAATGATAGCAAGTGATCTTCTTAGCAGACCGGTTCTTCTCAAATCTTCGTTCAGGAGACTTCATTGCAGCATTAAATTTCTTCCTCCTGTAGAATTTTCCTTTTGTTCTTAGGAACTTTCTGAACTGCCTGGTGAGCATAGCTCGCTCGTCCTTGTCCAGGTCTGAGAGTCCATCAGACCCTTCGCTGCTATCATCACTGCTGCTGCTGCTGCTGTTGTTGCTCTTCTTAGTATGTCGTGAAACCTTCAGAGCAACATTCTTTCCCTTTCTGTCATGCCCATCGTTTCCTCGTGTGAAATTCATTTCATGGGTCATGAGAGAACCAATCAGCTGGGTTACTGTCATGATGGATAAATCTCTTGATTCCTCTATTACAGTCACCTTGGTATCCCAGACGGGAGTTAGAGACCTAAGGATCTTCCTGACTATGTCTTCTTGTTGAATATCCTTTCCAAGGCCTTTCAGACTGTTGATGATCACAGATAATCTGGCATACATTTCTGTGATCGGCTCCTCTGGCTTCATCTTAAATAACTCATATTGAGTTGTAAGTATGTTGATCTTGGTAGCCTTCACCTGAGATGTGCCCTCATGAATTAACTGCAAATCATCCCACATGTTCTTTGCAGTCTTGCACGCTGAGATCCTTGAATATTCTTCCGGATGGACGGCGCACTGTATGATGTTAAGAGCTGTCCAATTCAGTGCGGAGAGTTTGACCTGATCTTCTGTCCACATATCTTCATTCGGTGGAAGGGTGTATGGACCATCTGTAATGACTTTCCATAGCTTGTTGCTTTGGGCCCTGATAAAGACTTCCATCCTGTTCTTCCAGAAGAAGTAATTATTACCATCAAAGAAAGGGGGGCGGGTGATAGACTGCCCATCAGCTATGAAACTGCGAGGACCATTGGATCCGTTTCCCTGGCCGTTGGACCACATTCTGGGAAAAACCTGCTCTGATACCAACTGATAAGTACAATATGAAGTGATCTAGAAGGGGAGGGGATGAATAGATCACTGTTTTCGTAGATTTAAAAAATTATTGCAGAGTATATTGCTAAACGGAGCTAACCTCGAGCTCTGACTATCGTAAAAGATGCAGTGCAGTTAATAGCTCAAGCAAATAGAAGGCATACCACAATATTATCACGATCAATCACACAAGGGCTCAGAGGATTTTAAGGTGGTTCGGTCCTTCAGACCTACATCCACCCCACACTCAACCTGAGTGTGGCTTCACTAAAGGCTGGGCAACACAGCTTGCCAAACAACTGCTGATACACAGCTTCCCAGGAGAACAACCTCTCCTCTTCCTCCTACCCGGAGGGAACCTCTAGCGATCAGCAGTCACTAGAACCCAGAGACTCACGTCTCTCTTCCTCTTTACCAAGAGGGAAACCCCACTAGTAGCAGCCCTGCTACTAGTGAACCAGAGGTCGAAGACCCCTCTTCCTCCCAACCCGGAGGGTACCTACAAGCAGCTCACCTGCTGCTTGCAAACCGGAGATTGACTCTCCCTACTCCTGATCTCACAGGAGGACCCCGACCTCAGTCCAGAGGATCGGAAACACAAACAATAACGGTTGAAGAAAGATAAGAACAAGAAATGAAAAATACGAACGAAGGAAATCAAATGCCAGACAATGGAAACAATGTAGCTCAATATAGAGCAATAGACTTCGGATTTGATCCGCAAGTCAGAACAATTCTTCTGATCACTCTTCTGCTCTCTTTCTATTTCTCTCTGCTATTCTTTCTTCTTTCTTTTCTTTTTCCTGGATCGAAGGGCTCTCTGTTTCCCTGTTTTCTTCTATGCCTCTCTACTTCGATCACCTTCATCTGAGGACGAAGGATTCTATTTATAGCATCAACAGCAGATGGATAGGGCATGAAACGCGTGTGCCTCCCACGCTCGATCCAGAAGTTTCCTGTCACGTGCCTTTATCAAATTGGTTCCTCTTGTCTCGGATCACGTGCAGCCCTGGAGTGTGGAATGTTCTTCCTCGGACCTGTAATGAGATTAAGTCCATTAATACGCTGCATGGCTATTAAAACCAAAACTGCATGAGGTATAGTAACAACAACACGACGTGACTATTTCTCGAGATGACATAAGAACGACACGAGATACTCTGTAACAGATCAGATATACAGAAGATAATGACACGAGGTGAGGTTATAAGCAAGAGAGACACGAGGTTACGAATGCAAAAACAACACGAGGACAATACGGGCTAACGACAGAAACCGACATGAAGACTAAAGCGAGAGACCAACACGAGGACAGAGTATAAGGAAACGACTCGAGGTGAAAACAACACGAAGTGAAGTTAGACACGAAGTAAAAAGCAACGACACGAAGTATAGTGGTGACAAACACACACTACACAGAAAAACGACACGAAATAAAAATAATGCTAAGTGAAAACAGTAATCGACACGCGGTGAGAACAACACGAGGATAGTGAGAACAGCACGAGATGAAAACAACACAGGCTGATAACGACACAAAGTCGAAACAGTAAATGACACGGGATAACACTGCACGAGGTAAAACGACACGAAGACTTAATAATAAAAACGACACGAGGTGGCAATAAAGGAGAACGACATGAAAACAACATGGACTGCAACCGAAACCGACACGAAGTCAAACAGTACAACACGAGGTGTTGTAACCAAGACGAAGTGCCAATCAATCACGAAGACAGTATGCAAAGAAACGACTCGAAGTGAGATGAGAACAGAATGAAACAAAGAAGACGACACGGAGTGCATAAAACCAACACGAAGACGTGGACTATAGTAACCGTCACGAAGTGTGGTTACTAAGCAGGAATCGACACGAGGTCTACAGAAAAACTACTCGAAGTTCATCAGAACTTTTAGAGCAGCTTCAGGAACACGACACGAAGTCATGAGAAGAGAAAAACAATCACGAAGTGAAACGAACACTTGAACTTAGACTGACTTAGAGACTCAGCGAAAGGACTCGAAGACAGGAATACAAAGGATGACATGGAAACAACACAGTAATCAAAGACTGCACGAGGTGAAAGACAACACTCAAACAGACGACAACATGGCTAACTCGACACGAGGTGAAAACGCGAAGCAAGAACTACATGATGTTTGAGGAAAAACAGCACGAAGACAGAACATGAACGAACACACGAAGTGTTACCTCTTAGCAGTTATTTCATATAAAACCATGGATAACTCAAGTGCAAGATATCTGATCAAAAATAACAAGAACAATTAACATAGTGTTGCTCATCATCAAAATACTTAGGGAAGACACACAATCCAACAATCTCCCCCTTTTTGATGATGGCAACACTATATTAAGTATGAGAGATAAGTTCAAAAGAGATCAATTCAGGATATTTAATGCAGACAACTTAAAGCATACTTGCTTCCTTACTTCCCTTGATGAAACCTGAACACTCCCCTCACCTGAACACTCCCCCTCACTCCCCCTGAACACAGCAACAGTTTACCAACAGTTTACCTCAGACTTGATAACTAACTCCCCCTCAACTCAATTCTCTCCCCCTTTGACATCATCAAAACTAGGGTCAAATCTGAAGATACAGAGAAGGGAAAATTGCTGACTATAGAGAGAAAACAGGACAGAGTAAGGCAGATAAATGGAGACTATTGAGATGTTTAGTCAATTAAGAAAGCCATTAATTTTATGTGAGGATTTTTGAGGAACAGTTAGTCAGACTGTGCAAAAACTGTGAATAAGGATTTGCTCCATACACAGAACCAGATTCTAAGCAAGTGAGGTACAAGATACCAGTTTGATCAAAATAAGTCTTTACTGAGAGAGTATTATGTAAGACAGCCAGAAGACAATGACCTGTGGTATTGAGAACAAACAAATCAAAAGCTATACTTCAAGTGAGCAGGATCTTTAAAGATGGTCAAGATCAGAGGTAAGTCTGTCAAGTACACCTTTGACATTAGGGAGACACCTTGTTTAGAGGCAAGAATCCCCAGTTACTCGGTGGCAGGACCACATTACCCCTTCTGATAAGAAGACAGAGATAGTATTCTAGCTGGTGTTGACATTAAGGTGACACCTTTATCTGAGGCCAGACACCCCAGTTACTAACCAGATATGTACCATAGCTCTGTATGATCAAGACAACTATTAAGACCAGATGATTACTGCCATCTCATGACATGGGAAGCTTTCACTTCATTGATGAAAATCCCAGTTTCTCAATGAGCAGTTAACAAAGTTGATAACCCTTTTATGAATTTTGTTTTTATTTACCAGCTCTTAAAACCTTGTTAATGAAGCTTGAGTCCGTTTGAGAACAATACACCAGATCCAAGGTGATTCAGACTAAAGCACAAAATACCTCATTTTGGACTCACCATTGACTAAGTAGGTATGCTGTACTGACTAGATCAGAAGACAGTTACAGTGTATGAAGATTAATCTTGAATTCAGATTTTGATCTCAGTGGGACTAACAGCTGAAATTCCAACAAGAAATTAGATGAACAGCCTTAAAGAGTAAAGCATCCAACATTTTCTTTTATACACCTAATCAACCTGATTCTCTTATGATGTCAGCAAAATGTCGTTCGGAGTATGTTCAAATTAGGTCAAAGATCAAGACACCTATTATAAATCATCTCCCCCTGAGACCTTGACCCCAATACAGACTTAGCCAAGACAACCCTCAATGCACTTCAAAAAGAACACCATGATGAATATGATAAGCATAATAACACAGGACATGGTATTCAGAAATCAAATTTTCAATCATGAAATTCTGTAAATACCTAGTTCTCTGCGCATAGTGCTAAATTTTTCAGTATCCAGTGGCTTAGTAAAGATATCTGCAATTTGTGAGTTAGTGCCAACATGGATCAACTCAAAAGTCTTCCTTGCTACTTCATCTCGAATAAAATGATGCCTGATTTCAATGTGTTTAGTTCGAGAATGAAGTACAGGATTCTTTGCAATGTTTATTGCACTAGTATTGTCACAAAAGATAGAAGTACAACCTAGCTCAACCGAGTAATCCAGAAGCTGGTGTTTTATCCATATAACCTGTGTGCCACAGCTCCCTGCTGCCACATATTCAGCTTCAGCAGTAGAGAGAGCCACAGAGTGTTGCTTCTTGGATCCCCAAGAGACTAAGCACCCTCCTAGAAATTCGCAGTGACCACTAGTGCTCTTCCTGTCCAATTTACATCCTGCATAATCTGCATCAGTGTATGCAATGAGATCTAAGTTACATGATGCAGGATACCAGAGACCTAGATCATGAGTGGCAGATAAGTATCTAAAGATTCTCTTTACAGCTGCCAGATGCAATTCAGTAGGTCTAGCCTGGTATCTGGCACACATCCCTACACTAAATTGAATGTCGGGCCTGGATGCAGTTAAGTAGAGGAGTGAACCGATCATACCTCTATATAGTTTAGCATCCACCTCTTTACCTTTTTCGTCTGAATCCAGTGAGGAGCTGGTACTCATGGGTGTTGAGATTGTCTTGAGGTTGGTCATTCCAAACCTTTTCAGCATCTCCAGAGTATACTTGGTTTGATTTATGAAACAACCATCCTCCATTTGTTTGACCTGCAGCCCAAGAAAATATTTTAGTTCGCCAACTAGACTCATTTCAAATTCTTGGGACATAGACTCAGAAAAGTCTTTACATAATTTTGAGTTGTTAGATCCGAAAATGATATCATCAACATATACCTGGACCACAATTAACTCCTTTCCGAGACTTTTGGTGAAGAGGGTTTGGTCAACCTTACCTCGAGTGTAGCCCTTGCTCACAAGGAACTCAGAAAGTCTCTCATACCAGGCTCGAGGAGCCTGCTTCAATCCATAGAGGGCTTTATTCAACCTAAAAACCATGTTAGGCTGAACAGAGAAATTAAACCCAGGAGGTTGTTCAACATATACCTCTTCCTTCAATAACCCATTTAAGAATGCGCTTTTGACATCCATTTGCTGTAGCCGAATTTTTCTAGAGCATGCAAATGCAAACAGAATTCTTATAGCTTCCATCCTAGCTACTGGTGCATAGGATTCATCAAAATCCACACCAAATTCCTGACTGTAGCCTTGAGCTACAAGTCTTGCTTTGTTTCTAGAGATAGCACCATTTTCATCAATCTTATTTTTGAAAACCCATTTAGTGCCAATGACATGAGTGTTTTCAGGTCTAGGAACTAGTTTCCATACATTATTTTTCTCAAATTGATTTAATTCCTCACCCATGGAGGATACCCAAGAATCATGCTTTAAGCCTCTTCCACAGTCTTGGGTTCTACCTGAGATGTCAAAGCAGCTAAGTCCTGTTCTTGGACAGTTCTAAAGTGAGACCTTGTCCTAGTGGGATCATGCAAATTACCTATGACATTTTCACTAGGATGATCTTTGTGAAATATTACCTCACCTGAGGGTTCACCTACCTCAGTTGCTCCTTCTTGTTGTAAGTTTTCTGGTTGAGCAGTTTGCTGCATCTCTCCTACTTCAATTTTCTCCAGAAATCTCCCTCATCAGGTGACTCCCTGTCATCATTTGTCCTTTTGTCAGATAGAACATTCTCATCAAACACCACATGAGGTGTTTCTTCAACAGTTTGCTCATCTTTATTGAAGACTCTGTAAGCCCTAGAGGTTTCTGAATATCCGAGAAAAATTCCAGGAGAGCTTCTTGCTTCAAACTTATCCAAACCATTCTTACCATTATTGTGGATGAAGCATTTGGAACCAAAAATTTTAAAGTAAGAAATGTTTGGCAGCTTACCCTTGAGGAGTTCATAAGGAGTTTTCTTATGAGTAGGTCTTACCAAGGCTCGATTTAAAATGTAGCATGCTGTATTTGCAGCTTCTGCCCAAAATCTCCTTGGAAGTCCACTCTCAATTAGCATAGTCCTGGCCATTTCAATTATTGACCTGTTTCTTCTCTCAACAATTCCATTCTGCTCCGGTGTCCTGGGAGAAGAAAATCTGTGAGTCACTCCCTCTCTTGAGCAAAATTCAGAGAACGAAGAGTTTTCAAACTCTCCTCCATGGTCAGACTGAATTGTAATGATATTATGTTCACCTTGCAGTTTGATTTTATTAAAAAGTTCTTCAAAGTGAACAAAAGCATCATTTTTATTTGCTAAACAGAACAACCAGGAAAATCTAGTGAAGTCATCAACTATGACTAGACCATATCTCTTACCTGACAGGCTTTGTATTCGAGTAGGACCAAAGAGATCCATGTGCAAGTGCTGTAGTGGTTTAGATGAGAGACCCTCAGTTCTCAACTTAAAAGCTGCACGAGTCTGTTTACCTTGAGCACAAGCATCACAGAGCTTGGACCCTAACTGGAATTTTATTTTGGGCAAACCTCTGACTAGGTTATAATTAGACAGTTTATTCAAGGTAGACACACTAGCGTGGCCTAGACGCCTATGCCAGTCAAAAGCAACCTGTTCAGAATTAGCAGACAGACACAAGTTTGTTTCAGAATTATCATCAAGATCAACGATGTACACATTATTTACTCTATGACCTTTGAACATGATGTTATCAGAATTCAGCTCAAAAACAGTGCACGAGTTGTGGTCAAAGAGTACCTTGTGTCCTTTGTCACAAAGTTGACTTATACTTACCAAGTTGTGCTGAAGTCCTTCTACAAGATACACATCTTCAATGGAGTTAGTGGAGGACTTACCAACCGTGCCAATTCCAATTATTCTTCCTCTGTTATTTCCTCCGAATTTGACCAAGCCCCCAGACTTCATTTTTAGTTTGCTGAATTTGGACCGGTCTCCTGTCATGTGCCTGCTACAGCCGCTGTCAAGATACCACTTGTTATGCTCAGCTGCCAGGCTGACCTGCAAAAATTCAGACAGAGTAATGTGGGACCCAATTCAAATTGGGTCCAAAACCAGTTTTCAGATTATGCAGAAAGCACTTGGGAATCCACATTTGTTTTATAGTTCTCTTCAGTGGATTTATGTGGGTTGATTCTTCCCTTTTGTTATTTCTTGGTGGGTGTTGAATAAGCTTATTCCTATTTGAACTATGCTGTTTCTGAACAAAGACATTGTTGGTTGGCCTCTTAGAAGATGTGCGTGTGTGTTGAGCATAATTCATGTAAGCATTTTTACTCCAATAAAATTTGTGCTGAAACTGGTGATCGTTGCCATGCTCTACTTGATAATTAGCATGATGAGTTTTCTTAACAAAACTTTTCGCTCTTTTTGTGGCCTCTATAGGACTGGTCCTGTGAGGACCTTTGTTCCACGCCTGCTGTACATGAGCAGTGCTTGTCTCAGGATTTCCTGACTTAGACTGCTGACCAGTGGAGTGAATGAATTTACTGGTCGAAGACTTCATTGTAGAGACAGATTTGGAACTGGATGGTGTTTCCAGTTTCTCTTTGCCTTTGGCGGGGCAGAACGTGATAGTCTTAAATTCAAAGGGTTTTTTACTAGTAGGATTGTATCCTAATCCCTCCCTATTGAAGTTTACCCTCGACCCCAGAAGGACATTCAGGTTGTTTCTCCCCTCTGTAAACTTTTCAAGCACTTTTTCTTTGTCCTCAATCTCCTTCTGAAATTCATTGCATTGGTCCTGGAGTTCCTGATTAACTGTTCTAACTGCCTCATATTTTTCAGCCATCAGTCTAATCTCTCCTTTAGACTCTTCAGCTTTACACTTCAGCTCATCTATTCTAGCTAGACTCTCCTCTCTTTCCATTCTCAACCTCTCAATCTCACCTTTAACCTGGTCTAGCTCAATGGCCATCTCCTTGGTTTTCATGCTATCAGTGACAATAGAAGAGTGTTCTTCAGACAGAGAATGAAACTTACGTCTAAGCATTCTGTGCTCCTTGTTTAAACAATTATATTTACTTAACAGGTCGCCATAGGCGTCCTCCCAATCATCCAAAGTAAAATTCTCAAATAAATTTGTTACCTCTTTCTCATGGTCGGCCATGAGGCAGGTCTTCTCTTCATTTTCACTGGACGAAGTGGCTTCTGGGTCCTCCTCCTCATCGCTCCATGTGCACAGCATGGCCTTCTTCTTCTTGTGCACCACATTCTTCTGGTGTCCTGGAGCCTTAGCTTGTAGCTCTGGACATTCACTTTTCATGTGACCGGATTTCTGACAATGATAGCAAGTGATCTTCTTAGCAGACCGGTTCTTCTCAAATCTTCGTTCAGGAGACTTCATTGCAGCATTAAATTTCTTCCTCCTGTAGAATTTTCCTTTTGTTCTTAGGAACTTTCTGAACTGCCTGGTGAGCATAGCTCGCTCGTCCTTGTCCAGGTCTGAGAGTCCATCAGACCCTTCGCTGCTATCATCACTGCTGCTGCTGCTGCTGTTGTTGCTCTTCTTAGTATGTCGTGAAACCTTCAGAGCAACATTCTTTCCCTTTCTGTCATGCCCATCGTTTCCTCGTGTGAAATTCATTTCATGGGTCATGAGAGAACCAATCAGCTGGGTTACTGTCATGATGGATAAATCTCTTGATTCCTCTATTACAGTCACCTTGGTATCCCAGACGGGAGTTAGAGACCTAAGGATCTTCCTGACTATGTCTTCTTGTTGAATATCCTTTCCAAGGCCTTTCAGACTGTTGATGATCACAGATAATCTGGCATACATTTCTGTGATCGGCTCCTCTGGCTTCATCTTAAATAACTCATATTGAGTTGTAAGTATGTTGATCTTGGTAGCCTTCACCTGAGATGTGCCCTCATGAATTAACTGCAAATCATCCCACATGTTCTTTGCAGTCTTGCACGCTGAGATCCTTGAATATTCTTCCGGATGGACGGCGCACTGTATGATGTTAAGAGCTGTCCAATTCAGTGCGGAGAGTTTGACCTGATCTTCTGTCCACATATCTTCATTCGGTGGAAGGGTGTATGGACCATCTGTAATGACTTTCCATAGCTTGTTGCTTTGGGCCCTGATAAAGACTTCCATCCTGTTCTTCCAGAAGAAGTAATTATTACCATCAAAGAAAGGGGGGCGGGTGATAGACTGCCCATCAGCTATGAAACTGCGAGGACCATTGGATCCGTTTCCCTGGCCGTTGGACCACATTCTGGGAAAAACCTGCTCTGATACCAACTGATAAGTACAATATGAAGTGATCTAGAAGGGGAGGGGATGAATAGATCACTGTTTTCGTAGATTTAAAAAATTATTGCAGAGTATATTGCTAAACGGAGCTAACCTCGAGCTCTGACTATCGTAAAAGATGCAGTGCAGTTAATAGCTCAAGCAAATAGAAGGCATACCACAATATTATCACGATCAATCACACAAGGGCTCAGAGGATTTTAAGGTGGTTCGGTCCTTCAGACCTACATCCACCCCACACTCAACCTGAGTGTGGCTTCACTAAAGGCTGGGCAACACAGCTTGCCAAACAACTGCTGATACACAGCTTCCCAGGAGAACAACCTCTCCTCTTCCTCCTACCCGGAGGGAACCTCTAGCGATCAGCAGTCACTAGAACCCAGAGACTCACGTCTCTCTTCCTCTTTACCAAGAGGGAAACCCCACTAGTAGCAGCCCTGCTACTAGTGAACCAGAGGTCGAAGACCCCTCTTCCTCCCAACCCGGAGGGTACCTACAAGCAGCTCACCTGCTGCTTGCAAACCGGAGATTGACTCTCCCTACTCCTGATCTCACAGGAGGACCCCGACCTCAGTCCAGAGGATCGGAAACACAAACAATAACGGTTGAAGAAAGATAAGAACAAGAAATGAAAAATACGAACGAAGGAAATCAAATGCCAGACAATGGAAACAATGTAGCTCAATATAGAGCAATAGACTTCGGATTTGATCCGCAAGTCAGAACAATTCTTCTGAACACTCTTCTGCTCTCTTTCTATTTCTCTCTGCTATTCTTTCTTCTTTCTTTTCTTTTTCCTGGATCGAAGGGCTCTCTGTTTCCCTGTTTTCTTCTATGCCTCTCTACTTCGATCACCTTCATCTGAGGACGAAGGATTCTATTTATAGCATCAACAGCAGATGGATAGGGCATGAAACGCGTGTGCCTCCCACGCTCGATCCAGAAGTATCCTGTCACGTGCCTTTATCAAATTGGTTCCTCTTGTCTCGGATCACGTGCAGCCCTGGAGTGTGGAATGTTCTTCCTCGGACCTGTAATGAGATTAAGTCCATTAATACGCTGCATGGCTATTAAAACCAAAACTGCATGAGGTATAGTAACAACAACACGACGTGACTATTTCTCGAGATGACATAAGAACGACACGAGATACTCTGTAACAGATCAGATATACAGAAGATAATGACACGAGGTGAGGTTATAAGCAAGAGAGACACGAGGTTACGAATGCAAAAACAACACGAGGACAATACGGGCTAACGACAGAAACCGACATGAAGACTAAAGCGAGAGACCAACACGAGGACAGAATATAAGGAAACGACTCGAGGTGAAAACAACACGAAGTGAAGTTAGACACGAAGTAAAAAGCAACGACACGAAGTATAGTGGTGACAAACACACACTACACAGAAAAATGACACGAAATAAAAATAATGCTAAGTGAAAACAGTAATCGACACGCGGTGAGAACAACACGAGGATAGTGAGAACAGCACGAGATGAAAACAACACAGGCTGATAACGACACAAAGTCGAAACAGTAAATGACACGGGATAACACTGCACGAGGTAAAACGACACGAAGACTTAATAATAAAAACGACACGAGGTGGCAATAAAGGAGAACGACATGAAAACAACATGGACTGCAACCGAAACCGACACGAAGTCAAACAGTACAACACGAGGTGTTGTAACCAAGACGAAGTGCCAATCAATCACGAAGACAGTATGCAAAGAAACGACTCGAAGTGAGATGAGAACAGAATGAAACAAAGAAGACGACACGGAGTGCATAAAACCAACACGAAGACGTGGACTATAGTAACCGTCACGAAGTGTGGTTACTAAGCAGGAATCGACACGAGGTCTACAGAAAAACTACTCGAAGTTCATCAGAACTTTTAGAGCAGCTTCAGGAACACGACACGAAGTCATGAGAAGAGAAAAACAATCACGAAGTGAAACGAACACTTGAACTTAGACTGACTTAGAGACTCAGCGAAAGGACTCGAAGACAGGAATACAAAGGATGACATGGAAACAACACAGTAATCAAAGACTGCACGAGGTGAACGACAACACTCAAACAGACGACAACATGGCTAACTCGACACGAGGTGAAAACGCGAAGCAAGAACTACATGATGTTTGAGGAAAAACAGCACGAAGATAGAACATGAACGAACACACGAAGTGTTACCTCTTTAGCAGTTATTTCATATAAAACCATGGATAACTCAAGTGCAAGATATCTGATCAAAAATAACAAGAACAATTAACATAGTGTTGCTCATCATCAAAATACTTAGGGAAGACACACAATCCAACAAAAACATCTCCAAATGACCTGAAATTTTGAGCACTATCAAATCACGTCCAAAACCTTCTCCCACAATTTTTATATAATTTGCTGAGCCCATTTTCCCTACTTACCCCATCAACCTTTATAGCCCTCAGTTCTGACTGCACTAAACTGCAGAACTGATCACCATCTGCCTTCACCTTCCATGCCCAAAACCCCCACTGCACGCCACCGCGCCACTGCTACCCAACCACTCCACGTCCCTCACCGATCCACCAGAGAAAACCCGGCCCAATAACCACCTGGAAACCCCAGTTCCAGCCTATTCTTCCACCCTCTATCCTGCTGCCAGCAGACAATCCAAAAGCGCAGGGGTCTGCTACAAAATTTGCCACTACCTCCACGGTACTCAGTTGCAATTGACACTATACCGGCGTCCCTAGGACATCCCCAATAGCGTCTTCCCCAAGTTTCGTGACCAGCGGGGGAGCAGAAGGTGGCGTACTAGGCTCTTCTTCCTGCTACTTCCTAGCACCGTGTAGATTGGCCAGCAATCTGCCCACCCGTTCGAGGTCATGCCAGAGCTTCCTCCCAGCGCCGTCAGCTTCCAGCTTCTTCCAGAGCTGTCATCGTCCCTTGCTGCCCACCTCCAGGGACCGTTACTCCCTCCTTGGCACCCGGGATCCACCCTCCTTGCCGCTGGATTCAGACCGGTTCGTGAGCAAAGCGCAGTCCGTTACATTCGCAACCGTACGAGGACGACGAGCTTCACCGACCCGGTACCCATCACCCCATTTCACACGATCCTCGAATTTTACTGTGTAGCCTTTTACCTTTCTGCGAGGAGTAGGCATTGTTGGATTGTATCTTTTTGACCTTTGTATCAGGGACCGTGTGCCTTGGCCGGGCTTCTTCCCCACGCCGCGAGCGTGGAGGTATGCGACTGCTCCTTCCTTGGTTTAGTGATGGAGGCATCATCCACAACTCCCTTTGGCTAGGGTCTTCTTCACACTCCGGCGTCGTTTGAGTTCGGGCCTCACTCTATAAAGGCCCAATTATCCTTATGTGCTATCTATTTGAGTCATTTGATGTAATTTTCATTTTATTTGAGTCATGTCCCTAGGTCTTGCATTTATTTTCCTAAGTTTGAGTGTCATTAGATTGTTTAGTTAGCTATTGGGCCCAATTCTTCGGGCTTGGCCCAAGAGCCCCCCTACCCCCCGGTTATTTGTCATTGAGTCTTTTGTCAAGGTCTTATTGTAAAATGTGGGTTGCCTATATATAGGGCCCCATTTCCTTCCTTTTGGACTAATGAATGAATCAATGCAAAATTTCCAGTTGAGAGTTCAAATTTAGTTATAGTGGAGTGATTCCAATAGTGGGTGAGAAACCCTAGGGGAGAGATTCCCCACCCCACCTAACCTTCTCTCTCTCCCTCTCTTTCTTTCTCCTTTACTAAGGGGTTCGCCCCTTTCCCTCTCTCCTCCTCCTCCCAACCACCCCCAACCCCCACCTACATCCATTAAGGCCACTCCACTTCCCCACATCCCATTTACTCCCTCCCCTAGTCCCAAGGATAGAACCCCCAATCCCTACTCCACCTTCCCAACCACCAACCACCCCTCCTCTTCCCCATACATTATCCCACCTTCCCCATGCAGCCTTCCACCTCCCAAGGCCCATTTCAAATTTGAAAAACCTTCCCTCCATAAGATTTGGCCACCCCTCCCTCCTCCCCTTAGCTTTGGTCGCCACTTTCTCCCTCCATTCTCCACCACCCTTGCACACCCCATCCTCCTTCCTCCAACTGAACCCTGCGGCCTCCCCCTTCCTCCTCCACCTCTCCACTACCTCTAGCACCATTCCATACCCCCACACCTTCCCACCACCATTCCCCATTCCCCCCCCCTTCACCCTACACTTCCTTCTTCTTCTTTCTAGGTCAATTGGAGGCTATGTCAAAGTGCTGCTTGCAGTCCAGAAGATGCAGATGAACCAGTAGCTTGCAGCAGCCACCACGGCCTCCTCCCTGCGAATCTGAAGGCCCAAGAGGTATCCACGGAAGCTTCTACCGGTCTTCTTTGCAACGGCGGTGGTTTCATCCCCATCCGAGCTCCTTGCTGCCCAGAAGACCCGTTCTCCCAAAACTGCGCAGAGCTCCCCCTGCTGAGCACCTGAACCGAATTAGAAGCTCTGTCACGACGAACCTCGGGAGAATCAGACCAAGAGTTCTTCTGCAAAGTTGTTCCTCGTCCTGTCTACTATCAGATTCAAGAAGTGGAACTTCAATCGACGTCTGTGGGCTAGACTTATCAATTTTCTCCCTCAGGTACATGGTTCTGCTTCCCACAGTCTGCACCGACCCCTCTTCATTGTTCAGAGTCTACAGGTCTTCTCCGGTATCTTTTGCCTTCTTCGTCTATTCTTCTGCATAGAGGACTCGTCCACGGTTCCAACGGATCCAACGGCACCTGATTCGGAGTTTGGGAGCGATCGGGGCATCCTCTTCTTCCTACTGTTGGAAGCCTGAAGCTGCCAGTCCGAGAATCTGTCACTCTGTTCGAACCTCCACCCAGGCCAGCAGCGGTACCAAAAGAAATCAAAAAAATTCTGGAACATTCCAGTACCAGTTACAAAGAGTTTCCCCCTAGTCCCGTCATCATAAAAATTCCGGATCAAGCTCTGCGGCATCAACTTCGTCTGTCTGTACTCCATCGCAGAAAGCAGGCAGATCCGACTTCACAACTTTTGATTGCTTTTAGTCCTGGTTCCCCTCCCCGCTTGGCCGGCTGAAGGCCCCTCCCTGTGCGGAGGTAGTTTTGGTTGTAATACCTATTAACCGCCACCCCAAGATCCCCCCTCCTGTGAGAGGTGTAGTGTTGTAATTTGTTTGAGCTGGTCAAGCTGCACCGCCGTGGCGTGTGGGGATCCACTCGCCTCCCCGCTCGCCCTCGTCTCCGAGCGGGACCGGTTTCTTCAAACCGGTCGAGTAAGTGTTCAAATCTCACTCCATTTAGTGCTTGCCTTTCAATATTAGTTCTTAGTTCCGCTGGCCGTGAGAGTGAGAGCTCGATCCTTAAGCCCCGATGCCTTGAGTGATCACCGTGGGGAAGAGTGTAACCGGTGCCTTTGGCACTTTGTCGGTCCCATTGAATTGGGCTTCCACAACCTTTGGGAATCAAATCTTGGCCTTGCTGGCCATCTACCAGCAAGGGCCCAACCCTCACATCCTCTACTTGGCATCGCCAAGTCACCCCGGATTTGGGTGAGCGACGATAGAGCGGTGGCCCATATCGGCCCATTTGAATGCGATTGTGCTTGCTTGCTTAAGTCTAAGGGTGTGTCACATCAATTGGTATCAGAGCAAGTCATTGACTTGTCTCTATCAAGTCTAAGTCCTAGGGCCTTTGCATTGTGTGTCCAACTTCATTTTCCCCTTATCTTGCATGTCCACCCGTAGTGGTGCTTGTTACCGACCCGATCCATCATCTTCGGTTCCACCCATGGATCCCAATCCTCAACTCAACCAAGGAGCTCCTAGGGAGGAACCCCAAGGCCAAATGAATAGAGTAGATGCTGCCCTTGCTAACATTCTAGCCCAACTTGAGTCCCTTTCCACTCGACTTACTCGGCTAGAAGAGCATGAGTTCCACCCCAGGGAGCATGAACCAAGAGTCCACCCTCCACATGATGAACCTCATAGGGAAGATATCCACCCAAGGGATCATGAACCAAGAGTCCACCCTCCATATGACGAACCCCATAGGGAAGATATCCACCCAAGGGATCATGAACCAAGAGTCCACCCTCCACATGTTGAACCTCATAGAGAAGATATCCACCCAAGGAATCATGAACCAAGAGTCCACCTTTCACATGGTGAACCTCATAGGGGAGATATCCATCCAAGGAATTATGAGCCAAGAGTCCACCCTCCATATGTTGAATTTCATAGAAATGAGTTCCACCCAAGGAACAATAACCCACGGGTCCACCCCCCACATGTTGAGCCTCATAGGGATGTATTCCACCCAAGGAACAATGGACCAAGAGCCCACCATCCATATGTTGAAATTAATAGGGAGGACTTTGATTTTGACCCCTACCATGACTATGAGAAGCCTCGCCACCATCACATTCATGAAAGGCGTCCACGGGACGATCCGGATGACCCTCTCCTAAGGATGATCAAGGTAGAAGCCCCAAACTTTGATGGTTCCCATGAACCAAGTATCTACTTAGAATGGGAGACCGCCATGAACCAATACTTTGAATGGTACCCCATGTCTGACCAAAGGACAGTAAGATTGGCCAAAATGCATCTCACCAAATTGGCCAAAACTTATTGGCCAAACCAAGAGGGATTAAGAAGGATTAGGAAGCAAGAACCTATTGACACTTGGGAAGGCATGAAGAACCAACTTAGGAATAAATACCTACCCCAATCCTACCACCAAATGCTCTTAGATGAATGGCAAAGCCTTACCCAAGAAGGGAAGACCGTGGTTGAATACATTGAAAAATTTGACTCCTATCTTTTGAAGTGTGGAGTCCATGAAGACCCATCCGTTACCTTGTCCTGTTTTAGGAATGGGCTCCAAAGCCACATCAAGAGAGAGCTCTTCATGAGAGATGTTCACAACCTTGAGCTAGCCTACCAAATAGCTAGGGATGTTGAGAGATTTTCTAGGATCCCTCGGTTTGCTACTCCCCGACCGGTCGATCCTAAAAATATGGGACCACGACTCATTCCGGTCACCCCTGTAGATTCTAAGAAAATTCCACTTAATGACAAGGGGAATGAAACCCAAACTCAATTTCTAAAGCTTAAAAATTAATAGATGAAAGGAAGAGCATGCGTGGGATGCTAAAGGGGAATGTGATCGCCAGAGGGGTTACCTCAAATGAGAAAAAGGATGATCGCGAGTACCTTGTGTTAAGCGGTGGAGATTGTGAACCCTTTCTTCCTCCTTCTACCGGCCGGCCGATGAAGGGGGTTCTTAGTCTTGATTACCTTGCAAGAACACACAAATCAAATAAAAGAGTGGATTAGCCAAAGGGTGTAATATCAAAGTTCTAAGATTATGAAATTAATCAAATTGAACATGAACATGAACACACCTTGTGTGTTTTGGTTTTAAACCCCTAAGAGGAGTAACAAGGTTTGAAAAAATATGGATGTAATCCTAAGCAATAATATGTAGAGTATGAGATCTAACAAGAACTAGAGGGAGGGAGGATGTGTGATGATGTTACGAAAATAACAACTAAATAACTAAAGGAAGGATTCCTTTCTGCTGTGCGTGCAGCAGTAAAGGGAGGAGAGCTTCAGTATGCGATGGAACTGCAGTGGTTCATCTGTGGAAGAAGAAGAGAATCGCCTGGAAGGAGAGCTCGTTTGGATGAAGAACCTGCAAAACAAATAAGACACTCTTCTCTCTGTCAGCTCTGCGCTCTTAATGATGATCTCTCTCTCTCTCTCTGTTCTTCCGCGCGAAGAGACCCAGGAGGGGTATTTATAGGGCTAAGATCCTTGGAGAATAAGGATTAAAACAAGGTAAAGATCTTCCATCAAGAAACTCCCTTCCCAGTCGAATACAAGGCTCAAAATGAGGAAGGAACCATTACTGGAAAGAAGCAGGCGAAAGGGAGACGGAATTGAAAATGACGACCCCATGAAGGTCGTCAATTAAAAATGACGACACATCCAAAGGCGTTAATTAGAATAACGACTCCCATCAAGGCGTCAATTCCTGGATTTAATTATAGAAACACATAACTTTCCTTATTTAAAATTATCAACTGACGCCTGCCAGACAGACGTCAAATAATCAACGCCTTTATGAAAGACGTTAATTCTACAATTTTCATTTTATTTGAAATTCAGAATTTTCAGTAAATCCAGAAAATGACGCCCGTATTGGTAATCGTCCATTGTTAAAAGAGGCGCCCTTGGCCATGCCGTCAATTTAAATAGCGCCCCTGATCAGGGCGTTAATTAAAAAAAAGGCAAGAAATCATAATTAATTCACGAAAAATAGAAATACTTCATATTAAGCCAATATTGACGTCCATTTTGGGGCGTCATATGGTGACATGAGATTACTCAACATAGCATCAATTTTGGCGTGTCTACAGCTGCCCCGCCTTGGCGTCTGCTTTGCAAGGGAGTGAGACGGAATGGAGTGGAAGTGAAACAAGCGGAATGAGGTGGAACGAACTGATAAGTAGATGCCAAGGTGTGATGTGACACGCCTCTGACACTAAGTGTTGGAAATCTTTCCAGGATTCTGAATGAAATAACTCCGGACAATTCCGAGAAAGCATCGATCAGCTGGATAAAGGAGAGTAAACTAAATAAACAAAATGTGCGCGAGGGCACGACAGGGGGGTACCATTGGAGAGCGGTTACCAGCCAATGTGGACGTGCTACAACCAAGGTGGATTTGCAGAAAAGTAAAGTGAATTGAGATAAAGATCCAACAAATGGATGATTTCAAGAGACCAGCCTGAGCAGCTTCAAGGAGAATAAAGTACTTGATTTGGAATGGAATATCTCATGTCAACTCAATTAAGAACAAGCGACCTTCATTATTGGCGTAATATGAAGATTTTCATCATTAAGCTCAAAGTCCTACATGATGCATGCTGGGCTAAAGGAAAAAGTAAAACAAACTAAAATAAAAGATAATCAAGGATAATATTGCTAAGCCACCTATATTTGGTCAAGAATCCAGATCTCTGAGCTGATACTAAGCCGAAGCCCATTTGTCCACGCATCAACTCAGAAAGAGGAACCATCGTCCCAAACCTTGAATGACTTAACGGCCTATCCGTGTGATCAAGATTCCCCTGGAATTATCACTGTTTTTGATGAAGGGGAACTCAAATTCCAGATTCATCAGAATCACAAGGTCCTTGATATGTTATAATAGCGTAGATACCTTATAGTAACAATGCATACAAGAATGCATATAGGACGATGGTGAGTAATGCGGGAACTGAGAAATGAGGTGCAGTCACCATGGGGCTTGGATGCCGAGGCCCAGTCGGTGGGACCAAGAGCTTCTTAACCTGCACTCAAAATTTCATTAGCCATGATATAAAGATGCATGAAGCATACTTAACAACATTGATTTGATTTTTTAGAATTTATTTTTTTTATTTGGAATTTTTTTGGAGTTTTGAGAATTTTATAATTTTTATAATTTATTGAATTTTTATTGAAATTATGAGAATTTATAAATTTTTATTGGAATTTTGAGAATTTATGAAATTTTATTGAAATTTTATGAATTTTTATTGGAATTTTATTGAAATTTTAAGAATTTATGAATTTCTGTTGAAAATTTTGAGAATTTATGAATTTTTATTAAATTTTTGAGAATTTATGAATTTTTATTGAAATTTTTGAGAATTTATGAATTTTTATTGAAATTTTTGAGAATTTATGAATTTTTGTTAGAACGTACAGACTTTTGGAATGTATAGACTTGGTGAAGAGAATGGATGTATAGACTTGTGAAGGATGTGTAGACTTTGGACGTACATACTTTGAGGAATGGAGTGTATAGACTTGTGAATAGAATAGGGATGTATAGACTTCAGAATGGATGAAATGTATAGACTTGCGAAATGCAATGTACAGACTTATGAATGTGTAGACTTTGGACATGCAGACTTTGAGAATGGAACGTATGTACTTGGGTGAGTGCAATGTACAGACTTATGAATGGAATGCTTAGGGTGTATAGACTTAGAGAATTGAACGTATGGACTTGGGTGAATGCAATGTACAGACTTATGAATGGAATGCTTAGAGTGTATAGATTTAGAGACTTTGCACCCACGATGCTCAGACTTGCACAACCTGCACTTCAAAGCTCGAAAGATCATTAGCTCAAAATATGATCATAAGTGCTTGATAAAAATAATTTAATCATGATATGACAGCACTTAAGTTCATGAAATAACCAAAGCAATTTAAACGTACAAGCTCAGAAAATGACGACCCTTCTGGTCGGCGTCAAAATAAGAAATGACGACGTGCACTGAGGCATTAATTACATTAAAGGTTTAACTTGGAATGGGAATGCAAATGATGCCCTCCATGGAGGCGCGGGGTAAATGACGACCCTGAAAGTGTCGTCAATTTAACAAATGACGCCAAACAGCGCGTCGTCAATTACCTATTTTTGTTTCCATCTCGGAACTAAACTTCCAGCAAACTGTTTGATTCAAACTCAAACCATGATACTCATTAACGTTCAAAACACTATAAATAGGGCAACTCTTGGTGTTTTTCAAGCATCAAGACCATCGAAGCATTGAGACGAAGCTATCTTCTGTTAAGTGGACAGAAAGAACCAAGCAAAAGTAGAACAGAGCATCGAAGCTCTTTTTTTTGTTTTTTTGTCGAGCAGACTATCAAAATGATGAATCAACTGATGCAGCAAAGGCTTTCCAAAAAGCCAAGGATGAATTTCCCAAGAATTTCTGAATTGCCAGGCCACATAAGTGAGAAAATCACCAAGGATCAAGCAAGTGTTCTTAACGTTGAAGCTTTTATTTTGTATTGTCTTTCTTCCTATTCAAAATTTCTGATTATTATTCTCTTCCTTCTTCTTCTTTCTTTTATGTTTTCAGGATTACCCCATTATTCCTGGTCCAAGAAGGTTTCTAAAGGTCAAGTGGCTTCCTTTGCTACTCTTCAGGCTCTCTCTAGACATGAGATCCTTCCTTGCTAAGTGGAACCTTCTAGGCCTTATCACCCATGCCACCCATTATAATGATATCCATCTTGATTGGGCTTCCATTGGAGCTCTTATAGAATTATGGCACCCTCACACCCATACTTTTCTATTCCCAACCTTTGAAGCAACCATCCTCCTAGAAGAAGTGGAGATGCTCTTGGGTTTGAAGAAGATGAAGCAAGGAGAGGAAACAAAGATGGCCCATATGACTAAGCCCATACAAGCCCATGATATGCTCATGAGCCTTGTTCAAAGCTCAAATTTGGTGAATCAAATGAAGGCCAACAAGGGAATCAATCTTTTGAAGTTGGCTTCTTGGGTATATAAAAACATGGATAAGGCTCAAAGAGATGAAGCCCTTTTGGAGAGAGTGATGAAGGGGTTTGTCATATGTGTAGGAGGAGCTTTATTCTTCCCTTCATTGGAGGATCATTTAGAGGAACAACACTTGAGTGTAATAGCAAGCATGTGGGAGGGAAAGAGAATAGGTGGGGCAATACTAGCCAACCTATACAATGGGCTCACCTCGGCTTCACTAGGACGGCCTTTATTCGGATCAATGCTTCTTCTAGCTTGTTGGATAGATTTTCACTTTAAGTTTGATCCATGTCAAGCAAACCAAGCGGCCTCCAAAATCTTCTCCAAGAGCCCACTTAGGTATATGACAAACTCCTTAGGCTTATGTGAAAGAGTTACTAATAGAGTTCCCAAGCTCAAGAAGAGGAATGAATGGAGAGATTACTTCAAAACAATGCCAAAGAGCAATTTCACATGCACATCGGGTTTTCTCAAAACCCAAGAACTTCGCTCAAGGTTATCCTCCGGCATCGAGCTCCGTTTAATTGGCGGGACCGACTTCATCCTTTACAACGCACACCGATGCCTCCCACAACTCGGACTTCCTCGACATCTCTTCGAAGGACCTTCTCACCTTCCTCCAATCAAGAAGAGGGATCTATGCTCAAGTGGTGACCATGAAGAAATCAGGACCATAATGGCTCAATGGAAGGTGGCACTTCTCTACAAATCCAAGACTCATGTTGAAGAAGAAGAGAACAAATGTAAAGATTATGTACTGTCTCTCAAGAAGATAAGGCCCACAGTGGCTTAGAATGTAATCCAAGATTTTCATGAATGCAATAAGAATTCCTCTTTTATCTGAGCCAAAGCAATGTATGAAAGTGATCAGTTCTGATATTTCAAGCAATTCTGTCTGATAACAAGGAGTTCCGGTCCTTCTGTTCTGAACAGCGCCCCTATCAACGGCGTTAATTACTTAAGACACGCCTCAGCTGAAGCCGTCCATTATATTTCAAACTCATAATTGACGCCCAAGGCACTGGCGTTTCTTAACTCACGTCTTTAAACAAGGCGTTAATCAATAATTTTTGAGATAATTCCTTAATTTCTTATAAACACGCCTTTACTCACGTCGCGTATTAAACAATGGACGCCCGCTCTGTTCGTCGTCAAATTTAAAGGGGTAATAATTACACCCTCTCTCGTCAATCAAATTCCATTAATGCGTCTGACGACGTTTACAAACTCCCATGCAGAACACAAATGACGTCTATCCTCAAGGCGTCAAATATGAAATATACGCCTTACTTCAAACCGTCAATTTAAGAAGAGACGCCTTCTACTCGGGCGTCAATTATTCTCGACTATTAAACCCTACTTTCCCCCTTTCTTCTTCCTTCCTTCGTTTCCATTTCCTTCTTTTCTCTGCAAAACCCTAACCGAAACCCCCCATCTATCTCTCTCGTTCTCACTCTTTCTACTCTCTCACTCTCCTCTCAAACCGATGGCTGGTGGCGGACAGAAACGGCAGAGGGTTATGGCCCCCGACGTGGTGGACCTGGAAGGGGAACAAGCAGCCGTGGAGGGGGTCCCTCCTGCGGCGGCCGAAGAGACACCGGCGGCGGTGGCCGGTGACGCAGAAGAACAAGAAGAAGATGAAGAAGACGAAGAAGAAGAAGATGATGAAGAAGAAGAAGGGAATGAAGAAGAAGAAGAGGAGGAGGCGAAGGAGAAGACGGAGAAAGAGATGGTGAGGAAGAAGAAGGAGAACCGGAGGTGGCGGTGGCGGTGGCCCGTCGGCCCGGCCAGCTCCGACGACCAAGGCAACCAAGACAACCCCTCCGTGGGGGGTTGATCGGTCCCGAACGTCAAAAGGTAGGTCCCCATACCCCTATTCTCTATTTTTTTTATTTCCATTATTTCCCCATTTCCATGGCCCTCGGGCATGACAAAACCAGAGACACAGTAAAATGACGCCCCCAGGGGTGTCGTGAATTTAAATAACGTCCCAGAGAGGGTCGTTAATTTCATCTTTTCATTTTTTTAAAAATAATTAATCGCATGAAAGAAACGTCCTTCAACATGTCGTTATTTTTAATTTTATCATGTTTCGCCAGCATGTTGTTATTTCCTTGTGATTTCATTTAAATTTAAAAATGCATGTGTTTCTGTTATTTCAATTTCGCACATTAAAACCTTAACCCCAGGAAAACCACGCCCCCCATCGGGACGTTAATTAGATAGGTAACGACCACAGGGTGGCCGTCAATTCAACATTTTCCAGAAATGTAATTTAGGATAGAAAATTACTTCATGAACCGCGCCCTTCCACAGGGGCGTTACTTAGATAACTGACGACCCATGGTTAGGCGTCAATTCCGAATTTTTCAGATTTTTAGAATATCACTTAAAAAAAAAACGTCGCCCACAGGGGCATCAATAAGATAAACAACGACCCTGGGTAGGTCGTCAATTCCGAATTTTTCAGATTATTAGAATATCACTTTCAAAAAAAACGTCGCCCACAGGGGCGTCAATTAGATAAACAACGACCCTGGGTAGGTCGTCAATTAAATGAACGTACAGTATCACCCGAAACCTATTTGGAAATAACGTCGCCCTCAGGGGCGTCAATCATGAAAACCACGACCCACGGTAGGTCGTTAATTATCCAAACAGCAAATATCACAATTAATGAGCTTAAATGAATTTTCATATGAAAACTTAAGCAAAAAGTTCTCTTATATGCATGCAGGGGCTGATGAGGACACAGATTTCTTGGGTCCAGGTCCGTGCAGCGTATTATGGCCTCCCCGAGTTCCAGAGAGCTAGGGTAGATGCCATGGGGTTTGGGGCTTTCCTTAGCATTGAGCCAGTCAGACCAGACCTGCCTTTGATTCAAGTTTTGAGAGAGAGATGGGATAGGTCTAGCCGGGCATTTCTGATGCCATGGGGGCATATGGTTCCTAGTTTGGAGGATGTGGCTAGGATCACCGGGCTGAGGGTAGATGGTGAGGCTGTGAGCGGGATCACCCTACCTGATTATAGTGAGCTTACCCAGAGGCTACTAGGGCTAGAGACAGTCTATGAGACGCCTAGCGAGTGTAGGACCGTTTTCCGCACCGACCTTACCATAGCTATGGGATTGGGGGACTCTAGGCAGAGATCCAGGGAGTCCTTAGAGCAGTTTTCGCAGAGATTGATAGATGGGGCTAGGGCTACCTACTGCCAGGATCCAGCTGACAGAGAGAGAGAGCAGACAGAGATTTGAGGAGGTTTCTATTTTTGATGCTCGGGAGATTGCTGCTCGGCACGAAGGGCGACGTTATCAACTGCCGCTTCCTAGGGATACTCGAGGACTTAGAGGGCATGGGCAGATACGCCTGGGGAGCAGCGCTGCTGGTGCACTTGATAGCCGACCTGTCCACGGGGACAGGTCGAGAGACGACGGTTAGTGGCTTTTCACCTTTTCTTTAGGTATGCATTTTTTTGTTGTTTTTATTCTTTTCCTTTTATTATATGCATATGCATGGTTAACTAATGCAACGTATGGATGCAGATTTGGAGCCATTTGTACATGCCCATGGGGCGTGTTGATCTACGACCCGGAGATGAGGGGTCCTTCCCTCTGGCGCGAAGCTGGCTGCCAGTGGTGATCGGAGCCCCACTTGCATCTGAGCTGCACGTATTGCGACGGGAGTTTCGAGACTTCCCCGCCTCACTGGTATGCATGATGCAATTTTTATTTTTTGTTTTTTTATGTGAAATATGATGATGATATGATGATGTGAATGCATGTTTGTGAATGCAGGTGAGGTGGAGACCCTATGAAGGGATGACCGACGAGGGCCATCCGTGGGTCGTAGCGGGCCGACCTCGTTTTGGGCATGAGCTTTGGGTTCATTGCCTGAACGAGATTGAGCCGTTACGGCTTAGGTTGGTGATGAGGACCCTCGATCTACACCAGGAGTGGATCGAGGTAGGAGAGCCGCGGGGTATAGGCAAGAAGACGCATGGTCGCACGAAGGCGATCGACTGGAGAGTGCGGTTCTCCGACCAGTACGCAGACTGGCAGCGTGGCGGGACCCGGGTCACTTCACATGCGACCGACAGCTCCGCGTACCTCCGACGCTACTGGGAGGTTTATGCCGGCCGGCCCCAGATGAGGGTCCTAGGGGTATGTATGAATGCACTTATTTCTAAATTAAATGCAAATGCTTTGTATATCTATCATGCAATTAATATGTGATGAATGCAGGATGCGCGGGACATAGTGGCGATGGATGCACAGGCCCACCTACACAGCCTAGAGGCACAGCTAGCCACCACACGGGCAGACCTTGAGACCTTGGTGAGTGTTTAATTTATTCCTATATGCATATGAATTTTTTTTATTGATGATTAGCTACTGACAATCTTAATAAATGCAGCGTGCCCAGCAGGGAGCAGTAGGGAGAGAGACA
The DNA here is from genome assembly GCA_022559845.1 of Amorphophallus konjac. Taxonomy (NCBI): domain Eukaryota; kingdom Viridiplantae; phylum Streptophyta; class Magnoliopsida; order Alismatales; family Araceae; genus Amorphophallus; species Amorphophallus konjac. The sequence goes on along the minus strand of CM040126.1, from coordinate 130,241,092 downwards.
AGAGAGGCCTCCAGCTCAAGAGGGCCTAGTGCAGAGGTGACTGCACTAGCAGAGCAGCTAGCAGGGGCAGTGGCACGGGCCGAGTCGGCAGAGCGCAACCTCGCCTCACGGGTAAATTTCAAACTTGAACTTAACCTTGCATTAAATTATTTATATGATATACTCATGAAAATTGTTTCTTACAGACCGAGGAGCTCTGGGCCGCTCTTACTTGCATCGAGGAGGGACAGCGGGCGATGGCCACGCAGGTGAGTTATTTATTTTCAATTGTATGTTGCTTATTCCATGAATTATTGAATTATTGCATTAAATGTGGAACTGATGATTTGTTTAAATGTTTGCAGTCTTCACAGTTACAGGCGGCACATACCCGGGCTGCCCTGGCCGGGACAGAGTTGGCGATCCGTGAGCAACGGGTCGTGGAGCTGGAGCGGGCCTTGAGGCGGTGAGAGGAGCTGCCTCAGGACGTGGCGGAGCTGCGAGTCGCCCTCGAGATGGAGCGGAGAGAGCGTGCTCGGGAGCGCGAGGAGCACCAGGCGGAGCGTGTCCGGGACCGCGAGCAGTACGAGGCGGAGCGTGCCTGTGATCATGAGCAGCACCAGGCGGAGCGTGCCCGGGATCGTGAGGAGTGGTCAGCTTGCGATCGGGATCTTACAGCCTTGAGGGCCCAGCTAGACGTTGCACAGGAGCGGCTACGAGCGACCGAGGAGCGTCTTCAGCGAGGTCGGGAGCGGGCGCGAGCTGCAGGGTACAACTTCACCAGCTCTACTTTTGTGGCGGATTCCTCTCTCCGGCAGAGGAGCGAGGCAGAGGAGCCGGCTCGAGGTCCAGCTACTTCCCGGGGGCCCATGCCCCCTGCACCAGCGCCTCGTCGAGAGGACGAGAGTGAGGCAGAGAGTAGGAGAGAGGAGGGTGGAGGCGAGAGCTGAGAGTCTTACTTTTACTCCTCCACCCTCATACCTGTACTCAGACATTTATGATGTATATATATATATATATATGAGATTGAAATTTTTGTTACCTGAGCACTTTGTGTAGTTGTGTACTTGTGTCTTCTTTCTTTCTCGTCTTTTACTTTTGCCCTGTGCTTCACACTTAAACAGGTTAATTCATCTGTTCGACTTGGCCCCTTGCTCAATAAGCAAGGGATGTCTTCACTTTGACCTTGATAACAGGTCAAGGGGCCAAGCCTTTAATCAATGAAGGCAAAGAGTAGATAAAAAATGCGTCATGCAAGCAAGCAAATGCAAACTAAAATAAAAGATGCCCATACAAGAATGCAATCAAGCATATGAGAAACAAAGGGCTTGAAATTCCACAGTCATTTTTTTTGTTATTATTGGTATATATGCTTTTTTTTTGAATTTTGTTTTGAAAGTGACACTTAATTTTGACAAGGACGCCTATTTGAAAATTTTTGTTTTGGAGGCGAGTATGGTATAGAGCTTTGAAACCTTAACCATCATAATCTAAAATTCATTAGATTTTCTCAAGAGACTTAACAAAAGAGTCAACGTGATTTATACTTTGGCTTTTACTCATATTCTCTCGCAGCCCATCCTTCTTAGTTGGTCTTTGCCATTCTTCGAGTTCACAACCCACCATGGAGGGAGAGAAGAATGATTAAGAAAGCTTACGAAAGGTTTTCAAGAATGAGGCACGCTCCTCCCCTGCCCTTATGCCTGTTGGGATTCGGTCTTCGGCTTAGGGAAATTTTGTTGCTCTTTTTGCCCTTATTCATGCATGCTTACGACCAAGGTTTTCCTTGCGGGGACTTTGCCCTCTTGACATGCTTTCTTTTATCATAACTTCTTTTTCCTTTCTTCTTTTCTTAAACAGATAAAGACCTAATTGTACTTGGGCTTTAAGCATTTTGTTCCCTTTTGGGCCCTGACTTCCACCTACTAGGGCGGCGGGCAGGCTTGGTTGGTAACCCCTAACTTGTGTTCCCTCTCATGAGCCGAAAGGAAGAGAATAGGTAAGACTTTTACACTCTTGATTGGGTCGGACTTTCCTTGAATTCCGGGCTGCTCGAGTTTAAGAATAAAGCGTGTAGTGTGTGCGTGAATTGACCCAAGAGTTAAACCGTCGAGACTGAAGAATGAATTAAAGATTTTGATTTTTTCGGTGTCGTGGCCCATGTACTATATCGGCCTCCAAGATTTTTTCTTTCTCTCTCTCTTTTTTTTCTTCTTTTTTCTTTTCTTTTGTTTTAATTTTTTTTTACTCTTCTCTTTTTTTTTAGTTTTTAGGGGTAGTATTTCTTCAAGTAGAGGCCATTCCAAGGATGAGTTAGCTCTTCACCTTCAGCATTAATCAATTTATAAGCGTTGCCAGGATAGACATTTTTTATAACAAAAGGACCTTCCCAGTTAGGTTGGAGTTTTGAACGAGGTCCACCTGGTTTTACAAAGATTCTTTTAATTACCAATTCACCAACTTTGAATTTTCTCTCAATCACTTTCTTTTGATAAAAACGTGAAAGCCTGTTTTGATAAATACACGCATGTTCGGCGGCGGCCAGACGCTTCTCATCTAGGAGTTCCAACTGGGCAAGGAGGGATTCACGACACTCATCAATAGAGAATTCCTTGTCCAATTGTACTCGCAGAGAAGGAACAAGAATTTCATAAGGAACTGCCGCCTCCATTCCATAAGTTAGGGCGAAAGGGGTTTGCCCAGTAGGAGTACGAATGGAAGTGCGATAGGCCCAAAGAGCTTCAACCAATTTTTCTGGCCAATCCACAAATTTGTTAGCCTCACACGTTTTCTTGACAATTTTAATCAAAGTCTTATTAGTTGCCTCTGCTTGGCCATTGCCCTGCGGATAATAAGGAGATGAATGATGCAATGCAATGTTATACCTGTTGCAGAGGTCCTGAAGTTCCTGAGAGATGAATTGGGGTCCATTGTCGGTGACGATGGTACTTGGGATGCCGAATCTTGCGATGATATTCTTCATTATGAACTTGCAGACGGTTGACGCTTTTATCTCACGTAAGCTTCCGCTTCGCCCACTTGGTGAAGTATTCCGTCGCCGTCAGTATGAATGACTTTGGTTTTGTGAGGAGGGTCGGATCACCAAGGGGTCCAATGATATCGAAAGCCCACATGGCGAAAGGCCATGGGGAAGATACAGGATGAAGTGAAGAAGCAGGAGAATGAATTTTGTCGGCGTGCAATTGGCACTTAACACACCTTCGAACATAGATAGAACAATCCTCTTCTAGAGTGGGCCAATAGAAACCTAGCCTAAGGATCTTCTTAGCAAGCATCTGGCTATTGACATGACCACCACACACTCCCGAATGGGCCTCTTTCACAACTTTCCAAGATTCATCATCATCTAGACATCTTAACAAAACTCCAGTGAGACTTCTTCTATAAAGCACACCTCCAATCAGGGTGTATCGCTGGGTAACCCTTCTAATGGCTTTCTTTTCTTCCGCTGTAGCTTCTTCAGGATATGATTGATCCTGGCAATATTTAGCAATTTCATAATACCACGGGTTTTCTTCATCATCCAATTCTTCTTCCAAGTCCAATAGCATGACCTCCTTATTCTCAATAATTCTGCCTTGCTCAACCTTCCTAAGCACCTCCTCCTTAATCCTAAGAAAAGATGGGTCTTGAATGGCGGGAGTGAGCCGCTTACGAACAGTGATGGAGTGGGAATCCCTTTCGGGAAGGAGAACCAAGGAAGATGCAAGAGAAGCAAGAGCATCAGCTAGAATGTTATGGTCACGAGGGACGTGAACGAAGATTAATTTGGTGAAAAGCTTGGTGTAAGCAGAAGTCAATTCTTGGTAGGGCTTGAGTTTAGGATTGAGCGTGCGGCACTTGGAGAGCACTTGGCGAAGAATAAGCTGACTATCACCTACAATTCACAATTGGGTAACACCGAGTTGATGAGTGGCCTCCAGTCCGGCCAAAAGAGCCTCGTACTCAGCTACATTATTTGTAACTGGAAATGCAAGCTGAGAGGCGAGCGGAATAGTGATACCCTCCGGTGATAGAAGAACAATACCAATCCCTTTCCCTTTTGAATTCAAAGCTCCATCAAAATGTAATGTCCACATTGAATCGGATTGATTGACGGACATTAGTTCCTCATCTGGAAACTCTGAGCGAACAGGGTCAAATCTAGGGAGAGGATGGTGAGCAAGATGTTCTGCTATGGCGTAGCCGTTAATCATTTTTTGCTGAATGTGGATGATGTCAAACTGAGAGAGGAAGTTTTGCCATCGTGCTAATCGATCAGTGAGAACAGATTTTTCAAGAAGGAACTTGATTGGATTCATACGAGCAATGAGATGAACCTCGTGAGCTAGAAAATAATGCTTGAGTTTCTGAACTACCCAGACTAAAGCTGCACAAGTCTTCTCTATGGCTGAGTACCTCTACTCACATGGGTTAAAGAGTTTTGACAAGTAGTAGGCTACCCTCTCTTTTCCTTCTTCATCAACTTGGGCTAGGATAGCGCCTACAGAGTCATCTAGGACAGAAATATAAAGAACAAGCGGTTTGCCCTGAACTGGCGGCCTCAGGACAGGAGGATTTGATAGATAATCCTTCAATCCGTCAAAAGCTGCCTGACACTTGTCATCCCAAAGAAACTTGACTCCCGGCTTGGTAAGCTCGTAGAACGGCCTGCATCTTTGTGAATGCTGAGAGACAAATCGGCGAATAAATTGCAACCTCCCGATTAATCTCCGAACTTCCTTCAAATTCTTGGGAGGAGGCATTTCTCTTATGGCCTTCGCCTTATTGGGATCGATCTCAATACCCCTCTTACTAACAATGAATCCAAGCAACTTCCCTGATGAAACTCCAAATACGCACTTCTTAGGGTTCATTTTCAAATGGTACTCCCGTGCTCTTTGCAAGACTTTAGTTAGAACCCCGGGATGCTCAATCCTTGTTCTTGATTTTACTACCAGGTCATCCACATACACCTCAATATAAATGTGGATCATATCATGAAAAATAGCCATCATGGCCCTTTGATAGGTGGCTCCAGCGTTCTTAAGTCCAAAAGGCATGACCACATAACAATAAGTTCCCCATGGTGTAGTGAACGACGTTTTCTCTTGATCCTCCTCGGCCAAGCGAATCTGATTGTAACCTGAAAAGCCATCCATAAAGGAGAGAGTCTCAAATCCTGCCGTGTTGTCAATCAAAACATCAATATGAGGGAGGGGGAAGTCATCTTTAGGACACGAGCGGTTGAGGTCCCGAAGTCTATACAAATCCTGACCTTTCCATCTTTCTTCATGACTGGGACGATGTTAGCCACCCAATTAGGATAGAGGACAACTCTAACAAATCTAGCCTTATGAAGCTTATCGACATCTTCTTTCATTTTTAAAGCCATATTAGGGTGGAAACGTCTCAACCGCTGTTTGACCGGGACAGACCCTGGCTTAAGCATAAGCCGATGTTCAACGAGCGCAGAATCTAGTCCGGGCATATCTTCGTAACTCCATGCAAATGTGTCCTTGTATTCTTGAAGAACCAAAATGAGCGCCTCCTCTTCGGATGGCGGCAAGTTCTTTGAAATGAGGATGATCCTAGGGTCTTCTTCCATACCCAGATTTATTTCTTTGGTAGGTTCTTCTACTGAGGCTGATGGTTCATCAAATCTTCTCATGCCACTAGCAAAAGCATCAGCCTCGTCCTCATATTCTTCGTAACTTTCATCCCCCTCTCAATAGGGTCTTCATCATTCATAATCTCATAGACACCAAAACCCTCATTAGAAGCATAAATATCCTCATATTCTATCTCTGGCAGGATGATCGGATTCTCCACAAATTCGGGGACGGCTAAGCAAGCTCGACATCTTCTAGCTAACTCCAACAAGAACCTACGGGGAATCTGCTTACCCTTGGACTTCTTATGTGAAGCTCCCCATGAGTTTGAAAACTAGAGGAAAAAGAACAACTAGCTTGATCACTAGAATCAATAGGGGAAGAGAAAAAGTGGGTACAGAAGGGGATACAGACGAAGTCCCCTCACCGGAGGGGTAGGGGAGATCACTTAATGAATCTGGGAAGAGCGGCCCCGGGATCGGGACACACTCGGAGATGGATTGGGAAGTTTGAATTTTGGCATTTTTTTTTCGTTTTCAAGGAGAAAGCAATGGGAGGTGGAAACAGGGGAGAGTGTTGAAATTGAAAGTTTGGTGAAGGATTGAATCAATGATGACCCACGCGGGGGCGTAATGGAGAGTTTGGAAAACCGCTCGAGGAGCAAGGGAGGAATTGGAAGAGAAACTTGTAGTGAATTTGGAGAGAAGTTTATTAAGACCGCAGGCGGCCTAGGGATATCTGAAAAGAACACCTGATCAATCAAACGGACAACAGCCGTCGGGTGAATGGATTTGGTAAAGAAAAGGCCGGCCCACAGCCTGTTTGTATTGAAACCCTCTTCAAACGGCACATCGGTTCTCCAATATCTGAATAGTCACTCAGAAGCTGCCTCTTGTCTGTAATTACTGCTGGCTTTTCAATCAACTCCTGAATCAACGGCGGCCATTCTGGATCAGTCGGCATGAACAAACGGCTCAGAGCAATAGAGATATCATTCATGTCAAACCACCTATACCAGTCACATTCAGGATCATCCATTTTCCTTCGCTTATCTGGTCTTAATGACTCCAAAGCTTTATATGTGGCTAGTGGCGCTATATGGCGAGCAAACTGCCGTGCATGCACATCCTGACAATCCAGCATAGAAGTGATTACTGTAGTATACTCATCATCATTTTGAATACCTCCTATTACAAAATGTGTTTGAAGGGTCCATGTAAGAGGTTGCCGGTCAATCTTGAGAGTGGAAGTCATAACGGCCCACCGTTCTTTTTCCTCTTTGCCTGGTGCTTTATATCCGAGGCCACCTCGGAGAATCACCTTTTGAGGCTTGACAGGCTTAACTCTCCCTTGGAGATTGGCGCCTAAGCCTTTACTAGTTTGGTACCCCATCTTTATTAAAATGTTCCATCCGGGCGTATTCATCAAACATTTCTTTTTCTTGCCCTTGGATAGCTGTGTGGTGAAAGGGGTTGAAAGACATGATGACCTCATCGGGTCTTGCCGCAGATCGGCAACATCCAACACTGAGAGCAAAGGCATATTGGAAGGCCACATGGAGGGCACTGATGTTGGTCTTCGGTCGGCAAAATGGGCATACTGGTCACTTTAATGATACGTCCTTTGTGTGGAAATTTGATGCATTGATGATTCGTAGAAGGCACGGCATCCAGTTCCTGAATGTAAGGGCGACCCAAAATGCCATTAAATGTCGGGTCCATATCCAAAATATGGAAATCTGCCGTGACCTGAGACTGGCCCCAAGCCGACTTTCAGAGTAATCATTCCTAGTGGTGGCTTTCTTGTGTTATCATAAGCTGTGACTGTTATAGTGGATGGTCAAATCTGACTCTCCGGAATGCTGCACATCTTTAAAGTGCTTGGTGGCAAAACATTAATGGATGCCCCAGTATCAACCAAACATTGCTTCACGGCTATTTTGTTGATATCAATGGTGATGCACAGTGCATATTTCCTGGCCGGCTGCGGAGCCAACTCATGTTCATAAAAAGTAATAGCCGGCTGATTGCTAACTGGGTTTAAGACAGTAGTAACCTGTTCGTCCGGATATCTTCATTCACCATTACTTTTTGCAGGTATTGTTTCAAAGCTTGCTGATGTGTGGCAGATCTTTTAATCAGTTCTAGAATAGAAATACGGGCCAGTGTTCTGTCCAGATGCTTCAATAAATCATACTCCGTGCCCTGTGTAGATTCTTGTTCTTACTCTCCTTGTTCGTGTGGTGGCTCCTGCTCCCGCTGGGGAAACACTCGTTGAAACATCGTCCGCTACGGAGCACCATTGTTCTTTGCGCCTCTGTCGGGATTGGTGTGGGTAAAGGGGTGGAGGAAGTAGAGGGAGTGGTGTTGGGCGTAGGCGCAGGGTTCGTGGGAGGAAGGGTTCTTATAAGGGGCCTCGCCGGCCGTGGATTATTGGAATGAGGTGATGGTGATTGTGTAACAAGAAGGGGACCTTGAATCATGGTGGCGGTAGATGGAGGTGGAACGGGAGGGGCGACGGCTGCCGGCGAGGTGCGAATAAGAGGAGGTCTATTTGGTGGAGGGTTTTGGGGTGATGGAGAATTTGTGGGTTGGCGCAAAAGAAGGGGACGTGAAGGGACGATATTGGCATTGGATGGCCCAGGAGTAAGGGAGCGTATAAGGGGACGTTGTGGTTGGGAAGGAGGGATAGGCTGGTGCCTTCTTATCAATGAGGGTGGTGGATTAGAATTCTGATTAATAGCCCTGACAGAGGCATTTTCATTGTGCCAAATTTGTCCTCTCTCCACTTCATGGATCGAGGTGACAATATTCACTTGCTGATTTGGGACCGGATGCTCCGGTAGTGGATTATTAACAATCCCCATATTGGGTTGGGGAGCAGGAACCTATTGTTGTTGAAGGGCTTGTGGTTGTCCTTGATGCTGTTGAGCTGCTGGCTGCCGAGGAGGCCTTCGGACTTTTAAAGAAGCAATGACTTTCCTCATCTCGTCCCAATCAATATCACCTTGATCATTCATGTCATGTATATAATCTTTGAAGTGAAAGCAATGATCGATATTGTGCCCCGGTTGTCGTGAAAGACGCAATACCGGGATGTATCCACATGTTGGGGCCATATTGCTCTTTCCTTTGGCAATGTGAGCAGGTTAGCGGCCATGAGGGCATTAAAGATATCCAATAAGCTTTCGGGAAGAGGGGAGTACTGTGCCCTTCGGGGACCCAAAGGCCTTCTTTGTTGAAATTGTTGTGGTGCATAATTGGCCGGTGGGGGCACTTGGTGATATTGTGGGGTTTGATTTGGTGGAGCAATGTGGGGTTGTTGTTGAGGAGGTGGAGGAGACCGTAAGGTCTGAGGAGGGTTGTTATTTGGCTGGTGGACTTGATTATGGAAGGCGGGCTGTTGTGGTGACGGCCCTGGGTTTGAAGGGTGGCGGAAGGGTGTGGAATTGCCAAACGCGCTCACCTGCTCGTTGGTAACGGTGCCTTCGTGGTTGCCCCAGTATTGCCAATATTAACATTCCTCTTTATCACCTTTGGCCTAGGCTCAAACATGCCCATGATTGGCGAATCCTTCATTTGCGTCTGAATATATCTAGCTCTTTCATAGAGCTCTTCCATAGTGCTTAGTTTATTCATGGCCAGGATATGACGGAATTGTGGAGTAGAATTTGAAATAATCATTTTGACTTGCTCCGTCTCTGACAATGTGTCTTTCAATTTCTCGGCCATGGCCCTCCACCTATCAGCAAATAAAACAAAGTCCTCCTCGGGCTTCATCTTTTCAGCAACCAGGTCTGTAACGGACAAGGAGGGACCCACACGGTCCTTGTACTTCTGTATGAATTTTCGTTGAACTATATCAAAATCACCGGCATCGGCCGGCTCCAGGGAATAAAACCATTCAAGTGCGGGGCCATCCAAAGACCGCCTGAAGAGATAAGCCAATGAATTTTTATTATCTTGCCAAAATGACGCTTCATACATAAAATCCTTCAGGTGGATGTTCGGGTTGCCCGTGCCATTATATCGCCGGAAATTCGGCATTTCTGATGGTGGTAGATGGAAAACCGGCATAGGGGGAAGCACGATCTCAGGAGCAACCTTGGGTGTAGTGACCCTCTTAAGCTGTTCCTCCATTTTGGCCATCCTTTGGAATAACAGAGCATGGTTATCAGACTCGACTGGGGCCTGATGAAAGGAATGTTGGTTTGTTATAGGCCTTCTTAGAATTTGGGAACCAAGGGGCTGCTGAGGCCTAACAATGGAGTGACTTGCCGGTTGGTCCGGCATAGTCACAACAGGAGTTGATGGGCGCGAGGGTACCCTAGGGACGACCGATGGGTCATTAGGAGAATTAGCGGAGTGGCCACCCATGGCCTGATGAGGGTTAGAAGACGACGGGATGAACTTTCCCTTCAGAAGAGCGGCTTGAGCTGCCTGGCGCTGAGAATCATCCAGCTGAGCAATAGCCTTGAGAATTTCATTGAGATTGAGGGAAGAGGAAGTGTCCCCTGAGTATTCTGGGTAGTAGGTCGGGCCTGGGAAGAAGGCTCAACCTCCAAAGCAGTAGTGGTGGTGTCCACCATATGGACTTGATTGGAGGAAGAATAGTAGTTTCCCTCATAATAAACAGAATCTTGAGAGGGAATCTCATAAAACGGGTCAGAATGACCCTCCTCATTACCATCATAAGTGTATCCATAGTTGGCCATGTTGAGAATTTTACCTGAACGTAATTTCATACTTAAGGAGAAAGAGATGAATGTCTCGCAATAAGATATAACCCAAAAGATATCACCTTTTCAAAAGAAACACACAAGTTGTAATGAGTGCAAGATTTTAAGATTTCTCTTGGAAATTAGGGTGGATTCAATATTAGGTACTTTCTTTCAAAGGTGGATCCTGGTTGAAAATTTGGGTATAATCTCCGGGTGTCTAGATTTTCTCTCCTTTCCAACGAATGGGTCAACTATACTCCAGGTACTTCAATGGTACAACCTGCCTAGCGTCCGTGAGGGAATCCACGGGTGCGAGGACTTACGGAGGCTTGGCTTAGGAATTTCCGGTCTAAAGAGACGGAATGCTCAATGGAGGGTCCTTCCTTCACCAAGAGGGGTGAAAACTCCTAACAAGTGTGGGGAGAGGAGGTCTCCCAAACCGTATGCCAAGATGAATGCAAACAGGTAATATCACCAACAGATATATGATCAGTCAATCAAATGGACAAAAATAGCAGTTCTGTGGGCACATAACAAAAACACGACCCAGGGCAGGTCGCTAATTTAATGAACAGCACCTGGAGTGCAGGCGCTAATCACCGCAAACAGTGAAAAGAACACCTCTGGGCAGAGGCGCAAAGCACTGTAAACAAATACTCAGGGAATAACCAAATCACCAATAATTAAGAAAATGGCGCCTTAAACTAAGGCGTCCAATGATAAAATGACGCCCGAGAGTTGGGGCGTCAAAATCACTGAACAATGATCCAACCGCATCAAAACAAACAGTAACAATGGAAATGACACCTTGATGTAAGGCGTCTTATGAAGAAATGATGCCTCTGTACGAGGCGTGAATAAGAAAATGACGGCAGCATGGAAGGCGTTACTTCAGCTTAATGAACTGACAATCAGAATAAACAAATGGAAACTGCAAAACTGGCTAATCAGTGGGGAGGTGTGCACGTGGTGCACAATGGGGAGTGTGCTACGTGGAGCATAAGGGAGGGACACGCGAGGGTGTCAAAGGAGGGGCACCGAGGGCGCCAATGGGAGGGTGCTACGTGGAGCACGAGGGAGGGGTACGCGAGGGTACCAATGGGAGGGACACGCGAGGGTGTCAATGGGAGGGGCACGCGAGGGTGCCAATGGGAGTGTGCTACGTGGAGCACATGGGAGGGGTAATCAAACTAAAAACACTAGAGGTCCCACTGTGATTGCCAATTTGTAGATTCTAAGAAAAATCCACTTAATGACAAGGGGAATGAAACCCAAACTCAATTTCTAAAGCTTAAAAATTAATAGATGAAAGGAAGAGCATGCGTGGGATGCTAAAGGGGAATGTGATCGCCAGAGGGGTTACCTCAAATGAGAAAAAGGATGATCGCGAGTACCTTGTGTTAAGCGGTGGAGATTGTGAACCCTTTCTTCCTCCTTCTACCGGCCGGCCGATGAAGGGGGTTCTTAGTCTTGATTACCTTGCAAGAACACACAAATCAAATAAAAGAGTGGATTAGCTAAAGGGTGTAATATCAAAGTTCTAAGATTATGAAATTAATCAAATTGAACATGAACATGAACACACCTTGTGTGTTTTGGTTTTAAACCCCTAAGAGGAGTAACAAGGTTTGAAAAAATATGGATGTAATGCTAAGCAATAATATGTAGAGTATGAGATCTAACAAGAACTAGAGGGAGGGAGGATGTGTGATGATGTTACGAAAATAACAACTAAATAACTAAAGGAAGGATTCCTTTCTGCTGTGCGTGCAGCAGTAAAGGGAGGAGAGCTTCAGTATGCGATGGAACTGCAGTGGTTCATCTGTGGAAGAAGAAGAGAATCGCCTGGAAGGAGAGCTCGTTTGGATGAAGAACCTGCAAAACAAATAAGACACTCTTCTCTCTGTCAGCTCTGCTCTCTTAATGATGATCTCTCTCTCTCTCTCTCTGTTCTCTCGCGCGAAGAGACCCAGGAGGGGTATTTATAGGGCTAAGATCCTTGGAGAACAAGGATTAAAACAAGGTAAAGATCTTCCATCAAGAAACTCCCTTCCCAGTCGAATACAAGGCTCAAAATGAGGAAGGAACCATTACTGGAAAGAAGCAGGCGAAAGGGAGACGGAATTGGAAATGACGACCCCATGAAGGGCGTCAATTAAAAATGACGACACATCCAAAGGCGTTAATTAGAATAACGACTCCCATCAAGGCATCAATTCCTGGATTTAATTATAGAAACAAATAACTTTCCTTATTTAAAATTATCAACTGACGCCTGCCAGACAGACGTCAAATAATCAACGCCTTTATGAAAGACGTTAATTCTACAATTTTCATTTTATTTGAAATTCAGAATTTTCAGTAAATCCATAAAATGACGCCCGTATTGGTAGTCGTCCATTGTTAAAAGAGGCGCCCTTGGCCATGCCGTCAATTTAAATAGCGCCCCTGATCAGGGCGTTAATTAAAAAAAGGCAAGAAATCATAATTAATTCATGAAAAATAGAAATACTTCATATTAAGCCAATATTGACGTCCATTTTGGGGCGTCATATGGTGACATGAGATTACTCAACATAGCATCAATTTTGGCGTATCTACAACCCCCATGAAAGCCCCTAGCCCAAGTGGGAATTCCCCATTAAGGCCTTACAACCCTCCTCCTACCATCACTCCAAACAAGCCCACCCCTAGTCACCCTCCTCCACAGAGGGAAGACATTCCCAAAGGCCCAAATGTAGGAACCACTCCGGGTAGCGGGCATCAACAATGCTATAGATGTAAAGGGTTTGGTCACTTTGCGGGGCAATGTCCATCCAAAGGATTGTCTAGTTTGCTTATTGAGGAGGAAGCTCCTCCACCCCAAGGGGAACTTGAGGGTGTTGTTGAGGACCATGAAGCCTCCCTAGATTGGGAAGAAGAGTATGAGGCCCAATACCTTGAATCGGGACTAGATCACACCACTCCACCTACCAACTCCCATCTAGGAGTGATTAGATGCACCCTCACCAAACCCCAAGAAGAGGATTGGCGTCGAACCTCAATCTTTCACACCTTTGTCAAGATAGGGAGCCATGTAAGAAAGGTGATCTTGGATAGTGGGAGTTGTGTCAATGCCATATCCCCCGATACCGTTAAGCTCCTTGGGCTTGCTATCACCCCCCATCCAAATCCATACCGAGTCTCATGGATCAACAACAACTCCATCCCGATCAACACCCAATGCCTTGTGCCCCTCACCTTCTCTTCATATCATGGACAAATTTGGTGTGACGTCATCCCCATGGAAGTAGGAAGCATCCTACTAGGAAGACCTTGGCTTTATGATGTAGATGCCACCATCTTGGGTAGGACCAACACATGTACTTTTGAACATGAGGGTAGGACTATCCGTCTCAACCCCTCCCCACCACGTCCCATGCCCAAGAGGGACACTCTCCCTCAAGGACACCACCCCACCACCACACAAGTCTTGGGGAACTCTACCCCTCCAACCCCATCCCTCACCCAAACTCCCAAACAAAGTGGGACCTCAGGGTTGACCAAGGGTCTTCATCTCATCACTAGGAAAGAGCTTGAAAGGGAGATAGATCAAGGAGTACCAATATGTGCGGTGATCATTTGCCTAGGAGAGCCCACTCCCACCAACCCACATCCTATGAAAATCCGGCATCTCCTAGAAGAATTTCATGATGTGTTCCCGGCCGAGCTCCCGGACCAACTCCCTCCCATGCGTGATGTGGAACACACAATTGATTTAGTTCCGGGAGCCACCCTCCCAAACCTTCCTCATTATCGCCTCAATCCCACAGAGCATGCCGAACTTCGTAGGTAAATTGAGGAACTCATTAGGAAGGGCTTCATCCGAATAAGCAAAAGTCCATGTGCCGTCCCGGCCCTTCTAACTCCCAAGAAGGATGGGTCTTGGCGGATGTGTGTGGATAGCCAGGCTATTAATAAGATCATCGTCAAGTATAGGTTCCCCATCCCTAGGCTTGATGACATGCTTGATATGCTAGCCGGAGCCACTATTTTCTCCAAAATTGACCTTAAGAGTGGCTATCACCAAGTTAGGATAAAGCCCGGGGATGAATGGAAAATGGCTTTCAAGATCAAAGATGGTCTCTATCAATGGTTAGTCATGCCTTTTGGGCTTTCAAATGCCCCAAGTACTTTCATGCGTCTTATGACGGAAGTCCTTAGGCCTTTCATTGGGATCTTTCTAGTGGTCTACTTTGATGACATACTCATCTATAGTCAATCCCAAGAGGCCCACCTTGATCACCTTAGGCAAGTTTGCACCGTCCTCCGACAAGAGAGCCTATTTGCCAACTTAGGAAAGTGCCACTTCATGACCATATCCATCACCTTCCTAGGATTTGTGGTGTCCACCAAGGATGTCTCTATGGACCCCGACAAGGTCCAAGCTATTCTTGATTGGCCGGAACCCCACACCCTTCATGAGGTCCGAAGTTTCCATGGATTGGCAACATTATATAGGAGGTTTATTCGTGGATTTAGCACTATCATTGGACCTATCACCGATTGTCTCAAGAAGGGGACTTTTGTGTGGACCAAGTCAGCCTCTAAAGCCTTCCTAGAACTCAAGGAGAAGTTGACCCAAGCCCCGGTCCTATGCCTACCCGATTTCTCTAAAGTCTTTGAAGTCACATGTGATGCATCCGGGATAGGAATAGGAGGGATTCTTAGCCAAGAGGGACACCGGGTAGCCTTCTTCAGTGAGAAGCTATGTGATGCTAGGATAAGATACTCCACTTATGACAAGGAGTTCTATGCTGTGGTTCAGTCCCTCCGACATTGGAGTCACTACTTGTTGCCCAAAGAATTTGTCATCTTTTCCGACCATGAGGCCCTCAAATACCTCAACTCCCAACAAAAGCTAAATGCCCGACATGCCCGACGGGTTGAGTTCATCTAATCCTACACTTTTCTTATCAAACACAAAGCCGGGAGTGAGAATCGAGCGGCGGATGCCCTTAGTAGGAAAGTTTCGTTGTTATCCACTATCCAAGTGGAAGTGACCGGATTTGATAGGCTCAAGGATGAGTACCCTAGCGGCCCCGACTTTGGGCACATCTATACCACCTTGACCACCCATTCTAGCAAGGAACATAAGGGATTTGTCTTAGAGGATGGGTTCCTTTTCAAGGGACCAAAGCTTTGCATCCCACGGACCTCACTCTGTGACTTCTTGATTTGGGAATTACATGCGGGAGGGCTAGCTGGTCATTTTGGAGTCCACAAAACCATTGGTCTAGTTGAGGGACAGTTATATTGGCCAAGTCTCAAGAGAGATGTAGGTAAGATAGTGGGTCAATGCCGAACATGTGCTTCGGCCAAACAGGTGAAGCAAAACACTAGCCTATATACCCCACTCCCCATCCCCGACCGTCCATGGCAAGACTTGAGCATGGACTTTGTGCTAGGATTACCCAAGACTCAACGAAAGCATGACTCCATCTATGTGGTAGTTGATAGGTTTTCCAAGATGGCCCACTTCATCCCATGCTCCAAGACCTCCGATGCCTCCCATGTGGCCCGGTTGTTCTTTGATGAGGTTGTCCGTCTCCACGGGCTACCTAAGACCATAGTCTCCGATAGGGATGTCAAATTCACTAGCTACTTTTTGAAAACTCTTTGGCACATGATGGGTACCCTCCTCAAATTCTCCACGGCCTATCACCCCCAAACGGACGGCCAAACCGAAGTTGTCAACCGAAGTCTAGGGAACCTCCTTAGGTGCCTTGTTGAGAATCGTCCGGGAAATTGGGATCTCATTCTACCACAAGCTGAGTTTGCATATAACAACTCCATCAATAAGTCCATAGGGATGAGTCCATTTGAAGTCATGCATGGGTACAAGCCAAGGAAACTCTCAGATCTCATTCCCCTTCCCCAGCATGCTAGAGTGTCTATTTCAGCTGAATCATTTGCCCATCATATTAGAGAATTGCATGAAGAAATTTGCGAGCACATAAGCAAAAAGAATGAGGCTTATAAGAGGCGGGCCGACTCTCATCGGCGTCACCAAGAATTCCATGAGGGTGACTTTGTGATGGTAAGGACGGAGAGGCTCTCCCCGGGAGCCATCTCCAAATTGAGGTCACGTGGGGCTGGTCCCTTCCAGGTCCTGAGGCGCATTGGTGCAAATGCCTATGAGTTAGATCTCCCCGAGGAATATGGGGTAAGTCCCACATTCAATGTCGCCGACCTAGTGCCATATAAGGGACCCACGGTGGTACCCAGTGAGGAGATTGGGCCTATTCCTTCCCTTGAGAGAGCACCCACCTGTGAGGAGAGACCACCAGCCAAGAGAGCCCAGCGTGAACGCATAGAACAAATATTGGATGAACAAGTCACTACAACTCGGAGCAAGGTATATGAGCGCTATCTCGTCAGGTGGAAGGATCGGCCTCCTTCGAAAGATTCTTGGGTGAGTCGGGAGGATCTCCATCAGTTGGATCCGGACCTCCTCGAGCAGTACCACAGCCGGATGGACCCCTACTCGACGGAGTCGAGCTCTTCACAGCCCAGGGGATTTGATGGAGGCATCATCCACAACTCCCTTTCGCTAGGGTCTTCTTCACACTCCGGCGTCATTTGAGTTCAGGCCTCTCTCTATAAAGGCCCAATTATCCTTTGTGTGCTATCTATTTGAGTCATTTGATGTAGTTTTCATTTTATTTGAGTCATGTCCCTATGTCTTGTATTTATTTTCCTAAGTTTGAGTGTCATTAGATTGTTTAGTTAGCTATTGGGCCCAATTCTTCAGGCATGGCCCAAGAGCCCCCCTACCCCCTCGGTTATTTGTCATTGAGTCTTTTGTCCAGGTCTTATTGTAAAATGTGGGTTGCCTATATATAGGGCCCCATTTCCTTCCTTTTGGACTAATGAATGAATCAATGCAAAATTTCCAGTTGAGAGTTCAAATTTAGTAATAGTGGAGTGATTCCAATAGTGGGTGAGAAACCCTAGGGGAGAGATTCTCCACCCCACCTAACCTTCTCACTCTCTCTCTCTCTCTTTCTCTCTCCTTCACTAAGGGGTTCGCCCCTTTCCCTCTCTCCTCCTCCTCCCAACCACCCCCAACCCCCACCTACCTCCATTAAGGCCACTCCACTTCCCCACATCCCATTTACTCCCTCCCCTAGTCCCAAGGATAGAACCCCCAATCCCTACTCCACCTTCCCAACCACCAACCACCCCTCCTCTTCCCCATACATTATCCCACCTTCCCCATGCAGCCTTCCACCTCCCAAGGCCCATTTCAAATTTGAAAAACCTTCCCTCCATAGGATTTGGCCGCCCCTCCCTCCTCCCCTTAGCTTTGGTCGCCCCTTTCTCCCTCCATTCTCCACCACCCTTGCACACCCCATCCTCCTTCCTCCAGCTGAACCCTGTGGCCTCCCCCTTCTTCCTCTACCTCTCCACTACCTCTAGCACCATTCCATACCCCCACACCTTCCCACCACCATTCCCCATCCCCCCCCTTCACCCTACACTTCCTTCTTCTTCTTCTTTCTAGGTCAATTGGAGGCTATGTCAAAATGCTGCTTGCAGTCCAGAAGATGCAGATGAACTAGTAGCTTGCAGCAGCCACCACGGCCTCCTCCCTGTGAATCTGAAGGCCCAAGAGGTATCCACGAAGCGTCTACCGGTCTTCTTCGCAACGGCGGTGGTTTCATCCCCATCCTAGCTCCTTGCTCTATCAGAATCAAGAAGCGGAACTTCAATCGACGTCCGTGGGCCAGAGTTATCAATTTTCTCCCTCGGGTACATGGTTCTGCTTCCTACAGTCTGCACCGACCCCTTATCATTGTTCAGAGTCTACTGGTCTTCTCCGACATCTTTTGTCCTCTCCATTTATTCTGCTGCATAGAGGACTCGTCCACGGTTCCAACAGCTTTGACGGCACCTGATTCGAAGTTCGGGAGCGGTCGGGGCATCCTCTTCTTCCTGCTGTTGGAAGCCTGAAGCTGCCAGTTCGAGAATCTGTCACTCTGTTCAAACCTCCACCCAAGCCTGCAGCGGTACCAGAAGAAATCAACAAAATTCTGGGACATTCCAGTACCAGTTACAAAGAGTTTCCCCCTAGTTCCGCCATCAGCAAAATTCCGGATCAAGCTCTGCGGCATCAACTTCGTCTGTCTGTCCTCCATCACAGAAAGCAGGCAGATCCAGCTTCACAACTTTTGATTGCTTTTAGTCCTAGTTCCCCTCCCCGCTTGGCCGGCTGAAGGCCCCTCCCTGTGAGGAGGTAGTTTTGGTTGTAATACCTATTAACCCCCACCCCAAGATCCCCCCTCCTGCGAGAGGTGTAGTGTTGTAATTTGTTTGAGCTGGTCAAGCTGCACCGCCGCGGCGTGTGGGGATCCACTCGCCTCCCCGCTCGCCCTCGTCTCCGAGCGGGACCGGTTTCTTCAAACCGGTCGAGTAAGTGTTCAAACCTCACTCCATTTAGTGCTTGCCTTTCAATATTAGTTCTTAGTTCCGCTGGCCGTGAGAGTGAGAGCTCGATCCTCAAGCCCCGATGCCTTGAGTGATCACCGTGGGGAAGAGTGTAACCGGTGCCTTTGGCACTTTGTCGGTCCCATTGAATTGGGCTTCCACAACCTTTGGGAATCAAATCTTGACCTTGCTGGCCCTCTACCAGCAAGGGCCCAACCCTCACATCCTCTACTTGGCATCGCCAAGTCACCCCGGGCTTGGGTGAGCGATGATAGAGCGGTGGCCCATATCGGCCCATTTGAATGCGATTGTGCTTGCTTGCTTAAGTCCAAGGGTGTGTCACATCATTTAGCTTACTCATTTAGGATATTTTCTTGACGCCGCTGCTTGTGAGATCATAGGCATCTAGCTTGCTTATTTATTTATATCACTACCGCGGTGAGAGAGTGTGACCGTCCCGCGACTCATCCAAATCGCGAGTGTGGAGTGACCACCCTAGACCCTGCTGATTTCTCAACCGTGCGGATCGGCGCGCTTCCTTCTCTTGGGATGCCTATGAGCTATAGTTTCTTGTTGACTGGCGTAATTTCCTTCTTGGGAACCTTAGGTGTCGAGTCTATGCCATTCAATCTATTGTAAAGTTGCTGGTCTTAGTTGTCCATTTAGTTGCGTCTTCACATAGAGTCCTAGCTTGCATAGCGTCCCGCATCAATTTTGGTATCAGAGCTTTGGGAACCAATCTGTTCTATCAAATTGGGGTCCTAGGTAATTTGAGTCTTTAGGTTGTCCAGGGTGCAATTGAGTCCTTAGGTATTGTTGTGACCCCTCTATGTTGATGATGTTGACACTTGCTCTATTCTTTGGCAACACCATTGTTTTGATTGATTGGCAACTGAGTTTGATTTGATGAAATAGCTCCATCAGATTGACTATGTGTTCTTTACTTTTAATACACTGCTGTCTGCAATTCTTACTGTCATAAGTCCACACACTGCATCTCAATTAAAGTGATTATGTGTGCACAGCGTCAACGCATCATGTTACAGCGTCAACGCATAAGTCCACACACTGCATCTCAATTAAGTTGATTATGTGTGTGCAGCGTCAACGCATCAATGTTACAGTGTCAACGCACCGTTGGCTTTGAACCTCAGAGTCTGTACATTCGAATTGCCCTTGATCTGGTGAAATGTATACACTCATTCACTGTAGCCTTCACACATTAAAGTCCATACATTCATCAATTACTTTTCACTCAAGGCAAAGTCTATACACTGGGGTCTTTTCCCTACGTGTCTTAGGCGAAGTCTGAACATTCGATTCTGAAGCCTGAAATCTAAACAGTCCAGCCTAGTCCTACGATCAAGGCTTTAGCTACACTGAACGCTATACATTGGCTTCGCTTCATGAAGTCTGTACACTGCTTCAGGAGCTTCAAGTCCACACATCGCTCAAAGTCTGTACAGAGTCCAGCGTCTCAGTTAGCGTCTCATACACTTGAGCAAAGTCTGTACATCCATAGTGTCACTCAAAGTCTAAACATTAATCTTCTAATCCAAAGTCTATACAATGGTCTTCACACTTGAAGTCCATACATTCGATGTGCAGAGTTGATGTCTATACTGTGTCCTTGCTATTCAAGTCTATACACTAACGGCTGAACTAAGAACCCTATACATCGTTTGTCTGCACTAGAGTCTCATGGAGTCTATACATTGCACTCATCTTCTAAAGTCTATACACTGAAGTCTTCACATTCGCGTGCATAACATGAAGTCCATAAGTGGGCAAAGTCTGTACACTGTCCATGCTTCATGCAGCGTCAACTCATCCTTCATGCTACGTCAACTCCTCAAGTATATACAATGCTTTCCTTCGCATGAAGCCTTTAAGTGCATTATGTCTACACAATGCCACTAGGATTTAAAGTCTATACAGCCGTTGCCTCCCTTGTTGAAGTCAACACTTTGGGCAAGTCTGTACATTGCATTCTGCCTTTACAAGTCTATACAACGATGTATATATAATGCAATGTACATACTTAACTCTTATGTCTTTATTCTTGTTGCTGAAGGGACAAGGTCGACGCCTGGAGCTTAAAGCGTCCACGCATCAGTAGACGAAGCTTTCACGATGTCTTCTATTACGTCAACGCCACATGAAAGCAGCGTCGATGCAGCAGTTGAAGAAGCATTCATCTTCACAGGCCATTCCACTGCGTCAACGCCACATGCAAGCAGCGTCGACGCAACAGCTAAAGAAACGAGGCAAATGGCTACTGGAATGCCTCACTGCGTTAACGCCATTAAGTGAAAGCGTCGACGCAGCAAGTCAGATTGATGTCTTTGAGCACGTGAACGGAGAACTCTATACATCAGACTGAAGAAGCTAATGAGGGGCACGTAACCCCAGGTACCTGGCTCGTGATCCGAAAAGGACTAGGTATCTAGATGAGGACACGTGTACTGACACTCCATTGCATGCTGCCACGTGGTCCAAATTGCTGGGCGGGAAACGTGGAGAGCACACGCCTGCTGCTGTCGCTGCTATATAGACAAGCCTTCTTCCACAGAAGAAAGCTGATCGACGGAGAAGAAGAAAAAGTCTATACACTCAGCAGTAGTGAGCCTTCGATCCATAGAGAGAAAAGAGAGAAGAAAAAGATACAGAGAAGAAGAAGAAGAAATAGAGAAGAAGGAGAAAAGAGAGAGAGTGAGGTGAGAGAGAGCTGATCGAGAGTGAGAGTGAGAGTGTTTGTATCTCAGTCTTGTGGTTCAAAACCAGAGCTGAGCTTTGCTCTTTAAGAGCTACATTGCTTTTGGGTTTTTGTTTTTCGTTTTGATTCTATCTTTCATTTCCGAATGCTATTTCTTCAAGCTGTGTGTCAGCGGTCTTGCAGTGGTGGTCTCCACTGGACGGGTTAAGCTGTATTTCCCCAGCGGTTGCAGAGGATCAGATCCTCTGGTCGGCAAGCTGTAGTGCCCAGCGAAGCTGTGTATCAGCGGGTTGTTTGGCCAAGCTGTAAAGCCCAGCGGACGCAAGCTGTGCTGCGCAGCAGGAAGCCATACTCGATTGAGTGTGGGGTGGACGTAGGTCGTTGACCGAACCACCTAAAAATTGTGTGTGCAGTGTGTTTGTGTTTTTGTGTGATCTGTGTACGATGGGATTTCTTGCTTAGCTTGTTTGATTGCATCGCTTATGATCATGTCTAGCTTTCTACCTTTTGCTTAGCTCTTTTCATTTAGATTTGTTGATGCTTGTCTAAATTCCGCTCTAGAACTTACAATAGTTTTAAATTAGGCAAGTTGATCTATTCACCCCCCTTTAGATCCACACTTAGTGGAGATAGACTGCGTCCATCTAACCCAACACTTGGTATCAGAGCCTAACTCTTCTGCAGGGACTCATCGCCCGAAGAGAATAGGCAGAGATGGATGCTCGAGGGATGACTGCCGAAGGTCACTCAACAACGAAGCCCCCATTCTTTGATGGATCAAACTACGCATACTGGAAGAATCGTATGCAAGTGTTCCTCAGGGCTAAGGATTACGAGATTTGGAAGATTGTTAGCAAGGGACCTTATGAGCTATCCCCGAATGAAGATGTATGGACCAAGGAGGAGATCAGAAGGTCCACGCTGAATTGGAGTGCTATTAATGCTATCCAGTGCGCTCTGCATCCTACAGAATTCTCCCGTGTGTCTGCTTGCAAATCAGCTAAGGAAATGTGGGATGCGCTGGAAGTAATTCATGAAGGTACATCTCAAGTAAGAGAGCAGAAGGCCAATCTTCTTGTATCTGAGTATGAAGCCTTCAAGATGAAGCAGAACGAGTCCATTAGCGAAATGTACGCTCGGCTGACTGTAATAACCAATGGCCTCAGAGGTTTTGGGAAACCTCAGGCAGAGTATGATGTAGTGAGGAAAATTCTGCGCTCCCTGACTCCAAATTGGCACACCAAAGCAACTGTGATGGAGGAGTCAAGGGACTTGCGTAATACTAAATCTGATGAGCTAATTGGCTCACTAATGGCATATGAGATAAACATGCCAAGGATAGATGAAGCCGAGAGGAAGAAGAAGCCAATAGCGCTGAAGGCTAGTTCCAGCGAATCAACAAGATCCAGCTCCAGCAGCTCTTCATCATCAGAAGAGAACCTAAATGAAGAGGAAGATGTGACTCGATCTGAGATAGCCATGATGACTAGAGAGTTCAGGCGATTTCTCAGAAAGGGAGCAGGATGGTTCGGTCAGAAGAAATACAGTGGTGACCGAAAGGATAAAAGGTATAAATCTAAACCTGCAAAGAAAAATGAAGCTAATGTTTGTTATCAATGCAGGAAACCAGGGCATCTGAAAATTGACTGTCCAGACATTCAGAAACATAAGGACAGGTCAAAGAAGAAAATCAAGAAGGGAAGAGCTATGATCACCACATGGAGTGATGAAGATGAAGGCTCTTTCAGCAACAGCTCAGATAGTGAAGCCGAATCTGAACAGCCCATTTGCCTTATGGCAACAAGCTCCGAAGATAGAGAGGAGGATATAGATGAGGTAATCACTAGATTTGAAAACTTCACAATTGCTGATTGGGTAGATGCTTATCATGACATAGCTGATAGAGCTGATGATATCAGAAAAGAGAATAGGCATCTTAGAAGAAAAATCAATTCCATGCAAAATGATAAAACACTAACTGATAAAATTGCATGTTTGGAATCTGAGATTGATGAATTGAAACTCACATGCTCTGAAGAAGATGAAATCAAAAATGAGTTAAAAGCTTCTAAGGAAGAGAATCTAAGGCTTGAAAATGAAATTGATGAATGGAAGCTGAAGATTCAGAAATGTGAAAGTGAAGTCAAAATTATCTCTGAAAAATATGAAGCTGTCCTCAATGTCAACAATGAGCTGAAAAAGGCTATTGATGAACTTCAGAAAGACAATGAAGATAAAATGAAAACCATTGAGAAAATGACCCAAGGAACAGATAACTTAAATGCTTTGTTAGGGTCAAAGGTTAATTTCAGAAAAGAGGGCCTAGGTTTTAATTCTAGTGCAACAAAAACATTCGGAATGAAAACAATTTCATTTGTTGCTCAAAAGGAAAAGGGACCTCTAATTAGCATGAACTCAACAAATTTGATGAACAAAACTGCTAATCTGAAAAAGCCCAGTGCTGAGGAGAAGGGCAAACGAAAGGTTAGTGAGCCTAGTAGAGCTAGCACATCTAAGCAGAATCCTAGGGCTCAGACTCAGGTTAGGGGTCAACCTACACAGTCTGGTAAACCCCAGGTCAAGGTAACCAAGTCTCCACCAACACCTCCACCTCTGAAGAAGACCCAATACAAACCTGTGTATAGGTCAGCAGGGTCCAAAGTGCAGGGGAGATAAAGTGCTGCTAGGAGTCAACCCAATTATTTTTATCAACCCAGAGCTCAGACCCACTACAATGCACAGCCAACCTACTTCAATAGGTCGAATTGGTCTAGAACTCAGGATAGGTTTACAGGTCTTGCACACCAGGGTGCTAAATATCAAAGACCTCACAGTAGAAATTGGGTAAATGGGTATGGTTATTGGACATCTAGAAATCAACATTTTCATAGCCAGCCCAGGAACTACTATGGCCAAAATTTTGTGAACACACCCTGGCCAAGGCACTGGCACAGAAATAACAATACTATCAATAATTATGCTGCTGCCAATAAGAAAAAGAACAACAGAAGAAAATCTGTAGGATCCACTGAACAAAACACATTTAAACAAATGTGGATTCCGAAACATTTGCTTTCCTGTTTTACTTCTAGTTCATTTACATTGGAGCCCAATCAGTCTTGGGTTCCAAACTTCTCTACCTAATTGTGTATGCAGGCATGCCTGGCAGCCAAGAACAACTTGTGGTACATGGATAGCGGCTGCTCCAGGCATATGACAGGAGATAAGGCCAAATTTTGCATACTGACTGAGAAAGTAGAAGGCCTTGTCACCTTTGGAAGCAACACAAAGGGTAGGATTATCGGATCAGGTAAGGTAGGTAAGTGTTCTACCTGCTGCATGAATGATGTTATGCTGGTTGAAGGGTTAGTCTATAATCTACTTAGCATTAGCCAGTTATGTGATAAAGGTTACAATGTTTTATTCAATTCTCAATGCTGCAAGGTTTTTGAACCTGATTCTGATATTGTCAAATTTTCTGGAAAAAGAATAAATAATACTTACATGATAAATTTAGATGAAATTCAACACACTAACCTTTGCCTTACTGCCAGTAGAGAAGACATAGCATTTTTATGGCATCGTAGGTTAGGTCATACTAGCTACACTATTTTGCACAAATTAAATAAGCATGGCATGGTTAGAGGACTTCCTGAAGTCTCATTCAAAAAAGAAAACAAAATCTGTGATGCATGCACTCAATCAAAGATAACTAGAAAGTCATTTAAGTCTAGAACTGAAAATCTGTCTTCCAAACCCTATGAGCTGATACATATGGACCTTTTTGGGCCAACTAGATCTGTCAGCCTATCAGGGAGGAGGTATGGGTTTGTCATGGTAGATGACTTTTCTAGGTATACTTGGGTTTATTTCTTATCTAATAAGAGTGATGCTTTCTCAGAATTTCAGGAGTTCTATGTTAAAACAAATCAGAAAATTGAAAATATTTTGTCTGATCATGGAGGTGAGTTTGAAAACTCACAATTTGATGAATTCTGTAGGTCGAATGGAATCAACCACAAGTACTCCTCTCCAAGGACACCTGAGCAGAATGGAGTTGTGGAGAGAAGGAACAGAACCCTAGTGGAAATGGGTCGTACACTTCTCGTCGAAGGGGGTCTACCAAGGAAGTTTTGGGCTGAAGCAGTGAACACTGCCTGTTATGTAATTAATAGAGCCATGGTAAGACCTTCTACCCAGCAAACACCATATGAGATATTAAAAGGTAAGAAACCTTCTATTACTCACTTCAAGGTTTTTGGTTGTAAATGTTTCATTCACATAAATGATAAAAAGGACCTTGATAAATTTGAACCTAAAGGAGAACCAGGAATTTTTCTTGGTTATTCTGAAAACACCCGAGCATACAGAGTATACAATCTGAACTCTAAAACTGTTGAAGAATCTTCACACATAATTTTTGATGAATCTTTGGCAAATTCTAATGCTGGTAAATGCAGGAATGAAACCAATGGTGAAATCCTGAAGGAAGGAGATCCTGCAGACAAATCCGAGGATGAAGAAGAACATAAAGAGCTTAATGAAGAGGAGCCTACAGTTCAGGGGGAGGTAAATCAAGTTCATGATACTCCAATTACAAATATTAGATATCTCAAGGATCATCCTGTAGATAATGTTATTAGAAATCTGCATGACCCCCCTAGGACTAGAGGCCACTTAAGAATTCAACATGAACTGAATGCGTATGCTTTTGTATCAAACATAGAACCCAAGTCCATTGACTGTGCTCTCCAAGATGTGCATTGGATTAATGCCATGCATGAGGAGCTCAATCAGTTTGACAGGAATAAGGTGTGGCATTTGGTTCCACCTCCTGATCATGAAACAGTCATAGGGACTAAATGGGTATTTAGAAACAAAACTGATGAAGCGGGGAATGTTATTAAAAATAAAGCCACACTTGTAGCTCAGGGGTACAATCAGGAATTTGGAATAGACTTTGAAGAGTCTTTTGCCCCTGTAGCTAGATTAGAAGCAATAAAAATTTTATTGGCTTATGCATGTTCCCTAGGAATAAACCTTCAGCAGATGGATGTGAAAACTACTTTTCTAAATGGGGAAATTAATGAGGATGTCTATGTGAGATAGCCTCCTGGGTTTGAATGTTTAGATTTTCCTAATCATGTTTACAAGCTCAATGAAGCTCTCTATGGGTTAAATCAAGCTCCTAGAGCTTGGTATGACAGGTTGAGCAAATTTCTCACCGACAAGAACTTCACAAGAGGTATAGTGGATCAAATATTATTTACCAAGGTAAGCCATCCAGATATTCTTATCATTTAGATTTATGTGGATGACATTGTGTTTGGGTCAACTAACCCCAAATTGTGTGAGGAATTCTCTCAAATAATGACTGATGAATTTGAAATGAGCTCAATAGGTGAGCTCAAACTATTTCTTGGACTGCAGGTTACACAAACAGAAGATGACATCTTCATCTCTCAGTCCAAGTATGTAAAGAACTTATTGAAGAAGTACAAAATGGACAACCTCAAGGAAATAGCTACTCCAATGGGTACATCTACCAGTTTAGATGAAGACTCTAAAGGTAAACCTGTGGACCAAAGGCTATACAGAGGTATGATCATATCTCTTCTCTATCTTACAGCATCTAGGCCTGATATACAATTTGCTGTGTGTTTATGCTCTAGATTTCAGGCCAGTCCTAAAGAAAATCACTTTAAGGCTGTGAAAAGAATTTTTAGGTATTTACTAGGCACCCAAGAACTAGGTCTCTGGTATCCTGCTAAGTGTGAGTTAGAGCTTCTAGCCTACACTGATGCAGACTATGCTGGGTGTCGAGTAGATAGAAAAAGCACTAGTTGCTACTGTCAATTCCTTGGTGGCTGTCTAGTGTCTTGGGCATCTAAGAAGCAACACACTGTAGCATTATCCACAGCTGAAGCTGAGTATGTTGCAGCATGTAATTGTGCAGCCCAAGTACTTTGGATTAAGCACCAACTGGCTAACTATCAGATAAATCTGGGATGTATTCCACTTTTATGTGATAATACTAGTGCTATTTGCCTTGCTAAAAATCCTGTTCACCATTATAGGACTAAGCATATAGAGATAAAACATCATTTTCTTAGAGATGCTGTAAATAAAAAGGATATTGAAATGAACTTCATAGAAACTGAAAAACAAATTACTGATATTTTTACTAAGCCTCTTGGGAATGAAAAATTTAAGTTTCTTAGAAGAGAACTTGGCTTATGTAAATTTCAGCATGATGAATGATTGTTTAATTGCTGTGAATAAAATATCTGATGTGGACTTGTTTTTGATTGCTTGGATAAATCATGTGGATGTGAATGTGGATGTAGAACTGTCCTGCATTGCATATATTCAGGGGGAGCTTGTTGTGTCTTTGCATGTCTTTGCATATCATTCATTCATGACCTATGCATAAGCTCTCTCTCAATTAATTCTTGCCATGCTGCATGCATATAGACAGGGGGAGTATTGCTAAGAGAAATCAGAGTGGTTTCAACTTTCTTGAAGTCATTCAACCTTTAACTCTGAATACTTGTCTCTGACATTATGGCAATCTGTTGGTCAGTTCTGATTTCTAAGCAGTAGAAAATGGACTTCTTCATTTATAAGAATTTGAATTGTTCAAAGACTGTGTAATGGTTTAAATCTTATAATGGTTGGAGTTTAAAGATTGCAATCAGTATATAAGTAAGTTGAAAATTGATAAAACTCTCAACCTCTTTCTTATTTCATGTCAGACAAAGCTATTCATATCTGAAATCTGAAAACTCATCTGAAATCATGTCGGAGAGATTAAGTATGTGTATTGTTCTTAAACAGGTCATTCTGAAACATAAAAAGGATAGCTAAGAAAGATACTGAAAAACATTGAGAATCATTGAAAATATATATATATATTGGCAGAGCAATGACTGGTAATCACTGAGAAACTGAGTGATCCATCAAAGAAGTGGACAACACTCATGTCATGAAGTGTATCAGCTATCTCTGTTTAAAATGTTCAAAACAGCAGGCTAGTTTCACTGAGTACCTGGGGGTAACTGGCGTCTGATAAACATGTACCCTCACACAAAAAGGTGTAACTCAGCTCTGTTGAATTTGATCATAGGCAGAATGGTCCATCTTGTTGAATATCTAGGGGTATTGGCGTCTTATAAACGTATACCCTTAAGCAGAAAGACTTGTGGTACCTGAATGCTCACAATGATCTAATATTGATAATGCTGCTCCCTCAAAAGAAAAGTTCATGAGTGTCAATTTGTTTAGTTTCAATACATGACTTGGGTTCTCTCAAATTTTTTAGATTATGAAAGTAAGATATCATGAAACTGAATCTTTCATGCAAATGTGATTCTGGTTTTTTTGTTTTATCATGCACAGTGAACTTATCCATTGGTTGTAGTGCATGAATTCCAAATTTTATCATATTTAAACCAGCACTCTTTCTGACAGCAGTTTCTAATTTCACATGACTGAAGACTCTATGCTTTAGAATGCTTATTCATGAACCACCTGCTCAGAATGCCAGTCAGTTCTTCTCTTGATTCCTCCATTGTATTTAATTTTTCCCTCCTCTTTGTTGATGGCAAAGGGGGAGAATATTGTCTAGGGGATGTCTAGTGGGAGTATACATATCTGTCTGAATTCTGAAGTCATTTCTGAATTAATTCCAAGGGAGAGTTTGAGGTAGTGAGTTGCATGCATTCATAGCATCTGCATGTCAATCTGCATAACACATCATGTCTTTCATCAAACATATATATCTATGACAGGTTGTTGCTATTCTACTTCATATGGGGTTGCCATCATCAAAAAGGGGAAGATTGTTGTGACCCCTCTATGTTGATGATGTTGACACTTGCTCTATTCTTTGGCAACACCATTGTTTTGATTGATTGGCAACTGAGTTTGATTTGATGAAATAGCTCCATCAAATTGACTATGTGTTCTTTACTTTTAATACACTGCTGTCTGCAATTCTTACTGTCATAAGTCCACACACTGCATCTCAATTAAAGTGATTATGTGTGCACAGCATCAACGCATCATGTTACAGCGTCAACGCATAAGTCCACACACTGCATCTCAATTAAGTTGATTATGTGTGTGCAGCGTCAACGCATCAATGTTACAGCGTCAACGCACCGTTGGCTTTGAACCTCAGAGTCTGTACATCCGAATTGCCCTTGATCTGGTGAAATGTATACACTCATTCACTGTAGCCTTCACACATTAAAGTCCATACATTCATCAATTACTTTTCACTCAAGGCAAAGTCTATACACTGGGGTCTTTTCCCTATGTGTCTTAGGCGAAGTCTGAACATTTGATTCTGAAGCCTGAAGTCTAAACAGTCTAGCCTAGTCCTACGATCAAGGCTTTAGCTACACTGAACGCTATACATTGGCTTCGCTTCATGAAGTCTGTACACTGCTTCAGGAGCTTCAAGTCCACACATCGCTCAAAGTCTGTACAGAGTCCAGCGTCTCAGTTAGCGTCTCATACACTTGAGCAAAGTCTGTACATCCACAGTGTCACTCAAAGTCTAAACGTTAATCTTCTAATCCAAAGTCTATACAATGGTCTTCACACTTGAAGTCCATACATTCGATGTGTAGAGTTGATGTCTATACTGTGTCCTTGCTGTTCAAGTCTATACACTAACGGCTGAACTAAGAACCCTATACATCGTCTGTCTACACTAGAGTCTCATGGAGTCTATACATTGCACTCGTCTTCTAAAGTCTATACACTGTAGTCTTCACATTCGCGTGCATAACATGAAGTCCATAAGTGGGCAAAGTCTGTACACTGTCCATGCTTCATGCAGCGTCAACTCATCCTTCATGCTGCGTCAACTCCTCAAGTATATACAATGCTTTCCTTCGCATGAAGCCTTTAAGTGCATTATGTCTATACAATGCCACTAGGATTTAAAGTCTATACAGCCGTTGCCTCCCTTGTTGAAGTCAACACTTTGGGCTAGTCTGTACGTTGCATTCTGCCTTTACAAGTCTATACAACGATGTATATATAAGGCAATGTACATACTTAACTCTTATGTCTTTATTCTTGTTGCTGAAGGGACAGGGTCGACGCCTGGAGCTTAAAGCGTCCACGCATCAGTAGACGAAGCTTTCACGATGTCTTCTATTACGTCAACGCCACATGAAAGCAGCGTCGACGCAGCAGTTGAAGAAGCATTCGTCTTCACAGGCCATTCCACTGCGTCAACACCACATGCAAGCTGCGTCGACGCAGCAGCTAAAGAAACGAGGCAAATGGCTACTGGAATGCCTCACTGCGTTAACGCCATTAAGTGAAAGTGTCGACGCAGCAAGTCAGATTGATGTCTTTGAGCACGTGAACGGAGAACTCTATACATCGGACTGAAGAAGCTAATGAGGAGCACGTGACCCCAGGTACCTGGCTCGTGATCCAAAAAGGACTAGGTATCCAGATGAGGACACGTGTACTGACACTCCATTGCATGCTGCCACGTGGTCCAAATTGCTGGGCGGGAAACGTGGAGAGCACACGCCTGCTGCTGTCGCTGCTATATAGACAAGCCTTCTTCCACAGAAGAAAGCTGATCGACGGAGAAGAAGAAAAAGTCTATACACTCAGCATCAGTGAGCCTTCGATCCATAGAGAGAAAAGAGAGAAGAAAAAGATACAGAGAAGAAGAAGAAGAAATAGAGAAGAAGGAGAAAAGAGAGAGAGTGAGGTGAGAGAGAGCTGATCGAGAGTGAGAGTGTTTGTATCTCAGTCTTGTGGTTCAAAACCAGAGCTAAGCTTTGCTCTTTAAGAGCTACATTGCTTTTGGGTTTTTGTTTTTCGTTTTGATTCTATCTTTCATTTACGAATACTATTTCTTCAAGCTGTGTGTCAGCGGTCTTGCAGTGGTGGTCTCCACTGGACGGGTTAAGCTGTATTTCCCCAGCGGTTTCAGAGGATCAGATCCTCTGGTCAGCAAGCTGTAGTGCCCAGCGAAGCTGTGTATCAGCGGGTTGTTTGGCCAAGCTGTAAAGCCCAGCGGACGCAAGCTGTGCTGCGCAGCAGGAAGCCATACTCGATTGAGTGTGGGGTGGACGTAGGTCGTTGACCGAACCACCTAAAAATTGTGTGTGCAGTGTGTTTGTGTTTTTGTGTGATCTGTATGCGATGGGATTTCTTGCTTAGCTTGTTTGATTGCATCACTTATGATCATGTCTAGCTTTCTACCTTTTGCTTAGCTCTTTTCATTTAGATTTGTTGATGCTTGTCTAAATTCCGTTCTAGAACTTACAATAGTTTTAAATTAGGCAAGTTGATCTATTCACCCCCCTCAAGATCCACACTTAGTGGAGATAGACTGCGTCCATCTAACCCAACAGGTATGTCCAGGGCTGCATATCATTCCTCTATTCGGTATATAAAAAAGTGTTGCCAGAATGATAGGTTACTCCTATCGGGAAGGTAGCACACTTGCGTGAGAGGATCTTCGGATCCCCATCTCTGCCGTGTACCGGATATTGGTTAGGCCTAGGTTCTTCTTTTTTTTCTGTAGGTGTCTCATACAAATTGCATTTATCTCCATCACCATTTTGAGTCGTGTCTAGTCCTGCCCCTTAGTTGTCTTGCATGTCCACCCCATAGGTCCCACTCCAAAACTTCCCATGACTTTCAAGTCCCCCAGGCGATATGATTGGTTACATAGTGGGGAAAAGAGATACACCCATGGGCTTGGGAACCACCCTCTCCCATTCCTTAGGCCCGAAGCCTCTACCTTTGATGGCTCCATGGTCCCGAGTGACTACCTCGATTGGGAAGTCGCCATGGATATATATTTTGATTGTTACCCCATGTCTGATGTCATGAGAGTCTCTTTTGCCAAGGAAAGGCTTTGGTACGAAGCCAAGGATAAGTGGAGAGACATTGAGAGCTTGAGAGACATTAGGCAGCAAAGGCCCATTGAGACATGGTACGACATGAAACATGAACTTAGATGGACCTACCTACCCCACCCTGTCACCTCCCACTGAGTAGATTAAAGTCGGAGGCGAAAGGTTCCACCTGTGTATGAGTCTAGGTCCGAGACTAAGTCTCATGATTACCAGCAAGTCTCCCCGAATGCCTCTATCTTGAGGGATCTCCCCCTCACCAAACTCCTGCAAATTTTTAGGGATAAACTAGAAAGGATGGACACTCCTATTGGACCGTCGACTTCCCCTTGCCCACCTCTGAGTCAGGACAGAGTCGTGCCTACACATATGGAGGTTGAGGCTGACACTCTCGGCCCGAGACCCTCGACAGAGAGCCAGGGACCCCTCCACATCATGGAGGACTCCCTTTCCCCTCCCGAGAGAGGTGCTTCGCCCCTCGACCCTCATCTTGAGCCATCCTTGCCTCCCGAGGGCGAACTTGTCATTGGAGAGCCTTTAACTAGCTGGTTAAGGAAGGGCCTAAGTCTAGATGCTCCAATCCCTTGCTACCCATCCATGGAACTAGCACTCCCAGTAGTACCCCTTAACTCCTTTCACACCACTTTCCAGTCCGTTTGCTTTGTGGAGAATGTAAAGGACTTTCTTAGGAGTTTAGATTGTCAATGGGAGTTGACATGTATGTTGGCCTTAGGGTCTGACCAACCCTATAGTCATAGCTTCATACTCCCTGCTTTGGGGTCCATTACCTCGGTGTACACCATAGGTCATATCACCTCCGAGGTCCTTTTGTTCTTTCCCATACCTGATGAGCTTGACCTTGTTCCATCTTATGGTATTATTGTCCCGAGGGAGGAACGTTGCCTTCCTCATGAGCCCCTTGCCTCATCTGTCAGAGTGCTTGAAGGTGACCATCTGCACCTTGGTGAATGTCGAACATGGGCAAGTATAGTGAAGGAACATGTCAGGAAGACTCATCAGGGGGAGAAATATAGAAATACAATGGCAAGGGGGGAACGGAGCATGGCCCCCCCAAACCTCACCTCTCTTCTCTTCACCCTCCTTTTTCCCTTCACTCTGCAACACATGTGCCCACTCTTCTCTTCTCTCTTGTCTTTTAGCAGGTCTCTTCTACAACAGCCAACTTCCAACCTTTTTCTCAACGGAGCCTTGAGTCCTTTTTATAGGAGTGGACGTGGAGAGTGTTTTTTGAACTTCCCCCCTCCTCCTCTTTTGCTCTTCGTCTCTTCAGCTGGCTCTCTCTCTCTCTATTTTTTTTGCTTTCTGCAACCCATGGGCCAACCACCCTCTTCTGTTGTAAGCCGGTTGTATATATAAAATGGGGGGTCTTCCTTTCAGGAGAAAACTCCCGCTGTTTCCTTTCTCGTCCGAAAGAAGGAGCGATGGGTATGCGGTTGCGTTGTCGCCCATCCGTTCGTGCAGGATAGGGGGCGTCCGAGGCAGGGATATTCTGCAGAATAGCCGGTGGGCTCTGCCACTGTCATACAGACAGTCACATTATTGACGACCTATTGCCATCGCGCTGTCAGTTTGGACATGCACGAGCATTAAATGCTCTTGTGATGGGGCTTGGTAGCTTTATGTCATTTGCCCCTACTTGAGGCGATGGGGAAGAATCCTCTCACCGGTCCGCTGGCAAGGCCCGCGCTTTACCTGACTGATAAACTGCCCACACAGGCGTCCTTCGATAGTCCATCGAACGGGCATTAAATGCCTTGTCGAAAGTCACCGGAGGGATTTCCTTCTCTCCTTTTTCCTCTATTCTTTGTTGCTTTGCCTGAGATGATCCAATGCGAAACAGAGTCCCGTGTGGGAATGAACAGTGTTGCAAAGTGACACTTCTCAATTCTTGTTGTTTCCTGCCACAAGATGGGGGGGTTGGGCTTGGCCGCTTCACCCGCTTTTATTGTGTTTTTTTTTTATTTGTCTGCTGCCAATTCAATGGGTGATTGGGGCCTTGCACCGATTCATGGCTACATGGGAGCTTGGCCGATTCATATTGGGTTTGGAGGGCCTTGGCCGATTCAATGGGTTTGAGGGCCTTGGTCGATTCATGTTGCAAGAGGGGGGTGTCGATTTATGTTCGATGGAGGGGGGCACCGGTTCATGTTCGATGGAGGGGGGTGACTTGTGCGCCGATTCAAGGGGAAGGGGTGTGCCGCTGGCTCACCTCTTCTTTTCCTTTTTATTTATTCTTCCCCTTTTCTTCTGGTGTCAGTTCAGTGAGGCCTGGCCGATTCAATGGGGTAAAGGGCCGTCGTCTCACCTATTTTCTATTTTCCTTTTTTTCTTCTTCTATTTCCTCTTCTTATTTCTTGTGCGCGTCTACGTGTGCGTCGACGTAGGGGCGAGGGTGCGTTGACACACCTAACTTCTTGCCTTGGTGGGCGGTCTGTAGTTTCGTGTGTGCGTCGACGCAGGGGCGAGGGTGTGTCGACGCACCCTTTCTTCTCTTGATCTGTAGCGGTTTGAGGCTCCCGACGGTGAATTTTAGGTGTCTACAAATGCCCCCCACCTATGGATGGTGCAAGCAAGGGACGAGTGCGCCCGCGGGTGTAGACTTCTTCATCTTATCATTTCATGATGGTAGGCTGTCATCCTGGTGTAAGTTTTCGGGAAAGCGCTCACCCCTTCAACGAAGGGATGAGGGGTTCGCTTCACTGCAGCGAGCACATGGGCCGAGAAGCCTAGCCCTAAAGAGGTTTAGTTATCGGTGTGGGGTCGATGCCGAAGCAAAGAGATAGGGTTTCATGCGTCGACTTAGATGGAATGTCTAAGCTGATGGGGTAAGGTCAATCCCAGTGGGACTGGCGACTAGTGTTGGGTTAAAGGGGGCTATTTATTCATTGACTTTAGACAGGAGGTCCAAGTCAAATGTCTTGTAATGAGTCCGATGGGACAGAGAAAAGTTTATATATTTGTTGGTTTAGGCGGAAGGTTCGAGCCACAGGTTTATTCGTCAGTGCGGATAGGGTGTCAAGAGATGACGTGGTTTATTCATTGGCACGGGACTAGTGTAAAAGTAAGGGGTCTTTTTGTTCATGGCTTCAGACGGAAGGTCTGGGCCACAGGTTTATTTGTTAGTGCCTATAGGGTGTCAGGAGCTGACGTGGTTTATTCATTGACACGGGGTTAGTGTAAAGACAAGGGGTCTTTTTATTCATGGCTTCAAACGGAAGGCCTGAGCTACTGGTTTATTCGTCAGTGCCGACATGGTGTCGGGAGATGACGTGGTTTATTCATTGACACGGGGTTAGTGTAAAAGTAAGGGATCTTTTTATTCATGACTTTAGACGGAAGGTCTGAGCCATTGGTTTATTCGTCAGTGCCGACAGGGTGTCGGGAGCTAACATGGTTTATTCATTAACATGGGATTAGTATCAAAGCAAGGGGTCTTTTTATTCATGGCTTCAGATGGAAGGTCTGGGCCACAAGTTTATTTGTCAATGACGATAGGGTATTGGGAGCTAACGTGGTTTATTCATTGACACAAGGTTAGTGTCAAAGCAAGGGGTCTTTTATTCTTGGCTTCAGATGGAAGGTCTAAGCCACAGGTTTATTTGTCAGTGCCAATAGAGTGTAGGGAGCTGATGTGGTTTATTCATTGACACGAAGTTAGTGTCGAAGAAAGGGGTCTATTTATTCATGGCTTCAGACGGAAGGTCTGAGCCACAGGTTTATTCATCAGTGCCGACAGGGTGTCGGGAGCTGACGTGATTTATTCATTGACACGGGATAAGTGTCAAAGTAAGGGGTCTTTTTGTTCATCGACTCTAGATGTAAGGTCTAGGCCGAAGGAAGGAGGTCTTTTTATTCATTGACTTGGACGGAAGGTCCGAGTCAAAGCAATGGTCTTTTGTCTGCCGGCTTGGACGGAAGGTCCAAGTCAGAGGTTTATGCGCCGCTGGGACAAGATGTCATAGTGTCGAGCTATATCTGAGATTTTTGCTACTGCATGGAGTGCAGATGTTAGGTCATTCGGCCAAGATGAATAGTCTTAGCTAGAGGAGAAATGCTTAAATTCCGGTATGATTTGATGAATTGATATCCCCCGGTGACTTTGATGATTTTTGTTCTTTCTTCTTCTCTTATCTTTTCTTCTTTTTTCTTCTTTCACTTTCTTTTTCTTTTTCTTTTTCTTTTTCTCTTTTTTCTTTTTTCTTTTTTCTTTTTTCTTCTTTCTTCTTTTTTTTCTTCTCCATTTTCTTCTTCTCTTTCTTTTCTTCTCACTTTTTTTAGTGGATACTGCATAGTCTCATGGGAGATCTAAGAAACATGCTTGCTCCACGTGAGGTGTGGGGTTTAATTATTCATTGAATTGGGGAAGTGGTGCATAGTATAGTTTTAAATGCTTTCCATTGAGAGGTGGGAATTGAGTCTCCCCCCTATAGTTGATAACCACATACGCACCTTCTTCATAGACCTTTTGAACCACATAGGGCCTAAGCCAATTTTCATACAGCTTACCTTTGGGATTGGCAGCCATTACTTCCTTTATTTTGACCATAACAAGGTCACAATTCTTGAATTCATGACCTTTGACAAGCTTGTCGAAGGCGTTGGATATGCGGGCCTGATAGACCTATATGTTTTGCTGAGCCTGGAGCCACTTCCCTTCTAGGTCATAGAGATCTTCCACTCTTCGCTCTGTGTTTGTTTGATCATCTTTGACCTATTCATGCTGGATTGCAACCCGTAGTGAGGGTACTTCTAACTCGATAGGGACGACTGCTTCTGAGCTGTACACCAAAGAGAAGGGCGAACAACCCATCGGAGTTTTATAGATAGTACGGTACGCCCACAACGTCTCGTACATCTTATCTTCCCAATCCCTCTTGCTAGAGCTGACAGTCTTGGCCAGAAGGGTGCAAAGTGTTTTATTGAAGGCTTTAGCCAACCCATTTGCCTGCGGGTTATGCGGAGTGGATGTCCTCCAGTCAATCTTATATTTTTCGGCCAGCCTGTTGACCTTTTGATTTTGGAAGTGGCTTCCGTTGTCCGACATGATCCGGTTGGGGATGTCGAATTGGAATATTATGTTTCATCGAATAAATCGGGCCACGATTTCTCATGTTACTTCTCTCAGGGCTACAACTTCTGCCCAGCAGGAGAAATAATCTATCACTGCCAGGATATATTTGCATCCCGAAGAGGATGGGGGTAATGGGCCCACAACATTTATTCCCCATTGGGCAAATGGCCAGCTGGGTGCTGTCGGATGTAGCTGTGTTGGAGGCCGCCTAGGGACCGTTGCATGCTCTTGGCACTTCTAACATGACTTAGCATATTTACAGCAATCATCAAACATTGTTGGCCAATAATAACCCAGCCTTTTAATCTCAATCTTCATCTTCGGCCCGACCTGGTGTGCTCCAGCTGACCCAGCATGAATTTCTTTCATGACACTCCAGGCCTCCTCCATAGAGAGGCATCGGAGTAGTATTTTCTTTCTGGCGTCCGCCACATTTTGGAATAAAATTCCATTCCTGACTTCGTAGGAATCTTTCATCCTAATCAGCCTGGTCTTTTCTTCCCTTTGCTTGGATAGTTGTTGGTGTTTAAACCATTGCATGAGGGGCTCTCGCCAGTCGGATGCGCCGATCACTTCTACAGTTGCTATTTCAGGTTCTTCTTCACCTGGCTCTTCTTCTATCATGCTGGGGACCTGCCATCGGTTTATCACCCGTATGTTGAGTGATTCATTCGGCGGGATTGCCAGTGAGCTTGCCAGCTTTGCTAATGCATCGACTTGTGCATTTTGACCTTGACCGACATGGTTTATTTCAATAAAGTAGAACTACCCCATGAGTTGCTTCGCCTTAGTGTGGTAGGGGAGTAATTCAGGTTTTCAGACTTCAAACCGTCCTTGGATTTGTTTGACGATTAACATCGAATCCCCAAACACTTATAACATACGGATCTCCATGTAGAGAGCAACCTGGAGACTGACAATTAGAGCCTCATATTCTACTTTATTATTTGTGTAGGCTTTGTTGATTGAGCAAGAGGTATGCAGCACCTCTCCTTCGGGGGATTTGAGGATGATGCATGCCCCCGCTCTTATTCTTGTTTGTCCTGATGGGGATGTTTCTATTCTTGAAGCTCCATCGAAGTATAGCTGCCAGGTGACTTGCTAGACTTGGCCCACTTCTAGAGTCTCGTCTTCAGGGAGCTCCATAATCAATGGAGAATCTTCATGCACCGGGTGTGCTGTAAAGAAATCAGCAATGGCTTGGCCTTTGATGGCCTTTTGCGGCACATAGGTGATGTCACCATGAGGATGATAACCCATTTACCTAGTCGTCCTTGCAGGACTGGCTGAGAAAGTATATATTTGACCAGGTCGGCCCTGGATATTAGTTGCACTTCATGCAATAGCATGTAATGCCTCATCTTCTTGGATGGAAAGACCAATGCGAGGCAGACTTTTTCGATAGGTGTGTATTTTGCTTCTACCCCAACCAATCTTTGGCTGAGGTAGTAGAGAGCTTGTTCCTTTCCTTATTCATTACTTTGGGCTAGCATTGCCCCCAGAGAGTATCCGATGATAGCTATGTACAGGATTAGCGGCCACCCTTTAACAGGTGCCCCCAGCACTAGCAGGGTCTTCAAGTATTCTTTCAGCTGGTCAAGAGCCTTTTGACATTCTTCACCCCATCGGAAAGGCGTATCCTTCATCATTAACTTGTGAAACAGCTGACATCGCCCGGACAAGTTGGAGATGAACCTATGGATGTAGGCTAACCAACCTTGCAATGACTGTAGTTCTGTCAGGTTTCTTGGGGGAGGCAGCTCTTGAATAGCTTTGATCTTGGCAGGGTCTATTTCAATTCCCATGTATCTGACGATGAAGCCCAAGAATTTTCCACTGGAGGTGCCAAAAGCGCACTTCATCGGGTTCATTTTCAGTTCATGCTGTCGCAATCTTTTGAATATAATTCTGAGGTCAACCAAGTGATCCTCCCTCTTCTTTGTCTTGACGACTAAGTCGTCAATATAACACTCGACTTTTCTATAGAGCAACTCGTCAAATATTTTGGTCATCGCCCTCTGATAGGTGACGCCAGCATTTTTGAGGCCGAAGGGCATCTGTTTGTAATGGAATATCACTTTAGGCGACCAGAAACCCATGTGGATTCGGTCATGCTAAGCTATGTTGAGTCTCTCATGGTGATTTTGATGATAACAAAATCCCAAACTTGGTTTCCGTCTCGTGCCATGCATAATTGCTCAAGAGTGAGCATTGAACGTGACTAAGGCCAATTTCTATCATGACAAATGCTCACAATGTTTAAAGCTTTCAAATGCATAAAAAGAGCTCAAATGGACTTCAAATGGATGTAAACATATGTTAAATCGAAGACTTGCTAATATGGATATCTTAACTGGGCTAACAAGCTTGTTTTGTAGAAGAAGCAGAGTTCAGTCGACCAACTAAGTTGGTTCAGTCGACCAAAAATTCCAGCAAGCAGAACTCTGATAAATTACAGAGTTCGGTCGACCGATGGGTCAATTTCGGTCGATCAAAATTTCCAGCAATGAAAATTCTCAGGAGTTTCAAAGTTCGGTCGACTGGCCGGACATTTCGATCGACCAAACCCTTCGAGGCAGCTTTTGTTGACTTCTGATTTCATCAATGTGGGCAGCCATCTCTTTTGAAATTTTGAGTCCCAAAGCCTCTAGACATGCCAGGAATTATGGATCTA
Source organism: Amorphophallus konjac (assembly GCA_022559845.1). NCBI lineage: Eukaryota > Viridiplantae > Streptophyta > Magnoliopsida > Alismatales > Araceae > Amorphophallus > Amorphophallus konjac. The sequence continues at coordinate 130,200,929 of CM040126.1, read as the reverse complement.
TGTCTTGGCATGTCCCCTGACCACGCAAGTAATATAAAAACACATCTTTGGGGCAAGGAACCCTAATCAACCAAGAGATCAAAGGAAGGCTACCAAAGGGAGAAAGAAGGCTGTTGCAACACCTCCGTGAACAGTGTAGATCTCTAATTTAGAATAATCCACTTAAAAGAAATGATAACAATAATAAGCATGAGCACGAGGTGCTAAGGGGAGTGTGTGTGTGATCGCCAGAGACGCGAGGGTCTCAAGTGGAAAATAATATGGGAAAGGATCGCAAAATACCTCTTGAAACGCGGTTGATTGTAGGTGCTTCCTTTCTCTTCAAATCGGCCGTCCGACGAAGAGAGTTCTTCACTTTTATTACCCTTGCAAAAAAATCAAAGACAACACCAAAAGATTGGAATTAGAAACAAGGTGTGTAGTATCAAATTCTATGTATAGAGATGAGCATGAAAATTCGGGTATGAACACACCTTGTAGGTGTTGACCCTTAAACCCCTATGCAAAAAGGGTGTGGGAGATGTGATGGATGTATGCAAAATAAAACAAGGGGAAAGAGTGCAAGAGATGCACTCAATGGGAGTTCTCAACGTGGTTGAGTTTTTAAAAAAATAAATACATGAATGATCATGCATGCAACCGAATGATGTAGCAAAAGAATAATAATAAAAAAAGGAGAGAAGAAGCCTGTCGCTTTGGCTTTGATATTCAAGGGGAAGTGAGCTTCAATAGGATGATGAAGAGCGCGCCGTGGAAGCCCCTCCTTCAGCCAAACACAGCCGCACAGAGCAACCTGCAAGAAAACAAAGCAAAGGGAAAAAAAAACGCGGAGGGGAAGAAGGGGGTCCAACCCGTTAATAGAGCAGCAGAGCTCTATTAATAGATTGGAAATAGAGGGATAAGAACGGCAAGAGTCCAATGGAGGTAAGATAAGAACGGGCAAGAGCCCCAATCAAGGCAGAAGTCTAATGAGGCAAGGACTCTCTGGGGAAAGGGCTGCGAAGCCAGCAGATAAAACACGCCCTTGGTCAGGGCGTCAATTCAAGAATTGACGACCTGTCAAGGGGCGTTAATTTAAAACACGCCCTGGGTCAGGGCGTTTCCTCCTGGATTAATTTTAGAAATAAACATTTCTTTTATTTAGAAATTATGAAAGACGCCTCAGGGAGAGGCGTGAATTGAAAAATGCCCCATGGTAGGGCGTGATTCAACATTTTTCAAATATTTATTCTTTTTCGAAAATTGCATAATGCCAGGAATTGACGCCCTCATGTGTGAGCGTCCCTTCTCAAAGAAACGCCCTAGATCAGGTCGTGTTTTATAAAAACACGCCCTTCCCAAGGTCGTGAATTTCAAAAATGAGATAAATGCCCAGAAAATCCAGAAAAATAGGAAAAAGGAGGAAATGAGGGAAAAATAGGAGAAATTCAAGAAAAGTGGAAAAAACCACTCAAACAAGCTAATTTGAGGGTCAAATGGGGCATTACACGGTAATACGAGATATACTCAAAATAATGTCAATTTTAGCGTGTCTACAGTTGCCCCGCCTTGGCGTCTGCTTTGCAAGGGAGCGTAGCAAACTGAAAAGTAGATGCCAAGGTGTGATGAGACACGCAATCAACATCACTTGATGAGAATCAAATCAAAAGCACGAGATGAAGCAATCTTGGGAAATTCAACGAAATCTACGATGTTTGGGTAAAACGGGGAGATGTGCACGCGGTGCACGAAGGAGATAAAATAAATGATCAACTTGCAGCGCGGTGGAAGTACCTCAGGTCACAAACCTGCAAGGTTTCACCATTGGGGAGCGGTTACCAGCTAGTGGACGTGCTGCAGCCAAGGTGGATCAAAGGAAAGGAGATAAAATAAGATGATAAAAATCCAAACAAGGAGCTTTCGAGAAAAGACCCAAAACATCGATAAAACGAACTGAGGATCCAATTCGACAATGAAAAATCTCATATCGAGAAAGATTAAGATCAATTCAACTCTCAACATCAGCTTATCAGAATGATTTTCCAATGTTAGTTCAAAGTCCTATATGAATGCATGCTGGGCTAAAGGGAAAATAACAAATGAAAATATAATATAATCAAGGATAATATTGTTAAACTGCCCAGACTGGGTCAAGAAACCAATTCTGCGAGCTGATACTAAGCCGAAGCCCGTTTATCCACGCACCAACTCGTAAAAAGGGAACCATCGTCCCCAGCCTTGGACGGCTCAACAGCCTATCCGTGTGACTAAGACTTCTCTGGAATCATCATTGTTTTTGATGAAGGGGAACTCAAATCCCAGATTTACCAAAGTCACAAGGTCCTTGATATAATCTAGTAACATATGTAACATATAGTAGAATGCATACAGGAAGATGGTGATATCAATAAGCATGGGAACTGAGAAATGAGCTGCAAGCACCGTGGGACTTTTAGTGATGATGCCCTACCGGCGGGACCAAGAGCCTCTTCCTGCGCTCAAAAATTCATTAGCCAAGATACAACAAGCAATGAAGAAGGCATTTAATCATAGCATGCATAGCATGAATCAAAGCAACCAATCATAGCATATATCATGAACAGCATAAGTCAAGTCATGAATCAAAGCATCATTATTTGTTGTTTGTCATGAGGATGACAATCTGGCTAATCAAGTTTTGGAGTTAAATAATCAGGATCTGATAATGCCCATCGGCGGAGTAATCAGATGAAACGAGCAGGAGTTAATTGAAAGATTTGGAGATGAATAATCATGAGATATGATAATCAGAATGATATAGGGAGATGATAACCAAAATGATATGAGGAGATGATAACCAAAAATGCCTAGGGTGGCATGTCATGAGAATATCGGGAGAATCAATAGATTGATAGCAATAAGTAGAGAGAGGACTCATCCCGTGCTTTTGGTCTCTGCAAAGCTGTTCCTGCAAAACACAATCAGAAAATACAATGTAAATTTTTGGATTTTGGAAATATGCAAATTTTTATGAGTTTTGAAATATGCAATTTTTTATGAGTTTTGAAAATATTTGAATTTTTGTTGGGATTTTTGGAAAATATTTTGAATTTTTGTTGGGATTTTTGATCGGGAAATATTCAAATTTTTTTTTTTTAGATTTTGGCTTAGACATTGTTAATGCAGCATCAAAGGGTTGTTTTGAACCACTGGCTAGGGGTCCTTGTTCCTTCCCTTTTTGCTAAAAACCACCCAAAGCTGGACGTGCATTGAAAGTGGCATCCTATAACCGACCGCCCTTGATCAACGGTGCCCCTACCAAGGCCATACCCGAGAAACATTCGGTCTTAGCGGGAGAAGAGAAGAATAATTGTGACAAGCTTTGTGCATGATGGGAGATATCGGGACTTGAATTCCTTCCAAGGTGTTCCCTCAAAGAGGTAGTCTGTTGTGCCGGGGCTTTGTGCCTTTGATTTTTAGACCCTTGACATGCATACGACTAGGGTTTTCCCTGCGGGGACTTTGCCACTCTTGTCATGCCATAATTCATACTTTTGCATTTATCAAAATTCTGACTTGATTTTCATAATAGCCCTTTTGGCGAAATGTATATCATGAAATCTCATATGAAAACTCATATTGATGTTGATTTTGGGTCAAGACTGCCCCTATTTGAGACTCCTCTCGTATTGGGGATTACCTAGGTTGGTCATCTCATCCGTCAACCTCTTGCCCCTGCATGTGGCCGAATAAAGAAGAGAAAAGACTTTCAGATATACTCATGGCATGGCCAAGGTAGCAACGGTGTTTAACCAAAGGAGCCGGCTAAGGATGCCGTGAAGTGTGTGAAGTGCCCAGCTGAGGGTTGATCTTAACAAGTAGGGAGAGAACGTTGAATTCCCAGCGCGGGGTTCTTATTAACCAATGGTGCTGCAAAAGCAAGTCTAAAGACTCTTTTGAAAATGATTTCAATTAAACAAAAGCTTAAGATAAAAGTTTAAAACACCACTCTTAATCTCGTTAAGAAGCACTTCATTTTGAAAATCATGCGTGAAGTAATGAGGAAATGATATCATAAAAATGCGTACTTACGCCAATATGTTACCTTGCAACCTTTGTTAAAGCAGCTGCCGCGAGAGGTTGATCATCATGGGATTTGTCCTCTTTGGCAGTCAAAATGATTGGAAGCAAAGGATTTTGGGAGTGGCTTAACAAGAAGGAGTGGTGCCAAGACCAGACTCAGACGAATACGGAGAAAAGGAAAAGAGGCGAGGGCTAGAACTCCCTCACTAAGGTGCAGAGTCCCTGATCACATGGAACAGTGTACAGAAGGAGAGGAGAATTAGAAGGAGGAGTGAGGACTAAAGCCTCGAAAGCAATGGGAGAATGGGCAGATGCCCAAGGCAGTGGATGTGGAAGAAGTTGGGTCAGACCCAGAATCAGGAGGAATTAGAAGAAGAAATTGATAGATGGAAAGAGGCGGATCTGGAGGGTCCGGAGGCAGAGGAGAATCATGAGAGGAAAAATCCGAAGGCTCCGGAGGGATGACAAAAGAAGGGACGCGATGCCCTGAGACGAAATAGGGAAAGAGATGATGGAAAAGGAAGAAGAAAATGAAGGAGGTGATGTTCAGGAAGATTAGAAAGATGAATCGGAAGAAAGATGGAGGGCCCGGAGGTTCCGGAGGGAGCAAATGCCGAGGGACACGATGCCCAGGGAGGAGAGAAAAATTCGGAGGTTCCGGAGGAAGCAAATCAGGAAGGAGAAGGTGGAAAGGGGCGTCGTGCCCGAGGGAAAAGTCCGGAGGTTCCGGAGGAAGCAAATCAGGAAGGAGAAGATGGAAAGGGGCGTCGTGCCCAAAGGGAAAGTCTGGAGGTTACGGAGGAAGCAAATCAGGAAGGAGAAGATGGAAAGGGGTGTCGTGCCCAAAGGGAAAGTCTGGAGGTTCCGGAGGAGGAAGGTAGAAAGGGGCGCGATGCCCAAGAGAGAGGAATGAAGGAGGATCAGGAGGAAAATCCAGAGGTTCCGGAGGTAGCAAATGAGAAGGGGCGCGATGCCCAAGGGGAAAATCCGGAGGTTCCGGAGGAGGAAGGTGGAAAGGGGCACGATGCCCGAGAGAAAGGTCCGGAGGTTCCGGAGAATGGAAAGGGGCGCGATGCCCGAGGGGAAAGTCCGGAGGTTCCGGAGGAATAGAATCAGAAAGGGCGAGATGCCCAAAGAGGAGGGATAAAATTCCTGGAGGTTCCAGGGAGATAGCAGGAAAAGGGACGCGATGCCCCAGGGATAGTGGATAAAAAGATGAAGATGAATAAGACGGGAAGTGCGGAATATCCGGAGGTGCCGGAAGGCGGGGAAGATACGGGTTTGGAAACCCGAGAAGCAGGAGGTGCAAATGCATGCAATGGGATGGATGCGATGAATGCATGAAATGCAAAGAATATGAAGAATGTGAAGGGCGAGAGGATGAGATCCTCCTCCTAACCCTGGGAATGGCCCATGAAGAAAAAGTGATAGAGATAGATGAATAGGAAGTGGAACAAATAAGGGATGGCCCCTTAGCATTAAGATAACTGCCCTTCCACGGCAGTGAAAGTGTATGAGAAATAGCCCCTGCCGAAGCTTCAATGGTGAATGTCAACTCCCTTGGAGAGTGCAAAGTAATGGTGTGAGGGAGTTGGAAAGTCGGGCTCGAAAGCATTATGTTGCCCAAAGATTCAAAATTTGGAAATTGGAACAAAGGGTGCCCTGTCCGGCCCTTACTCAGCATCAATGCTTGGCATGGCGGCGACTTGGCTTCTTCGACCGTGCTTGGCACAATAACTCGGATTGGCATCCGGCAAATGAATTCTTGAATCTTGAATGGCGCGGCCAAATCCTTGCTACCCGGCTCTTGATCGTCCTCGGCACCTGTGCTTGTAGAAGGCCCCCCATTCCGAGTAGTAAGGGGAGGTGAAGCGGAGGCGGAAGGCTCCATGAATGGTGGAGGTATAATGGAAAGTGTTGGCGTTAGTGGAGGCGGAAGTTTAAACACATCGAGTTTCTCCCTTTGCTTGCAAGCAGTTGGGATTGGCTCGGGTGCAAAAAGGGGCGGATCCTGCTCAGGATTAGCCACGGGTAAGGGTAAAGGGTTAAATGGTGGAATAGGCAAAGTGGGTTTTAAAGGGATAATGGAAGGCCGAGGTGGCGGTAATGGGAGGTTAATTGGGGAAGGTTCAATGGTGGGTTCGATGGAGGCTAGTGGTGTGGAGGTAGATGGCTTAACGGGTGGAGGTTTAATAGTGGAAGGCTTGGGGGAGGCCAGTGTTGCGGAGGTTAATGGTGTAACTGGAGGAGGTGTAATGTATGCGGTGTCAAGGATAGGAGGAGACTTACAATGTGCCGGTGTGGGTGATTGAAGTATCGACCCATCATCGTAACACCAATTAGTCTCATAAATAGGGGTTGGATCAGGGATGGTTTCATCCTGAGCAGGAGGTTTATCAAATGATAGTGGAGGAGGTGGAAAGTTAAGGAAACTCGGAAGGGGTGCCTGCGGAGCTTCATCATATACTGCCTCGGATTCTTCGAATGCCGGCTCTTGCTCACTTGAACCGCCGACGCCGTAATCATCCCTCCTGTCTTTCCATTCTCTCTCCATCTTTGTAATCTCGTCCAAAGCGGCATGGAGAGGATTGACTGGAGTAGGAGGAGCCGTGACCCTCTTTATTTGTTCCTCCATCAAAGTAATCTTATCAAGCAGAGATTGTTGGAGGGGTGTGACTTGAACAACCGAGGGCTGGCAGGGCCTTGAAGGAGGAAGGGCCGTATAAAAAGGCCGTGGAGGGGAGTTGACAGGATGACCCGTAAAAGAACCCGGACGGGCCGGATTGCAAGGAGTAAATGGGCCTCGGGGCCGTGATGGAGGAGGAATAGAAGGAGGCGGGTGTCGGACCACCCGAGGAGGAGTGTGAATAGAAGGGGATGGGTAATGGGCTACCCGATTAGGAATATGAATGGAAAAGGGAATTGGGTGATGGGCCACCCGTGGAGGATTAGAAGGAGGATGAGATGAAGGAGATGCACCCTCAACGGCGGCCTTAAGGGCTTGGATCTGTTGAGGGGTGAGATGATCTAATGCATGCAAAATTTGGGAGACCTTCTCATCATTGGGACGAGAGGGTCCCGAAGGAATAGTGGCTCGTGATTGAGTAGGGGGACCATAAGGATGGACGTTGCCCATGGGTCGGGCAACACCATAAGAATGAGGACGTGGTCCCTTGAAAGTATGGTGAGAATGATGAACATGTTAAATTTGAGGGGAATAAGATGTGCTAGGTTGATCACCCTCATGAACATTAATTGAATTGAACATGTTATTTTGTCTATCCAAGTAAGCCATTCAAGCAATTTTAGTGTGCAAACAATTTGCAAAGAAACACACAAGTTGTGATGGTTACCTTGATTTTCTTATGTTTGAATCTTTGGTGAATTAATGAATTTTAGCAAAGTTTGGGATGATTCACACAAGGGGAGGAAACCTAGTTTCAATATGGTTTGAACTCCAATGCCAACTAGGAACACTCTCTCACCACGTTTAGGCCAACTAATTCGGGACTTCAAAAGGGTACAACCTGCCCGGCGTCCGTGAGGGAATCCACGGGTGCGGGGACTTACGGAGGCTTAGAAAAGAGATTTCCAGTCCAAAGAGACGGAATGCTTAATGGAGGGTCGTCCCGATTCCAAGAGGGTGTGTGGATCCTAATGAAGAGGAGGGGGCTCCCAAACCAATGCAAAGAATGAATGCAACAGGGGAAATCAAGCCAACCACAATAATATGATCAATCAACATGAAATAGCATGAAAACTCACCCACGGGAAGGGTTCTGGAAACCCACAGTAAAAACACGCCCTGGAAGAGGGCGGTACTAACAAAAGACACGACAGTGTGACTGTCGTGAATCAACGTGAGGGGCCCAGGGCCGGGTAAAACGCGCCTTAGGGTGAGGCGCTATCAATAAAGGGACGCCCTGATGTGGGGCGCTAATCAACAAATAAATGCCTTTGGGAAGGGCGTGAATTCACAGGCAGCAATATAAAGCAGGAAAACCCGGAAATATACTGGAAAACACCCTGTCAGAGGGCGTAAAATATGAATAAGGCGCCCTGGGTTAGGGCGTTAAATCAAGAAAAATGCCTCTTCCAGAGGCGTGAATTCACTTTCTCCAGAAAAACTTCACAGCCAGCAGTATTAACACTCAATCACACAATCATGGCAATCAATAGAATAAGCATGCTCATCAAGAATTTTAAATAAGTGGAAATTTTAAAGAAAAATCAACAAACTGACCAATCACTTAGGGGAGGGTGTAAAACCAATGGAGGGTGCCCGAGGGGCACAAGAAGGGAGACGCACCGAGGGTGCAATAGGGGAGACGGCACACGCGGGTGCCTAAGGGGAAAGGGGTAATAAACAAAGAACACAAAGGGTCCCACCGTGATCGCCAATTTGTAGATCTCTAATTTAGAATAATCCACTTAAAAGAAATGATAACAATAATAAGCATGAGCACGAGGTGCTAAGGGGAGTGTGTGTGTGATCGCCAGAGACGCGAGGGTCTCAAGTGGAAAATAATATGGGAAAGGATCGCAAAATACCTCTTGAAACGCGGTTGATTGTAGGTGCTTCCTTTCTCTTCAAATCGGCCGGACGACGAAGAGAGTTCTTCACTTTTATTACCCTTGCAAAAAAATCAAAGACAACACCAAAAGATTGGAATTAGAAACAATGTGTGTAGTATCAAATTCTATGTATAGAGATGAGCATGAAAATTCGGGTATGAACACACCTTGTGGGTGTTGGCCCTTAAACCCCTATGCAAAAAGGGTGTGGGAGATGTGATGGATGTATGCAAAATAAAACAAGGGGAAAGAGTGCAAGAGATGCACTCAATGGGAGTTCTCAACGTGGTTGAGTTTTTTAAAAAATAAATACATGAATGATCATGCATGCAACCGAATGATGTAGCAAAAGAATAATAATAAAAAAAGGAGAGAAGAAGCCTGTCGCTTTGGCTTTGATATTCAAGGGGAAGTGAGCTTCAATAGGATGATGAAGAGCGTGCCGTGGAAGCCCCTCCTTCAGCCAAACACAGCCGCACAGAGCAACCTGCAAGAAAATAAAGCAAAGGGAAAAAAAAAACGCGGAGGGGAAGAAGGGGGTCCAACCTGTTAACAGAGCAGCAGAGCTCTATTAATAGATTGGAAATAGAGGGATAAGAACGGCAAGAGTCCAATGGAGGTAAGATAAGAACGGGCAATAGCCCCAATCAAGGCAGAAGTCTAATGAGGCAAGGACTCTCTGGGGAAAGGGCTGCGAAGCCAGCAGATAAAACACGCCCTTGGTCAGGGCGTCAATTCAAGAATTGACGACCTGTCAAGGGGCGTTAATTTAAAACACGCCCTGGGTCAGGGCGTTTCCTCCTGGATTAATTTTAGAAATAAACATTTCTTTTATTTAGAAATTATGAAAGACGCCTCAGGGAGAGGCGTGAATTGAAAAACGCCCCATGGTAGGGCGTGATTCAACATTTTTCAAACATTTATTCTTTTTCAAAAATTGCATAATGCCAGGAATTGACGCCCTCATGTGTGGGCGTCCCTTCTCAAAGAAACGCCCTAGATCAGGTCGTGTTTTATAAAAACACGCCCTTCCCAAGGTCGTGAATTTCAAAAATGAGATAAATGCCCAAAAAATCCAGAAAAATAGGAAAAAGGAGGAAATGAGGGAAAAATAGGAGAAATTCAAGAAAAGTGGAAAAAACCACTCAAACAAGCTAATTTGAGGGTCAAATGGGGCATTACACGGTAATACGAGATATACTCAAAATAATGTCAATTTTAGCGTGTCTACAAATAGTACTCTGTCCAGCCATTCTTCATCAAACCTCAAGCATTGCAAGATCAATCTGAAGCCAATCAAGCTATGATCAAGTGGAGAAGCAAACCTTGCCTTAAGATCTGCAACTTTCATCAAAAGGGGAACCTAGATCTGAGCTCTTTCATTCTATATTCTTCTTCAGTTTTGTCTTGAGCTTCAAGTGTGTTCTTGTTCTTAATCTGTAAACACCATGTGTGTGTGTGGATCTCTTTAGATTCGTGTTTGTATGTAGATATCTTAGATCCGTGTTTGTGTGTGGGGATCTATTCGGATCCACAATATATGTGTATGGTTTGATCGCCTGCATGTGATCGTGTGTGTGTTTGGTGCTACGATTGTTGCAACATGTGTGTGGGTTGTTGATGTGGTCGTCGGATCGTGTTGGAGACTCCATCTCCGTGTGTGTGTTGGGGCTTGTCCCCGTGTGTGTGCAAGCGTCATCCTGCGTGTTGTTGGAGCTTGGCTCCGTGTTGGGGATTTATCCCGGAGCTGATTTTTCCAGTAGTGAAGCCTCGCGTATTGTGAGGGGTGGACATAGGTTGCCGGTGTTGCATCTGAACCATGTAAAAAATCATTGTCTCTTGTGTGGTTTGGTCCTTTTCATCTACCCCCATTCTATGTGATTGTTAGTGCGTATTAATTCTTCCACATTTTGTATTTCAGATCATATGGTGAGTAAGACTGGCACAGAAATCACATGTTTCTTTAGAATTTTGGGATGGACTTTCATATAGACTTGATGAGGGTTGGACAATGACATTATCGTCTATCTTAGAGTCAGCCCCTACCCAATTTTCCATCTTACAACGTCCAACCTGTCTGAAAGGTCCTACAGATTTTTTATGAGACGAGATTGAGGCAAGATTCATCAAATTTTCACTCAAAATTTTAAACAGATCATAAGCCTCATCTTCACTCTTATTCATGAAGGCCCCTCCACAATATATGTCCACTATTTGTCTATCATAATCAAATAACCACTCATAAAATGCATACATAATTTGCCATTTGGGCAACCCATGATGTGGACATTGATGTAACAAATCCTTCAGTCTTTCTCAAGATTCATGAATCTGCTCTCCCGGAAGCCGAGTAAAGCCTACAATTGCCCTTCTCATAATGTTGGTCCGGACTATGGGGTAAAATATTTTCAAAAATTCTAATTGCATAACTTCCCAAGTCTTAATGATCTTTTCAAAACTCCTTAACCAATATTTTGCTTTATCTTTCAATGAGAACAGAAATAAGATCAACTTAAGGGCATCATCACTAAAGTTCTGGATTTTGACCAGGGAGCAAATTTCTAAATGTCATCAAGATGCCTATAAGGATTTTCATCGGGATTCCCATAAAAAGATGGGAGCATCTGGATGATACTAGGGCGAATCTCATGCTCATCTACAAGAATATCAGGCAGCTCAATGCAGATGAAGGGTTTATAAGTAGAAGGAATAAAGTGTTCTTTCATAGGCATATGCTTTATTCCTTGATGGATAGCCATTGATGTTGATCGAAATAAATGAGACCCAAAGGATTAGTTTTCAAGATTTTTTTGTTTTTATTTTTATTTTTTATTTTATTTTATTTTTTTGAAAAGTAATACAATCAACAACTATATCAATAATGCATGCAACATGATGATTTTTTTTAACAAGAGAAGAATGGGCACTCACTACCGCATTAGTCCACCGGCCAGGTAAGAGGTGGGGTTGTGGGAGGCTCCCCCTACTTTCGTAGAGACCTAATTAAATAACCACAAGCCCGCTTAGGCGTTTGTCACTTAACTTCTAATGTAGACACCAATTTTTTAAAATAGCAATAAATCCCAAAGCTCTCTCTCTCTCTCTCTTTTAACCTTCTAATGGCAAACTAATTGCGGGGTACTTCATAGTACAACCTGCCTGGTGTCCGTGAGGGAATCCACGGGTGCGGGGACTTATGGAGGTCTTAAAAAAGGAGATTCCAATCTAAAGAGACGGAGTGCTCAATGGAGGGTCCTTCCAATCCAAGAGGTGTCAGGAACCTAAATTGCCCTTAAGAAGGGGAAAAAGAGAAGAAGAGAAGGATTTTTTTTCTTTCACATGATGCAAGGAAATAATTAACTAGATGCACAAATGCATGTAAGAGATGCAACTAATATGAGAGCATGATAACATGACGAGATTTTTTTTCTGTTTTCTATTTTCTGATTTTTTTTAGAGAATTTTTTTTGTTTTTCAAAAAAAGAGATGGATAAAAGGCAAATAGTAACTAAAACACTAAACAACATGCAACCTACTGAACAATAAGGCCTAAAAGTATGATTTTTTAGTTTTCTGGTTTTATGATTTTTTATGATTTTTTTGATATTTTTTAAGAATTTTAAAAAAATGACATGTTCCTATGTTTACTGACCTTTAGTGACGCTTGAATTTCTAAGATTTTCAGATTTTCTGCTTTCTGCTTTTTGCTTCCTGTTATGACAGATATAGACTTTCAACGACGCTTCCTATTTTCTGCAACAATTTAGTTCCTGAGAATTTCATGTCTGAATTTCCTTCTTTTTTCATAATTTTTTGATTTTTTGATTTTTTTCTTTTTTCCGGTAAAATAAAAATGAAAAAATTAATATATAAATATACACATCAAACACAAGAATTTTTAACTATAAAAATCATTTTCCTCCCCGGCAATGGGGTCAAAAATTGATGCGCACAAAACACTAGTCGTTAAAATGCCGTGCACACAATTTCAAAATAAGTTAGCGCACTCACTCACTAAAAATATTTGGAATCCAAGTAATATGATGAGCACGGGTCAATCCCACGAGGAGGAATAAACTTTTGTTAAGTTGAAAAACTTCTTGTAAATTTTTAGCAAATCGTGGAGTAAGTTGGGCAAAGTGAAAACTTAAAATTGCTTGAAATAAAATCTAATTAAAGAACGTTGGAGGGCTGAAGAAGAGAAAATAGGGAGGGAGACGAAGAGAAAGCAAGAAAATTACAAAAAATGAAACTTGTATTACTATGAATTAAAAAGTACAATGTCTATGAAAATGGAGATTTCAACCAATGTAAACTAAGAGAAAAGTGAAGAAACTAGAGCTATGAAAGGATGATGAATGCCGTCCTCTCCTCCTCGCCGAGCCTTGGAGAGGATCGCTCCGCCTTGAAGGAGATCGCCGTGGAAGGAGAAGGATGAAGAAGCCGTCGTCGTCTACGTCACGAGCCTTGGAACGTCGCCCGCTTTTGATGTGCATGCCGCCGTAAAAGGAGAGTTATGTTGGATAAACTTTGGAGAGAAATATAGAGAGGAATGTGGAAGGGTATGTGTGGAGATGAAGAAGGAAGAAGATGAGAGAGTAAAATAGAAATACTAAAAATAGAGTAAGAATGAAATTAAAATAACTTTGAAAGTAAGAAGAATTAGAGGATGACAAAGAAGAATAAGTTGAAGAGGATGAAGAGGGGAAGAACTTTGATGAAGGGCGCAGAGGGAGAAAAGAGTAGAAGAAGTGGAAAATGGGTGAAGAACAGGGGGACGCAGGTTCGGGTGAACAGTACAAAGTGGAAGATAGAACCTTGAAAATTGGACGTTGGCGTGAAAACTAAGAAGAATTAGATAATGATGAAGAAGATAAAATTGGAGAGAATTTAACAATGAAGAACTTTTATGAAGATAGTAGGATGAAAAGAGGAACATAAAGGGGTGAAAAAGTGCGGCCTATGGTTGAACCAAAAGAAAATCCTCCCGCAGAAAAGAAGATCTTAGCTATTTACAGAAGAATTGGATCACACGAAGGGTGGAGATCGACTTAGAAGGTGATGGAGGGTTGAGATATGATGAGAACAAGATGGAGGCTTGGGTTTTGGGTGCCCTATGGGTTGACAAGGGGAAAGGAAGGGGGGCGCCCCCTTGGGTTTCCTAAAAAGGAGGGAATCTCCTCCTATTTTCTCTCCACAAATTTTTCCACAAATAAATTCCTTTCCTTATCTTTTTCTCCCATAAAAAAGGATGATGGCTACCTTGACTTGGTCAAAGGTTGAGAGGGGAAGAGAGGGGCACCCTAGGGCAACCTTACTCTTGGCATTGTCACCTTTTTGCCCCTGACCCTTCTGTGGAATGCCATGAGTGTCCTGCACATATAAAATTGGAATTAAGTCCATAGAAATTATGGATTTGTGCATAAAAACTATGAGTGCTTACAATTATGCAATGGGAAATTAATTCTCATGCTCCTCAACCCCCTTTTTATTCATTAATTACCCACAAAGAGCTTGATTCATGTGAGGTTGAAGTTAACTATGAAATATGCATAATTGCTAAACAATATGCACTTAAAGTGATGTGTGTGACCTAAATTAGCATAGAATTATGAGCACTTATCAGTGGCCGATCTTACCAAAGGACATTTCTGATTTAAAGCTTTACCACAACACATATCTCCAACAATTTGAAGCTATGGCCACTTTCATTGATTTGTTGACTCAAGCCTTGGGTATTCAAACCTCCAAGATCGATGACACAGTATATTTCATTCGCCGTCCCCCACCTTCCTATTTATCCAACATGGGAAATTCATTTTAAACGCTTCCGACCAGTAGTACTTTTGCTAATCCCTGGTTCCCCCCGTTATTTTTAATGATGCCAAAGGGGGGGGGGGAAATGGTTATGTTATTTGTGTTATGTTATCTTATCAATGATAGTTATGTGTTTTGCATGCCTGCATGCCGTATGCCTACGTAAGCATCAAAGTAGAATGAATGAATGTTCGTAAGTCATGGCATGGCATGTAGAGTATTGGTTCTTTTTATTTGTTAGTGTGTGTCCTTTTGTTTTAGTATGATGTGAAATGAAAAACATTAATTCACCATGATGGTTGGCAAATTATTGTGATGCCAATGATCAATCTACATTACCTAAATGAGTTTTCAAGATATGGATGCTATCTTGTGAAAGTTTTTCTTTGGAATGGCATGAATTCTTTTTTGTTCTTTGATTCAAAAGCAAATTTTGAAGTGCTGAATAAAATATTGACAATGTTGAATTTTTGGTTGGCACTTCCTTGTTTTGATGCACATTGTATTTTGTCATCATCAAAAAGGGGGAGATTGTTGAACCCCGTGCATGACAATTTGCATTAAGGATTTTTGATGATGACCAAATACCATGTGACAATGATTTATGTGAATATAAGTGTGTTTGACTCAAGGTAGTTTAAATAAATGCTAAGATTTGTGTATAGGTGAATGAGTTGATATCTGGCCTTTTGGCATGGATTAATGAATTGTTGATTGATATACATGGTCTTATTTTTTGTTCATACAAGAATGGCATCCCTTCATTCATTAGCTCTTCACTGAAAGGACTAATATGGCTATGGCTTTTTGTGCAGGACACAGTTGAGGGAAGATGGTTTAAAATTCACATTCATTGGATTCTTTTTCTTAAAATGTGGATGATATGGCTAATTTAGTCTTTTTGATATATGAATGTCAGGAGTACTTGTGCAGAATTAAATAGAACCTTGCAACTCTTTTTGAACTGTGCACACCATGTGCGCATGGTGAGAACTTGGCCGGTGGTGGTAATGTTTGCTGCCACTGAAGGTGCTCTTGGTGATGGGAATCAAGATAAAGGTTTAAGTTTGTTGTCAGATGCCGTTAAAGCATCCATCTATCTTTTTATCATGATCTGAGCTACCAATGGTAAGAATTTGGGTTTGGAATGTTAGCTGGTTGATGAAAAGTGGTAAGCATTGTTAGAACCTTTATTGATCATTTAGAACCCTTGTTTATTCTTTAGAACCCTTCTTTCATTGAATTGGAACCCCAATTGAAACTATCGACTCTTAAAGTCGACATAATTCCCCTTTTTTCTGCCTGTTGCATGATTAGACGGACTAGGATTAAAGTGTCGACTCCTTGAGTCGACTCTTTATCCTAGTTGTTCTGGCTGTGTTTTTTTAGTAGCCTGGCAAAAAGTGTCGACTCAAGGAGTCGACACTTATTTGCTGGATTTCTATCTGAAGCATTTTTCAGGTTCGTAGGCAGGAAGTGTTGACTCCTTGAGTCGACACTTTATCTCCTGCACTCTGTGAGCGTGGGCACCCGAGAAGCCGGCAGAACCTCCACCTACAAAAGACCCCACGGGTTAGAAAATGACTCAGGTAGCCTCTGGGCTCCGGCAGCCTATCGGATCTCTTTGAAGCTCCCCCAGAACTGAGGGGGTGGGCCTCTATTTATAGGGCTCCGGAGGGTGGAGGCGTCCAGGACCCTGGACACCTCCATCAGGGCTGAACTAATATGTTGTTCTATTTTTATTAATTTTTTCGGAATATTTTTGTGGAGGCGTCCAGGGCCCCGGACGCCTCCAACATGTCCACCGAAAACCGACGACGGCCGCACTTGGTTTGGCACAACGGGTGGTTTTGCGAGCGGCGACTCGTGATTCAGAAATGGGCGCGTCCAGCTGGCTGGACGTCTCCATAATTTGGATTTTTTCACACACGACAAACCGTCGTTCGGTGGCCGGCGCCCGTGAGAGACTTGATGGAGGCGTCCAGGGGCCTGGACGCCTCCAGTAATATATTATTTTTATTTTTGTTTTGTCTTTTATGCCAAGGCTGGCATTATATATTTTTTATTTTTGTTTTTATGGAGGCGTCCAGAATCCTGGACGCCTCCATTAATTTATTATTATTTATTTGGTTTTGTCTTTTATGCCAACTGGCATTTTATATTTTTTATATTTGTTTTTATGGAGACGTCCAGGGGCCTGGACGCCTCCATTAATTTATTATTTTTTATTTGTGTTTTGGGTCTGAAAAATAAAGTAAAAGAATGGGGGCGTCCAGGGGCCTGGACGCCCCCATTAAGGCCCACCTGGGTCCTCGGTTTAGGCGTTGGCGGCTGCCCGGCAGACAGCCTTCCTGATTCCGGAACCTCCTGATGCGTCTGACTGGTGTTGATGCCGTCCGAATGCCGTGACGAGACGATTCCGGATGCCGAAAAGGGCGGAAGAAGACTCAAGGAAAGGAAGCACTCAAGTGATTCAAAATGTGTAAGCCGTCACGGGGCGTTGTATAGTGATATGAGACTTTCTCAGGAGACGTCAGGAATAGCGTGTCTACACACTCTGTCTGGGCTTTTCTTTGTATGCCGGCAGAAAGTGTCGACTCTAAGAGTCGACACTTTCCGACGTGCGTGTTTTTGCCGGTTCGCACCTGTTGACACCCGTTTTATGACAAATGAGTTGGGTCATCTCCTTATCTTTTTTTTTGATGTCTTGAGTTATTCACCACCTATTGGGTCTTTTTTGGGCAGTTTTTGGCTTAATTTTATGGGTCATTCTCCTTGATTGGACCTAGCTCTATTGATTTCTCGTCACTTCACCTTATTGGGCCTAGATAAGGGCTCATGAGGATTATTTTGTGGATTAAGTTGTGGATTTATTAGCCTTTATCTCTTTTGCCACATCCTCTCCCCTAGTGGTCTATCGTACGACCGCAAGGTGGGCGTTGGCGATCCATTGCTAGACCGCGAAAGAGCAGAGAGTCCTGCTGGGCCTCTTTGATATTGTCTTCTTCTATACGCATATGCTTAGCGGTCTATCACACGACCGTTTCTTGGGGTTAGCGGTCTATCGCAAGATCGCTAGTAAAACAGAGAGTCCTGCTCTGCTGTTCTTCCTCTCCTCGGCTGTGGACGAACTAGAGTCTTTCATCCTTTGATTTCTCTTTCACTAGAGGCTCCCAGAACCTTCCGTTTGTTTCTATGGACTCTTGGGAGTATAATCTTTAGGGATTATCTAGTTTTTGGCCTATTTTCAAGTCATTATCCCTCCAACTCGAACCTAGAGTTTGAGGGCCTATAAATAGGACCCTTCAGTTCATGGCTTGGAGAGGAGATTTTCTAGAGTTTGTCATGAAGTGCTGCTGCGTTCTGGAGCAAGGACCAACCAGGGAGAAGCTGCTTCCACGTCCATAAGGCTTCTGGTCCAGGGAGTATCAAGTTCCTTTGGTCTAGTTTGAGTCTTTTTCTTAAGTTTGGTATATTGTCCCTTTACATGATCATAGCATCTTCCCTCTTCTTCTTCCACGTTCTTTACATCTCAATCACATTTTAAAACATCCCCCTATTCTTTTCCACACCCTATAAGGGTTAAAAAAAACACCAAACCCCCCAGGTATTCGCCCTTCCTTCATGCGCTTTAGCTTAATTGCATTATAGATACTACACTTGTCCATGGGCTAATTAGGTTGTTTTTCTTTGTTCTTACATTGTTTTGCAGGTTTACAGAGTTCATAGCACGAGGCCCAAATCTTCTGGCCGGTCGGGAGAGGTGGAGATCCAAGTCCCAAGTTATTACTCCGTGAGCATTAGCGGCCCTATAGAAGACCATTTTCAGGCTTCAGGCGATCTATCGTAAGACCGTTTGTCGTTGGCTCGTGGTTCAATATTACACCATTTTTCTGTTTGCAGTTTCCAGGTTTCATCTCCCGTGGGTGGGTGTTTCATCTAGCTCTTTCCAAGGTACTTATCTTAGCTTTGCTATTTTAGTTACCTTGGTGGTGATCACAGTTCCTTAGTTGGGCATTTGTCTTCTTTTCCATTATCTTGCTCTCTATTTGTTTTCCTTTAGTTGCACCACACCTACGGTGTGTTTTTAGTTTATTTCCTTGCTCCACGCCCTGATGTGTGTTTTCTTTTTCATCTGCTTATTTCTGTTAAGATGACATGCCCATGTGCTTTACACTTCATGTTGGTTGCTTAAGTTGATGTTGCACTTGTTCATAGTTCCACGTCCATCATCCATATTGTCTTGTTTATCATCATACCCACACACATGAAGGAACAATTTTAAACCAACAGCTCCCATTTTTTGGCGATCACGGTGGGACATCTAGTGCCAATCGTGCTGAGGATCTGTTTGATCTACTTCTGTTTATTCATCCCAGTTGCCCTTGTGTTTTCCTCGGATTTCCTGTTTAATTTCCTACTATTTTCTGCTCTCTCGACTCTCTGGCGGTCTACTGTTCGGCCGTTTCTAACTTAAAAGTGATCTAGAAATAGACCATCTTATCTCTCTGACGGTCTCATATTAGACCATTTCTCTAGTTACAGGTATGCATCCCGAGGTTGTTATTATATATACAGTTTTGCTGTGTTTTTTTTACTCCTGGGTGCTATCTGATCTCCTCTTCTGTTGTGGCATATTTTATGGTATATACATATATCATTGTTTGCATAGTTGTTTGTTAGTTCCTAGGCTAGAAATTGCATGCACCTCGGTGCACATAGGATCATTCATATTCATATCATAGTTGCATTTTCTTCCTTGGTGTGTGAGCCTCTCGCCTCCATATTCCTTGGGGTCGACTAGGTGATCACATCCGGGACCTCCATAAGTCCCCGCGAGCCGTGGATTCCCTCACGGACGCTGGGCCGGTTGTACCTTTGCCTACCCCATGTTTAGGTTGCATAAGTGAAGGGGAGTTTACATCTAGAGTCAACCAAGTCACACATACCCTTTCTTATTAGGAACCTATTGTTGAATTCAAATCATCAAGGTTCTAAAGGAAGAAACAAGTAAAATTTGTGCATCATTACAACTTGGTTGACTTTGATTGCTTCTTCATCCCTTTCTTGTTTGCATAAGTTTGGAGTCATCTTGTCTGTTCACTCATTTGTGTCTGTTTCTGTTGTTTGCTTCGTCTTAAGGTGCTTCGTTGCATGTGGAGTTACTTCTTGGAGGACCCACCTAGGGGCATCTTCTAGGGGCATTTCCTCTTTCACGTCTTATTCCAATCCCTTGTTTGAGTCAAACTTGTCTCCCCACGACCTTCCCCGTTCCCAGGAAGAATCTCTTCCCCAGGGACTCTTGGAGGACCCACCTAGGGTTGTCCATCTTCAATCAGGAGAAGGGTCCGTCCTTCCTCCATCTTCCATCCCCATGGAGGGCGCGCAACCCTCCCTTTCTTCCAATAATCCTACCAGTCAGATCTTGCAGATGATGGCCAAATTAGATCCGGCTCAACTTCAGGCCCTCTATAAGACCTTGCGGGGTCCAATGCCCCATCCCCTACAATTGCACAAGGTCTCACCACTACTTCCATCTCACAATCTAGGGTTGATGGGCCCGGGGTCTCACCCATTCCAATCGATCTTACCCCGGTCCATCCCAGGAACCTCCAGTTCTCCAATCTAGAAGCAGGCCAGCCCTCTGGCTTGGCCTATCAAATTCTTGATAAAGGGAAGACCGTTCTTCCCTCATTCACCCTGGCCGAGTCTTATAGGCCAATTCTATCAATGTCGCAGGCCCTTGTCAGCTTGGCACATCTCGCTCGTCCTCAGCAAGGGGCGACCCATATCCACTCCAATTCGGGTCATCCTCCAGTCCAATATCATTCTTATGGGCCTCCTCCTTCTGTCTACCCTTCAGGTCCTCATCTTGAGCCCCCTTCTCTTACTCCACCTACTCCATCCAGGGAGCAAGAACTACTAGATAAATGGGCCTCCATGCAGCAACAACTCGATTTCCTTCAAAAGCGGGTTGGCCCACAATCTTTAGTTGATGTTCCGGTCCCCAGCTTCCATAATATCCGATTCCCTTCGCAGTCTGACCTCCCCACGTACCGCAAATATGACGGGAACAGCAACCCGTTCATTCACGTAAGGGATTTTATTTATGAGTCGGCGCAGTTCCAATATGATGACCGCTGTAGACATGCTATTCCTCACGTCCTGAAGTCTCATATCACTATACAACGCCCCGCGACGGCTTACACGTTTTGAATCACTTGAGTGCTTCCTTTCCTTGAGTCTTCTTCCACCCTTTTCGGCATCCGGAATCGTCTCGTCACGGCATTCGGACGGCATCAACACCAGTCAGACGCATCAGGAGGTTCCGGAATCAGGAAGGCTGTCTGCCGGGCAGCCGCCAACGCCTAAACCGAGGACCTGGGTGGGCCTTAATGGGGGCGTCCAGGCCCCTGGACGCCCCCATTCTTTTACTTTATTTTTCAGACCCAAAACACAAATAAAAAATAATAAATTAATGGAGGCGTCCAGGCCCCTGGACGCCTCCATAAAAACAAATATAAAAAATATAAAAGGCCAGTTGGCATAAAAGACAAAACCAAATAAAAAATAATAAATTAATGGAGGCGTCCAGGATTCTGGACGCCTCCATAAAAACAAAAATAAAAAATATATAATGCCAGCCTTGGCATAAAAGATAAAACAAAAATAAAAATAATATATTACTGGAGGCGTCCAGGCCCCTGGACGCCTCCATCAAGTCTCTCACGGGCGCCGGCCACCGAACGACGGTTTGTCGTGTGTGAAAAAATCCAAATTATGGAGACGTCCAGCCAGCTGGACGCGCCCATTTCTGAATCACGAGGCACCGCTCGTAAAACCACGCGTTGTGCCAAACCAAGTGCGGCCGTCGTCGGTTTTCGGTGGACCTGTTGGAGGCGTCCGGGGCCCTGGACGCCTCCACAAAAATATTCGAAAAAATTAATAAAAATAGAATAAAATATTAGTTCGGCCCTGATGGAGGTGTCCAGGGTCCTGGACGCCTCCACCCTCCGGAGCCCTATAAATAGAGGCCCACCCCCTCAGTTCTGGGGGAGCTTCAAAGAGATCCGATAGGCTGCCGGAGCCCAGAGGCTACCGGAGTCATTTTCTAACCCGTGGGGTCTTTTGTAGGTGGAGGTTCTGCCGGCTTCTCGGGTGCCCACCCTCGCGAGAGGAAGGTCGTCTTCATCCACCGCGCTTCCACGCCATCCCTACGCTGCCGGAGCTCCGCCGGATTTCACCATCGGCACATCTAATAGGCCAATCCTTTCCTTTTCTTCTTAGTTCTTTTGCATTCATCATCTCGCATCATCTATCCCCCTTCATAAGGGTGCCTCTTCTTATATACTTCTTGCATCCATCATCTCATTTTCCTCCTACTCGAGTCCGAGAGGGGTTTAAAAGACAACACCAACCAGGTGTGTGTCTTGCCATCATTTCGTTATTTTTATCGCAAGGATTTGAATACTACACCTTCATCTTTCTAATCCACTCGTTACTTGTTTGTCGTTGTTTTGCAAGGGTACCCAAAGAAAGCCCTCTCCGTCGGCCGGCCGAAGGGGGAGGAAGAAGCAACCCGCCATCTCCCGCTCTTGAGGTAGGCGCGATCACTCTCTTATTTTGGGGTCTTCCGGCCCCTGGCGATCACATCTTGTTCTCGAGGCCGCGACGAGTCACTTCCCCAATGGCCGTTTAAATTTCCGTTCTCATATTCTCTTTATATTCTGTTATATTCTGCTCATATGCTCGAGGCCGCGGCGAGTCACTTCCCCAATGGCCGTTTTAATTCCCGTTCTTATATGTTATATTCTTATCTATTCATATTCTCGAGGCCGCGGCGAGTCACTTCCCCAATGGCCGTTTAAATTCTCTTTATATCCTGTCATATTCTTATCTATTCATATTCTCGAGGCCGCGGCGAGTCACTTCTCCATTGGCCGTTTAAATTCCCGCTCTTTATATTCTCTGTATATTCTGCTATCTTCTTATCTGCTCATATTCTCGAGGCCGCGGTGAGTCACTTCCCCAATGGCCGTTTCAATTCCTGCTATTTAATTTTTGCACCATTCCCATCCCCCGAGGTCGCGGCGAGTCACTTCCCGCTATGGCTGTTTAACCCCCATATCTTGCTATATCGCATTCGTCACGCTCGCCCCACCGGAGCAATCTCCCGTGGTGGCCCCTTCTCTTTTCTCTCAACGGACTAGAATCTCCTCCACTGGGACCTTCGTAAGTCCCCGACATCGAAGAATCTCCTCTTCGTTCACTGGGCTGGTTGTACCATTGAAGTTCCCTGAAGTTAGTCATTTCATTCGTGGTGAGACGAGAGACCCTAGCTGACACGGCGGTGAAACAAAAATAAACTAGGGTCCCCATTTTGTGTGAACTTCGGATCTCGCTAAAAACACAAAAAAATCATCAAAATCAAAACACAAAAAAAGGTGTAATGGCATCCACTTGTTTGATAATCTGTGCTACCTGCTTGCTAGTGTATGTTTTTGCGTTCTGGGAAAACTGTGAGCATGGCTCACGAGTCTTTTGAGGAAAACCACCCTAGTCGTGGTTTGTCAGCCGACCCGCGAGTCTATGCTATGGACTCGGGTCCTTCTCATGAGCTCTCGCATGAGGTGCAGGTTATTGCCGAGGACACGTCCCCACCACAGGATATCTCTTCCTTACTGGGCGTCCTCGCCAACACGGAGCTTACCTCTGAACAGCTCCGGGCCTTCCAGGCCATTCTGAAGGGGAAATCTGTTTCCCCCACGCCCCAGAATCAACTCCGGCCATCGCACCTCTCCAAGAGTCCGTGCAGGCCATTCCATCTCCTTCGTTGGCACAAGCCATCCAGTCTCCCTCGCTTCAAGGACAAGCGAGCCAACAACCACCCTCATTCCAGTTCCCATCACAATCTCAAACTCCCGTTGTTCCCCACACACCGCTTCAGCCAGGGCCAACTGTCGGCGGTCCGACAGCTCCCTCTCATTCCGGGTTCCCCCCTCAAGTCTCCGGGAGATAGTTTCTCCCCCAGTGGCAAGTGCCACCTTCACCTCCAGAGGAGCTCGCCCAATCGCTCCTCAATAGGTTCAATCGCATGGACGAGCAGTTTCAAAATCTGAGTAGAATGGTGGACGTGAAAGCCACCCCGGAGGTTGCTTTATCAATCCTTCCCGTCATTCATCTTCCACCCTCCGAAATGCCCACGTACCGCAGATACAATGGTACCGGCAACCCCTTCATTCACCTCAAGGATTTCATGTATGAATCCTCCTATTGGCAAAATGATCAGAGGTCCTTGGCATACCTCTTTCGGAGATCATTGGATGGTCCCGCGCTTGAGTGGTTCTATTCCTTGGAGCCCCGCGAGGCCGAGAATTTTGAAATAGTCCAGAGAAGGTTCTTGCAAAAATATAGGGATAGGGTCGGTCCCTCACTCTCCATTACCGACCTAGTGGCCGAAAAGATGAAGCCCGATGAGGATTTTGTCCGCTATGCTGATAGATGGAGGTCTCTGGCGAAAAGAATAAGGGATACCCTCTCTGAGCCCGAACAAGTGAAGATGATTGTGTCTAATGCAACCCCACAGTTCAGACACGTCCTGGCCATGAATAAACTTACTACAATGGAGGAACTCTATGAAAGGGCCCGATACATCCAAACCTAGGTAAAAGACTCCCCCATTATGAACATGTTTGAGTCTTCGAAGCCCAAAGTGGTCAGAAAGACAGGCGCTGGTGTCCCGGGCGGAGCCACAGAAGGGGTCGTGACAAATAACCCAGAGTGATGTGAGCTGTCAACCAGGGATAGAATTAAAACAGTCAACTTAGCTTATAAATTAAGCCTAGATATCTAAGTTTTGACCTGTTTTCATGACTTCAAGTTTATTTATTGATTCATGATAGAAATTGCATGTCTAAAGCACCTTGAGTTCTTTTAAGCATATGTTAATTTCATTTGCTAAACTCTATAGTTTTGTATTAAAACCATAATTTTAAAATGTTGTATTGACGGAGTTTTATCATGGTTTCACATCATTACACATTCTTTCTCATCTATAGAGTCATTTTTTTAAGTACGTGGCCTATACTCCGATATGTGTCCACTAGTTACACTTTTTGCACTATAGGAACACATTCTTGAACTTGAGGACCTCTCTATTGGATATTCCTTCCAATAGACTAGGAAATCTTATTTCAAGGCCTCCGTAAGTCTCCGTGAGCCTGGGATTCCCACTAGGACGTTAAGCTGGTTGACTATTAAAGCCCAATTGTCTAGAAAAGTACTACTAAAGTTTTGAATTTTATCCATGTAACGGTCTATTACTCGACCGTCAGGCCTATCTAACAGTCCAGTATACAACTGTTAAATTACTGAGTCCAACTTATTCTTTCTGGATTCAACCCATTCTAACGGCCCAATACTAGATTGTCACGTTCATGTAACGACCCATTGATTGATCGTCACAATTCCTGAGTACTTTAACCTGAGGTTTTGACCCAAGGGTTGATATTCCAAAGTTCCTAGATGGATTATTGATGGTCTAGGACTTGTCATATTGATCAAGATACTTAATTTTAAATTTTGGAAGATAAGGAATGTACTGTTATGCTGGCGAATTGTTTCCATGAGCATAACCTTGCTTTAAGTCATTCTTGATCCCTCGCATTCTTAATTGAAGTGTTCATTCATTGAATTATTGTTATCATGAACTTATTGAACTTGTTATATTACTGGCCATATTTTATTGCTTGAAATGTGGAAGAAGCTTGATTTAAACTTGAAGAAGCGATCGAGCACTGATTGTGTTCAAGGGCTCTATGCTAGTCCCCTCGGCTGATTGTCAGAATCATACTGTAAACCATGGGGTATGATGCTACTGGCATCGCATTGCGCTGGGAGTACTTTCTCTATAAATGAGTAAAAATCCATGTCACGACATCTATACGTACATGACTTTCTTGCTTGTTACATGATATTCCACAAAAATTCACCAAATACTTGCTCATAAGCAAAAGATATCTGTGTGATGAATACGTGGCTTGCTAGTACATTTGCAATACATTCTTGTTCTTGAAAGGCCATACCATGTTCTTGTTACATTTTTGCAAATTCATACTTGCTCATTCTATCTTACATGATCGTCTTGTTACTTGGTTATTTACATGAGAGTTATCGCATTCGCATGATTTCACTTTATTTTCTTTAGAGCTAAAATGCTAATAATTTTAATAGTGCCTTCATGTTGATGCGAAGATACCTACTGGGCAAGTGTGCTCATTACCTATTTCTAATCTTTTCAGGAGATGGAAGTGAATCGAATTCGGATTCGAGTTATACAAGTAGCGGGTCTGAGAGTGAATGAAAGTCGTATCAAAATGAGAGTGAAGACTTAGGGAAGTCAATCTTGTTTAGATCGAGTCTTTGTAATTTTCCTTTTTGAGTCTGATGGATTGAAGAAGGTTGAAAAGTTATTGTATTTGAATAGTTTGATTATTAATGAAATAAAATTGGAGTTGAGTAAATTATTATGCAATTACTTTTTTGTGATGTGTGGTTGTCTTGCGCTCTGATCGTTCTTGCTTGCAAGAGGCTTACCATGCCGGCTGTTCACATTTCTCGAGCTAGTCTTCTGCTGTAATAAAGGCTCGGGACGTGACAATTAAGTTGGTATCAGAGCCTAAGTCTCAGGACTTAGGGGAAAAGAGTCACATCATAGGATAAGCCCAAGGCTTAAGAACCCCTACCTATGAACTAAGGAAAAAATTTCCTCACCCATGAGAGAATTGGGTAGAGCCCGGGATAAGATAGTTAAGTAGTTTTAAGATTAATCTCTTTCTAATTCTATGAGAATTAACAACTTGTTATTTCTCTCAGGTACCTCATTATTACAATGGTTCATCGCGTAGATTGGGGTGGCATGCAACAAACGGTTGCCGTCCTTACTCAGGCATTACAAACTATGGCCCAGGCAGCGCAGGGGCGAGGGCTGGTGACTTGCATTGCAATTTTCGGAGCTTAAACCCTCCGCGTTTCTACGGTTCTTCTAATCCAGATGAGGCAGAAAACTGGATAGATGAAATGAATCGTATCTTCGATGTTATCTAGTGTACATATCAAGAAAAAGTGCGTCTTGCAACCTTTCAACTTAATAAAGATGCATGCATATGGTGGAAGTTGGTTCCGGCACCTCCGGCCGATACACCTCATACATGGGATGGTTTTCTCACTCTATTCTGTGCTAAGTATTTTTTTGAGTATGTTAAAGAAAGAAAGGCTATGGAGTTCGCCTCTCTTCGCCAGGGAATGATGACAGTCACGGAGTATGAACTTCAATTCTCCAAGCTAGCACCCTATGCACCGCATTTAATCAGTACCGATTTATTAAAGGCAAATTATTTTATGGACGGGTTACGACCCGATTTCATTCAGCAGCTCGGGACCCAAAACATCAGTACCTATGCAGAGATGGTCCAGCGGGCAAATTTATGTGAGAGGACCTTAGAGAAGGTCGAGAAATTGAAAGGAAAAGGAGAAGAGTCCAACCGATGATCTGATCAGCGTTATAAGAAAGAAAAGTTCACCATCATGGAACCTCACAAAATTCGTGATAATAAGAAAAGATCCAGGAGCGGGAACGGTGGAAGTTCCTAGAAGAATAAGAACGTCAAAGAGGAGAAGGAGCAAGTAATGGCGGCTTGCACATTTTGCGAGAAGTTTGGCTATTCAACTGAAGAATGTTGGAAGTGCCTTGGTGCTTGTCTACGTTGTGGAAGCGGGGAGCATCGTATGTCAGATTGCCCCCTTATGAAGGATCAATCGTCTGGTGGTGGACGTAGGAGGCCGGCTCGCCTCAACGCTGTTCTAGAGGAAGAAGAAGCGCCTAGGGATGGTGGGCTTATGGAAGGTACCCTTCAATTTTGTTCCCGTCCTGCATTTGTACTATTTGATACTAGTGCCTCTCATTCTTTTATCTCCACTACTTTTGCAAAAATATTACCCATTGCATCAGTTCCCCTACCTTCAGACCTTGCTATTACTACACCCTTAGGATCTGGAACAAAGTTTACCGAGTATTATCCTGATAGTGAGGTAATAGTAGAAGGTCACAATCTCCCCGCAAACTTAGTATGCCTTGACATGAAAGGTTATGATGCCATTTTAGGGGTAGATTGGCTTATAGATCATGATGCTGATATTAACTATCAAAATAGGATTATATCCTTTCATAAACCCGGTCTTCCAAGATTTTCTTTCCTTGGCATCAGGTATAGGAATCATCCCACTATCATATCCTCTCTTCACGCTTGCAAACTTATCTCGCAAGGATGGGAAGCTTTTCTTGCTTCTATCATTGTTACCGAGTCCAAGGAAATCATCCTAGTAGACATTCCTATTGTAAATGAGTTCCCAGATGTGTTTCCACCCGAATTATCCAATTTAACACCCGAGAGGGAAGTAAACTTCACTATTGAACTCATTTCGGGAGCAACACCTATTTCTATAGCCCCTTATAGGATGTCCCCCACAGAACCTAAGGAACTAAAGAGGCAGCTGCAGGAACAATTAGATTAGGGTTTCATCAGACCTAGCACATCCCCCTAGGGTGCGCCGGTTCTTTTTGTCAAGAAGAAGGATGGCTCTCTCAGGCTATGCATAGACTACCGGCGACTGAATCAACTTACAATCAAAAACAAGTATCCGTTGCCGCGTATTGATGAGCTCTTTGATCAGCTTTCAGGAGCAGAGTATTTCTCCAAGATAGACCTCATATCAGGTTGTCATTAGCTTAGAATTAAAGAAGAAGACATTTATAAATCAACTTTTCGAAGTCATTATGGTGACTATGAATTCGTGGTGATGCCGTTCGGGTTAACAAATGCCCCAGCAGCATTTATGCAACTTATGAACAATGTTTTCCAGCCATATCTGGACAAGTTCATCGTCGTCTTCATTGATGACATCCTGGTATATTCTAAAACAAAAGAAGAACATGAAGAACATCTGAGGATAGCTTTGCAAACACTTAGAGAATATAAACTTTATGCCAAGCTTAACAAGTGTGAGTTCTGGCTCAAGGAAGTTTCATTCCTAGGCCACATTATTTCAAAAGAAGGTATCGATGTGGATCCTTCTAAAGTAGAAGCTATCAGAAACTGGAGCCGGCTAACGACTATATCAGAAGTAAGGAGCTTTCTGGGTCTAGCTGATTATTATAGGAGGTTCATTAAGGACTTCTCAAAAAATGCTGTTCCGTTAACTAGACTCACAAGAAAAGAAAATCATTATGTCTGGTCGGAAGAATGTGAAGAGAGTTTTCAAACTCTTAAGAACCATCTAACTACAGCTCCTATTTTATCACTACCGGTGGAAGGTGGTGGATTCGAAGTATATACAGATGCATCTGACATTGGCTTAGGGTGCGTTCTTATGCAAAATGGGAAGGTAATCTGCTATTCTTTAAGACAATTGAAATGTCACGAGGAAAATTATCTCGTGCATGATTTGGAACTGGCAGCTATTATCGTCACCTTAAAGAATTGGTGCCATTGTCTCTATGGAGAAAAGTTCATGGTCTACTTGGACCACAAAAGTTTGAAATACTTATTCTCTCAAAAAGAGCTAAATATAATGCAGAGGCGATGGTTAGAATATCTCAAGGACTTTGATTTTGCTATTCAATATCATCCTGGCAAGGCTAATGTTGTAGATGATGCACTCAGGAGAAAACCAATTGGAAAATTATCAAGTCTTATGATTAGTATGACTAATCTTATTTCTTAATTTGCTCAGTTGAATTTAGATATTGACATGAAGGAAGAAGATTATTTTATGGCCAGTATTCGAACTCAACCTACATTAATAGAAGATCTAGTCATGCTACAAGACAATGACCCCGTATTACTGGAAATTAAAGACAATATTGAGCAAAGGCCGGATTTCTCTATTACCAATGATGGAAGGTTATTATTCAAGGATCGAATTTGTATACCGGATCATGTTGATACTAAGAAAATGATCCTGGATGAAGCTCATAATTCCAAGTACACCATTCATCCAGGTGGTACCAAAATGTATCAAGATCTTAAAAGGAACTTCTGGTGGCCTAACATGAAAAGAGAAGTGGCAGATTTCGTATACCGCTATCTCACTTGTCAACAAGTAAAGGTAGAGCATTTTAGACCCGCAGGTAAATTACACCCCTTGAATATTCTCGAATGGAAATGGGAGAGTATAGGGATGGATTTCATTATGGGTTTACCTAAGACCAGAGGAGGACATGATGGTATATGAGTAATCGTAGATCGATTGACTAAGTCAGCACATTTTCTACCAATAAAGAGTCAATGGTCTGTGGATATTCTAGCAGTATTATACATGAGGGAAATTGTCAAATTACATGGTGTCCTTGTCACTATTATATTTGATAGAGATCCTAGATTCACATCACAGTTCTGGAAGGGTCTACAACATTTACTAGGACTAAATTGAATTTTAGCACAACATTTCATCCAAAAACTGATTGTCAGACTGAAAGAACAAATCAGGTAGTAGAAGATATGATCAGGGCTTCTACTACTGATTTTGGAGGAAGTTGGCATGATCACTTGCCTTTAGTAGAGTTTGCCTACAACAATAGGTACCAAGCTAGTATTCAAATGGCACCGTTTGAAGCTCTTTATAGTAGGAGTTGTCATTCCCCTATCTGTTGGAATGGAGTAGGAGAAAAGCAATTTCTCAGTCCTGATAATATTAGGGATACTACGGAAAAGATAAAACTCATTCGGGAAAGACTTCAAAAGGCCCAAGATAGACAGAAATCCTATGCAGACAATCAAAGGTACAACTTGGAGTTTCAAGTAGGAGATCATGAATTTCTTAAAATTTCTCCAGGGTGAGGTATTCAAAGATTTGGTATTAAGGAAAAGCTTACTCCAAGATTTATTGGTCCTTTTGAAATTCTGGAAAGAATTGGTGAAGTAGCTTATCGGATTGTTTTACCTCCACAATTATCTGAGGTTCATGATGTATTTCACGTCTCAATGCTCAAGAAGTATGTACCCGATCCTTTCCATGTTATCACTTACGATAATCTGGAGATTAAGAAGGATTTGACATACGAACAAAAACCAATCAGAATACTTGAACATGAAGTACGTCAACTTCGAAACAAGACTATTCCCGTGGTTAAAATCCAGTGGACAAAGTCAAGAGAGACATGGGAAACCGAAGAAGCTATGCGTAAAAGATTTCCAAAAATATTTGAATGTAAGTACACTCTCCACAATCTATGTATTGAACTTGGGGACCAAATTCTTTTAAGTGGGGGAGGGTGTAATGACCCAAAATAATTATAAATTATTTTGAAATTATTTAATGATTTTCTAAAATTTATTAGGAATTTATAAAGGCCTAAATGAATTAATAAATAGATATTAGGTTAAATAAACCATTATTAAGGCCAATTATGGTAAACGATTAATCTAGCCTATTTAATTGAAGCCCAAAAGGGTTCAGGATCAAGCCCATGAAGTTTGGCCCAAGTTCTAGAAGGTTATTTAGCCTATTCACGAATTATAAGGATAAACACTCATTAATTAAATAATTAAGTGGATAAGACAAAATTAGAATTTGAATTCATTTCAAATTCGGCACCTATGATAGGTAACGGTCTATCGTGCGACCGTCACAGTGACCTAACGCTCCAGGGTTTGACCGTTACACTATCAATTCCTTGAATTGAAGAAAGACAAAAAAGATTAGAATTTTGATAGTCTATCTCTTAGGGATCGAGATGGGAGGACTAGTAAACATGTTAAGGACTCTTTGAAGTCGATCTAAGGTCTAATAAGGACTCTAGAATCGATCTAATCCTCAAAACCCTAGCTAGAACCTATAAATAGACCCTAGTTTTTGACTGAGCGACCCTTACTTTGGCCTGCGTGGAATCAAGGTAAAGACTTGGTATTTGGGGTAGGTTCTTTAAAAGATTTTGTTTATAATACCTAGGACTAACAGCTCCCAAAATTTCGTGCTTGGAGATCGACTACACAAGGAGCTAGAACCTTGCAAAGTTGATGGTTTCATCACGTCAACCCAGGAAACTGTACAATGGGGTGCTGAAGATCAGGAGATTAGAACACCTAAACAAGGTATTTAGAGTTTGGTTCTTTAGAACTTTTTGTTCCCCTTAGTTTCATCTACTTACCCTCCAAATTTCACGTCTATAGATCAAGGGATTACGGAGTTAGAGCGACGTGAAGTTTCTGAAAATTCATAAGAATTGAAGAACTAGGGCGTGGCTTGCAGTCTCGAATTAGAAGTTGAAAGCCCAAGAAAGGGGCAGGTTATCTCATGAATGGCAAGAACATCATGATAGGAGTAAAAGCCCTCTAGTTTTATTTGATTTCATGCATTCTAGACTATGAATTTCATGTTTTAGTAGGTCTATGCATACATGCATAACTTGAGCCTTAATAAAAAGATAAAAAGGTATTCTCTTATAAATTCACTGAAACCCATGCATGTAGCTGGCCTATACTTCATTTTTCATGACCGGAATGGATTAAGTATTTTTGATTTACAGGCATCACATATTTTTCATAGTCTTCTATTCTATTTACTGTCAGCAGGTGTTACGTCCCGAGCCTTTATTACAGCGGAAGACTAGCTCGAGGAACGTGAACAGTCGGCATGGTAAGCCTCTTGCAAGCAAGAACGATCAGAGCGCAAGACAATCACACATAAAAATATAATTGTACAATAATTTACTCAAACTCCAACTTTATTTCATTAATAATCAAAACTATTCGAATACAATAACCTTATTCAATCCATGAGACTCAAGAAAAAGGAAAATTACAAAGACTCGATCTTAACAAGATTTGACTTTTCTAAGTCTTCACTCTCATTTTGATACGACTTTCATTCGCTCTCGGACGCGCTATTTGTATAACTCGAAACCGAATTCGAATCACTTCCATCTCCTGAAAAGATTAGAAATAGGTAATGAGCACACTTACCCAGTAGGTATCTTCGCATCAACATGAAGGCACTATTAAAGTGATAAGCATTTTAGCTCTGAAGAAAATAAAGTGAAATCATGCAAATGCGATAAATCATATGTAAATAACCAAGGTAACAAGATGATCACGTAAGATAGAATGAAAAAGTATGAATTAGCAAGAATGTATCAAGAACATGATATGGCCTTTCATGAACAAGAATGTACTAGAAAGTCATGTAACAAGCAAGTAAGTACTCTTCGCTTAATAGCAAGTACTTCATGAATTTCTGTGGAATACCATTTTGTGGATAATTCCGTGAATTCCGTGATTTCCGTGATGCCGTGGATTTTCACTTCACGAGTCGTGGATATTTCACTTATTTATAGAGAAAGTACTCCCAGCGCAATGTGACGCCAGTAGCATCATACCCCATGGTTTATAATAGTATGTTTCCGACAATCAGCCGAGGCGACTAGCATAGAGCCCTTGAACACAATCAATGCTCGATCCGCATCTTCAAGTATAAATCAAGCTACTTCCACGTTTCAAGCAATAAAATATGGTCAATATTGTAACAAGTTCAATAAGTTCATAATAATTCAAATGAACGAATGCTTCAATTAAGAATATGAGATATCAAGAATGACTTAAAACAATGTTATGCTCATTGAACAATTTTGACAGCATAACGGTATACTCCTTATCTTCCGTAAATTTAAAATTAAATATCTTGAGCAATATGACGAGTCCTAGACCATCAATAATCCATCTAGGAACTTTAGAATATCAACCCTTGGGTTACAACCTTGGGTTAACTGGACGTGACAGTCGATAACTGGGCCGTTACACGTATATAACGGTCTAGTATTGGGCCGTTAGAACAGTTGAATCCAGAAAAAATTTGTATGGACTCAGATAATGTGATGGTCGGATACTGGACCGTTAATGTGCCTTAACGGTCTAGTAGTAATCCGTTACATAACCAGAACCAGAAAACTTCGATAGTGCTTATTAAACAATTGGGCTTTAATGGTACAACCAACTCGGCGTCCTAGTGGGAATCCCAGGCTCGCGGAGAATTACGGAGGCCTTGAAATAAGATTTCCTAATCCATTGGAAGGAATATCCAATACAGAGGTTCTCAAGTTCAAGAATATGTTCCTATTGTGTAAAAGTGTAAACTAATGGTCATATACCGGAATATATGCCATATACTTAGAGAAATTGACTCTATAGTGATGAGAAAAGAGTGAACCAGTGATAAATCAACGTTTAAAATCTCACCAATATAACTTTGAAATCATGGATTTAATACAAAATATAAGATCTTGGCTTGAAACTAGCATATGCTTAAAAATAGGTTTCAGTACTCACAACCACACATTTAGGATCATGAAACAGTAAACAAACTCCAAGTCATGAAAACAGGTTAAAATCTAGCTAACTAAGCTTACATACATAAGTTAATTGGACTGATGTCAATCTTGTCTCGGGTTGACAGAACACATACTCTGAATGTCTAAGTCTGGTGCGTCATAGTTATGTGACGGTTTATCATGGAGCCGTCAGAATGTTGTGACGCTCTGCTCGTGGTCCGTCAGAGTTCATATGAAAACGTAAGTCTCACAGAGCATGTGACGGCTTATCATAAGACCGTTAGAGGACTGTGGCGGTCGATCTATAATCCGTCAGAGCACTGCTGATAGTAAATAGAATAGGAAGATTCTAAATTTGTAACTAACATCATGTCTGGAAATCATATATAAACTTCCACATGATAGAACGAAGGTTAAGTTAACAGTATGCATAGGTTTTCTGTGAATTGACAAGAAGATTCCTTTTTAACTTAGTGAGGCTAAGAATATGCATGCATGATATACAAGTGCATAGTCCTATTAAAACATGAAATTCCTCAAATATAAAGCATGAAATCGAGCAAGACAAGAGGGCTTTTACTCCTATCATGATATTCTTGCCATTCATGAGATAACCTACCTCTTTCCTGGACTTTCAACTTCCAATTTGGGACTGCAAGACACGCCCTTGTTCTTCCCTTCCTGTGAGTTTTCAGCAACTTCACGTCGCTCTAACTCCGTAATCTCTTGACCTAAAGATGTGACATTTGGAGGATAAGAAGATGAAACTAAGGGGAACAAAAAATTATAAATAATCAAACTCTAAATACCTCGTTTAGGCATTCTAATCTCCTGATCTTCAGGAAACTTTTTCTCAGATTCCTGGGTCGCTATGGTCGAACCAGCAACTTTACAAGGTTCTAACTCCTTGTGTAGTCATCTTCCTAGCACGAAATTTTGAGGAAGATTAGTCCTATGTATAGGGAACAAAAACCTCTAAAGAACCTGCCGCAAATAAGGTCGTCTTACCTTGATTCCATGCGAGCCAACGTAGGGGTCGCACAGGTCAAAACTAGGTCCTATTTATAAGGTTTTGCTACGGTTTGAGGATTGGATCGATTCTAGAGTCCTTGGTAAAGCTTAGATCGACTTTTGAGAGTTCTTAACACGTTTACTAGTCCTCCCATCTCGATCCCTAAGAGATAGACTATAAAAAAATCCAATCTTTTTACTCTTTTTCACTTCACGGAACTAACAGGGTGTAACGGTCTAACCCTGGAGCGTTATATCCTTGTGACGGTTGCTCGATAGACCGTTAGAGTCACTGTGCGCCGAATTTGAATTGAGTTCAAATTCTAATTTCATCTGATTCACTTAATTAT
Organism: Amorphophallus konjac; assembly: GCA_022559845.1. Taxonomy (NCBI): domain Eukaryota; kingdom Viridiplantae; phylum Streptophyta; class Magnoliopsida; order Alismatales; family Araceae; genus Amorphophallus; species Amorphophallus konjac. The sequence continues at coordinate 130,165,754 of CM040126.1, read as the reverse complement.
CTAAATAATTAGAATTTATCCTTAAATTCTGTGAATAAATTAATTCTTCTTCTAGAACATGGACCAAACATAATGGGGTTGGTTCTTAACTTCTTTGGGCTTTATTTATCAAAGCTGGATTAATTATTTATAATCAATTTAAGCTTTATAAATTCCTAATAAATTCTAGAAATTTCTTAAAATAATCTAAAAATTATGTATATAAATTTTGGGGCACTACACCCTCCCCCACTTAGAAGAATTTGATCCCCAAATTCAATACATGGATTGTGGAGAGTGTACTTACATTCAAATAATTCTGAAAATCTTTTGTGCATAGCTTCTTCGATTTCCCATGTCTCTCCTAACTTTGTCCACTGGATTTTAACCACGGGAATAGTCTTGTTCCGAAGTTGGCGCACTTCCCGTTCAAGTATTCTTATTGGTTTCTATTCGTATGTCAAATCCTTCTTAATCTCCAGATTGTCGTAAGTGATGACATGGAAAGGATCGGGTACATACTTCTTGAGCATCGAGACGTGAAATACATCATGAACCTCAGATAATTATGGAGGTAAAGTAATCTGATAAGCTACTTCACCAATTCTTTCCAGAATTTCAAAAGGACCAATAAATCTTAGAGTAAGCTTTCCCTTAATACCAAATCTTCGAATACCTCGACCTGGAGAAACTTTAAGAAACACATGATTTCCTACTTGAAACTCCAAGTCGCGCCTTCGATTGTCTGCATAGGATTTCTGTCTGTCTTGGGCCTTTTGAAGTCTTTCACGAATGAGTTTTATGTTTTCCGTAGTATCCCTAATAATATCATGACCGGGAAATTGCCTTTCTCCTACTTCATTCCAACAGAGAGGGGAACGACAACTCCTCCCATAAAGAGCTTCAAACGGTGCCATCCGTATGCTGGCCCGATAACTATTGTTATATGCAAATTCTATCAGAGGCAAGTGATCATGCCAACTTCTTCCGAAATCAATAGCACAAGCTCTGAGCATATCTTCTACTACCTGATTTGTTCTTTCTGTCTGACCATCAATTTATGAATGAAATGCTGTGCTAAAATTTAATCTAGTCCCTAGTGAATGTTGTAGACCCTTCCAGAACTGTGATGTGAATCGAGGATCTCTATCAGATATAATAGTGACAGGGACACCATGTAATTTGACAATTTCCCTCATGTATAATGCTGCTAGGATATCCACAGACCATCGACTTTTGATTGGTAGAAAATGTGCAGACTTAGTCAATCGGTCTATGATTACCCATATACCATCGTGTCCTCCTCTGGTCTTAGGTAAACCCATAATGAAATCCATCCCTATACTCTCCCATTTCCATTCAGGAATATTCAAGGGATGTAATTTACCTGCGGGTCTAAAATGCTCTGCCTTTACTTGTTGACAAGTGAGACAGCGGGACACGAAATCAGCTATTTCCTTCTTCATGTTAGGCCACCATAAGTTCCTTTTAAGATCTTGATACATTTTGGTACCACCTAGATGAATGGTGTACTTGGAATTATGAGCTTCTTCTAGGATCAGTTTCTTAGTATCCTCATGATCCGGTATACAAACTCAGCCCTTAAATAGCAATCTTCCGTCATTGGAAATAGAAAAATCCGGCCTTTGCTCAATATTGGCTTTGATTTCCAGTAATACATGATCATTGTCTTGTATCCTGACTAGATCTTCCATTAATGTAGGTTGAGCTCGGATAGTGGCTATAAAACAATCTTCTTCCTTCATGTCAATATCTAAGTTCAACTGAGCAAATTGAGGAAAAAGATTAGTCATACTAATCATAAGACTTGACAATTTTCTCATTAGTTTTCTGCTGAGTGCATCGGCTATAGCATTAGCCTTGTCAGGATGATATTGAATAGCAAAATCAAAGTCCTTGAGATATTCTAACCATCTCCTCTGCCTCATATTTAGCTCTTTTTGAGAGAATATGTATTTCAAGCTTTTGTGGTCCGACTAGACCGTGAACTTTTCTCCGTAAAGGTAGTGAAGCCAAATCTTTAAGGCAAAGATAACAGTTGCCAGTTCCAAATCATGCACATGATAATTTTCCTCATGACATTTTAATTATCTTGAAGAATAACATATTACCTTTCCATTTTGTATGAGGACGCACCCTAAGGCAATGCCAGACGCATCCGTATATACTTCAAATCCACCACGCTCCACCGGTAGTGATAGAATAGGAGTTATAGTAACATGGTTCTTAAGAGTTTGAAAACTTTCTTCACATTCCTCTGGCCAGACAAAATGATTTTCTTTTCTTGTGAGTCTAGTTAAAGGAACAGCAATTTTTGAGAAGTCCTTAATGAACCTCCTATAATAACCAGCTTGACCCATAAAACTTCTTACTTCTTATACAGTCGTTGGTCGGCTCCAATTTCTGACAGCTTCTATTTTAGAAGGATCCACAGCGATACCTTCTTTTGAAATAATGTGGCCTTGGAATGAAACTTCCTTTAGTCAAAACTCACACTTGTTAAGCTTGGCATAAAGTTTGTGTTCTCTAAGTGTTTGTAAAGCTATCCCCAGATGTTCTTCATGTTCCTCTTTTGTCTTGGAATATACCAGGATGTCATCGAATGAAGATGATGATGAACTGGTCCAGATATGGCTGGAAAACATTGTTCATAAGTTGCGTAAATGCTGTTGGGGCATTTGTTAACCCGAACGGCATCACCACGAATTCATAATGGCCATAACGACATTGAAAAGCTGATTTATAAATGTCTTTTTTAATTCTAAGCTAATGATAACCTGATCTGAGGTCTATCTTGGAAAAATACTCTGCTCCTGAAAGCTGATCGAAGAGCTCATCAATACGCGATAACGGATACTTATTTTTTATTGTAAGTTTATTCAGTCACCGATAGTCTATGCATAGCCTGAGAGAGCCATCCTTCTTCTTGACAAATAGAACTGGCGCACCCCAGGGGGATATGCTAGGTCTGATGAAGCCCTTATCTAATAATTCCAGTAACTTCCTCTTTAATTCCTTGAGTTCCGTGGGGGACATCCTGTAAGGGGATATAGAAATAGGTGCTGCTCCTAGAATGAGTTTAATAGTGAAGTTTACTTCCCTCTCGGGGGTAAGTTGTGTAATTCGGTGGAAACACATCTGGGAACTCATTTACAATAGGAATGTCTGCTAGGATGATTTCCATGGACTCGGTAACAAGGACAGAAGCAAGAAAAGTTTCACATCCTTGCGAAATAAGTTTGCAAGCGTGAAGAGAGGATATGATAGTGGGATGTTTCTATACTTGATGCCAAGGAAAGAAAATCTTGGAAGATCGGGTTTTCGAAAGGATATGATCCTATTTCGGCAGTTAATATCAGCATCATGATCTATAAGCCAATCTACCCCTAAAATGGCATCGTAACCCTTCATGTCTAGGCATACTAAATTTGCGGGGAGATTGTGACCTTATACAATTACCTCACTATCAGGATAATACTCGGTAAGCTTTATTCTAGAACCTAAACGTGTAGTAATAGCAAGATCTGAAGGTAGGAGAACTGACGCAATTGGTAATGTTTTTACAAAAGTAGTGGAGATAAAAGAATGAGAGGCACCAGTATCAAATAGCACAAATGCAGGACGGGAACAAATTTGAAGGGTACCTTCCATAAGCCCACCATCCCTGGGCGCTTCTTCTTCCTCTAGAACAGCGTTGAGGCGAGCCTGCCTCCTACGTCCACCACCAGACGATTGATCCTTCATAAGGGGGCAATCTGGCATACGATGCTCCCTGCTTCCACAACGTAGATAAGCACCAAGGCGCTTCCAACATTCTTCAGCTGAATGGCTGAACTTATCACAAAATGTGTAAGCCGCCATGACTTGCTCCTCTTTGACTTTCTTGTTCTTCTAGGAACTTCCACCGTTCCCGCTCCTGGATCTTTTCTTACTATCACGGCTTTTGTGAGGTTCCGTGATGCTAAACTTTTCTTTCTTATAACGCCGATCAGATCGTCGGCTGGACTCTTCTCCTTTTCCCTTCAATTTCTAGACCTTCTCTAAGGTCCTCTCACATAAATATGCCCGCTGGACCATCTCCGCATAGGTACGGATGTTTTGGGTCCCGAGCTGCTGAATGAAACTGGGTCGTAACCCGTCCATAAATCGATTAGCCTTCAATAAATCGGTACTGATTAAATGCGGTGCATAGGGCGCTAGCCTGGAGAATTGAAGTTCATACTCCGCGACTGTCATCATTCCCTGACGAAGAGAGGTGAACTCCATGGCCTTTCTTTCTTTAACATGCTCAGAAAAGTACTTAGCACGGAATAGGGTGAGAAAACCGTCCCTTGTATGAGGTGCATCGGCCAGAGGTGCGGGAACCGACTTCCACCATGTGCGTGCATCTTTATTAAGTTGAAAGGTTGCAAGAGGTACTTTTTCTTGATCTGTACAGTGGATAACATCGAAGATACGATTCATTTCATCTATCCAGTTTTCTGCCTCATCCGGATTAGAAGAACCGTAGAAACGCGGAGGGTTTAAGCTCTGAAAATTGCGATGCAAGTCACAAGCCCTCGCCCCTGCGCCTGCCTGGGCCATAGTTTGTAATGCCTGAGTAAGGCCGGCAACCGTTTGTTGCATGCCATCCCAATTTACGCGATGAGCCATTGTAATAATGAGGTACCTGAGAGAAATAACAAATTGTTAATTCTCATGGAATTAGAAAGAGATTAATCTTAAAACTAATTAACTATCTTATCCCGGACTCTACCCAGTTCTCGCATGGGTAAGGAAATTTCTTCCTTAGTTCATAGGTAGGGGTCCTTAAGCCTTGGACTTATCCTATGACATGACTCTTTTCCCTAAATCCTGAGACTTAGGCTCTGATACCAACTTAACTGTCACATCACGAGCCTTTATTACAGCGGAAGACTAGCTCGAGGAACGTGAACAGCCGACATGGTAAGCCTCTTACAAGCAAGAATGATCAGAGCGCAAGACAATCACACATAAAAATGTAATTGTACAATAATTTACTCAAACTCAAACGTTATTGCATTAATAATCAAAACTATTCGAATACAATAACTTTTCAACCTTCTTCAATCCATGAGACTCAAGAAAAAGGAAAATTACAAAGAGTCGATCTAAACAAGATTTGACTTTCCTAAGTCTTCACTCTCATTTTGATATGACTTTCATTCGCTCTCGGACCCGCTACTTGTATAACTCGAATCCGAATTCGAATCACTTCCATCTTTTGAAAAGATTGGAAATATGTAATGAGCACACTTGCCCAGTAGGTATCTTCGCATCAACATGAAGGCACCATTAAAGTGAATATCATTTTATCTCTAAAGAAAATTAAGTGAAATCATTCGAATGCGATAAATCATATGTAAATAACCAAGGTAACAAGACGATCACGTGAGATAGAATGAACAAGTATGAATTAGCAAGAATGTTTCAAGAACATGATATGGCCTTTCATGAATAAGAATGTACTAGAAAGTCATGTAACAAGCAAGTAAGTACTCTTCGCTTAATAGCAAGTACTTCGTGAATTTTGTGGAATACCATTTTGTGGATAATTCCGTGAATTCCGTGATTTCTGTGATGCCGTGGATTTTCACTTCATGAGTAGTGGATATTTCACTTATTTATAGAGAAAGTACTCCCAGCGTAATGCGACGCCAGTAGCATCATACCCCATGGTTTATAATAGTATGTTTCCGGCAATCAGCCGAGGGGACTAGCATAGAGCCCTTGAACACAATCAGTGCTCGATCCGCATCTTCAAGTATAAATCAAGCTACTTCACGTTTCAAGCAATAAAATATGGCCAATAATGTAACAAGTTCAATAAGTTCATAATAATTCAAATGAACGAATGCTTTAATTAAGAATATGAGAGATCAAGAATGACTTAAAACAATGTTATGCTTATGGAACAATTTTGACAGCATAACGGTATATTCCTTATCTTCCATAAATTAAAATTAAATATCTTGAGCAATATGACGAGTCCTATACCATCAATAATCCATCTAGGAACTTTAGAATATCAACCCTTGGGTTACAACCTTGGGTTAACTGGACGTGACGGTCTATAACTGGGCCGTTACACGTATATAACGGTCTAGTATTGGGCCGTTAGAACAGCTGAATCCAGAAGAAATCAGTATGGACTCAGATAATGTGACGGTCGGATACTGGACCGTACTGTGCCTTAACGGTCTAGTAGTGATCCGTTACATAACCAGAACCAGAAAACTTCGATAGTGCTTTCTAAACAATTGGGCTTTAATGGTACAACCAACTCGGCGTCCTAGTGGGAATCCCAGGCTCGCGGAGAATTACGGAGGCCTTGAAACAAGATTTCCTAGTCCATTGGAAGGAATATCCAATAGAGAGGTCCTCAAGTTCAAGAATATGTTCCTATTGTGCAAAAGTGTGAACTAATGGTCATATACCAGAATATATGCCATATACTTAGAGAAATTGACTCTATAGTGATGAGAAAAGAGTGAAACAGTGATAAATCAACGTTTAAAATCTCACCAATATAACTTTGAAATCATGGATTTAATACAAAATATAAGATCTTGGCTTGAAACTAGCATATGCTTAAAAATAGGTTTAAGTACTCACAACCACGCATTTAGGATCATGAAACAGTAAACAAACTCGAGTCATGAAAAAAGGTTAAAATCTAGCTAACTAGGCTTACATACATAAGTTAATTGGACTGATGTCAATCCTGTCTCGGGTTGACAGAACACAGACTCTGACTGTCTAAGTCCGGTGCATCATAGTTATGTGACGGTTTATCGTGGAGCCGTCAGAATGTTGTGACGCTCTGCTCGTGGTCCGTCAGAGTTCATATGAAAACGTAAGTCTCACAGAGCATGTGACGGCTTATCGTAAGACCGCTAGAGGACTGTGGCGGTCGATCTATAATCCGTCAGAGCACTGCTGATAGTAAATAGAATAGGAAGATTCTAAGTTTTTAACTCACATCATGTCTGGAAATCATATATAAACTTCCACATGATAGAACAAAGGTTAAGCTAATAGTATGCATGGGTTTTCTGTGAATTGACAAGAAGATTCCTTTTTTAACTTAGTTAGGCTAAGAATACGCATGCATGATATACAAGTGCATAGTCCTACTAAAACATGAAATTCTTCACATATAAAGCATGAAATCGAGCAAAACAAGAGGGCTTTTACTCCTATCATGATATTCTTGCCATTCATGAGATAACCTATCTCTTTCCTGGGCTTTCAACTTCTAATTTGGGACTGCAAGACACGCCCTAGTTATTCCCTTCCTGTGAGTTTTCAGCAACTTCACGTCGCTCTAACTCCGTAATCCCTTGACCTAAATATGTGAAATTTGGAGGGTAAAAAGATGAAACTAAGGGGAACAAAAAGTTAAAAATAATCAAACTCTAAATACCTCATTTAAGCATTCTAATCTCCTGATCTTAAACAATCTTTTTCTCGGATTCTTGGGTCGCTATGGTCGAACCAGAAACTTTACAAGGTTCTAGCTCCTTGTGTAGTCATCCTCCTAGCATGAAATTTTGAGGAAGATTAGTCCTATGTATAAGGAACAAAAACCTCTAAAGAACCTGCTGCAAATAAGGTCGTCTTACCTTGATTCCACGCGAGCCAACGTAGGGGTCTCGCAGGTCAAAACTAGGTCCTATTTATAAGGTTTTGCTAGTGTTTGAGGATTGGATTGATTCTAGAGTCATTGGTAAAGCTTAGATCGAATTATGAGACTCCTTAACACATTTACTAGTCTTTCCCATCTCAATCCCTAAGAGATAGACTATCAAAAATCCAACATTTTTGCTCTCTCTTCACTTCACGGAACTGATAGGGTGTAACGGTCTAACCCTGGAGCGTTATATCCTTGTGACGGTCGCACGATAAACCGTTAAGAGTCACTGTGCGCTGAATTTGAATTGAGTTCAAATTCTAATTTCATCTTATTCACTTAATTATCTAAATAATTAGTATTTATCCTTAAATTCCGTGAATAAATTAATTATTCTTCTAGAACATGGGCCAAACATAATGGGGTTGGTCCTTAACTTCTTTGGGCTTTATTTTTCAAAGCTGGATTAATTATTTTTAATCAATTTAAGCTTTATAAATTCCTAATAAATTCTAGAAAATTCTTAAAATAATCCAAAAATTATTTATATAAGTTTTGGGGCACTACAACTGGGCTATAACGGTCCATAGTTCGACCGCCAGAGTCATCTAGCGGTCTTACGATAAGCCGTCACATGCTCTGTGATACTTACGTTTTCATGTGAACTCTGACAGACCACGAGTAGTGCGTTACAACGTTATGATGGCTCCACGATAAATCGCCACATCACTGTAACGTGCCTGTCTTAGACCGCCAGAGTGATGTGATCTGTCAACCCGAGATAGAATTGAAACAGTCAACTTAGCTTATAAATTAAGCCTAGATATCTAAGTTTTGACATGTTTTCATGACTTTAAGTTTATTTATTGATTCATGATAGAAATTACATGTCTAAAGCACCTTGAGTTATTTTAAGCATATGTTAATTTCATTTGCTAAACTCTATAGTTTAGTATTAAAACCATGATTTTAAAATGTTGTATTGACGGAGTTTTATCATGGTTTCACATCGTTACACATTCTTTGTAGCACCCCGAAATTTATAAAGGATACATATTAATATTGGTCATGAAAAATAAAATTTCGATAATAGAATAGCCTAACTAATTAATGGGCCTTGATAAAGGTTTAAGGCTTAACCCTAAAAACATGAAATCCATGTTAACCCAACCCAAAATATTTCTAAGCTAATGGGCTTTACGTACACTAGGTTAATGGGCTTTGAAATTAACTAAATGGCATTCCCTATTAAAAGGAAGTAATGGGCTTCTAGGCCTTAAGAGAGTTACGTATAAACATATAATATGGGAATGCGTAGGTATATATATATATATATATATATATATATATATATATATATATATATATATATATATATATATATATATATATATATTAACCGGAGAGATTTCTCAAAACCCAAAACCCTTCTCACGTTCGAGCTGCATGGGAAGCTTGGGGTTAAGTGTTCAAATTAGAGAAGGCGGCTGTGAACGAGGAAGGATGAGATCGATCCAAGGAAATTAGACCCCATTAGGATTGTACGAAGGGAAGTTTTAATCCCAATAGGATGCAACCCCTAAAGGTTCCCTTTCCCTATAAATAAGGGCAGAGCCCTCAATGCTGGTCCTACTATTGCAGTGTCGACTTCCTCTTCTTCCTTCTACGTGTTGGGGCTGCTGCTACAGAGGCTTCCTCCGACTTCTTTCCTCCTCCTTCCATTGCTGTGGACGTGTTGCTGCGGAACGAGCTGTGGCACTTTTCTTCTGCCGATGAAGTGCAGTTAGCAACTATGCTTTTCGTCCATCTTATGCCTCTGCTATTAACGGGCTATTGGAGTTGCCGTTATTCATCGTCATCATCATCCTGTTATTCTTCTTCTTCTGTTATCTTCTTCTGTCTGCCAAAGCATCAACGACAGGTAGGCAATCTCCCAAGCCAAACTATTAAGCAATCAAATCTAGCATGATCTCGATAGTTCTGCCTCAATATTCAGCATCACCTACATGATATTACGATTGTTTTGGTTAACACTGTAGCAGTCAGTTATGAAGTTTTTGCCTTAATAACTTGTTAGTAGGCGCCGGAGCATCCTTTGGCCATAAAATTTTATGGGAGCGTTATTGGGGTAGAGACCGAGGTAGTGAGAGTGGTTGCATCATTTTTCGTGTCTCCTATCTTAAGATCTCTCATCTCTCAACGAAAAATTATTTTGAACACCCGGTTAGGTAGAGTTTTTCGAGCCCGTCATTTCGATATATAGAACGCGTAATTCCGACGTGTGTACGTCGAGAACCGGAGATTTGAAGAAGTTATAATTTATATATTTGAAATGACGACATTGAGAATGTCGTTGATTCATTTTGATGACATTTTGCAATGTCGTCATATCTTTAATATATATATATATATATATATATATATATATATATATATATATATATATATATATGTATATGTATATATTTGTAACTATATCTTTGAAAATTCATATCTATTAAGATATGTAACAGAAAATTATAAATATTATATATTTGGAATCCTTGAATTTTTATCCTAATTATCATATATTCTACTTCTCTCAATTATTTTATATAAATAAATGTGTCTTTGAATGTATGTTTTAAAATTATTCAATTAAATAGATATTGACGTGAATTCTTGTTAAATAAATTAAGTTAAAAATCATAGAATTAACGTCCCTCCAAGTTGATGCTAATTAATAAATGACACTACTCACAGACGTCAATTAATATAAATTTATTTAATTATAGTTAATTATAGAATTAGATGGACATAAATTATATAATTAACGCATTCATGTTCTCACCGTTTTCTTCCGGTTATGACCCATACCTTGGGTCTTTTAGCACTCTCATCTCACCTCTATAGATGGAGTCCCTGTTTCATGATTGGTTCACGTTATATATCTGAACACTCGGTGACATACGAGCTCTCCGTTGGATATTCTATTCCTTCGGACTAGCAAGTTAGTCATTGGGACCTCCGTAAGTCTCCTCGCAGTCTTGGATTCCCTCAAGGCCGACTGAGCTGGTTGTACTTAATCACCCAGATTTCCAGAATGTCATAGTTTTCATATGGTTTATCGATATATCATCCTTATTACAAGTTCTATCCTTGAACTCTATGTTCCATGAAATCTATCTTAATATCTTACAAGCTTGATCCTTGAAATTCTTGGCCATTAATATGGAATTAGTCTAGACTAAATGTCAGGGGCTATGGGTCCCACTAAAATGACATTTTAAATGCTACGGGTCCTGACCTGACCCTCATTGGGAGAGGCAAAGTCCATACGTTACCGGTATACGATGATCGGGTGCTGGCATTCACCAACTCGGTTATTGGCATTTAGGGGCAATCATACAGTCGTGAGAACTCCTAAGTGTGCGCCCAAATACTACCTAGTGCTATTTTCATGAGCGGTGGTCATATCGTCGTGATTTTCCCCTTAGTGCATTGGCCAATCCTATATAGTGCTAGGTGTGCAAACGCTCTCGTGATAGTGATGATCAGGAGTAATTGCCATCATAGTATACCTTTCTACAACTAATTGTTCGTCATGAAAAGATCTTGAATTGCCTTATTGGAGGGGTTATCATATCATCGTGATATTCCCTTAGTGTCTTGGAAAAAGCTATATAGTGCTTGTAGAAGTAATTGTTCTACTTCTATATTGATCATCATAAATGTTCTTGAATTATCCCATTGATAGCACTCGCTATCTTGTCATGAAGATCCTTCATAATACTGGATACCTTGAAGCTCTCGTGATAGTGTTCGTCATAGAGAGATGAATGTTATATTTCCTCATAAATGCTCTTGACCTAGCTTGAGAAAGTACTTATTAAGATCTTGCTATACTCTCTTGATTATCATTGCCCTTACTCTTCATGAGTTTATCTAGCATCTTGCTTACTCTTTTTTTTTTCTAGTTCTTGAATTTATCTCGCATCATTATAGTTCTTGATTTCTATATCTTGCATGACCTGCATGAGCATGTTAAACTGTAATTGACTTAAAGTTAGCTTGGAGCATGAGATATTAAGTCCTACTGAGCGTTCGCTCACCCTATGTAATGCCCTAGATCCTTGGTAGATCTTTGCTGGATCCTTTGCAGGTCTTGTGGGATCTTTGTTGGATCTTTCGGATCTTTTTTGGATTGATTTCGTTGAGTTTCGGTTCGCTTTTGTGGCTTCCGAGTTGAGTTTGACGAGCCGTGTGGGTTTTTCTCACGTACTAGTTACGGAACCTACGGTGAGTTTGTTTGTCAATTCTCGAACTCGTGGATGCTGCAGCGACGATGTACTCTTCGAGCCGGTCGTTTTGGCTATTTTTGCGTATTTTTTTGAATTTGTGCATTTTCGACGCATTTTTGGAATTTTCAGAAATTAAGAAAATTTCCTAATTTCTTTTCTTTTTATTTTCTTTTCCTCTCTCTCTCTCCTCACTCTCGCGATCTCCTCTCTCTCTCCCGTTTTCTCTCTCGTGCGCCTCCTCGGCTCCGGCTACAGACAGAGGACCTAGAGGCACTTGTTAGGGACGTGATGGAGCTGGCTGGGTGCGCGATGGAGCAAGGATCGGATCGATTCTGGCGCGATCCAGAACGGTGGATTCAAGCCGATGAAATCGGTTCGCGAGTGAATTTCGGCGTGGTTTAGTCCCTTCGGGGCACGGTTTCTTCGGTGGAGGTAGGGTGATTGATCCTTACTTCGTCCTCTCCGTTTTTCCTGCCATTGCACGACGTTCGGCTAGGAAACGGTCGAGTTTGGGCTTGGTTTGCCTAAACCGTGATTTTCGTGGTTTTTAGGGTCGGCCGGTAAACGGTGACTGTTTGCGGCGTAGTTAGTTTCTAACTGACCGCTGGGATGTTAGGATCCCATCCACGTTGATTTTGTGTCGTTTGGTGTTCATTCGAGGCCGGTAGAAGCCCGGGAACCTCGGTGACCCACTTTGGGTGGATTTGATGAAATCGCCCGGATCTTGAGTTTTTGAGCTTGCATGTGGGCTTTTTAGCCTTCTTATGTTATTTATTGTCATTTGGGTTTGGTTCCCCTACGTTTCGGCGTGAATGGGGCGTGGAACGGGCCGATTTGGCCGTTCCTCTGTTTTCCCGCCGTGACCGATGTAGCGGTCGTTTCAGAGGCCGTTACTTGGCTCTGACGGCCCTACGACAGACCGCCATTTGGCTTGGCGTTCTAGAGTTTTCTGGCTTCTGGGTGAGTGACGGCCCTGCGGTGGCGCGTCGCTTCCTTGTAACGCGCCTAGGTCTGCACGTTACTTCGCTTGTCGTGCTTTGTGTTGGGGTTGAGTCGATTGGTCTAACGCGCTTGACCCAGCGCGTTAGATGAATGTGACGCACCTGGTCCTGGCCGTTACTTGCTGTTTGACCGACGTTGACCATTATAGGCGGTGCCTCTGACGGTGGTGCCCCTATCCGTTATGTTGAGTGTGACGCGCCTGCCCCCGGCCGTTACATTCTGCTTGGCCGAGCTTGGGTGGCTGTGTCCGTTGGATGTAACGGTTGTGCCCCCATGCATCGTTGTGGTACAACGCACCTGCTCCTACCCGTCGTTTGTTGTTTTGTGTTGGGTTGAGGGTGGCTGGGCACGTTGATAGTAACGCGCCTTCCCCTGCGTGTCGTTTGGCTCTGACACGTTTCCCTTGCCGCGTTGTTTGTTTGCAACGCGCCTGGCGTTACGCGTTACTTCACTTTGGTTGTGGGTGGCTGTGCACGTTGTGAATAACGCGCCTGCTCCCGTGCGTCGTTTGGCTGTAACGCGCTTAGTCTAGTGCGTTACTTGGCCTTGTTTCGTGTGTTTGCATTTTAGAGTGGTTAGGGCGGTGTGTGTGACGGCCTGTCTTCCGACCATCGTTTGGTGAGTAACGGCCCTTGTCTAGACCGTCACATGCTAGTAGCGGTCTAGGGGTGGCGCGTTACATGCCTGGTGCCCTGTTTTCCATGATTTTGGTTTCGGCTTGTCATGGCTTGTCCTTGTGGTCTGCCCGTTGTCCCGTGGATGTCTCCCGACATCCTATGAGGGCTAAGACTACGTTGTAAGGTAGCCAGGCGTCTTCTTGCTTGAGGTAGGATTTCCTATCCTACTTTTGTTTGTGTTTTGGTCTGGTTCCGGTCAACCCGGTGTGACCCAGTGGTTTACATGTGACCTTGTGTGTATGTGTGTCTCGGTGGTTGTGCCGGCTTGAGACACTGTTTCTGGATGTCTCGAGGTGTTGCCTTACCTCAGTTTGCGTGTCCAGGTGTGCTGAGGGTTCTTGGTGTTTCCCTCAGGTCTCCGTGTGATGTTTTCTGCGGAGCGTGATTTCTTCTGGCTTAGGATTAGACCGATTGGTGGCTTGTTCCGCTGTTCGTGATGATCTTGCCTTTGAGTCATTCGACTCAGGATCGCTACGTCGTAGGTCTAGTTGCCTGGTCCTGAGTCGGTTGGCGGTTGTTTGACTGCCTTGGTGCTTTGTGGTGCACGAGACAGGGCTTTTCTTAGACTGTCTGTGCTTTAGCACCTGTGTTTCGGAGTCTGTGCCTTGTGAGCCTCCACTAGTTGTAGCCCTAGGCTTTTGCTGACCCACCGGGAGTGGTGGAGGGGTTTTCCCGTTGCGTTTGGTACGTACGGTTCTTAAGCTAGTTCCGTAGGCCCCGGCCAACGGTAGCGTCCTACCGAGGGGAATACTAGCTAGAGGCCTGACCTAGGTAGAGGTCGGTGTGTGCACACGTGGTCAGGGACTGGGGACTTGCGCCGACAGACGTGGCCCTGAATACTCACTCGCAGTTGGTGCTGTAGTTTCGTGCTGTGGTACCATGTTTCCTTGGAACTGTTGTTCCTCGGACCTGGTTCTTGGTGTGTCTTGTTCTCGAATGAACACGACACTTGTGGCGCAGTGTAAGTCGTCAGTGGACGCTTCTGGCTGCTCTTCTGGGAGGAGGGTGCTCTGTCACTCGGTGTTGTGACTCTCGTGTTTTCTTGTGCGCTGTGACCTTTGCGAGTTGCCCTCTCGTGGCCGTACTCGAGGTCAGTGTTCTGTCGTTGGCATGACATTCTTGTCATGCGTGGGGCTACGTGCATGACATCTCCTGTCGTGTTTTGTCTATGTTTTCAGCGTCGGCGTCCGCCTTCGCCTTTGCTTTGGCCGATGGACTAGGTTACCCTACTGTATGAGTTTGGGGTTGACCGTCTGTTGCTGTTTGGAGTATCTTAGGGTGCCGAGTTCTCCTCGATGGCCGTTGTTCCGTGTTTTATGGCCTCGCTCTTCTTTGTTGTTGAGCTCCCCTTGCTCTTAGCCTGTTCCCTACTCCTGCTGTACCCTGTCTGTTTACAGCTTTGTAGTGTAGCTTTTCTTGCTTTGCTGCACTTGCTGTTTCCGTGGTTGCTTCCGTTGCTCTGTGCATTTTTCTAGTGGGGATCCGCGTGACCCCTACTGAGTTTCTGTTTAGAGACTCACCCCTGCTACTTTTCAGGTGGGTTTCGCCGTCTGCCTCTACTGTTCCTAGTGGAGCGCGTTCGCTGTAGCTGCCAGCAGTACCTGCGTCGGGTTTCCCCCGACTTCTGTGTACGTTTCTTTTCTGTCGGACTGTACTGTGATAGACTTGTTGTCTTTCCTTTGGGCTGGACTCTGGTGTATAATTGTAAAATTTGAATTATTAATGAAAAAGGTAATTTTATTTCTGCTACTTTAGCAATCCAATCTAATGAAGTTTAATTACATACTGTTATATCTGTTGGCTTCAATGTATTCCACACACTCCTTTTTCCCTTCGGCACTTTCCCGTGCTTGGGAGGCCTCGCGGGTCCCATGTGGTATCACGTGTATTCGGTATTTATACCGGGTGCACCGGGTATCCAGAATCTGGGTCGCCACAGGTGGTATCAGAGCAGTGTCCTGAGATGTTCGAAGTTTCTTTTCTGAGCTATCAGATCATTATCGTGTGAAATACATGGAAATCCAGATATACAGTTACCAGAGTCCTTGAGGTCCAGTACAGTCTCTTGCTGGCGTAGGTGTTGCGATGGTTTATCGTGGTGTTTTCCATGTGTGGCCTTGTGCGTGCTTTGTTGGCACTGTACGAGATGGTTTTGCTCTCGTCTGGGTGTGACGAGGTGCTTCGTTTCGATTTTAATGTTGGTCTCGATCGTATTGCACTTGGCAGTGTTTGTCGGTTGGCATGAACCTGCAGTGCATTGTTCGAGCTGTTTCTGTGTTTTGCTTAGGTGGCTTGTGACTTTTAGCGTTGGTGTGATGGCCATGCACGTTCATACGTTGCTTTGATTATCCCAGCTTAAGTCTGTTCAGCTCCTGATGCATTATTGTTTCAGTTGTCTCGATTATCGTGTTGCCTCAATTGAGAAGTTGCTCAGGCGAGCTAGGACCTTCCTTTCCTGGTGAGCTTATGTTGTTGAGCTTGTTGCTTCTCGTTCTTCTTGGTGAAGCTTTTTTGATGTTAACCTTGGAATTGCTGTCTTGGTGGTGCCTTTGTCCTGTGCCTGCTTAAGTGTAGACAGCTTTATTTTGAGCCTGATCTGCTCCTTATTTTACGGTTGCTTGGCTTTGGACTCCATGATGGTGTTAAGAGCTGTTGTGCACCGTATTTATCGTGCTGTGTCTGATGACCGATGCGTTGTGAAGGCTCATTTGCCGTTCCAGGACATGAGGGTAAGCTGAGATTAGCATCTTTCGTTGCTCTGCGCTGAAGCTGGTGCTCTTCCTTTGTTGCACTTAGGCTCCTTGTGATCGGTTGTTCGCGAGATCGGTGCTCGTGGCGTGTGGTTTGTGATCTTTGTTGATTGCGATGGTGCCTGGTATGTGCTGAGATGCGATTACCGATGTTGTTCTGTTGCCTATGCACATTGTTGAGAGTACAACTGAAGTGTGTGGGTTGGTTACCCATTTGTCGAGAGGTTTTGTTCCTTCTCATTGTGGCTTTGTCTTGGCTTCCTGTGCCTTAACTTTACCCGTTGATGTGCCATTGTTTGTGGTTTTTTTGGTGTTGGCATTGGCATGTACGAGTGTTGGGGAATTTGTCTGCGTTCCTTGCTGATTGAGTACCTTTTGCTCTGCATTTCTTTCTTGGGTGTTGTGCTCTCGAGGCGTGTTCATAGTCCTTGAGTTGCGTTCCCCGAGATTGTTGCCGTTTCTCGTTGTTGTGGGTCTTTTTCTTGGTGAGCAGTCTGACGTGTGACCCGTTCCTTGTGGTCGTGTGCTCAGCTGTTTCTGTGCCTTGATGTGACCCTGCTTGCAGTGTGTTCCTTGGTTCTGTGTGTTGTGCGGAGCCGGAATCCTGCAGGTGTTGCCGTTGTGTTATTTTTGTGAGTGCTGTTTCTTTATGATTTTGTGTCTCTGCCTTGGACCATGGTCTTGTCTTGTCAGTTGGCTTGCTGTGCTCTCTTTTCCTGGTAGAGTTAGCTTGCGACTCGATCAGATGTGATAGCTGGCTGAGTGCTGACCTGATTGTGTTTGTGGTCCAGTGTTGTTGTTGTCGTTGGTGTCCTGTGTGCCAGGTGTTCCTTGTTACCTTTGGCACTGGAGCCGATGATGTGGTCGAGCTGTCAGCTGTGAGGACTGTGTCTCCTTGTGTAAGCTGCTGCTTGCCGTGTTGTTGTTGGTTTCTCGGTGTTGGTTGTCTGTTGTTGTGGCAGTCGTGTCTCCATTCCTGGTGAGACGTAAACGACGTTGCCTTTGCTTCGGAGGTGTCAGATGTGTTCACTTTGGTGCCATACTCGTCCTGTGGACTTGCTGTCTTGGAAGCTAGAGTATGTGCCTGTAATTGTGGTCTGACAGTGTTCCTCTGAGTTGTGTTTCTCGAGATTTGTGTCGTTTATCGTGGTTGTATTGTTGGGTTGTTCTTCCCTGCTTCTCCTTTGTTAGTCCTTAATTTCGAGGGTGAAATTTCTTAAAGGAGGGGAGGATGTAATGCCCTGGTTCCTTGGTATATCTTTGTTGGATCCTTTGCAGGTCTTGTGGGATCTTTGTTGGATCTTTCGGATCTATTTTGGATTGGTTTCGTTGAGTTTCGGTTCGCTTTTGTGGCTTCCGAGTTGAGTTTGACGAGCCGTGTGGGTTTTTCTCACGTACTAGTTACGGAACCCTACGTTGAGTTTGTTTGTCAATTCTCGAACTCGTGGATGCTGCAGCGACGATGTACTCTTCGAGCCGGTCGTTTTGGCTATTTTTACACATTTTTCTGAATTTGTGCATTTTCGGCGCATTTTCGGAATTTTCGGAAATTAGGAAAATTTCCTAATTTCTTTTCTTTTTATTTTCTTTTCCTCTCTCTCTCTCCTCACTCTCGCGATCTCCTCTCTCTCTCCCATTTTCTATCCCGTGCGCCTCCTCGGCTCCGGCTGCAGACGGAGGACCTAGAGGCACATGTTGGGGACGTGATGGAGCTGGCTGGGTGCGCGATGGAGCAAGGATCGGATCGATTCTGACGCGATCTAGAACGGTGGATTCAAGCCGGTGAAATCGGTTCGCGTGTGGATTTCGGCGTGGTTTAGTCCCTTCGGGGCACGGTTTCTTCGGTGGAGGTAGGGTGATTGATCCTTACTTCGTCCTCTCCGTTTTTCCTGCCATTGCACGACGTTCGGCTAGGAAACGGTCGAGTTTGGGCTTGGTTTGCCTAAACCGTGATTTTCGTGGTTTTTAGGGTCGGCTGGTAAACGGTGACTGTTTGCGGCATAGTTAGTTTCTAACTGACCGCTGGGATGTTAGGATCCCATCCACGTTGATTTCGTGTCGTTTGGTGTTCATTCGAGGCCGGTAGAAGCCCGGGAACCTCGGTGACCCACTTTGGGTGTATTTGATGAAATCACCCGGATCTTGAGTTTTTGAGCTTGCATGTGGGCTTTTTAGCCTTCTTATGTTGTTTATTGTCGTTTGGGTTTTGTTCCCCTGCGTTTCGGCATGAATGGGGCTTGGAACGGGCCGATTTGGCCGTTCCTCTGTTTTCTCGCTGTGACCGATGTAGCGGTCGTTTCAGAGGCCGTTACTTGGCTCTGACGGCCCTACGACAGACCGCCATTTGGCTTGGCGTTCTTGAGTTTTCTGGCTTCTGGGTGAGTGACGGCCCTGGGGTGGCGCGTCGCTTCCTTGTAACGCACCTAGGTCTGCGTGTTACTTCGCTTGTCGTGCTTTGTGTTGGGGTTGAGTCGATTGGTCTAACGCGCTTGACCCAGCGCGTTAGATGAATGTGACGCGCCTGGTCCTGGCCGTTACTTGCTGTTTGACCGACGTTGGCCATTAGAGGCGGTGCCTCTGACGGTGGTGCCCCTATCCGTTATGTTGAGTGTGACGCACCTGCCCCCGGCCGTTACATTCTGCTTGGCCGAGCTTGGGTGGCTGTGTCCGTTGGATGTAACGGCTGTGCCCCCATGCGTCGTTGTGGTACAACGTGCCTGCTCCTGGCCGTCGTTTGTTGTTTTGTGCTGGGTTGAGGGTGGCTGGGCACGTTGATAGTAACGCGCCTTCCCCTGCGCGTCGTTTGGCTCTGACGCGTTTCCCTTGCGGCGTTGTTTGTTTGTAACGCGCCTGGCGTTGCGCGTTACTTCGCTTTGGTTGTGGGTGGCAGTGCACGTTGTGAATAACGTGCCTGCTCCCGTGCGTCGTTTGGCTGCAACGCACTTAGTCTAGTGCGTTACTTGGCCTTGTTTCGTGTGTTTGCGTTTTAGAGTGGTTAGGGCGGTGTGTGTGACGGCTTGTCGTCCGACCGTCGTTTGGTGAGTAACGGCCCTGGTCTAGACTGTCACATACTAGTAGCGGTCTAGGGGTGGCGCGTTACATGCCTGGTGCCCCGTTTTCTGTGATTTTGGTTTCGGCTTGTCTTGGCTTGTCCTTGTGGTCTGCCCATTGTCCCGTGGATGTCTCCCGACATCCTATGAGGGCTAAGACTACGTTGTAAGGTAGCCAGGCATCTTCTTACTTGAGGTAGGATTTCCTATCCTACTTTTGCTTGTGTTTTGGTCTGGTTCCGGTCAACCCGGTGTGACCCAGTGGTTGACATGTGACCTTGTGTGTGTGTGTCTCGGTGGTTGTGCCGGCTCGAGACACTATTTCTGGATGCCTCGAGGTGTTGCCTTACCTCGATTTGCATGTCCAGGTGTGCTGAGGGTTCTTGGTGTTTCCCTCAGGTCTCCGTGTGTTGTTTTCTGCGGAGCGTTATTTCTTCTGGCTTAGGATTAGACCGATTGGCGGCTTGTTCCGCTGTTCGTGACGATCTTGCCTTTGAGTCGTTCGACTCGGGATCGCTACGTCGTAGGTCTAGTTGCCTGGTCCTGAGTCGGTTGGCAGTTGTTTGACTGCCTTGGTGCTTTGTGGTGCACGAGACAGGGCTTTTCTTAGACTGTATGTGCTTTAGCACCCGTGTTTCAGAGTCTGTGCCTTGTGAGCCTCCACTAGTTGTAGCCCTAGGCTTTTGTCGACCCACCGAGAGTGGTGGAGGGGTTTTCCCGTTGCGTTTGGTACGTACGGTTCTTAAGCTAGTTCCGTAGGCCCCGGCCAACGGTAGCGTCCTACCGAGGGGAATACTAGCTAGAGGCCTGACCTAGGTAGAGGTCGGTGTGTGCACACGTGGTCAGGGACTGGGGACTTGCGCCGACGGGCGTGGCCCTGACTAGTCACTCACAGTTGGTGCTGTAGTTTCGTGCTGTGGTACCATGTTTCCTTGGAACTGTTGTTCCTCAGACCTGGTTCTTGGTGTGTCTTGTTCTTGAATGAACACGACACTTGTGGCGCAGTGTAAGTCGTTAGTGGACGCTTCTGGCTGTTCTTCTGGGAGGAGGGTGCTCCTGTCACTCGGTGCTATGACTCTCACATTTTCTTGTGCGCTGTGACCTTTGCGAGTTGCCCTCTCGTGGCCATACTCGAGGTCAGTGTTCTGTCGTTGGCATGACATTCTCGTCATGCATGGGGCTACGTGCACGACATCTCCTGTCGTGTTTTGTCTGTGTTTTCGGCGTCGGCATCCGCCTTCGCCTTTGCTTTGGCCGATGGACTGGGTTACCCTACTGTGTGAGTTTGGGGTTGACCGTCTATTGCCGTCTGGAGTATCTTAGGGTGCCGAGTTCTCCTCGGTGGCCGTTGTTCCGTGTTTTACGGCCTCGCTCTTCTTTGTTGTTGAGCTCCCCTTGCTCTTAGCATGTTCCCTACTCCTGCTGTACCCTGTCTGTTTACAGCTTTGTAGTGTAGCTTTTCCTGCTTTGCTACACTTGCTGTTTCCGTGGTTGCTTCCGTTGCTCTGTGCATTTTTCCAGTGGAGATCCGCATGACCCCTACTGAGTTTCTGTTTAGAGACTCACCCCTGCTGCTTTTTAGGTGGGTTTCACCGTCTGCCTCTGCTGTTCCTGGTGGAGCGCGTTCGCTGTAGCTTCCAGCTATACCTACGTCAGGTTTCCCCCGACTTCTGTGTACGTTTCTTTTATGTCGGACTGTACTGTGATAGACTTGTTGTCTTTCCTTTGGGCTGGACTCTGGTGTATAATTGTAAATTTTGAATTATTAATGAAAAAGGTAATTTTATTTCTGCTACTTTAGCAATCCAATCTAATGAAATTTAATTACTTACTGTTATATCTGCTGGCTTCAATGTATTCCATACACTCCTTTTTCCCTTCGGCGCTTTCCCGCGCTTGGGAGGCCTCGCGGGTCCCATGTGGTATCACGTGTATTCGGTATTTATACCGGGTGCACCGGGTATCCGGAATCCGGGTCGCCACACCCTACGTTTTCCAATGTTTTTCAGGTAATGGCCTTAGTGATGGCAAGACCGAACATGATGGGCAAGGGCAAGAGTGATGAGAACTCTGACATCTAGATGAACCGTCTAGTCTGGTTATCTTGCGTCTTATGTCTCATTGTAGTTTTTCTTTATTGAGTCTTTTCGTTTATTATGGGTCCAAATATGTAAAGAACTTATATTTGAAATGAAATTTGTTGTTTGACCAAATTGTATTTTGTGGAAATGACTATGCTCTGATTGACATGACTGTTTAACTGCCACGTTCTGAGCAAACGAACACGTTCTGCTGCTATCGGTTCGGGGCGTGACATTCTTTCTCATCTATAGAGTCATTTTCTTTAAGTACGTGGCGTATACTCCGGTATGTGTCCACTAGTTACACTTTTTGCACTATAGGAACACATTCTTGAACTTGAGGACCTATGTATTGGATATTCCTTCCAATGGACTAGGAAATCTTGTTTCAAGGCCTCCGTATGTCTCCGTGAGCCTGGGATTCTCACTAGGACGCTGAGCTGGTTGTACCATTAAAGCCCAATTGTCTAGAAAAGCACTATCAAAGTTTTGAATTTTGTCCATGTAACGGCCTATTACTCTACCGTCAGGCCTATCTAACGGTCCAGTATACAACCGTTACATTACTGAGTCCAACTTATTCCCTCTGGATTCAGCCCATTCTAACAGCCCAATACTAGACCGTCACGTTCATGTAACGGCCCATTGATTGACCGTCACAATTTCTGAGTACTTTAACCCGAGATTTTGACCCAAGGGTTGATATTCTAAAGTTTCTAGATGGATTATTGATGGTCTAGGAGTTGTCATATTGATCAAGATACTTAAATTTAAATTAGGAAGATCAGGAATGTACTGTTATGCTGGCGAATTGTTTCCATGAGCATAACCTTGTTTTAAGTCATTCTTGATCCCTTGCATTCTTAATTGAAGTGTTCATTTATTGAACTATTGTTATCAGGAATTTATTGAACTTGTTATATTATTGGCCATACTTTATTGCTTGAAACGTGGAAGAAGCTTGATTTATACTTGAAGATGCGATCGAACACTGATTATGTTCAAGAGCTCTATGCTAGTCCCCTTGACTAATTGTCGGAAACATACTGTAAACCATGGGGTATGATGCTACTGGCATTGCATTGCACTGGGAGTACTTTCTCTATAAATGAGTGAAAATCCACGGCACGACATCTACACGTACATGACTTTCTTGCTTGTTATATGATATTCCATAGAAATTCACCAAATACTTGCTCATAAGCAAAAGATGTTTATGTGATGAATACGTGGCTTGCTAGTACATTCTCGATGCATTCTTATTCTTGAAAGGCCATACCATGTTCTTGTTATATTTCTGCAACTTCATACTTGCTCATTCTATCTTACATGATCGTCTTGTTACTTGGTTATTTACATGAGAATTATTGCATTCGCTTGATTTCACTTTATTTTCTTTAGAGCTAAAATGCTAATCACTTTAATAGTGCCTTCATGTTGATGCGAAGATACCTACTGGGCAAGTGTGCTTATTACCTATTTCCAATCTTTTCAGGAGATGGAAGTGATTCGAATTCTGATTCGAGTTATGCAAGTAGCGGGTCCGAGAGCGAATGAAAGTCGTATCAAAATGAGAGTGAAGACTTAGGGAAGTCAATCTTGTTTAGATCGAGTCATTGTAATTTTCCTTTTTGAGTCTGATGGATTGAAGAAGGTTGAAAAGTTATTGTATTTGAATAGTTTGATTATTAATGAAATAAAATTGGAGTTGAGTAAATTATTGTGCAATTGCATTTTTGTGCTGTGTAGTTATCTTGCGCTCTGATCGTTCTTGTTTGCAAGAGGCTTACCATGTCGGCTGTTCACGTTCCTCGAGCTAGTCTTCTGCTGTAATAAAGGCTCGGGACGTGACATTGCTCGTCTAGCTGGAACTCTTGGATGAGAAGAGGATGAATGCGGCCGATCACGTGTCCGTTTATCAAAACAGAGTTTCACATTATTTTCAAAAGAAGGTAATCGAGCGCAAGTTTCAAGTAGGTGATATGGTTTTGAAATGAAAATTTATTAGGTCTGGAAGTCCCAGGTCTAAATTAGAACATAACTGGGAAGGTCCATTTATCGTTAGAGAGGCTTATCCAGGGAATGCGTATCGCTTAGTCATCGCAGAAGGTGAGGAGCTGCCTCACGCTTGGAATGGGCTATATCTTAAGTGTTTCTTTCCTTAGAATTAGGCTAATGAAAGTCCAGTAGCGAGCTGTCCCTTTTCCCGATCACGAAGGAGGATCCCGAGTTTGGCAAATCACACACTTCACGACATCCCTGGTCGGGTTCCCCAGTTATGTAAACACCGTTTCTCCTTGGCCATGCTTGGGGGAAGTCAAAGTCCCTATCCGTTTCTCTCCTTAGTTGAATCTAGGGGCAAGAGGCGAATAAGGGGGCGATGACTAATATAGACACCATGATGAGAGGAGGTCTCACGTAGGGGCAGTCCGTTATGTCATGATTCCACAAGAAAAAGAAAAAGGAGCAAGACAAAGCAAAATTAAAAGTTCATCTCAAAAGCTCGAAGTTCAAAAGTCAAGGCTCTAAAAGGAAAATATATGAAACTAGGCATGACAAGAGTGGCAGTACAGTTTCCCCGCAGGACATAATGAGTCCAGTCGTATGCGTACCTAGGGTGGATAAAGGTTCGATAAGGGCCCAAAGCCCTGGCGCAACAGATCGAATCTCTGAAAGGGTTGTCATGAAAAGGACTCAAGCCCTAAAAACCTCTACACCTGGCCTAAGCTTATCCCTTGAATTCTTTTTTTTTCTTTTAGGACTAGACAGCACCCTAGGTATGGCCTAGATAGAAGCACCGTCATGCAGATTGACTCTGGCCAGGGATTGTCAATTCAAAAGCAAGCCAACTTCAGGAGATTCCTAGTGGTACAGGTAGGGCTCTTGTTGCCGGGACGGAATTTGCCCCAAAAATCCAAAAAAATCATATATTTCAAAAATCTAAAAAAATCATATATTTCAAAATCCAAAAAAAGCATATATGTCAAAACCCTAAAAAAAATCATATATTCCAAAAAAATCAGATATTCCAAACCCCACAAAAATCAAATCTTGTCAAAATTCCAAAAATACCATCATCATTGCATTGCATGCATTGGCATTCATATTCATTTCATTTTTCGCCTATTTAATAAGGCTCCACCCCTTGACCGAATATCAAGAAATGGTCATTCTCTAACTTACTGTAGACAAGGGGTTGAGTCTAAGGACAGATTTAACTTGTTTTCTTGTTTGAGTGTGTGCAGACGTAGGTTTAATTCACTCAAGGTTCAAAGCTCGTAGGATTTCCTATCTCTGGGTCCCTTACGGTCTATTGTTAGACCACTAACTCCTATGGCGGTCTATCTAGAGACCGTTTTCCTCGTCTGAGAGCCAAAACTCTCAATTTATCTGTGCATTGTCCCACGCGGTCTTTTGATAGACCGTTATCCATATTCTGGCGGTCTAAGTAACGACCGCTATGCACCCCCGAAAGCCAAAAACCCTCAGAGTTTTTCGGAGCATTGGTATGGCGGTCTATCGTCAGACCGTTAGGAGTGGTTAGCGACCCTACTCTAGGCCGTTTATCAGACAGAGAACCATGTTTTGCACTACTTTGTCCATTCATTCAAGTTCATTCGACCATTCCATTCCACATATCCCAAATCAATCTTCTTATCGCATTCAATCAAGTTCATTAAATATCAATCTATTGATCATTCCAAGAAATTAAGGAAAGAAACGTAAATTACATTCAATTTTTCATCCGCGTAGGGTCGGATCTTGCGCAATTCTTTCACATAAGCACGATACTCGTCTTCATCCTCCACTACTTCTGTTTGCAAGGTGTGTACCCGGCTGACCTCCCACATAGTTAGAGCGCTCCGCACTGCGCGCTCATCCTCCTCGGTCCCGATCTTCCTAGCTTGAAGTGAAGATAAGTGTGGTAATGCAAAAACCGTAGTTCGGGTCAGCCCGATTTGTAAGTAGCATCGGTGTGGGTTGTAGATTGCCAAGGTACTATTCCCCAGTAGTTGAAGATCTAGGCCCGGTCAGCGAAATAATCTGAGGGTGGTGCCTTGAAGTGCTCTTGGTCGCATCACGAACTTATCGATTGGTAAAGTGTTGAGGTAGAGGTGCCAATCATCCCGTGTTTTCTTGTCCGCCGTCCGGCACTCAACTTGTGAAGAAAATCCAGATGTGCCTCCTATAAAGGATAGAGGGTGGCTCTCGAATATGTGGCTAGCTGAAGGCATGTCCCCCTTGGGTATAAACTTAAGTCTCACTCCCATCCAACACTCAAGGATGATCATGGACCCGAAGAGTGGCCCCCCTAGACAAGCTGAATTAAGGCCTTCATAAAGGTAAGAAAGAATGGCTTAAGAGATAGATAAACCCCGCCACAACCCACTAATAATGCTGGGGTTTTGGATGTCCAAGAGGTGGTCAGTGGTGGTGAAAAGAAAGACCCCGCACAAGCAACTTGAGGTAGCCTTGGCTATGGCCTCAAATCTCCCGCTCTTGTTCTTACAATAAGTGGTGATCCATTGAGCCATGGGTATCAAATGGACATGGCACGGGCTGATCATGGTCCTAACATCTTTTGGGTTGTGAATGAAATCCCCTAATATGAGTGATGGGTCTATAGGCTCCACTGTATGGCTCACTAAGTCTTCATCCCCCGCCTTAGTCTTAGGAAGGGCTAGGTAGGTCTCTACCTCTTCTAGTAGGACCGTGGCCTCAAAGGTTGGGAATATTATTGTATGTGTTTGAGGATGCCATAATTCTACAAGAGCTAAAATGCTTGGCCAATTTAGGGAGATTTTCTGAAATATTTTGGCTAGAACCACTAAAGGGTGAAGGTGCCATGCCCTTTGGATGGAAAGGACCTCTAAAGGAAGTTCCTTTATCAAGGGAGCCACCCACTTAAGGCTAGAGTAGCATCTTGGGCAAGGAAGAAGCTGGAAAAGAAGGAAAAGAAAGAAGAAGAAGAGAGGTAAATGCCATAAGAAGAAATGGAGGAAGTACATGAACTTTTTAAACTTATAATTATGCTCACTTCTCTTGAAGAACTTAAACTCTAGTGCTTGGGGATCAAAGTCAGTCGCTATAGATCCCTGTGCTCTCTCCTAGCCGCCTTTGGACCAGTGTAGGCAACCTCTCCCATGGCACTAGCTTCAAAGCTCCTCTTCATGACGAATTGGATGATTTTTGATGAAATTTCAAGGCTTGTAGCAGAGACTGCCTGTGAGCTGTGAATCCTGGGGTTAGTCTTAGTTATAAGGCTCTAGTTTTAGTCCTATTGCATTAGGATTAGGGCTGGGTAGCTTCAGATTGAGTTAGGATGGGTTTAGTGCAGATTAGGGACCCCTATCCTCGAATCAGGACCCTCACGAAAGAGTCCCGCTCGGACTTCACTGTGTTCCATCCCTAGCGGTCTATTGTTCGACTGCTAAGAGCTCACAAACGGTTGTCAAGTGACCACTTTCTGTTCTTCTTCACCGGCTTATCTCCCGTTCCCCTAACGGTCTATCGTTAGACCATTTTTGCCATTTTGGCAGTCCTACACTGGACCTTTTTCCAGTTTTGTCAGGTATTGGCTAATTTTCATCTCGCTCGCTCCCCAGTCCTGTTCTGCTCTCGTCCTCTCCCGTACCCTCTGTTAGTCTTAGAGTCATGGTCAGTAAGTCAGCATTCGCATTCATGCACCATTTGCACTTTAAATAATAAAAACAATAAAAAGTTCTCCATTTCACTAAATACAAGTCATGTACAAGTGTGCATCAAAAGAAAAGGAAGAGTACAAGTCACTCAGCCGGTCCATCCCCCGGGCCGCCGCAGTCACCGGTACCCTCGTGTTTCTTCTCCGATGGGCCCATGGCTGTGCTGCCCTCCTCCCGTCGTCGCCTCCTATCTCCCTCCTCATTCCTCCGATGGATGGAGGAGCCAATCAGGAAGTCGGGGAACGAGCCACTCCTAGCACCGCTCTGGGACACGCTCCGCTCTGGTCCGCGGCCTATCATCCGCACAGTCATGTCCATCATCCGCAGCTCAATCTTCATGTCATAGGCCTAGCGTTGAGCCTCTCGTGCCTCGGTCTGGTAGCGCTCTAAATCTCATAACCCCGGGCTCAACCGCTCCACCTCTGCATGGATTCGCTCGGTCTCTACTCTAGCACGCTCCGCCTCGGCCACTGCTGTGCTCAGCTCCCTCGCCTGTATTAGCATTCATCACAGTTAGGCATTTGCATATCATAAGCATTTAAGTCAAAAGGTTCTCGGTTTAGTTTTTGCTTACCCTCTCCGCGAGAGTGGCCGCGGCCTCCTCGGCCCAAGCCACTGCCCGAGCAAAGTCCGCATCTCGCTCAGCTCGGTCTTCCGCAGGCTAGGATGAAAAGGAAGGAGCATCTGGTCTGTGTCGCTGCGCTCCCTCAGCTAGCTGCATTTTAGAAGTCAGAGTCAGTCACATTCATCAGAAGCGTAAGCATAATTAAGTCTAACATTTAGTGAAACTCACCAGAAGATCCAGAGCGTGTTGGAGCTCATCCCTCTGCTGTATAGTGGAGTGGAGGAGGCCCTGGCGCTCTGCTATCCTACCCTGGGGGTCTAGCTGCATATAGTAAATCAAGGTGTTAGTGCATATAGGAATAATTTAATTAATTAAAGAGCATGAGTTTAGAAACTCATACCGGTCGATGGACGCCGCGGAACACATGGTCGCCGTACCTCCGCGCGTAGGCCTTCAGGTAGGCCTCATCGCTGTCAGCTCGGTCCCTCACCACCCGACCTCTATGTGACCAGTCCCGTACCTGGTCGAGCACCCGAGTGACCCAGTCAATGTCCCCGCTCAGTCCCTTCGAGGACCGTCCGATGCACTCGTCGTCTCGCGCTGGGAACTCCACCTCCGGCTGGTGTACTCCTCTCGTCCTTATGATCATCCGATGATGGAGAGGCTCGATGATGTTCAAGCAATGAAGCCAGATCTCTCATCCGGCGTACGCCTGGGCTGCCTCCACCCAGAGCTGCCCCTTGTGACCCTCGTCAAGATAGGGTGTCCAGCGCACCTGAAAAAGGGCAAGGAAGTCGAGCGTCAGCATTTAGATAAGCATTCAGAAGCATTTAAGAGCATTTAGAAAGTTTGAGTTAGAGAAGCTTACTAATGCATATGGGAATATATCCAAGTCATCCTGGATCGCCCGCACTAAGCATCGAAGCGACCCCATATCCCGCACCACCGACCACCGTCTCACAATGGGGACCCGGTCGGGATGTATCTCCTTCCCTCCCCCGATGCCAGGGAGGTATAGATAGCTCCATACCTGCATCAGTAAAATGTTAGCATACATCAAAAATAAGCACATAGTGGGCATATAAGCATAAGAGTTTAGGGTCAAGCATTTACCTAAAGGAAAGTACGAACCCGCCCAGCATTGTCTGCCGGTCGGTGGTGCTGAGGGAGTTGAGCAGAAAGGCTAGCATCACTGCTCCCCAAGCATACTTGCCAACGCCGTCCAGATCTCTCAACAAAGGATGGAGCCTGCAGCTCACTCCGTCTGCCCTCATCGCGAATAAAAGCTTCCCGAATAGTAATATCAAGAAGCGTCGGAGGGTGATGTCCCCCTCTGGTCACGGCTCCGCAGACACTCTCTCTTGTGCCCGGTCGATCAGTCTCCCAATGTGCTCCTCAGGTAAATCTCCAATAGCTATGGCTGCTACTATCAATCCCAAACTATCCTGGAGAGTCGCTTTGACCAGCATCGAGGAATTGTGCCCCGGTCTCATCAACTCCAGTCCTAGTAGCTCCTGTGCCATCTCCCGGTAGTTTGCATATTTCCATCCTGTCACTGGAGCACCATGTACTCTCAATCCTGTGATCCTCGCGACGTCCTCCAAGGTCGAGATCATATGTCCCCACGGGAACAAGAAAGCTCTGCTAATCGGGTCCCATCGCTCATGAAATGCATACAGCAGCGCTGTGTCGATCCTCATCACTTCAGTGCTAAGAAGCTCCCCGAACCCCATCGCTGCTAATCTCTCCCTCTGGTAGTCTCACAATGCTAAGTAAACTGCCCAGACTTGCAGCCACAAAATCCGAGTCCGCCTCTTCCCCTGCATTCATTCAAACACATCATGATCAGTCATTCATGTAATTCATCAAACATACATTGCATTTGAATTTTAATAAAGATCATAAAAATCCCTCTGGTTCATTAGCGGTCTCCTTTAGACCGTTTCTTACCTCCTAGCGGTCGTCCCTAGACCGCTTGATCACCTAGCGGTCGCTAGAAGGACCGCTAGGCACCCAGAGAATGGGCAGTGTTTGCCTCGTTTCCCCAAGCATTAAAAATGGCCCGAAGGGCCTACAAAGTATTTTAATGGGTCCCCAGACCAATTCCCCTATCCATTCATACACATGCATGGTTTGTATAAATCAAAAATGAAATTTTAGGGCCATCGACCTACCTCCGACGATCGATGTCTGATCGTTGCCGCCCCTTCTCCGACCATCTGGGATCCTTCCTCGCCATCTACAGCCTCCTCAGAGTCCTCCTCCGTTGCGGGGGCCTCTTCCTCCTCCGCTTGGGCTGACGGCCCTTCTTCCTCCGCCGATGGGTTCGCCTCCGTCGTGGGTGGCACCTCCTCCTCGTCTATTCCCCGCCGGAAACGCTTTATAACTCTCTTTTTCACCATCTTGGCGATGGGAATATAGCCCCGCGGTGGTCATCGGTGGGTCACCGGAGTAAGAGTGGGGTAGGCTCGGTGGTTTGGTTTGATTGAAATGAGAATAGAATGGCGTGGATGGAACCAACGGTTTTGTTTTGAATTCGCTCAGAGCTAAGCGGTCTATCGTTAGACCGTTAGCAAAGCTTAGCGATCTTCCCCTAGGCCATTTTTCATCTGAGTCATCTACATTAAAGAATGTGAACCGCCCTTTGTTGGATTAGGTGGAAGGTCAAACTAGAGGGGGGGTGAATAGGTTGACCCTTTAGAAAACAGAATGCTAATTAGAAATTCAGTAAACAGACTATATGCAGATCATGCCTAATCAAACATCTAACGATAGGTGGATTATGCGAGAATAGCAAACCACAAGAGGAACACAAATTTTTATGGTGGTTCGGTCTCCCTGTGGAGACCTACGTCCACCCCACACTAAACCAGTGAGGATCCCTGCTGAGCTTTACAGCTTAGCTTCACACATCCTCAAACAACGCTGAGCAGTACATCTTGGCTTAACTAGAGGAACAGATCCTCTAAACCGCTGATGAACAGCTTGCAGGCAAACACGCCCAAACGCCCTTGATCCAAGCACAATCTGCTGGATCAAACCCCTCCCTCTACTCAAACCAGTACGAGGGAGAAACAATGTAACAGGGTTCAAACTAAAATGAAAAATAATAAACAAAATCACTCAGTGATGGAGGAACAGCTCCAGATCTGTGATGCTGATGGATCTCAAGCTCGAACTCAGATGTCTGGAGGAAGATGTTTCAACAATCAGCTGGCCATCTCCTTCTTAAGGGTAGATGAACTCGCACTGATCCACTGCCCCTGGATCTCCTCTGATCGTCAGTGGATGCAGCAAGGTACCAACAGGAAGATGATCGACTCCACGATCCTTCTCGAAGGCTTCACTCGCTCAGGTTCGACAACCGCTTCTCCAACTCTCCTTCTCTATTCTTCTGCTCTTTCGAAGTACGTTCCCTCTCTGCACTTTTGCTCCTTCGAAGTATGATCACTCTCTCCACACCTTCTTTCTAAGGAAGAAGCTTCCTATTTATTGAACGGAGGACAACTAGGGCGTGTGGTTTCCATGATTCCCGCTCAAAATGCCTTAGCCCACGTAGCGGTATCCCAACACAATAGTTCCACTTGTCATATTCATCCAGTGGGCCCCAACCAGATTTTCTTGTTAGCCCAATGATTGCTCTCATCAGAGCCTTATGCAATTGCGAGGGAAAACGAGATCGCAAGCACTTTTGGCTGATGTGGCCTTTGACGTCACGTACGACTGGGGTCCACCCAACTAATCTTATGAAAGGATTCAGATGGCATCAACCCATGGTGACCAAGGGGTTGACGCTGCCTTGAACTACCCACAAGGCTTCAAGTTCGCAGGTGGATGAGTTGACGCATTGGGTTACTGCATCAACCCACTAAGCTTATCCAGAGCCAATTTCATCTCAGAGTGAACTGCTGCATCGACACTATCATGCTGTAGTGTTGACGCACTGGGGTATTCCAGTGAACCATAATTCTGCCTTTTGAACTGCTGCATCGACGCTGCTCTACTGTGGTGTTGATGCAGTGAAGTAGATCTGTGAGTGCCTCTGCTTCTTAAGCTGATGCGTCGACGCTGCAATAGTGTGGCGTTGGCGCAGTAAAGTAGGCTAGTTAGATCTTTGGCCACAACAACAGATGCGTGGACGCCTTGAACTCCCAGCGTCGACCCTGTTCCTTTCTTGCATCAAAAATGAACCAAATGCATGCGTTACTGAATCAATATTTAATTCAACATTTTAAATTTAATTTAACATACACATCTCATGGTTGTCATCATCAAATCCAGGGGCACAACAATCTCCCCCTTTTTGATGATGGCAACTATGAGGTGAATGTCATTGCATCTAAATAAAGATGTATTATTAAAAAAATTCAGAAAAAAAATTCACTTCAGTGACTAAAACAAACACCAGTTTTTGTCATTCATTTTAGTCCAAAGTTTTTCACAAATTATGTAAAGGAGATAAAAAACTTCAGCCAGTCAACACATTTGATGCAGATGCAATGCAGTTCTAGACCCCAACTTAACTTCATTTCTCTCCCCCTTTGACATCATCAGGAAGGGGAGTAGATGAGGAAGAGTGAAGGATAGTTGCAGATACAATATCCAACTGTTGCTGAAGCTGAGCCATGGATGCTGCCATAGTGTCCAGCCTTTTAGAAAGTAGCTGATCTCTGTGCACCACAAACTTGTGGTATTCTTGGACCTTGGTAGTGATACTGTCAAACCAGTTGTGTAAAATATCAAATAGATAGTCCACTTGAGCTTTCTACTGAGATCCCCATTCAGGTGCAAAAGAGGAGGCTTCTGTTGGTGGAGGGCAGTACACATCACACTGATCTTCAATTGTGGGTGGGAAGTTTTCTTTTAGAATATGCAACACATCTACAACCACATCACCTACTAGAGTGGTTCGTTCAAATAGTTTAGCAAGGTCCTGACCAAATGATGTAATCTTTTCAAACAAGGTTTGAACCGTTGCACTGAACGCCAAATTCTTGTCTATCAGGGTAGAATATTTCAGATTCAGCTTTGACTGATTTTCCTTGATATCATAGTTGTATGTCTGTACACTCTGTAGCATGTTCACACATTGTTGGTTCAAGCTTTGTAAATTACGCATGACTGAACCAGCTTTCTGACAAACTTGAAGAAGGGAGTCCATAAATTCATGCAGCTTCTTGTCTGACTTGAATTTATCACGCTTAAACTTTTCCCATCTGCTGTCTAATTTCTGTTCAAGGTGTGACAGCCTCAGATCCACTGTTGAGCTTAGGTGCATTATGGAAGAGTCAATGCTCTTGAATTTCATTTCCAAAAATTGAATCGGTGTAGGATTGATGCCAGAAAGATCAGGCATACCAGCATCATGCTGGAAATTATCTGGAATATCCTCAGAAGTAGATGCAGGTCCCCTTGGTGGAGAGGGTTCTGGAAGAGGACCTTGTACAATTACAAGCTCTCTGGAAGCAACTGGAAACACAGGAGTATCATCTTGTACATTGTAATCATGTTGGACAAGATAATCTTCTTGGACAGTGTTGAATTCTTGGTAGTCCATTCTGGCTGAACTGGCTTCAGGTCTATCTACCCTAGCCTCTGGTCTTTCCATTCTGTCTAGACTGGCCTCTTGCTGATCTTGTGTTTCAGTTCTCACTCCTTGACCAGTTTCCACTGAAGTAGATATAGGTTTCTAACTTGGCAGAACCCTGACTGGTTGTCCATTAATGACTTTAAATCCCATGAATTTCTGAATGTAAGAAAGTGAGTATCTGATCCCTTTAGGAATGTTCAGTTTCTTTTCATCTCCAAAATCTACTCCAACTTTTCTAAATATGGGAGTCAATGGAGCACCATATGGGAGTGTCCTAGATTGTGTTAAGCAAGATCCCATAGTCTGAATGATTACATCTGACAATAAATTTTTTATCTTTTTCAGTATGCAATACAATAAAAATCTCTGCATCTCAATGACTCGTTCCCTACCACTACTCTGTGGTGTTATCATGGATGTGCAAATATGGTGGAGCAGTCTATTGAATGGAGGGAACCTATTTGCTTTAAGACTAGATAAATATGTCTCCCTGATGTCTGTAGGATCACTGGTTTTGTTAGTTAGAATAGCAAAGGCATCATGTTCATCAAACATAAAACTATGCAGCTCTACCCCATTAATTGGTATTTTCCAAGCTCTGGCAAATAGTTTGTTTGTCAATTCGAAACTAACATTTCTGATAGTGGAAAAAATTTTGGGGATCTGAGGTTCATACTTCAAATTGAGGTAAAATTCCCTAACTAGGGTGGGGTAATAATTCCTATGATTTGTAACGAAAGACCACCAACCCTGATAATCCAAAGTAGGGAATAGTTGCGGAAAAACCTCAAGCAGCTTAGTATTAGTGTCGACTATGTACCGTGGAATGAGGACCTTTAGAGGATCTTCTATATTGAGGGTAAGAGAGGGATCAGAAGACCTTGCATGTGAACTGGCTACACCTTGCTTTTCCTTCGTAGCAGCTAAAGATGTAGATTGCTCCTCTACCGTTGATTTAGAGAGCTTTCTCCTTTTGGTAGGCAGGCTTGGACAGAGACGGCATTTTCGAAGAGATAGCTCTATCTCTTTTCCTTTCTGTTTTCTTGGAGCTGAAGGATATGGTATCTCCTCTGGAGGATCTGCCACGGGAACATCGTGAGTCTCCTTCTGCTTCGCTGCCCTTGTCTTTGCCGGCGAGCTCTTTTCTTTCCCTTTACGTTTCTGTGGAGCTGACTGAGACGGTGACTCCTCTTGAGCAGGTTGAAATTTTGTACGAGGCACAATCTTTCCCTCAGCTTGGATTGGAGCTCTTCTATTTAGACCCTTCTTCTTCTTCGTGTCCTTTTTCTCTTTTGCCGGAGGAGCCATGGTAGCGAGGTGAATCACCCGGCGACAGGGAAAAGAAGTGCCGCGGGAAGAAAGAGATGAGAGAAGCAAAGAGGGATTTTGAAAGAGGCGAGGAGACAGAAGCGATTACGCTGAGGGGTTTTAAAGAGATGACCCCTTGGTTTCAAAGAGACAGAGCCAGTTCAAAGAGATGAACCGGACTGGGTTGATGGAGCGACCACGCGACTGCGTTGACGCAGTGGAGGCCTGAGGCGACGCCACCAAAAGGAATATGAAGGTAATATCGATTTAAGAGCCACAGCATTGAGGCATTCAAAAGACACTGAAACATGATAGATGAG
The DNA here is from genome assembly GCA_022559845.1 of Amorphophallus konjac. Classification (NCBI taxonomy): domain Eukaryota; kingdom Viridiplantae; phylum Streptophyta; class Magnoliopsida; order Alismatales; family Araceae; genus Amorphophallus; species Amorphophallus konjac. The sequence goes on along the minus strand of CM040126.1, from coordinate 130,130,775 downwards.
GATTGCATTCAGGGATTTTTAATTGATAAAATTGAAGTTCCCTTATGAGAGATATGATTATAGACCCTAATTCATTTAATGATGTGGAAAAAGATAAACTTATGAGTTTGAGTTAAGCCCATGAACGAGAAGAGTATGTGTATGGAATAAAGATAGAATAGTTTGCACACCAGGAACTTTCTGAAAACTATCCCCTAGATTGTTCAATTTCAAGAGACCCTTATAGAAGTGAATTTAACGAGTATTGAAGATGAACTCGGTAGGATTTTATGTGAGCTTAAGAACAACCACACAAATATTTATATATATATTTATTTACATTTTTTAATTTTTATCTTTAATTTTCATTAGCAGTCAAGTGTAGCTAGCATATTGACACAGGTACACATGTTTATCAGACACCAGAGTCCCCGGTTATTCAGCATAGCTAACTATTCTGCTCCAATGAAATAGAGTTGGCAATTCACATCATGACATGCCTCTCAACACTTCATTGGTGCATGTAGGTGATTTCTCAGTGAAAGTTTACCATTACTCTGCAACGAATTATTTTTCTTTGGGAACAGAGATAGGAACTTACATCATGACATGCTCCTTAGCACTTCCTTGGTGCATAGAGACAGTTTCTCAGTGAGAACTAGCCATTGCTCTGTAATTTATTTCATATATGTATATATAGAGAGAGAGTTTATTCCTTCAGCTCTTATTAAACCTATTCTGAGTTTAAAGTCAATACAAAGATTAAATTCATTTTTGCACAAAGTGGTCTCTTTACTTTTGATCATCATGGTTCTAGAGTGAAAGAGTTCACAGTTTTATTAAATAGTTCTAGCTATTCCATATGCAAAGCACTTTTAAGTTCAAGGATTTGTAACCTTCAAGGATCATAAGATTTATAAGTCTCCAGCCATTAAATTTATATAGAGTCGGTCGGTGAAGACCAAAACCTTTCATAAAGGAATCATCATTTTAACTCCCCCTGAATCAATGTCATCAATTCAAATCCAGAGCTCATGAACCTTACCTCATACTTGATGATTGATGAGTTCTTCAACAACTAGCTAAAAAGATGAAAGGATGAAGTATGTGAGGAAGAAATGAATTGATGAGAAGTTGACAAGGCTCCAGGCTTCAGACAATCTAAGGTACTGGAAGTGCCATTTCAGAACACATTATCATAGCAATAGACTTTGAAGCACAGCAGACATTATGACAGCTTCTTCTCACCAAAAATGTCCATAGTAGGCAGAATTTCCAGATTGCGTTGACTCAACGCCAGTACTGAGTTAACCCCTCTCATGTGAGCAAGCTGACTCCAGAACGGTTTACAATAGGTTTCTGTCGGTGCGTCAATTCAACCACATCACAGCGTTAACTCACTCCACCAATTAGTTGAACTGCCAGCACTGTTTCCAGATTAGTTCTATCAGTGCGTTGACCCAGCCTCATCATTGCGTTAACTCTGACTTTTTCATCAAAAAGCCAGTTCAATCAACTGAGTGAGCCATGCTTCAGGTTCACAAAATATTAATCTCAAGGTACCTTGTTCTCCTCATCAAGAGAAATCTAGTACAAGCTCCCCCTCAGATCATGCATGACAAAAGGTTTTGATGAAAATGCAGTGATTGACATGATGGGCTTTTTATCCATTATTTATTTTTCAAGACAGAGAGTATGACCAAAAACTGAGCTCCCCCTAGATTTGTGACTTATTTAGACACCAAGAACTTTCAACTCAAGCAAGGCATGTAATCAATTTATTGAAAAGTAAAGTTAACCAATCAAATTTCAAAGAATGAACTGAGCTATCAAGTTAGGCATCAAGATGAGAATATCATACGTACCATCCCACTGAACTTTCCTGAAAAATGCCTAAAATTCTTCAAATGCATCATTTTTATGAGATAAAAAAAACACCCAAGTGAACCTGGAGAAGTCATCTACCAAAACAAATCCATATCTATTTCCACTTAAACTTGCTATTCTGGTGGGTCCAAACAGATCTATGTGAATAAGTTCAAGAGGTCTAGAAGACAGGTTTTCTATTCTATATTTAAATGACTTCCTAGTGTGCTTACCTTGAGTGCATGCATCACAAACTTTGTCATTTTGTTTAAATGAGACATCAGGCAAACGTTTACCATGCTGAATTTTGCTAACTTATGCATGACACTATAGCTGGCATGTCCTAGTCTACGATGTTGTGACCCCTCTATGTGGATGATGTTGACACTTGCTCTATTCTTTGGGAACACCATTGTTTTGATTGATTGGCAACTGAGTTTGATTTGATGAAATTGCTCCATCAGATTGACTATGTGTTCTTTGCTTTTAATACACTACTGTCTGCAATTATTACTGTCATAAGTCCACACACTGCATCTCAATTAAATTGATTAAGTGTGCACAGCGTCAACTCATCATGTTACAGCGTCAACGCATAAGTCCACACACTGCATCTCAATTTAATGGATTATGTGTGCACAGCATCAACGCATCATGTTACAACGTCAACGCACCGTTGGCTTTAAACCTCAGAGTCTGTACATTCGAATTGCCCGTGATCTGGTGAAATGTATACACGCATTCACTGTAGCCTTCACACATTGAAGTCCATACATTCTTCAATTACTTTTCACTCAAGGCAAAGTCTATACACTGGGGTCTTTTCCCTACGTGTCTTAGGCAAAGTCTGAACATTCGATTCTGAAGCCTGAAGTCTATACAGTCCAGCCTAGTCCTATCATCAAGGCTTTTGCTACACTCAACTCTGTACATTGGCTTCGCTTCATCAAGTATGTACATTGACTTGCCATCTTCTTTGAAGTCTGTACATTGCTTCAGGAGCTTCAAGTCCACACATCGCTCAAAGTCTGTACAGAGTCCAGCGTCTCAGTTAGCGTCTCATGCACTTGAGCAAAGTCTGTACATCCACAGTGTTACTCAAAGTCTATACATTAATCTTCTAATCCAAAGTCTGCACATTGGTCTTCGAATCCAATGTCTATACAATGGTCTTCACACTTGAAGTCCATACATTCGATGTGCAGAGTTGGTGTCTATATTGTGTCCTTGCTGATCAAGTCTACACTATGGTCGGTGACAAGTCTGTACACTGGCCTCAGCCTTTCAAGTCTACACACTGACGGCTGAACTAAGAACTCTATACATCGTCTGTCTGCACTAGAGTCTCATGGAGTCTATACATTGCACTCGTCTTCCAAAGTCTGTACACTGTCCATGCTTCATGCAGCGTCAACTCATCCTTCATGCAGCGTCAACTCCTCAAGTATATACAGTGCTTTCCTTCGCATGAAGCCTTTAAGTGCATTATGTCTATACAATGCCACTAGGATTTAAAGTCTATACAGCCGTTGCCTCCCTTGTTGAAGTCAACACTTTGGGCAAGTCTGTACGTTGCATTCTGCCTTTACAAGTCTATACAATGATGTATATACAATGCAATGTACGTACTTAAATCTTATGTCTTTATTCTTGTTACTGAAGGGACAGGGTCGACGCCTGGAGCTTAAAGCGTCCACGCATCAGTAGACGAAGCTTTCACGATGTCTTCTATTGCGTCAACGCCACATGAAAGCAGCGTCGACGCAGCAGTTGAAGAAGCATTCGTCTTCACAGGCCATTCCACTGCGTCAACGCCACAAGCAAGCAGCGTCGACGCAGCAGCTAAAGAAACGAGGCTAATGGCTACTGGAATGCCTCACTGCGTTAACGCCATTGAGTGAAAGCGTCGACGCAGCAAGTCAGATTGATGACTTTGAGCACGTGAACGGAGAACTCTATACATCGGACTGAAGAAGCTAATGAGGGGCACGTGATCCCAGGTACCTAGCTCGTGATCCAAAAAGGACAAGGTATCCAGATGAGGACACATGTACTGACACTCCATTGCATGCTGTCACGTGGTCCAAATTGCTGGGCGGGAAACCTGGAGAGCACACGCCTGCTGCTGTTGCTGCTATATATACAAGCCTTCTTCCATAGAAGAAAGTTGATCGAAGGAGAAGAAGAAAAAGTCTATACACTCAGCAGTAGTGAGCCTTCGATCCACAGAGAGAAAAGAGAGAAGAAGAAGATACAGAGAAGAAGAAGAAGAAATAGAGAAGAAGGAGAAAAGAGAGAGAGTGAGGTGAGAGAGAGCTGATCGAGATTGAGAGTGAGAGTGCTTGTATCTCAGTCTCGTGGTTCAAAACTAGAGATGAGCTTTGCTCTTTAAGAGCTACATTGCTTTTGGGTTTTTATTTTTCATTTTGATTCTGTCTTTCATTTCCGAATGCTGTTTCTTCAAGCTATGTGTCAGCGGTTTTGCAGTGGTGGTCTCCACTGGACGGGTTAAGCTGTATTTCCCCAGCGGTTGCAGAGGATCAGATCCTCTGGTCGGCAAGCTGTAGTGCCCAGCGAAGCTGTGTATCAGCGGGTTGTTTGGCCAAGTTGTAAAGCCCAGCGGACGCAAGCTGTGCTGCGCAGCAGGAAGCCATACTCAGTTGAGTGTGGGGTGGACGTAGGTCGCTGACCGAACCACCTAAAAATTGTGTGTGCAGTGTTTTTGTATTTTTGTGTGATCTGTGTGCGATTGGAATTTCTTGCTTAGCTTGTTTGATTGCATCGCTTATGCTCATGTCTAGCTTTCTACCTTTTGCTTAGCACTTTTCATTTAGCTTTATTGATGCTTGCCTAAATTCCGCTCTAGAACTTACAATAGTTTTAAATTAGGCAAGTTGATCTATTCACCCCCCTCTAGATCCACACTTAGTGGAGATAGACTGCGTCCATCTAACCCAACACTTGGTATCAGAGCCTAACTCTTCTGCAGGGACTCATCGCCCGAAGAGAATACGCAGAGATGGATGCTCGAGGGATGACTGCCGAAGGTCACTCAACAACGAAGCCCCCATTCTTTGATGGATCAAACTATGCATACTGGAAGAACCGTATGCAAGTGTTCCTCAGGGCTAAGGATTACGAGATTTGGAAGATTGTCAGCAAGGGACCTTATGAGCTGTCCCCGAATGAAGATGTATGGACCAAGGAGGAGATCAGAAGGTCTACGCTGAATTGGAGTGCTATTAATGCTATCCAGTGCGCTCTGCATCCTACAGAATTCTCCCATGTGTCTGCTTGCAAATCAGCTAAGGAAATGTGGGATGCGCTGGAAGTAATTCATGAAGGTACATCTCAAGTAAGAGAGCAGAAGGCCAATCTTCTTGTATCTGAGTATGAAGCCTTCAAGATGAAGCAGAACGAGTCCATTAGCGAAATGTACGCTCGGCTGACTGTAATAACCAATGGCCTCAGAGGTTTTGGGAAACCTCAGGCAGAGTATGATGTAGTGAGGAAAATTCTGCGCTCTCTGACTCCCAATTGGCACACCAAAGCAACAGTGATGGAGGAGTCAAGGGACTTGCATAATACTAAAGCTGATGAGCTGATTGGCTCACTAATGGCATATGAGATAAACATGCCAAGGACAGATGAAGTCGAGAGGAAGAAGAAGCCGAGAGCGCTGAAGGCTAGTTCCAGCAAATCAACAAGATCCAGCTCCAGCAGCTCTTCATCATCAGAAGAGAACCTAAATGAAGAGGAAGATGTGACTCGATCTGAGATAGCCATGATGACTAGAGAGTTCAGGCGATTTCTCAGAAAGGGAGCAGGACGGTTCGGTCAGAAGAAATACAGTGGTGACTGAAAGGATAAAAGGTATAAATCTAAACCTGCAAAGAAAAATGAAGCTAATGTTTGTTATCAATGCAGGAAACCAGGGCATCTGAAAATTGACTGTCCAGACAATCAGAAACATAAGGACAGGTCAAAGAAGAAAATCAAGAAGGGAAGAGCTATGATCACCACATGGAGTGATGAAGATGAAGGCTCTTTCAGCAGCAGCTCAGATAGTGAAGCCGAATCTGAACAACCCATTTGCCTTATGGCAACAAGCTCCGAAGATAGAGAGGAGGATACAGATGAGGTAATCACTAGATTTGAAAACTTCACAATTGCTGATTGGGTAGATGCTTATCATGACATAGCTGATAGAGCTGATGATATTAGAAAAGAGAATAGGCATCTTAGAAGAAAAATCAATTCCATGCAAAATGATAAAACACTAACTGATAAAATTGCATGTTTGGAATCTGAGATTGATGAATTGAAACTCACATGCTCTGAAGAAGATGAAATCAAAAATGAGTTAAAAGCTTCTAAGGAAGAGAATCTAAGGCTTGAAAATGAAATTGATGAATGGAAGCTGAAGATTCATAAATGTGAAAGTGAAGTCAAAATAATCTCTGAAAAATATGAAGCTGTCCTCAATGTCAACACTGAGCTGAAAAAGGCTATTGATGAACTTCAGAAAGACAATGAAGATAAATGAAAACCATTGAGAAAATGACCCAAGGAACCGATAACTTAAATGCTTTGTTAGGGTCAAAGGTTAATTTCAGAAAAGAGGGCCTAGGATTTAATTCTAGTGCAACAAAAACATTCGGAATGAAAACAATTTCATTTGTTGCTCAAAAGGAAAAGGGACCTCTAATTAGCATGAACTCAACAAATTTGATGAACAAAACTGCTAATCTGAAAAAGCCCAGTGCTGAGGAGAAGGGCAAACGAAAGGTTAATGAGCCTAGTAAAGCTAGCACATCAAAGCAGAATCCTAGGGCTCAGACTCAGGTTAGGGGTCAACCTACACAGTCTGGTAAACCCCAGGTCAAGGTAACCAAGTCTCCACCAACACCTCCACCTCTGAAGAAGACCCAATACAAACCTGTGTATAGGTCAGCAGGGTCCAAAGTACAGGGGAGACAAAGTGCTGCTAGGAGTCAACCCAATTATTTTTATCAACCCAGAGCTCAGACCAACTACAATGCACAACCAACCTACTTCAATAGGTCGAATTGGTCTAGAACTCCGGATAGGTTTACAGGTCTTGCACACCAGGGTGCTAAATATCAAAGACCTCACAGTAGAAATTGGGTCAATGGGTATGGTTACTGGACATCTAGAAATCAATATTTTCATAGCCAGCCCAGGAACTACTATGGCCAAAATTTTGTGAACACATCCTAGCCAAGGCATTGGCACAGAAATAACAATACTGTCAATAATCATGCTGCTGCCAATAAGAAAAAGAACAACAGAAGAAAATCTGTAGGATCCACTGAACAAAACACATTTAAACAAATGTGGATTCCGAAACATTTGCTTTCCTATTTTGCTTCTAGTTCATTTACATTGGAGCCCAATCAGTCTTGGGTTCCAAACTTCTCTACCTAATTGTGTATGCAGGTATGCCTGGCAGCTAAGAACAACTTGTGGTACATGGATAGCGGCTGCTCCAGGCATATGACAGGAGATAAGGCCAAATTTTGTATACTGACTGAGAAAGTAGAAGGCCTTGTCACCTTTGGAAGAAACACAAAGGGTAGGATTATCGGATCAAGTAAGGTAGGTAAGTGTTCTACCTGCTGCATTGATGATGTTATGCTGGTTGAAGGGTTAGCCTATAATCTACTTAGCATTAGCCAGTTATGTGATAAAGGTTACAATGTTTTATTCAATTCTCAATGCTACAAGGTTTTTGAACCTGATTCTGATATTGTCAAATTTTCTGGAAAAAGAATAAATAATACTTACATGATAAATTTAGAAGAAATTCAACACACTAACCTTTGCCTTACTACCAGTAGAGAAGACATAGCATTTTTATGGCATCGTAGGTTAGGTCATGCTAGCTACACTGTTTTGCACAAATTAAATAAGCATGGCATGGTTAGAGGACTTCCTGAAGTCTCATTCAAGAAAGAAAACAAAATATGTGATGCATGCACTCAATCAAAGATAACTAGAAAGTCATTTAAGTCTAGAACTGAAAATCTGTCTTCCAAACCCTATGAGCTGATACATATGGACCTTTTTGGGCCAACTAGATCTGTCAGCCTATCAGGGAGGAGGTATGGGTTTGTCATGGTAGATGACTTTTGTCACGCCCCGAACCGATAGCAGCGGGAAGCGATACTCGGAACGTGGCAGGAAACAAGTCACGATAACAAGAGCGGAAGATAAATAATCACAATAAAATACAAAGAGGCCAGACACACATTTGAGAAAATACGAACTCTTATTAATTTAAAAAGATATATTTGACACCACTTACAATAAAAGCTTCGAAATAGATAACAAAAAGAAGGAACTAAACTAACAAGACTCAAGAAAATAGAAAGGACACAGACTCCAACTCTAGGGTCCAGGTACCACTCGATCACACCGATCCGATTCCCATGCACGTACCAATACTCGCGCACCTGAAAAGGGTTGGAAGTAGGGGTGAGCAAGAAGCTCAATAGGAATTATACTCTATCATCAGGCAGTGGTTAAAGTGATTAACAAGTAATTACGTTTTTCATGCCATGCTAAATATGTAAAAGACGGTAGCATGCTAGTAAAAGAAGTAATGACGATATAATGTAATAAACAGATCTTGCAAGGTCAAGAAAATCAAGTAAGAACGAATAAGATATCAAATACAAGATTGAACAAGAGTCTATAAGAATTTGTTACAGGAGTTTTCAAGTCAAAAATTACCACAAGATAGAACTCAAGTATAAGCATGAAGATCGATCACTAGTATATTAACCTCTTTGGTCAAACATGTCATGTATGATTGCAAATACAATGGTTTCCAACAGGAAATAGCAAGAGTTGGCCAAGCAAGCAAGTAGGGCAAGCGTCTCTTATACGCTCAGCGGGATTCAAGTACGTTACTTATCAAAACCTTGGGGGTGACGTCATTGTAATTCAAGTACCCAAGTAACTGGTAATAAGTAACAAGAGTTTATTCTAGACATAACAAGCATGTCCTGCACTTCGGGTGTATGCCTCACCCTGTCATTAACATCCCATGGGCTCACTAACTTTCGGGCGCTCTCCCCAGGACCAGACCGGGCGCTTATGGTGCGTTGGCATAAAAATGGATCCAAGATCCAAACGTCTAGATAGTCAAGTAAATGGCCAAATAATCGGGAGAAATTACTGTCATAAGCTCAAGATTAAAGGACTAACTTGTCCTTGGATTCAAGAGTTCAAAACACGATAAAACTCACATACCGAGGGTTATACGGCCACACCGGCCGTACTCCCAAGAGTCACGAACCACGAGTCACGAGGCCAACAATAGCGACTGACAGTATGCCGCTAGCTCTAAGTACGAACTGATTGACAGAATTAAGAAAAACCAACAAAGCCTTTACACGCCTAATTTTACATGCTTAATTAGGTATAAGGTTTTTCATTCACAGGATGAAGATGGATCAAGATAGACAAGGAATCAAGCTCAAAGGATAGCATGCATTTAAAGAAATTTACTTGTATATTTACCACTTATCATGTGCGTTTCTTACCAATTAACAGTTTAAGATGCTTATTAACTCCATTTAACATGCTAACTAACCATTAAGATACCAATTAACAATCTAGAATTACATTAAATCATTTTCCATAAACACATATGTTGCTGATTTCAGAAATATAAAATCTACTTTCTAATAGCAAATTTTGATGCTAATCTAACCATCAAAAACACTAGTTATCAACTTAAGATACTAAATAGCAATTTAAATCACTAAGTAACATTAAAAACACGTAATTAACTACACATTAAATCACTTTCTATGAAAAGTATATTTCTGGAATAGAAATATAAATCTATTGTCTTAACAGCATCAAGATACTAATTTATCTATTAAACACACTAATTATCAAGTTAAGATACTAATTTACACTTAAAAACACTAATTATCTATACATGAAGTTATTTCCTGTGAAAAATATATTTCTGGAACATAAATATAAATCTATTGTTTTGACAGTAATTAAGATATTAATTTTAGCACTTGAAAATACTAATTTGTAATTTAAGTACCAATTAGCAATTAAAATGCGATTAAGATACTAATTAATAATCAAAAATACTAATTTGTAATTAATAAGATCATTTTCTGTGAAAACATGTTTCTGAGATAGAAAGATAAATTTACTGGCTAAGTATGAAATTAAGATACTAATTTAGCGCTTAAATATACTAATTATCACTTTAAGAACTAATTAACAAGTAAGATGCTAAATAATAATTAAAAATCACTTTTAAATCATTTTATATGATAAATAGATTTCTGAGACAGAAATATAGATATATTATCAAATCATGCATTTACTAAGTCGATTGGGGCGTCGAACGGTGAAACCGGGCGCGAAAACCGGCTCTGGAGGTTAAACGGTCGCACAAGGGCCGTTTTAGGGCTCCAGGGTGTTGGGCGGTTAGGTGTCAACCGTCCAAACCTAATGATATGAAAAAGGATGCATTAGAATAATTACTAAGTCATTTACTGGGTAGATAAATGGTTCTGGGTGGACCGTATAACTTCTGGACTTAACAGGGGCTGAACGGGGGCCATTGGGCATGCCAGGAGGTTGGGCGGCTCCCTGAGGGCCGCCCATGTACTTGGGCGGTTCCCTGAGGGCCGCCCATCTGCTTGGGCGGTCTGGGATGGGCCGCCCATCCCAGGGATGTGCGGCCAGGGGCAGGGCCGCCCATCCAGTTGTGCGGCCCAGTAAGTGGCCGCACAAGTTATGTGGTCCGTTTCAGACCGTTTATCCTGCTGGGATGGATATGTGGTCAGTTTCTGACTGTTTAACTAGGATAAGTGGTTGATTAGGAACCGTTTAACTCCTGTCTAAGCCAGGGCCGGGTGTGGGCTGGAGTTGGACGGTCTATCGTAAGACCGCCCATCCCTGGGTGTCTCCGGTCGTCCCTGCCGCGTCCGGTGAACACCGGGAAGTGAGGGTTTGCTAGGGTTACACTAAAACATTTATTCCGGGAGTTATACTCAATGAAATTTAGTGTTCTTACTGTCCATGGAAAGAGCACAGAGAGCTCTACAATCTACATGAATCACTTTCAGATTTACAGTCTTTAATTACTACTAAAACAGCGAATGAACAGTCTTCTGCCCTAATTGGATAAGTCAGAACTAAATGAATTAATTCTCATGATATACTTAATGAAACAAGGGGCTTTTGCTACCAAAATGACGAGCATGAAATTCTACATAAGATGCATAGCTTAAAAGTTGATTTACAACATGAATTGATCACGTAATTTAAGAAAGAACAACTAAAACCCTAGTTTAGCCTTAACTTAACATGTCTAACTTAAACAATTAAAATCTCATGAAATACTAAATGAATGATGGGGCTTTTGGTATCAAAAGAAAGAGGGATTCATGCTGAAGAGCTTGATATATTATTTAGGGTTTGAGCCCGAGAGAACCTACCTCACTTTGATGAAGAACAAAAGATAGATGAAGAACAAGGAACTTGGACACCCCTGCACTCCTCGCAGGATATCGCCCAGCTCCGAAAACTTCAGCACCAATGGTGGGTATCAAACGAAAATAGACCCAGAGAGCTTTCTTTTAATAGCTCATGGGCCTTTTGAGGTGGTCGAGAGAGGGAGATCTCGGCGCTTGAAGTGGCATCTTGGAAACGGCGCCGAAAAGAGAGACCAAGTCTAATTTGTCTAGCCGCCTCAATTAGGGTTAGGGTTTCGACCGATTATGAGAGGGCTTTTGAAGATTAAATCAAGACCTTTAATTTGACACCAATTTTAGATCAAATGGTTGAGAAATGAGCTCGAATTTTGAGTTTTAAAATGGGGTTAGGTAAAGGTTGAAAAGTTTGAATTTTCTACTTAAATATCTAAATAGATCTTACCACGGATTTTCACTGGGTTAATAATAGAAGACAAGTTTGTTACATACACTTCCAGAAATCAAATTACCATTTTTGTGAATTTTTATCAAGTAGAAATATTTTCGATGGTACTATTCACATGAATAAAATATTAATTAAGTATACTCAATTAAATGGTAAATAGATCTAAATACAGATTTTTACTAATAAAACTCAAGAAGATAAAGTTGTTCTATAAATCATGATCTACCAATTTTGTATTTTTCTAGATTTTTATGAAAATATCGAAATTACACTAATATTACTATTTACGGAAGGTACTATTCACGAAGGCACTATTCACTAACCACTATTCACTAAAGAATTAAATATTAATTTATGAATATTATTATCTAAACTAAAACTTCATTTATTACATATTTTAAAAACCGGGGTATTACACCTTTTCTAGGTATACTTGGGTTTATTTCTTATCTAATAAGAGTGATGCTTTCTCAGAATTTCAGGAGTTCTATGTTAAAACAAATCAGAAATCTGAAAACATTTTATCTGATCATGGAGGTGAGTTTGAAAACTCACAATTCGATGAATTCTGTAGGTCAAATGGAATTAACCACAGGTACTCCTCTCCAAGGACACCTGAGCAGAATGGAGTTGTGGAGAGAAGGAACAGAACCCTAGTGGAAATGGGTCGTACACTTCTTGTCGAAGGTGGTCTACCAAGGAAGTTTTGGGCTGAAGCAGTGAACACTGCCTGTTATGTAATTAACAGAGCCATGGTAAGACCTTCTACCCAACAAACACCATATGAGATATTAAAAGGTAAGAAACCTTCTATTGCTCACTTCAAGGTTTTTGGTTGTAAATGTTTCATTCACATAAATGATAAAAAGGACCTTGATAAATTTGAACCTAAAGGAGAACCAGGAATTTTTGTTGGTTATTCTGGAAACACCCGAGCATACAGAGTGTACAATCTGAACTCTAAAACTGTTGAAGAATCTCCACACATAATTTTTGATGAATCTTTGGCAAATTCTAATGCTGGTAAATGCAGGAATGAAACCAATGGTGAAATCCTGAAGGAAGGAGATCCTGCAGACAAATCCGAGGATGAAGAAGAACATAAAGAGCTTAATGAAGAGGAGCCTACAGTTCAGGGGGAGGTAAATCAAGTTCATGATACTCCAATTGTAAATATTAGATATCTCAAGGATCATCCTGTAGATAATGTTATTGGAAATCTGCATGACCCCCCTAGGACTAGAGGCCACTTAAGAATTCAACATGAACTGAATGCGTATGCTTTTGTATCAAACATAGAACCCAAGTCCATTGACTGTGCTCTCCAAGATATGCATTGGATTAATGCCATGCATGAGGAGCTCAATCAGTTTGACAGGAATAAGGTGTGACATTTGGTTCCACCTCCTGATCATGAAACAGTCATAGGGACTAAATGGGTATTTAGAAACAAAACTGATGAAGCGGGGAAAGTTATTAAAAATAAAGCCAGACTTGTAGCTCAGGGGTACAATCATGAATTTGGAATAGACTTTGAAGAGTCTTTCGCCCCTGTAGCTAGGTTAGAAGCAATAAGAATTTTATTGGCTTATGCATGTTCCCTAGGAATAAACCTTCAGCAGATGGATGTGAAATCTGCTTTTCTAAATGGGGAAATTAATGAGGATGTCTATGTGAGATAGCCTCCTGGGTTTGAATGTTTAGATTTCCCTAATCATGTTTACAAGCTCAATAAAGCTCTCTATGGGTTAAAGCAAGCTCCTAGAGCTTGGTATGACAGGTTGAGCAAATTTCTCACCGACAAGAACTTCACAAGAGGTATAGTGGATCAAACATTGTTTACCAAGGTAAGCCATTCAGATATTCTTATCATTCAGATTTATGTGGATGACATTGTGTTTGGATCAACTAACCCCAAATTGTGTGAGGAATTCTCTCAAATAATGACTGATGAATTTGAAATGAGCTCAATGGGTGAGCTCAAACTATTTCTTAGACTGCAGGTTACACAAACAGAAGATGGCATCTTCATCTCTCAGTCTAAGTATGTAAAGAACTTATTGAAGAAGTACAAAATGGACAACCTCAAGGAAATAGCTACTCCAATGGGTACATCAACCAGTTTGGATGAAGACTCTAAAGGTAAACCTGTGGACCAAAGGCTATACAGAGGTATGATCGGATCTCTTCTCTATCTTATAGCATCTAGGCATGATATACAATTTGATGTGTGTTTATGCTCTAGATTTCAGGCCAGTCCTAAAGAAAATCACTTTAAGGCTGTGAAAAGAATTTTTAGGTATTTACTAGACACCCAAGAACTAGGTCTCTGGTATCCGGCTAAGTGTGAGTTAGAGCTTCTAGCCTACACTGATGCAGACTATGCTAGGTGTCGAGTAGATAGAAAAAGCACTAGTGGCTACTGTCAATTCCTGGGTGGTTGTATAGTGTCTTGGGCATCTAAGAAGCAACACATTGTAGCATTATCCACAGCTGAAGCTGAGTATGTTGCAGCATGTAATTGTGTAGCCCAAGTACTTTGGATTAAGCACCAACTGGCTGATTATCAGATAAATCTGGGATGCATTCCACTTTTATGTGATAATACTAGTGCTATATGCCTTGCTAAAAATCTTGTTCACCATTCTAGGACTAAGCATATAGAGATAAAACATCATTTTCTTAGAGATGCTGTGAATAAAAAGGAGATTGAAATGAACTTCATAGAAACTGAAAAACAAATTGCTGATATTTTTACTAAGCCTCTTGGGAATGAAAATTTTAAGTTTCTTAGAAGAGAACTTGGCTTATGTAAATTTCAGCATGATGAATGATTGTTTAATTACTGTGAATAAAAACTCTGATGTGGACTTGTTTTTGATTGCTTGGATAAATCATGTGGATGTGAATGTGGATGTAGAACTGTCATGCATTGCATATATTCAGGGGGAGCTTGTTGTGTCTTTGCATGTCTTTGCATATCATTCATTCATGACCTATGCATAAGCTCTCTCTCAATTAATTCTTGCCATGCTGCATGCATATAGACAGGGGGAGTATTGCTAAGAAAATCAGAGTGATTTCAACTTTCTTGAAGTCATTCAACCTTTAACTCTGAATACTTGTCTCTGACATTATGGCAATCTGTTGGTCAGTTCTGATTTCTAAGCAGTAGAAAATGGACTTCTTCATTTATAAGAATTTGAATTATTCAAAGACTGATGTAATGGTTTAAATCTTATAATGGTTGGAGTTTAAAGATTGCAATCAGTATATAAGTAAGTTGAAAATTGATAAAACTCTCAACCTCTTTCTTATTTCATGTCAGACAAAGCTAATCATATCTGAAATCTGAAAACTCATCTGAAATCATGTCGGAGAGATTAAGTATGTGTATTGTTCTTAATCAAGTCATTCTGAAACATAAAAAGGACAGCTAAGAAAGATACTGAAAAATATTGAGAATCATTGAAAATATATATGTTGGCAGAGCAATGACTGGTAATCACTGAGAAACTGAGTGATCCATCAAAGAAGTGGACAACACTCATGTCATGAAGTGTATCAGCTATCTCTATTTAAAATGTTCAAAATAGCAGGCTGGTTTCACTGAGTACCTGGGGGTAACTGGCGTCTGATAAACGTGTACCCTCACACAAAAAGGTGTAATTCAGCTCTGTTGAATTTGATCATAGGCAGAATGGTCCATCTTCTTGAGTATCTAGGGGTATTGGCGTCTTATAAACGTATACCCTTAAGCAGAAAGACTTGTAGTACCTCAATGCTCAAAATGATCTAATATTGATAATGTTGCTCCCTCAAAAGAAAAGTTCATGAGTGTCAATTTGTTTAGTTTCAATACATGACTTGGGCTCTCTCAATTTTTTTTTGAGACTATGAAAGTAAGATATCATGAAACTGAATCTTTCATGTAAATGTGATTCTGGTTTATTGTCTTATCATGCACAGTGAACTTATCTATTGCTTGTAGTGCATGAACTCCAAATTTTATCATCTTTAAACCAGACCTCTTTCTGACAGCAGTTTCTAACTTCATATAACTGAAGACTCTATACTTTAGAATGTTTATTCATGAACTACCTGTTAAGAATCCCAGTCAGTTCTTCTCTTGATTCCTCCATTAGAATGCTTTTTTCCCTCCTCTTTGTTGATGGCAAAGGGGGAGAATATTGTCTAGGGGATGTCTAGTGGGAGAATACATATCTGTCTGAATTCTGAAGTCATTTCTGAATTAATTCCAAGGGAGAGTTTGAGGCAGTGAGTTGCATGCATTCATAGCATCTGCATGTCAATCTGAATAACACATCATGTCTTTCATCAAACATATATATCTATGACAGGTTGTTGCTACTCTACTTCATATGGGGTTTATGGGGTTGTCATCATCAAAAAGGGGGAGATTGTTGTGACCCCTCTATGTTGATGATGTTGACACTTGCTCTATTCTTTGGCAACACCATTGTTTTGATTGATTGGCAACTGAGTTTGATTTGATGAAATTGCTCCATCATATTGACTCTGTGTTCTTTGCTTTTAATACACTGCTGTCTGCAATTATTACTGTCATAAGTCCACACACTGCATCTCAATTAAATTGATTAAGTGTGCACAGCGTCAACGCATCATGTTACAGCGTCAACGCATAAGTCCACACACTGCATCTCAATTTAATTGATTATGTGTGCACAGCGTCAACGCATCATGTTACAATGTCAACGCACCGTTGGCTTTGAACTTCAGAGTCTGTACATTCGAATTGCCCGTGATCTGGTGAAATGTATACACTCATTCACTGTAGCCTTCACACATTGAAGTCCATACATTCTTCAATTACTTTTCACTCAAGGCAAAGTCTATACACTGGGGTCTTTTCCCTACGTGTCTTAGGCAAAGTCTGAACATTCGATTCTGAAGCCTGAAGTCTATACAGTCCAGCCTAGTCCTACGATCAAGGCTTTTGCTACACTCAACTCTGTACATTGGCTTCGCTTCATCAAGTCTGTACATTGACTTGCCATCTTCTTTGAAGTCTGTACACTGCTTCAGGAGCTTCAAGTCCACACATCGCTCAAAGTCTGTACAGAGTCCAGCGTCTCAGTTAGCGTCTCATGCACTTGAGCAAAGTCTGTACATCCACAGTGTTACTCAAAGTCTATACATTAATCTTCTAATCCAAAGTCTGCACATTGGTCTTCGAATCCAATGTCTATACAATGGTCTTCACACTTGAAGTCCATACATTCGATGTGCAGAGTTGGTGTCTATACTGTGTCCTTGCTGATCAAGTCTACACTATGGTCGGTGACAAGTCTGTACACTGACCTCAGCCTTTCAAGTCTACACACTGACGGCTGAACTAAGAACTCTATACATCGTCTGTCTGCACTAGAGTCTCATGGAGTCTATACATTGCACTCGTCTTCCAAAGTCTGTACACTGTCCATGCTTCATGCAGCGTCAACTCATCCTTCATGCAGCGTCAACTCCTCAAGTATATACAGTGCTTTCCTTCGCATGAAGCCTTTAAGTGCATTATGTCTATACAATGCCACTAGAATTTAAAGTCTATACAGCCGTTGCCTCCCTTGTTGAAGTCAACACTTTGGGCAAGTCTATACGTTGCATTCTGCCTTTATAAGTCTATACAATGATGTATATACAATGCAATGTACATACTTAAATCTTATGTCTTTATTCTTATTACTGAAGGGACAGGGTCGACGCCTGGAGCTTAAAGCGTCCACGCATCAGTAGATGAAGCTTTCACGATGTCTTCTATTGCGTCAACGCCACATGAAAGCAGCGTCGACGCAGCAGTTGAAGAAGCATTCATCTTCACAGGCCATTCCACTGCGTCAACGCCACAAGCAAGCAGCGTCGACGCAGCAGCTAAAGAAACGAGGCTAATGGCTACTGGAATGCCTCACTGCGTTAACGCTATTGAGTGAAAGCGTCGACACAGCAAGTCAGATTGATGACTTTGAGCACGTGAACGGAGAACTCTATACATCGGACTGAAGAAGCTAATGAGGGGCACGTGATCCCAGGTACCTGGCTCGTGATCCGAAAAGGACAAGGTATCCAGATGAGGACACGTGTACTGACACTCCATTGCATGCTGCCACGTGGTCCAAATTGCTGGGCGGGAAACGTGGAGAGCACACGCCTGCTGCTGTTGCTGCTATATATACAAGCCTTCTTCCACAGAAGAAAGTTGATCGAAGGAGAAGAAGAAAAAGTCTATACACTCAGCAGCAGTGAGCCTTCGATCCACAGAGAGAAAAGAGAGAAGAAGAAGATACAGAGAAGAAGAAGAAGAAATAGAGAAGAAGGAGAAAAGAGAGAGAGTGAGGTGAGAGAGAGCTGATCGAGATTAAGAGTGAGAGTGTTTGTATCTCAGTCTCGTGGTTCAAAACTAGAGATGAGCTTTGCTCTTTAAGAGCTACATTGCTTTTGGGTTTTTATTTTTCGTTTTGATTCTGTCTTTCATTTCCGAATGCTGTTTCTCCAAGCTGTGTGTCCGCAGTTTTGCAGTGGTGGTCTCCACTGGACGGGTTAAGCTGTATTTCCCCAGCGGTTGCAGAGGATCAGATCCTCTGGTCGGCAAGCTGTAGTGCCCAGCAAATCTGTGTATCAGCGGGTTGTTTGGCCAAGTTGTAAAGCCCAGCGGACGCAAGCTATGCTGCGCAGCAGGAAGCCATACTCAATTGAGTGTGGGGTGGACGTAGGTCGCGGACCGAACCACCTAAAAATTGTGTGTGCAGTGTGTTTGTGTTTTTTTGTGATCTGTGTGCGATGGGAATTTCTTGCTTAGCTTGTTTGATTGCATCGCTTATGCTCATGTCTAGCTTTCTACCTTTTGCTTAGCACTTTTCATTTAGCTTTATTGATGCTTGCCTAAATTCCGCTCTAGAACTTACAATAGTTTTAAATTAGGCAAGTTTATCTATTCACCCCCTCTAGATCCACACTTAGTGGAGATAGACTGCGTCCATCTAACCCAACATACGATGCCATAGCCAAGCCAGCTCACTTTTTTTGACAGCAAGACAGAGATTATTATGAGCAGGATCATCTAGGTCTACCATATACATGTTGTTTATTCTTTTTCCAATGAACTTAACATTTTCAGAATGCATTTCAAGAATGGTGAATATAAGAGAATCAAACACAACCTTGTGTCCTCTATCACACAGTTGGCTTATACTAAGAAGATTATATTATAGTCCTTCAACAAGTAGCACATCATCAATGGAGTTCAAGGGAGTTTTGCCAACTTTACCTTTACCAATAATTTTACCTTTATTGTTGCCCCCAAACGTGACATGCCCTCCTTCTTTCTCAACCAAGAAATAGAATTTTACCTTATCTCCCGTCATATGCCTTGAGCAACCGCTGTCAAGATACCATCTGTTGTGTACAGCTGCAAGGCACTCCTGCAATTCACATCAAACGAGGGATTTTGGAACCCAAATACACTTGGGTCCCATCAGACCATATGATCCTGTTAAGTAAGACAACATACTTTTGGGAATCCATATCTGTTGTTTTGGAGGTTTTTGAGATTTTTGAGATGTGGAGTTCATAGGTTTGAGGATTTTCTGATTAGGTTGAGGTACCCTTCGGAATGAACTCTTTGAACCAGTTCTGTTGTTAAAAAGGTGTGAATTTTTATTCTTGTTTCCACTCCAATGACTATTATGAATCCAAGAAGCACTGGGGAACCTAGGACGATAAGCTCTAGTTGAATATTGAATTCCGGATGGAATGAAGCTTTGCTGCGTAGACCCTCTTGCACGGCTGCGTTGGCCCATCAATCCAAACCCCATATCATATGGGTTCTGGTACGCAGGGTGCGTTGACTCATTGAAGTGACTGCGTCGACTCATTCTCTTGTTTCTGAAGGGATACCCATTCTGGGGGGGTGTGTGCATTGACACAGTATAGACATTGTGTTGACGTGGCCTGTGGTTTGTTTTAGACATATTTCTGTAGAAGCCCTTAGACATAGGTTGAGTAGACGCTGGATGGCCAGTGCGTTGACGCGGCTGTCTTGTGCCAATCCAATGACTCCTTGAATTTCCATAAGCTTGATGCTGGGTTGATGTACCAGGGTCCATAGGTTGATTTGAGGTTTTACTTCCAGACTTAGGCATATTTGTATGGTGATTGGTATTCAAGGTAGCATTCATTTTCTCTTTGCCCTTTTCTTTTCTGATTTCATCTGTCTGTTTTACTTCTTCTTGATTGTTCTCACAAGACTTCTTTTCAACCGTTTGGCTCTTCTAAGATGTACCTTGTTCAAAAACAAATGTTATAAATCTAGCTCCTAGATCCTTCTTCTTAGTTGGATTATAAGCAAGTCCTTCTTTTCTAAAATTGCTTCTTATTCCAATGACAGCTTCAAGATTGTTTTTACCTTGTGTTAATTTCTCAAGAGAGGCTTGTTTACTTGAATTCTCACCTTCCAGTTTCTTCAAATTTTCTTGGAGTTCCTGATTTACTCCTTGAATGGCTTCATATTTTTCTTCAGCAATTTTTACATCACTCTCCAATTTTTGCATTCTGAGTTTCAGGTCATTATGAACTTTCAGTAAAAATTCATTTTCTATTTTCATCTCTATTAATTGATCTCTACATTGGTCACTTGCATCAAGAGATTTTCTTAAACTGGTAATTTCAGCTTCTAGGCACCTGATTTTATCATTCAATGAATTTTCTTGACTAGTCAGATTTTTCTTTTGCTTGAGTGATTTATTTTCTTTCTTTACATAATCATACTTATCTAACAATTCATTAAATGCTTCTTCCCAATCACTGCAAGAAAAGTTTTCTAAAGAGGAAGTTACCTCATCCTGATCATCTCCCTTAGCCATGAAGCACAGCTTAACATCACTTTCTTCTTCAGAGGTACTCTCTTCTTCATCTTCATCTTTCTCCTCATCACTCCAAGTACTCATCATAGCATTTGGCTTCTTGTTCTTTATAAATTGACCTTCCTTGCTTAGAAACTTCCTGAATTTCTGGTGAGCATTACTATCTCACCTGAGTCATCATCTGAGGTAGATGACTGACTGTCATCTGAACTCTCCTTGCTGCTAGGACCAGCCTTCAATGCAAGTGGCTTCTTCTTTTTCACATCCTCATCAATTCTTTTGAAATTCAGCTCGTAAGCCATCAGTGATCCAATAAGCTCATCAGGGGTAGTGGTAGGAAGGTTCCTAGATTCCTTAACAACCGTGGCCTTGGTGTGCCAGATTGGAGTTAGGGATCGAAGAATCTTCTTGACCAGTTCCTAATCATTGTAAGCCTTTCCCAGACCTTTCAGACCATTCACTAATAGAGTTAGCCTAGCATACATTTCAGATATATTTTCCTCTGGCTTCATTCTAAAAGCTTCATACTAAGAAATTAACATATTAGCTTTTGTCTCTCTTACCTCTAACGTACCTTCATAGATGACTTCAAGTCTGTCCCACATTTCCTTGGCACTGGCACATGAGGACACTCTTGAAAACTCCTTAGGATGCAATGAGCACCGCATGATATTCACAGCTTGCCAGTTGATGTTGGACTTTCGTATTTGCTCTTTTACCCATAGTTCTTCATCTCCTTCTAACTGATAGGGTCCTTTGCTCATGACTCTCCAAATCTCATGGTCCTGAGCTCTCAGAAATACCTGCATCCGATTTTTCCAATAAGCATAGTTAGAGCCATCAAAGAAGGGTGGCCTATTCACTGCATACCCTTCAGGCATGAGCCCCTTATTTTCCATTCCACAAAATCTCTCTGGGCTGTGAGACCCTTGACAAGAGAGCCAGGCTCTGATACCACGTGTTGGATTAGGTGGAAGGTCAAACTAGAGGGGGGGGGGTGAATAGGTTGACCCTTTGAAAAATTAATGCAAGATCACACTCGCTTTAGAAAGCAGAATGCTAATTTGAAATTCAGTAAACAGACTATATGCAGATCGTGCCTAATCAAACATCTAACGATAGGTGGATTATGCGAGAATAGCAAACCACAAGAGGAACACAAATTTTTATGGTGGTTCGGTCTCCCTGTGGAGACCTACGTCCACCCCTCACTAAACCAGTGAGGATCCCTGCTGAGCTTTACAGCTTAGCTTCAACGAGGAACAACCTCCTCAAACAATGCTGAGCAGTACAGCTTGGCTTAACTAGAGGAACATATCCTCTAAACCGCTGACGAACAGCTTGCAGGCAAACATGCCCAAATGCCCTTGATCCAAGCACAATCTGCTGGATCAAACCCCTCCCTCTACTCAAACCAATACGAGGGAGAAACAATGTAACAGGGTTCAAACTAAAATGAAAAATAATAAACAAAATCACTCAGTGATGGAGGAACAGCTCCAGATCTGTGATGCTACTAGATCTCAAGCTCGAACTCAGAAGTCTGGAGGAAGATGTTTCAACAATCAGCTGGCCTTCTCCTTCTTAAGGGTAGATGAATTCGCGCTGATCCACTGCCCCTGGATCTCCTCTGATCGTCAGTGGATGTAGCAAGGTACCAACAAAAAGATGATGGACTCCACGATCCTTCTCAAGAGCTTCACTCGCTCAGGTTCGACTATCGGTTCTCCAACTCTCCTTCTCTGTTATTCTGCTCTTTCAAAGTATGTTCCCTCTCTGCACTTCTGCTCCTTCGACGTATGATCACTCTCTCCACACCTTCTTTCTAAGGAAGAAGCTTCCTGATTATTGAACGGAGGACAACTAGGGCGTGTGGTTTCCATGATTCTCGCTCAAAATGCCTTAGCCCACGTGGCAGTATCCCAGCACAATAGTTCCACGTGTCATATTCATCCAGTGGGCCCCAACCAGATTTTCTTGTTAGCTCAATGATTGCTCTCATCAGAGCCTTCTGGAATCGCGAGGGAAAACGAGATCGCAAGCACTTTTGGCTGATGTGGCCTTTGACGTCACGTACGACTGGGGTCCACCCAACTAATCTTATGAAAGGATTCAGATGGCGTCAACCCATGGTGACCAAGGGGTTGACGCTGCCTTAAACTACCCACAAGGCTTCAAGTTCGCAGGTGGATGAGTTGACGCATTGGGTTACTGCGTCAACCCACTAAGCTTATCTAGAGCCAATATCATCTCAGAGTGAACTGCTGCGTCGACGCTATCATGTTGTAGCGTTGACGCACTAGGGTATTCCAGTGAACCATAATTCTACCTTTTGAACTACTGTGTCGACGCTGCTCTACTGTGGCGTTGACACAGTGAAGTAGATCTGTGAGTGCCTCAGCTTCTTAAGCTGATGTGTCTACGCTGCAATAGTGTGGCGTTGGCGCAGTAAAGTAGGCTAGTTAGATCTTGGGCCTCAATAACAGATGCGTGGATGCCTTGAACTCCCCGCGTCGACCCTGTTCCTTTCTTGCATCAAAAATGAACCAAATGCATGCATTACTGAATCAAGATTTAATTCAACATTTTAAATTTAATTAAACATACACATGTCATGGTTGTCATCATCAAAACCAGGGGCACAACACCCTTGTATGGCGGTCTATATTTAGACCGTTAGTTCATTCTGGCGATCCATTGTTAGACTATTTTGTTGCTGGATATCTTGATGATTTGAAGTAATATGCTTGCTCTATTCTTACTCCATATGTGCTTCATGTCTATCTCTTATAATTGTTGATGGCTAACCTTATTGTCATGATCATGAACGTCATCGTATCACGTCATTTTCTCGCCAGACAGGTAAGTCGGGTAAGTATCTCGATCCCTAGTCCCTTAATGCATTACTATATGGTATCTATGATATATTACCTCGAGAACCGGCTGGTCATTCATGTGTTCCAGGATCTGATGTTCCCCTCTAACAAAAATGATGATGATCTAGGTGCACATGTTTAATCATTTGATAGGCCGTTAGGTTGGAAGAATTGGGGGATGATGGTTCTATCTTGCATGTCGTGGTTGTAGATAGTATCCTGACCCTGATTTCTCCGGTCTAGTAATACTATTCTCGAGTATCTTTCTATTTTATGCTTTCCTTGCATTCGTTTTGATGATTTCATTTATTTTAGCACATCATGCATCATGCGCATTTTTGAGCATTCATGTGCCCTCATCTTTCTAAAGTGTCTCAGTAATGGTGGATAATTATGTGTCCATGGTCTTGAGTAAGGATAATCATTCCACTATGAGTTGGAAGGTTTCCTTCAGTCTTTTTGCTCGGTTTGGTTAGCTGAGGATTCCTGTCTGTAGTTTCGTTACTCATCTCTTTACTTTTTCGTTTGCTCCGACCGCCTATCAACTGTGCATTCCAGTGAGGAGGTTGGTCGTGTTTTCCTTTCCTTTTGTTGTTGGTTCCTCCAGACATGCGTCGTTCGGTTTTTCCATTCCTTGTGATTGGTCCGAAGTTTTATGGAAGATTCCTATTCCTCGTTGGTTGAGGGCGGGTGTCAGTTTACCTTAACGCCCACTTTTCAGTCCACTCCGCTTCATTTCCGCTTCACCTCCATATTCCATGTCACTTTCGCTTCACCTGTGCTCGCTCCCCTACAAAGAGGACGTTAAGGAGGGGCATCTATTGACACCCGTTTTATGACCAATGAGTTGGGTCATCTCCTTATCTATTTTTTTGATGTCCTGAGTTATTCACTGTCTATTGGGTCTTTTTTGGGCAGTTTTTGGCTTAATTTTTGGGTCATTCTCTTTGATTGGACCTAGCTCTATTGATTTCTTGTCACTTCACCTTATTGGGCCTAGATAAGGGCTCATGAGGATTATTTTGTGGATTAAGTTGTGAATTTATTAGCCTTTATCTCTTTTGCCACGTCCTCTCCCCTCGCGGTCTATCGTATGACCGCAAGGTGGGCGTTGGCAGTCCATTGCTTGACCGTTAATGAGCAGAGAGTCCTTCTAGGTCTCTTTGATCTTATCTTCTTCTGGATGCATATGCTTAGCTGTCTATCGCACGACCATTTCTTGGGGTTAGCGGTCTATCGCAAGACCGCTGGTGGAATAGAGAGTCGTGCTCTGCTGTTCTTCCTCTCCTCGGCCATGGACTAACTAGAGTCATTCATCCTTTGATTTGTCTCTCACTAGAGTCTCCCAGAACCTTCCGTTTGTTTCCATGGACTCTTGGGAGTATTATCTTCAGGGATTATCTAGTTTTAGGCCTATTTTTGAGTCATTATCCCTCTAACTCAAACCTAGGGTTTGAGGGCCTATAAATAGGACCCTTGAGTTCATGGCTTGGAGAGGAGATTTTCTAGAGTTTGCCACGAAGTGCTACTACGTTCTGGAGTAAGTATCAACTAGCGAGAAGCTGCTTCCATGTCCATAAGACTTCTGGTCCAGGGAGTATCAAGTTCCTTTGGTCTAGTTTGAGTCCTTTTCTTAAGTTTGGTCTATTGTCCCTTTACATGATCATAGCATCTTCCCTCTTCTTCTTCCACATTCTTTGCATCTCAATCACATTTTAAAACATCCCCCTATTCTTTTCCACACCCTATAGGGGTTAAAAAAAACACCAAACCCCCCAGGTATTCGCCCTTCCTTCATGCGCTTTAGCTTAATTGCATTATAGATACTACACTTGTCCAAGGGCTAATTGGGTTATCTTTCTTTGTTCTTACATTGTTTTGTAGGTTTACAGGGTTCATAGCACGAGGCCCAACTCTTCTGGCCGGCCGGGAGAGATGGAGATCAAAGTCCCAAGTTACTGCTCCGTGCGCATTAGCGGCCCTATAGAAGACCGTTTTCAGGCTTCAGGTGGTCTATCGTAAGACCGTTCGTCATTGGTTCGTGGTTCAATATTAGACCATTTTTCTGTTCGTAGTTTCCAGGTTTCATCTCCCGTGGGCGGGTGTTTCATCTAGCTCTTTCTAAGGTACTTATCTTAGCTTTGCTATTTTAGTTACCTTGGTGGCGATCACAGTTCCTTAGTTCGGCATTTATCTTCTTTTCCATTATCTTTCTCTCTATTTGTTTTCCCTTAGTTTCTCCACACCTACGGTGTGTTTTTAGTTTATTTCTTTGCTCCACGTCCCGGCGTGTGTTTTCTTTTTCATCTGCTTATTTTTGTTAAGATGGCATGCCCATGTGCTTTACACTTCATGTTGGTTGCTTGAGTTGATGTTGCACTTGTTCATAGTTCCACTTCCATCATCCATATTATCTTTTTTATCATCATACCCACACACGTGAAGGAATAATTTAAAACCAACAGCACCGAGTCGTTACCCTAAAAACATTCAAACCCTTTTATGCCTTTCATTGATTGGTCCAAGCATGAATATTCTCTCCACGTGTCCCCCCTTTACTTGGGTATAAATGGTTTGAGATTAGGGCAACTTCACACAAGGGATAGAAAGGGTTTTCACGTTTTCATCTGTTTTTGGTGTGCAGGGAGCGTGTGGCTGTGAACCTGCTATCCCCCTTCGATTTGGGCGCTGAAGATCGATGATATGGAGTGGAAATTGTCATCCACTACTTGTTCATGCTGAGTGCTGCATGATTTGAGCAAGGGGATTCATGAATAGCCCTTCATCTTGTTGGAACTTCAAGCTATCATCTCCGACCTTGATAAGAGGAGCTGGAACTCCTTCAGAGGAGTTAAAAGGGGGAGCTAAACACACTTAAAATCCTTTATATTTTGATTTCTGCACAAATGCTCGTTCATTCTTGAATAGTTGTCTTGTACTTCCAACATTTGAGAATACTCTGTATGTGTGCCACAACTTGAGCGGCGTGTGTGTGCAGTTGTGCTTCCAAGCTCGGCTGCGTGTGTGTGTGATGTGTTTACAGCACGTGTGTGTGTGCCTCACATCTAGTGGAGCCTAATCCTTACGCTGTGAGGGGTGGACGTAGGGGACACAGTTGTGGACCCGAACCACCTAAAAAATTACATGTTCATATTTATGGTTTGTCTTGCATTATCGATCTCGTGTGGGCTCTGCTGATATACGAGTGGATCCTTTTTATGTTCAGAAATTGGCTGTTATCGCTTTTGTAGCTTTCATGAGTGTGATTTGTATCTGTAGATATAAATGTTTCAATCTATCCCGCCCCCAAGCTAAACAATATATAACCATGCATATAAGCATGAAAGTGCATGAAATGGAAAGGGGCGACGAAGAAGAGGAACCTGACCGTGATCGCCACCAAGGTTCTACGGCACCAAAAGGATGAAGAAAGGATGAAGACGGTGCCGTGTACCTTGGAAAATGAAGAATAAGATGCGATCTAACAGGAAGCCGCTACAACATGTGATCGCACCTCAAAGGGAATGCGGGGAACCGATGTGGGTGCACCTCCTTTATTGATGGTCTCCTACAAAACAAAGCCACAAAAATAAGAGAAAACACATTAGATCATGAAGTGTAGCACATGCCCGAAGTGATGAAATAGCATGGAAGAATGGGGGAGAACGCACCGGGGGAGGATTTTTAACCCCTATAAATGGGTGCAAATGAAAGGTGGGAGTGTTGTGCATGCATGGGATTTAAAATCACAGAATTTGATAGGGAGAACAGAGAGAAAACCGTTGTGCAAAATGGAGAAAAATGCATAAACGTGAAGGAAACTGTGTAGAAACTAAGTGTAAATTTGTGATTATTTGTGAAAAGTAAGGGAGAGGAATAAGAAATTGGAGCAAGTATAGAGAGCCCAGAGTGATGGAAAATGAAGAAGATACTCCCCTCTTCAGGATGGGACTAATGGAGGATGAAGAGGACACCGGATGACTCCGCCCCAAGCCGACGAAGGGCGCCCCACCACACAGGTCCACGAACTTGTGATGATTTTGCTAAAAGTAGAGGCAAGGTTAAGAGGGCAAACAATGATGAAATGAAGCAAATGAGGAACCAAAACGAAGCCTATAATTCCCTCAATAGCCTGGGGTCAAAGGTTTGAGTGGACGATACGGCATGGCTTCGCCCCAGGTCGAAGAAGAGCCCCCCGTCGCGCAGGCGAACTGGGCAGGTTTATATAGAAAAAAGGTGAAAATCTTAACTTTCTGTTGCAATTTCAGAGGATAGAGTCCACCAAATCTCGAGATCTATGGATCAATCTCGAGATAATAGATAGGATAAGAGGTAGGAACAAACGGGACTCTTTTTGGTTGAAGATTGTGGAGGTTATGGCTCTTGGAAGAAGGCTCTGGAACCTAATCTGTATGGATTTTTGGTTGCACGAAATGAGTAAGTCCTTAACTTGCGGCCAAGATTCCAGGAGATCCGGTGCATGAAAAGTCGTGCCCTATGGATCAAATTGAAGATAATACAAAGGGCAAGAGATAGAAATAAATGGGGGTCAATTTGGTAGAGGATTCTAGAAGATAGAGCCCTAACAAAGAGGCCTCATTGCACAGGTTCAACCTTAGAATCCGGCGGCAGAGAAGACGGAGTTCAGGAACTTGTGGACTCTCTGTTAGTTGGACGGTCGCACGATAGACCGTTTATTGACTTGGGCGGTCTAGGGGTAGACCGCCCATACCTAGGGGCGATTGGGTGACTTTTGGCCAAAAAAGGAATAAACGGTCATCCACAGACCATTTTTTGACATAAACGGTCTCAAGAAAACCATTCCTTGACATTTCAAAAATAATAAAAATAAAAGAAAAAATTGAAAAAATTACTGTTCATAGACGGTCAACTGTTGACCGTTCCGCTGCCAGGCTCGCGCAACTTTCGAAATTGAAGTATATCTTGAAAATGGTGTAGAATTAGCGAAAGTGGTAGACAAATAAATTGTAGATAACTAAAATATGAACAACTTTCATGAAGAAAGTAAGATGAGAAAATGATTAGAAGAGAGAGAAAAAGGGGCTAGAACAGAGAGAGAAAATATCGAGACATAGGTGA
Source organism: Amorphophallus konjac (assembly GCA_022559845.1). Lineage (NCBI taxonomy): Eukaryota > Viridiplantae > Streptophyta > Magnoliopsida > Alismatales > Araceae > Amorphophallus > Amorphophallus konjac. The sequence continues at coordinate 130,102,112 of CM040126.1, read as the reverse complement.
ACAGTGCAGTCTGCCGGAAAAATGTAAATAACTTGAAATCGGTACAGAACTGGCCAATGACGTAGAAGAAGGAATTGTAGGGATTTAAAAGATGAACAACGTTTGTGAAGGACACATTTTGAAAAGAGGAAAGGAAGGGGGTTAAAAAGGACCGTTTTCAAGACTGCGTAGCTAAAGGGGGCTGAATGCTTGAGGGAAGCCGGCCTAAATGGGCCGTAAGTTGACTTGGAAGGCTGACAGGTGATAAGATAAGCTCCAGGGCTCCATGAAATAATGATCTCCAAGGCTCAAATAGAATGGAATAATGAAATGGGCTCGAAATCCATCTAAGGAAGGCTCCACAACAATGGGTAATTCGGGACATCAAAAATGATGAACAAGAGAAACGACGTAACTTACGGGCTAAAAATGGGTGTCAACAGTATCGAGGCGAGAGAGAGGTTGGTTGTTCATCTCCATTGCTTTTAAATTCTGTGCTTAGCTTTTGAGGGGTGCTAGACGGTTTTTTTTTATTGTCAAAATTTTTATTGGTAATCAATTCACCCCTCCCCACTTGATTACCATTCGCTTGGGTGCAACACCATGGATTCCCACACAGACGTCGAGCAGGTTGTACCTTGTCCACCCCCGTGTCTAGGTTGCATTCGTGCGAAGGTCCAAACATAGTGTCAACCGAGTTACCACGATCCACTAGGAACCCCATTTTGCTGGAGAGGATATTGGCTTAATAAAGATAATTAAGATTCTTGAAAGGGGAAACCAAATAAAAAAAATCGTGCATCATCTTAGCCTAGTTGTGTTTGTTTGTGTCCTTTGGTTTGTTGGTCCAATTCCTTTTAGTCATTACATTTTGTTTGATTGTTGTTGTGCTCTATCTAGGTGCATCATTGCATGTGGAGTTGCTTTAAGTCCATAGGGTCTTCTCCTAGGGGTTCGTCTTTCCTGACTGTGGACGTCAAAAAAAAAGAAGAGAAGAAAAGGAACGTTCCTGCGGCACAGATGTCTCGACACCCCGAGAGCAAGTCGAAGATGAAAAGGCCAAACAGAACCCTACCTCCTCCAAACAGGACGAATATATGTACTCGGTGCTCCGCCACCCAATGAGAAGCCCTTCGGGCAGAAGAGATGGCCCCGGCTCTCTAGTCGGCATTGCCGAAGGCCGAATCAGAAGAAACGTGGGAATGCGAACACATGTGCGGCATGCGTCGGAAATCAATCAAAATCTTGAATCGGGATTCGAAGGCTCTAAACTAAAACACCCCGGAGGCGGTGCATTACAACTAAAGCAACGCAAGAGGGCAGGCGCCCGTCTGAATCACCACTAAGCTAGGAAGAGACCCTATGATGCTTAAACGTGCGTGGTTGTGCCTATATGGCCTTAAACCGGCACGCCCCCCCTCCAATGGATCTTAAACCGGCGCGCCCCCATATACCACCAAAACCGGCGTGCACTTCTTATGGGTTTAAACCCATTTGTGCTATTCCGGCGCGCACAACCCCGCGATGTTTTACCTCCGAGGCATCCCATCCTACATCTGATCCCCTATTTTTGGGTGCAAACAGAAGAAACTTACCTGAAGTGGGTGAGTAGCCTACTCCTGACCAACGTGCAACTACCCGAGCTCTTCCTGGTCCCAGGAATGGAAGGCTTCGAGCTCCGCACCAGCCATCGCATCTCCACCGGTCGCCGTTGGCCAATCCTGGGACTGCACCATCCCTACTCTATCAGCGGCTCTCCCGGTAGGCCACTCAACGACTTCGGACACGAAGAAAGAGGCAACAGAGGTGAGCTGGAGGGAATGGAGCTTGTGCTCTCTTCCTCCCCCACCTCCCACTGATATATATAATGAGACGAAGAGCTGAAGAGAGAGGAGTTCGGTGAGAGGAGGGGCTATCTCCGGCATCCGAAGAGAAGAAGAAGCTCGATCCCTCTGCACCTGCAAGGTGAAGAAAAAGAGAGAGTGGGTGAGAGAGGAAAGGTGAGTTCGGAGGGGGAGGAGCTTGTGCTCCATTCCCTCTCCCCCACCGGTGTATCTCCTTCTTCCCCTTTCAATGTATCTCCTTCTTCCCCCCTTCAATGTATTTCCCTTCCCTTTGGGGATGAACTATCTTGTATTTAAGCCTCCCCCCTTTCTGGTGGGTGAATAAATAGAGGATCTTTTGTCAAGCTCGGTGTTCTTCATTTAGCCTCCTTTTTTCTCGTCTTCTACTCATCCAGGGCCTTTAAAAGCCTGCCTCTCCGTGGCATGACCTTCTAGGGAGCCTGCATGAAGGATGAATATTCATGGCCTTCCACGACGAACATTTGTCCCGCTGGAGCTATCACGAAGTCACTACCCATGAACTACTAGAACCCCTTGAAGGCTGGTCCTCGGGGCTTCTGCGTTCAACTATGGGACACCGGACTGCCGTTAGGCCACTCCGAGTTTTTGGGATTGTTCCGGAGTACTCCATTTGACAATCCCTTATGTCGCCCCCACAAACCTCAGTCCGGGGAAGGTGCTGCCCAATTTTTTCCAAGAATTTGAACAATGAGAATGAACTAAGCTCCCTAAGAACATGAGCTGAACTTTAGAGTTCCTGAACCCCTTTGAACGAACCACCCAAACTTTGATCTTAACAGACAAACAAAACACTTTGAAACCTTCAAATCCACCTATTTTTGCTAAGTGAACAAACAGCCTAACCATCTGCTAGCCTGCAAGCCTTTGAAAAGAACAAAACGGCCTAATCTGGCGCGCTCCTAATCCGGCGCGCACTTATCTGGCGCGCTACCCCCCCCCCCCCCCGCGTCGCTTTAGCCCCACACTCATAAACCGTTTTACCCCTCTTGGCTCTCAACCGACGCGCCGGATTAAACCCTCTCACCAAAACACCTCTCCACCCCTTTGCTCACATCCTAAATCGGCGCGCCCCTCTCTCCTGGCTTGCCCACCTAAACCGGCGCGCCCCCTCTCTCCTGGGTTGCCACCTAAACCGGCGTCCCCCCTAATCTCCTATAAACCGGCGTGTCCCCCAGCTTATCCCGAAACCGGCGCGCCCTATTACACCCTCTAAACCGGTGCGCCCTCTCCTCTCTTGGTATCTCCCTAAATCGGCGTGCCTTCCATAAAAAAATATAATTAACCAAATAATGAAATATAATATAATTTTCTTCCAGGGGCTCCGTGCCCGGAAACCCCCGCAAGGGGCGCTACCCCCTTGACCCCCTGCGACCTGACCGCGTAGGTCGATCCGCGTGCGAGGGCGCATATTGGCGAGTTCGGGCTTCACACTTAACAATTCGCTTCCCCGGACAGTGCGTGAAGAGAAAAGCTACGATGCCCCATGGTATCATATGTGGACCTCAGAATCCCCAACATGGCCATAGTCTAAAACCGTCTCGGGCCAATAGTCCATCAACTTGATGACTTCTATCGAGTTCCGATCCCGCAATCCCGATATTGCATTAAACTTGCCGTACTCACGGTAGACATTTATACGGTTTGTCACCGTCTCTTACGCTACAAACGCGGACTTCCGTCTGAACGATGAATGGTCCGTTAGTGATCGACATATATATCGGGATCTAATCCCGCACATGCATTAAACTTGCCGTACTCACGGAAGACATTTGTACAGGTTTATTTTCGTTTACGTCGTGCCTTCAATACGGATCTTTGTCCGAACATAAAGTGGTCCATGAATGACCAACAAAATCTGAATGGAACGAGACGGCTCTCGTCTTCCCTGAACCCTACGTGTGGGAATATCAATAAGACCTTTGTGAGTCACGTTTGGACCTTGGGTTCGCCCCAACCATGGTCATTGCCCGACCCACTTCCTAGGCCTATAGCTAGCTATGTCTATACACGTCTTTGTTTTGGAATGTAGTCCCGGGACACTTTCCCGCTGCACCTCGGCACCGGAAATATTAACGATGCCCACGCAAGCCTCCTTTGGACCGCGGGAGGCACCTCCGGAATGGGCCTGACCCGATCTCGCACCGGGCCAATAAACTTGCTGATTTCCGACCACTCTAACCGGGATTCAACAGAATGTCTCCTATCCCTTTAAAAAGTAAATTTGACATACCCTGGCATACATATGCTCCGGTTTTCCCCATGACGATCATAATTTTCTGAAGCCGGATGCTCATCCGAATATCGAAATGGTCCCTTAAGTGACCGACATATTCCAAATGCTTGCTTCCCTAGACATCGGGCTTTCCGACTGATTCGAGACCGTTATCGGCTTGTTTCTCTCGATATAGTTTCCTGGCCATCAGGCCCTCTCTCCCGGCGATTAATCAAGGGTGTTCCCCTCTCTGAGGGGATGTAAATGACGCCGTGACCTTTACGGCATGGCAGATTTTGGTCCCGACATGAACAACACAATCGTCTGATTAATCAGATCGAGCGCACAATAAATCGTCACCTTGGTGACTGGCACGCCCACGCACTTAATAAACCCAATTAACAAATAAACAACAATCTTTAATAAAAAGGTGCGTCCACAAGTCTGGCATGCTCGGTGGGACAGAAACCACCCTTCATCTCTTCACCGGGATTCGGGGTCTCATGGCCTCCTAATAAACGATGTTTGTCTGCTTTGATGAATTGCAGGTGCTGTTTTTGTCAGCCCTATGGGGAGAAAAGCCGGACTAGGCACAATCATCTTTGTGGCCTCGAGGACGCTACTCCAAGGCATATGCAGCTTCCAGGAATCATGAAGGCCACTAAAAGAAAAGAGAGAAGAGAAAGAGAGAAGAAGGGAGGAGAAATCAAACCCCTCTTTCCCTGAGAAGAAATGAAGAAAAGAAAGAAACAAAAAGGAAGAGAAAGAAGTGGCGAGAGAGGGTTGTACGGCAATATCCGTCGGGACCCGTGTTGAACAAAGATTACCACTGTGGGAGTGATGCGGTGGAGCGAACCACTCATCCCATCCCTGAGGGGGTGAGCTCTCTCCTGCGCACTAGCCTTTGGTCTATTACATAAAAAAATAGGAAGAGAAGAAAAGAAAGGACAAAAAAATTTGGCAAGCGTCACCGACCAAAAGGACAAGAAGAAGGCCGACATCCACCCGACTCTAGGAGGGTCCAAGTCTGTGGTGCAATGCCCTGGTCCATTCCACCTTCATGCTGCCTCTAGCTGGCATAAGACGGTCCCTCGAGTGGCTGTTCGAAGACCCAACAATCTACAACTGTATCTTGATGAATTCCTGCCTGCTGCGGGGAATGCTTTATAGCAATGAGGTCGAGCACGGCCACCACTCCCAAAGAGAGCATGCATATGCCCCGCCATGGGGATAAGAAAAAGAAATATACCCCGCCATGGGGGATAAGAGGCAAGAAAGAATACACCCCGCTCTTGGGGGCACATGAAGAGAATACACCCCGACTCTAGGGGCACGTGAGAAGAATCTACCCTGCCATGGGGGCATAAGAGGAAACATTGTTGCACCCCGACTTTGGGGCATCTGAAGAATAAATGTACCCTGCCATGGGGGAATGTGAAGAGAAATATGCCCCGCCTTGAGGGGTAGAAGAAGCAAAATTCACCCTGATCTGGGGGCATAAGAAGCAAAAGACACACCCTGTGCCGGGGCATATGAAGAGAAATACACCCCGCCTCTGGGGGCATCAGAAGCGATAATACACCCCAGCTTGGGGGCACCAAGAAGCAAAATACACCTCACCTTAGGGGCACAAGAAGCAAGAATACACCCCGCTCTAGGGGCACACGAAGAAAGAAACACACTCCGCCCTTAGCGCATAAGAATCGGAAGAATACACCCCACCATAGGGACATAAGAAGCAAAAGAATACACCCCGCTCTTGGGGGCACATGAACAGAATCCACCCCGACTCGGGGGCACATAAAGCAAAGGTTACACCCCGACTTAAGGGAATACGAAGAGAAATATACCCCACTCTGGGGTGGAAGAAGCAGAAGAATCTACCCCGGCCTGGGGGCATGATAAGCAACAGAGTTATACCCTGATCTAGGGGCACGTGAAGAAAAGACACACCTAGGTTAGGTTTTTCTATTAAAAAAGAAAAGACACACCTTGCCTTGGGTGCGCAAGAAGCAAAACACACCCCTCGTGGGGGCACGTGAAATAAATCTACCATCTCCCTTCAGGGGCATAAGAAGCAAAAGATACACTCTGTGCCGGGGGCATATGAAGAGAAAGATACATCCCTCTGGAGGCATAGGAAGCAAAAGATGCACCACAACTTAGGGGCATTTGAAGAAGCAACATACCCCACCACTGGGGCATGGAAGCTGTAAAGAATATACCCCAACTTATGGGGATCTGAAGAAGAAACATACACCCCGCCTGGGGGCATAGAGGCCGTAAAGAAGACACCCCGCCATGGGGGTATAAGAAGCAAAAGAATTCACCCCCGCTCGGGGGCACCAAAAGCAAAGACGCTACCCAGCTCCGGGGCACCATAAGCCAAGACTACACCCTGTAGTGGGGGCATAAGAAGCAAAAGACTCTACCCCGCCTGGGGGCACAAAAGCTATAAAGAATACACCCCGACCTAAGGGCACGTGAAGAAGAAACACACCCTGCCTAGGGGCATAGAAGCTAGAAAGAATCACCCCGACCTAGGGGCACGTAAAGAAGAAACACACCCTGCCTAGGATCATAGAAGCCAGAAATAATACATCCCGACCTGGGGGCACATGAAGAGAAATATACCCCGCCATGGGGGTATAGAAGCCAAAAGGAATACAACCCCGCTTAGGGGCCACAAAAGCAAAGAGGCCTACTGATGTGACACGACCTTGGACTTAGGCAAACAAGCACAATTAAGCATTCAAATGGGCCTTAATGGGCCACCGCTCTCCCGTCGCACTCTATACCCGGAGTGACTTGGCGATGCCAAGAGTGAATTATGGGAATGGGCCCTTGCTGGTAGAGGGCCAGCAAGGCCAAGGATCGACTCCCCAAGGGTGGATGCCCAATTCAATTGGGGCCGACAAAGTGCACAAGGGCACCGGTTCACACTATCCCACGGCGATCACTCTTAAGTCGTGGACTTGAGGATCGGGCGCTCCTCACAAATGCAGCGGCGCATGAATCAAGTATTGAAAGAGCAACACTAATTGAGCAAGGAAGATGCACTTACTCGACCGGTTTGAAGAAACCGGTCCCGATCAGAGACGAGGGCGAGCGGGGAGGCGGTGGCTCCCCACACGCCGCGGCGGTGTCGCTTGACCTGCCCAAACCAATTACAAAACTACACCTCACGCAGGAGGGGGGGATCTTGGGGTAGGGGTTAAGGTCTTACATTCAAACACTACCACCGCGCAGGGTGGGGACTTCAGCCGGCCAAGCGGGGTGGGGATATCGGACCGAAGTGAAGAGAAATGGGAGATTAGGGAACTTGCAGCTGCAGTCTGAATTCTGGACAGTAAGTCGCTGTGCCGGCTGTCTCGGACTCGTACGGACTCCAAATTGAGTGCAATCACCTTCTAAAGCTTCCTGACTTGAGAGGGAAGACTCCAGAATTTTTGGGGATGCTCAGAGGGTCAGAGGTGGCCGCACCAGCAACAGGAAGAAGACTCCTCTGCCTGGCCGCAGGTTCAGTCTGGACTAGAAGAGCAAATTGCAGAGGTTACTGTGCGCCCTCCCGAGCTCCGATCAGCACGAAACCGGTGGCATTGTCTTCGTGGTTGAAGTAGCTTTCAGCAGGAGGCGACCGGGCAGCATTCAGAGGTCGAGGGCGGTCGGTGTACCCTGAGGAGTGGGCACTGGTCGGAGTAGGCAGCAGGAGACAGAACTGGAGAGCTTGTGGGAGAAAATTCGTAACTCCTTCCTCCGGAAGCCAAATGAGGTTCTGTTTCTTGATATTGGAAGAGGACTGGCAGAGGGAGAACTTTGATGAAGGAACTTCAGCCTGAATCCGCTGGGGTTCGTCGTGGCAGAATGAACTCTCAGGCTCTGGTCCAGGATGAAGACCTCTCTGCGCAGTCGTGGGAGAACGGCTTCTACGGTTGGCCCCGACCTCGGAACGAGTTGATTCCACCTCACCTGCGAAGAAGACAGAGGGACCTTTCCAGCAATGTAGGCTACACCTTCAGGATCTCCAGGATGAAGCCGTGGGCGACGCTGCAACAGGGGCTGACTTGTTGGTCTGCACAGCTCCAACCTGCAAGAAGAAATGAGAGGGAGGGGTGGCTTCTTTGGTGGAAGGGGAAGTGAAGGGGTGGCCTAAGGATGAATGGGGGTTCTTGTGGGGTGGAGTGGAGAGCTATAGGGGTTGGAGAATGAGGGGAGAATGGCTGAGATCAGGGGCTAGCAGGTGGGAGAGGAGGGTGAGGATGTGAGAGAGGGAATGGGGAGTGGGGGGGGCGAACTTGGCTTGGGGGAGGGTAAAGGAAGGGGGCGGCCAAAGCAAGTGGAGGGAAGGGATTTCAAATTTTGAAATGGCCTTGGAAGGTGGGGGATTATGTGGGAGAGTGGGATGCTTGTATTGGAATGGGGAAGATTTGGTTGGAAGGTGGAGAATGGTGTTGGAATGTGGAGATTCCTACCTAGGAACTAGGAGGTGGAGTAAAGGAGGCCATGGGGAAGTGGAGGGCATTAAAGGAGGTGGGTGGCTAGTGGAGGTGGTTGGGAGGGGAGGAGAGAGAAGGAAATTCGGAATTGGGGTTGGAGGAGAGAGAAAGAGGGGTGAAATAGAGAGATTAAGAGGGGAATGGGTGGGGAATCTCTCCCCTAGGGTCTCTCACTCAAAAAACTAGAGGAATCACTCCAATTTGAACTCAAATGGCAAATTTAACTCAAAAGGATTCATTCATTCATTAACTTCAAATGAGGGGAGTGGGGTCCTATATATAGGCAACCCACTCTTTACAATAAGTCCCTGATAAAATAAACAACTACAAATAACCAAGGGGGGTGGGAGTGCTAATGGGCCTAGCCCAACGAATTGGGGCCTAATAGCCACATTAGACAGCATGATGATACAAGAACATAGAAAAATAAGTGCTAGACCAAGGGAAATGACTCAAATAAAATGGAAATACATCAAAATGACTCAAAATAAAGCCACAAAATGGATAAGGGGCCTTTATAGAGTGAGGCCCAAACTCAACCAGCTCCCGAGTGTGAAGAAGTGGACCCGAGCCAAAGGGAGTCGTGGGTGATGCCTCCATCAAATCTCCTGGGCTGCGAAGAGCTCGACTCCGTCGAGTAAGGGTCCATCCGGCTAAGGTACCGCTCGAGGAGGTCCAGATCCAATCGCTGGAGGTCCTCCCGACTCACCCATGAGTCATCCGACGGAGGCCGATCCTTCCACATGACGAGATAGCGCTCATATACCTTGCTCCGGGTGGTAGTGATTTGCTCATCCAATATTCGTTCAATGCGATCGCGCTGAGCTCTCTTGGCTAGTGGACTCTTCTCACAGGTGGGTGCTCTCTCAAAGGAAGAAGTAGGCTCAATCTCCTCACTAGGTCTCACCGTGGGGCCCTTGTAAGACACTAAGTCGGTGACATTGAACGTAGGACTTACCCCATAATCCTCGGGGAGATCTAACTCATAAGCATTTGCACCAACGCGCCTCAAGACATGGAAGGGCCCAGTCCCACGTGGTCTCAACTTGGAGTGGGCTCCTGGGGAGAGCCTCCCCGTCCTTACCATCACAAAGTCACCCACTTGGAACTCTAAGTGACGCCGGTGAGAATCGGCCAACCTTTTATATGCCTCATTTTTCATGCCAATGTGCTTGCGAATTTCCTCATGCAATTCCCTAATATGTTGTGCAAAAGACTCGGCAGACATGGACACTCTAGCATGCTGGGGAAGGGGAATGAGGTCGGATGGCTTTCTTGGTTTGTACCCATGCACGGCTTCAAATGGACTCATCCCTATTGACTTATTGACGGAATTGTTATATGCAAACTCAGCCTGTGGTAAGATGAGATCCCAATTTCCTGGCCGATCCTCAACAAGACACCTAAGGAGGTTCCCTAGACTCCGATTGACCACTTCAGTTTGACCATCCGTTTGGGGGTGGTAGGCAGTGGAGAATTTGAGGAGGGTACCCATCATGTGCCAAAGAGTCTTCCAAAAATAGCTAGTGAATTTGACATCCCTATCGGAGACTATGGTCTTGGGCAGCCCATGGAGGCGGACTACCTCATCAAAGAATAACCGGGCTATATGGGAGGCATCGGATGTTTTGTAGCATGGGATGAAGTGGGCCATTTTGGAAAATCTATCAACCACCACATAGATGGAGTCATGCTTCCTAGAGGTCTTGGGTAAGCCTAGGACAAAGTCCATGCTCAAATCTTGCCATGGTCGGTCGGGAATGGGAAGTGGGGTGTATAGGCCGGTGTTTTGTTTTACTTGCTTGGCCGAAGAACATGTGCGACATTGCTCTACTATTTTGCCTACATCTCTTTTGAGACTTGGCCAATAAAATTGACCCTCAACTAAGGCAATGGTCTTGTGGACCCCAAAATGACCGGCTAACCCTCCGGCATGTAATTCCCAAACCAATAAGTCTCGAAGAGAGGTCCGGGGAATGCAAAGCCTTGGCCCCTTGAAGATGAACCCATCCTCTAACATGAATCCCTCATGCTCCTTGCTAGAATGAGTGGTCAAGTTGGCATAGATTTGCCCAAAGTCGGGGCAACTAGGGTACTCATCCTTGACCTTGTCAAAGCCAATCACTTCCACTTGGATAGTGGATAGCAAGGACATCTTCCTACTAAGAGCATCCGCGGCCTTATTCTCACTCCTGGCCTTGTGTTTGATGACAAAGGTGTAGGATTGGATAAACTCAACCCATCGGGCATGTCGGGCATTCAACTTTTGTTGGGAGTTGAGGTATTTGAGGGCCTCATGATCGGAAAAGATGACAAACTCTTTGGGAAGCAAGTAATGTCTCCAATGTCGGAGGGATTGGACCACGGCATAGAACTCCTTGTCATAGGTGGAGTATCTAGTCCTAGCATCACATAGCTTCTCACTAAAGTAGGCGACCGGGTGTCCCTCTTGACTAAGAATCCCTCCTATCCCTATCCCGGATGCATCACAAGTGACCTCAAAGACTTTGGAGAAATCGGGAAGGCATAGGACCGGGGCTTGAGTCAACTTTTCCTTAAGCTCAAGGAAGGCTTTAGAGGCGGCTTTGGTCCAAACAAAGGTTCCTTTCTTGAGACAATCAGTTATTGGGCCGGTGATAGTGCTAAACCCTCGAATGAATCTCCTATAGAATGTGGCCAACCCATGGAAACTCCTAACCGCATGAAGGGTGTGGGGCTCCGGCCAATCTAGAATAGCTTGGACCTTGTCAGGGTCCATAGAGACTCCTTTGGTTGACACCACATATCCTAGGAAGGTGATGGTAGTGGTCATGAAATGACACTTCCCTAGGTTGGCAAATAAGCTTTCTTGCCGGAGGACGGTGCAAACTTTTCTAAGGTGGTCAAGGTGGGCCTCATGGGTTTGGCTATAGATGAGAATATCATCAAAGTATACCACTAGAAAGTTCCCAATGAAAGGCCTAAGTGCTTCCGTCATAAGACGCATGAAAGTACTTGAAGGTCGTTTTTCACTCATCCCCGGGCCTTATCCTAACTTGGTGGTAACTACTCTTGAGATCTATCTTAGAGAAGATGGTGGCTCCGGCTAGCATATCCAACATGTCATCAAGCCTAGGGATGGGGAACCTATACTTGACGGTAATCTTGTTAATGGCCCGGCTATCCACACACATCCGCCATGATCCATCTTTCTTGGGGGTAAGAAGGGCCGGGATGGCACATGGACTCTTACTAATGCGGATGAAGCCCTTCCTAATGAGTTCCTCTATTTGCCTCTTAAGTTCGGCATGTTCCGTGGGATTGAGGCGATAATGAGGAAGGTTTGGAAGGGTGGCTCCCGGCACTAGATCGATTGCGTGTTGCACATCACGCATGGGAGGGAGTTGGTCCGGGAGCTCTTCCGGGAACACATCATGGAATTCTTCCAAAAGTTGTTGGATCTCTATGGGATGGGGGTTAGAAGGGGTAGGTTCCCCTAAGCATATGACAACCGCACACAAAGGCACCCCTTGAGCAATTTCCTCTTCAAGCTCTTTCCTAGTGATGAGATGAATTCCTTTGGTCAACCCCGTGGTTCTACTTTGTTTTTGGGTTTGGATAAGGGCTTGGGTTGGAGGGGTGGAGTTCCCCGAGACTTGTGGAGTGGTGGGGTGTGATCCTTGAGGGAGAGTGTCCCTCTTGGGCATGGGTCGAGGTGGGGAGGGGTTAAGACGGATAGTCTTACCCTCATGCTCAAAGGTGCATATGTTGCTTCTTCCTAGAATGGTGGCATCCACATCATAGAGCCAAGGTCTTCCTAAAAGAATGCTACCCACTTCCATGGGTATGACGTCACACCATATTTGGCCATGGTAGGAAGAGAAAGTGAGAGGCACTAGGCATTGGGTGTTGACCGGGATGGAATTGTTGTTGATCCATGAGACCCGGTATGGACTTGGGTGGGGAGTGAGAGTAAGCCCAAGGAGCTTGACGGTGTCGGGTGACACGGCATTAACACAACTACCACTATCCAAGATCACTTTCCTCACATGGTTCTCTATCTTGATAAAGGTGTGGAAGATTGAGGTCCGACGCCAATCCTCTTCTTGAGGTTGGGTGAGGATGCACCTAATGACTCCTAGATGGGAGTTGTTTGAAGGAGTGGAGTGATCTAGACCCGACTCTAGATATTGGGCTTCATACTCCTCTTCCCAATCTAGTGAGGCTTCATGTTCCTCAACGTCATTTTCTTGTTCCTTTTGGGGTTGAACTTCTTCCTCAATAAGCAAACTAGATAACCCTTTAGATGGACATTGCCCTGCAAAATGACCATACCCATGACACTTATAGCATTGTTGGCGCCCACTTCCCGAGGTGGTTCCTACACTTGGGTCTTTGGGGTTGTCATCCTTCCGTGGGAGAGGGTGACTAGGAGCGGACTTGTTTGGAGTGATGGGTGGGGGAGGATTGTAGGACCTTAAAGGGGCATTCCCACTTGGGCTAGGAGCTCTCATGGGAGTGGGTGGAAGGGGACGTGTTCCCAAGTTTTTGGGGTCGGTGGGACGGGGAGGGATAAATCGGGAATTCCTAGAAAACCTTTCCACATCTCTAGCTATTTGGTAAGCTAGCTCAAGGTTATCAACGTCCCTCATGAATAGTTCCCTCTTGATGTGGCTTTGAAGCCCATTCCTAAAACGGGATAAGGTGACATCCGGATCCTCATGGACTCCACACTTTAGAAGATAGGAGTCAAATTTTTCAATGTACTCTACCACGGTCTTCCCTTCTTGGGTGAGGCTTTGTCATTCATCTAGGAGCATTTGGTGGTAGGTTCGGGGGAGGTATTTGTTCCTAAGTTGGTTCTTCATGTCCGCCCAAGTGTCAATAGGCTCTTCCCGCCTAACCCGTCTTAGACCCTCTTGGTTTAGCCAATAAGTTTTGGCCAACTTAGTGAGATGCATCTTAGCCAATCTAACTCTCCTTTGGTCGGACATGGGGTACCATTCAAAGTATTGGTCCATGGCGGTCTCCCATTCTAGGTAAACACTAGGTTCATGTGAACCATCAAAATTTGGGGCCTCTACCTTGATCATCCTTAAAAGGGGGTCATCCGGATCATTTCGTGGACGCCGGTCATGGTTTTGATGGGGGCGAGGCCTCTCATAGTCATAATAATGGTCATGGTCTATATCCTCCCTATAAAATTCAGCATGTGGGTGATGGGCTCTTGGGCCGTTGTTCCTTGGGTGGAACTCATCCCTATGAGGCTCTACATGTGGAGGGTGGACTCTTGGGCCTTGGTTCCTTTGGGGAAAACCATTCCTATGGAACTCACCATGTGGTGGAGGGGCTCTTGGCTCATTGATCCTTGGGTGAGGATATTCTCTATGAGGCTCATCATGCGGAGGGGGAATCCTAGGCTCATTGTTCCTTGGGCGGAACTCTTGGTCTTCTAACCGAGCAATTAGGTTGGTAATGGACTCTAGTTGGGCAAGGATGGTTGTGAGGGCAGCATCTACCCTATCCATGTGGCCTTGGGGTCCCTCCCTAGGAACATCTTGGTTGAGTTGGTGAGGATTGGGATCCATTGGTGGAGCCGAAGATGATGAACCGGGTTGATAGCTAGCACCACTACGGGTGGACATGCAAGACAAAGGGCCAAAGTGGTTGGACACACTATGCAAAGGTCCTAGGACTTAGACTTGATAGAGACAAGTCAAGGACTTGCTCTGATACCACTTGATGTGACACGACCTTGGACTTAGGCAAACAAGCACAATTAAGCATTCAAATGGGCCTTAATGGGCCACCGCTCTCCCGTCGCACTCTATACCCGGAGTGACTTGGCGATGCCAAGAGTGAATTATGGGAATGGGCCTTTGCTGGTAGAGGGCCAGCAAGGCCAAGGATCGACTCCCCAAGGGTGGATGCCCAATTCAATTGGGGCCGACAAAGTGCACAAGGGCACCGGTTCACACTATCCCACGGCGATCACTCTTAAGTCGTGGACTTGAGGATCGGGCGCTCCTCACAAATGCAGCGGCGCATGAATCAAGTATTGAAATAGCAACACTAATTGAGCAAGGAAGAGGCACTTACTCGACCGGTTTGAAGAAACCGGTCCCGATCGGAGACGAGGGCGAGCGGGGAGGCGGTGGCTCCCCACACGCCGCGGCGGTGTCGCTTGACCTGCCCAAACCAATTACAAAACTACACCTCACGCAGGAGGGGGGGATCTTGGGGTAGGGGTTAAGGTCTTACATTCAAACACTACCACCGCGCAGGGTGGGGCCTTCAGCCGGCCAAGCGGGGTGGGGATATCGGACCGAAGTGAAGAGAAATGGGAGATTAGGGAACTTGCAGCTGCAGTCTGAATTCTGGACAGGAAGTCGCTGTTCCGGCTGCCTCGGACTCGTACGGACTCCAAATTGAGTGCAATCACCTTCTAAAGCTTCCTGACTTGAGAGGGAAGACTCCAGAATTTTTGGGGATGCTCAGAGGGTCGGAGGTGGCCGCACCAGTAATAGGAAGAAGACTCCTCTGCCTGGCCGCAGGTTCAGTCTGGACTAGAAGAGCAAATTGCAGAGGTTACTGTGCGCCCTCCCAAGCTCCGATCAGCACGAAACTGGCGGCATTGTCTTCGTGGTTGAAGTAGCTTTCAGCAGGGGGTGACGGGGAGGCATTCAGAGGTCGAGGGGGGTCGGTGTACCCTAAGGAGTGGGCACTCATCGGAGTAGGCAGCAGGAGACAGAACTGGAGAGCTTGGGGGAGAAAATTCGTAACTCCTTCCTCCGGCAGCCAAACGAGGTTCTGTTTCTTGATCTTGGAAGAGGACTGGCAGAGGGAGAACTTTGATGAAGGAACGTCAGCCTGAATCGGCTGGCGTTCATCGTGGCAGAATGAACTCTTAGGCTCTGGTCCAGGATGAAGACCTCTCTGCGCAGTCGTGGGAGAACGGCTTCTACGGTTGGCCCCGACCTCGGAACGAGTTGATTCCACCTCGCCTGCGAAGAAGACAGAGGGACCTTTCCAGAAATGTAGGCTACGCCTTCAGTATCTCCAGGATGAAGCCGTGGATGATGCTGCAACAGGGGCTGACTTGCTGGTCTGCACAGCTCCAACCTGCAAGAAGAAATGAGAGGAAGGGGTGGCTTCTTTGGTGGAAGGGGAAGTAAAGGGGTGGCCTAAGGATGAATGGGGGTTCTTGTGGGGTGGAGTGGAGAGCTATAGGGGTTGGAGAATGAGGGGAGAATGGCTGAGAGCAGGGGCTAGCAGGTGGGGGAGGAGGGTGAGGATGTGAGAGAGGGAATGGGGAGTGGGGGGGGCGAACTTGGCTTGGGGGAGGGTAAAGGAAGGGGGCGGCCAAGGCAAGTGGAGGGAAGGGATTTCAAATTTTGAAATGGCCTTGGAAGGTGGGGGATTATGTGGGAGAGTGGGATGCTTGTATTGGAATGGGGAATATTTGGTTGGAAGGTGGAGAATGGTGTTGGAATGTGGAGATTCCTACCTAGGAACTAGGAGGTGGAGTAAAGGAGGCCATGGGGAAGTGGAGGGCATTAAAGGAGGTGGGTGGCTAGTGGAGGTGGTTGGGAGAGGAGGAGAGAGAAGAAAATTCGGAATTGGGGTTGGAGGAGAGAGAAAGAGGGGTGAAATAGAGAGATTAAGAGGGGAATGGGTGGGGAATCTCTCCCCTAGGGTCTCTCACTCAAAAAACTAGAGGAATCACTCCAATTTGAACTCAAATGGCAAGTTTAACTCAAAAGGATTCATTCATTCATTAACTTCAAATGAGGGGAGTGGGGTCCTATATATAGGCAACCCACTCTTTACAATAAGTCCCTGATAAAATAAACAACTACAAATAACCAGGGGGGGTGGGAGTGCTAATGGGCCTAGCCCAACGAATTGGGGCCCAATAGCCACATTAGACAGCATGATGATACAAGAACATAGAAAAATAAGTGCTAGACCAAGGGAAATGACTCAAATAAAATGGAAATACATCAAAATGAATCAAAATAAAGCTACAAAATGGATAAGGGGCCTTTATAGAGTGAGGCCCAAACTCAACCAGCTCCCGAGTGTGAAGAAGTGGACCCGAGCCAAAGGGAGTCGTGGGTGATGCCTCCATCACCTACCCCCCGACCTAGGGGGCAGATGAAGAAAAGCTACACTCCAATCTGGGGGGCACATTAAGAGAAATGCACCCCAGTACGGGGGCATTAATGAGAAAGGAAGAACATAACAAAAAGAACAGTCATGAGGTGGACGTGGTCTCTGCACTTGCCTCTTCAGAGCAAAAAGAAGAGCAGAAAAGAAAGAACAATCATTAGGCAGACGTGGTCTTTCCACTCGCCTCTCCACACAAAAGAACAAGGGAAGAAAAGAAAGTGAGCCATGAGGTAGACGTGGTCTTTGCACCCACCTCTTCACAATAAACAAAGTAAAAAGAAGAGTGGGAAAGAAAGAACAATCGTCAGGCAGACGTGGTCTTTCCACCCGCCTCTCCACACAAAAGAAGAAGAGAAGAAAAGAAAATGAGCCTTGAGGTAGACATAGTCTTTCACCCTTTACCTTTAGCCATCCAACAAATAGACCCCTCTTTAAGTTGGCATCATGGCCTTTCGTCTGACTAAACCTTCCACCGATGGGACGTTAAACCGACTAAACCTTCCACCGACGGGGCGTTAAACCGACTAAACCTTCTGCCGACGGGGCGTTAAACCGACTAAACCTTTCGCCGACGGGGCGTTAAACCGACTAAATCTTTCACCGACGGGACGTTAAACTGACTAAACCTTCTACCCACAGGGTGTTAAACCGACTAAACCTTTCGCCTACGAGGCGTTAAACCGACTAATCCTTTCGCCGATGGGGCGTTAAACCGACTAAACCTTCCGTCGACAGGACGTTAAACCAACTAAATCTTCCACCGATGAGGCGTTAAACCGACTAAACCTTCCGCCGACGGGGCGTTAAACCGACTAACATTCTGCCGATGGGGCATTAAACAGACTAAACCTTTCACCGACGGGGCGTTAAACCGACTAAACCTTCTGCCGACGGGGGGTTAAACCGACTAAACCTTCCGCCAACAGGGCGTTAAACCGACTAAACCTTCTGCCGATGGGACGTTAAACCGACTAGATACTCAGCCATCGGCCTCCCTGGTGACAGCTATCCACTTATCGGCCTTCGGGTCGACAGCTATCTCGTAATCAACCTCCTGGCCGACAGCTTCCTAATTATCGACTCCTAGTCGACAGCTTCCCAATCATCGGCCCCCGAGTCGACAGCTATCCAATCATCGGCCCTTGAGATGATAGCATCCCATCATCGGCTTCTAGGCTGACAGCTTTCTATTCATCGGCCTCCGAGCTGACAGCTTCCTAATTATCGGCTCCAAGCCAATAGCTATCTAATCATCGACCTCCGAGCTGACATCTTCCTAATTATCGGCTCCTAGCCGACAGCTATCCAATCATCGGCCCTTGAGTCGACAGCTTCCCAATTATCGGCCCCCGAGCCGACAGCTATTCAACCATCGGCCTCTGAGCCAATAGTTTCCAATTATCGGCTTCCAGGCCGACAACAATCCATCCATTGGCACTTAAGCCAACAACATCTCATCATTGGCATCCGAGCCGGTAGCAATTCGAAAGATACTCAACACCACCCGAACATACTCAACCACTGGCATTCGTGCCAGTATGTGCTTACAGATATTCAAACAAAAAAAAAGAAGAAACAAAAAAGAGAGAAAGATCACAAAACCAAAAGAAGGAAAGAATAAAAACATAAAAAAATAATAATAAACAAACAACAAAAGAAAGAAGAAAACAACAAAAAACAACAACAAAAAATGACAAAAAAAACAAAAAAAACACGACAATAAACGCTGCATGAGTTAAACTTTGAATGCGTGCTCGCCTTGCTTGCATGATTGTTTATATTATATTTAATCCATCTCCTTTGAACCTCCTAGGACCGCATCTCCTTGAATAAATAATGCCTCCCCGATCATAGACTTGCGTGCACCACAATATATGCTAAGGAAGAAAATGATGTGGCACAGCCCAAAGACCACTAAATATGATGAGATAACCGTAGGACTTAGACCCGCAAGCATACAAGCGCTCAATGATTCTCACAATGACGATTTTTGCTCACCCGATTCACACGTTCACTCGGTGGGTCCGAGAGATAATGATGAAGGTCCGGGGCGGGACCCAATTGTTCTAATGGACTTACAATGCTAGGGCTGACCCCAAATGAGTCTAGGATACCCAACTTTGTGGGCGGCTGGCCCGCAAGGCGGGGGGCTTGGTGGCACTCACTCACGGTCCGCGGTGGACACTAACAAACTAGCATGCAAGTTCGAGCCCTCTTCTCACCGCCGACGAGCAATCAAAGCAATACTAAACTAGCAGGAATAAGGCTACTAAGGATAGTATCAGAAGCTCACCTGATCGGTGTGAAGACACCGATCCCGATCGGAGACGAGGGCGCGCCGGGAGGCGAGGGTATGCACCCGATCGCCGCGGCGATGTAGCTTGACCTGAAAATGTGAAGAGGTACAGCACTACGCCCCTTGCAAGGGGGGGATCTTGGGGTTGGGGTTAATGTATTACAACCAAAAATTACCTCCACGCAGGGAGGGGCCTTCAGCCGGCCAAGCGGGGAGGGGAACGAGCGAGATAGAGTCGACTTTCCGAGCTTTGCCGATTCTGCCTAGCTTCTGTAATTCTGGACAGAGGGCCGATGTCGATGCTGCCAATAATTCCACCAAACTTGGAATCTCATGAAACTTGCGCCAAAAGCTTGCTAACCGGAGAGGGGTGTGGCTTGAATTTTTTGGACGACGTTCTGATCTGGGGGCTGACTGCTCCAGCGACTGGAAGATGGATGCAGCTCTGGTCTCTGGCCGAGCTCAGTCTTAAACAGCAGGTTGCAGAAGCTGCCACGATCGCTCCTGAGCTCCAAATTTGGCACCGCTAGACTCGTTGGAATCATGGACGAGTCTACTTTGCAGCAAAACAAACGGCGAAGTCTTCTGATGTTGGAGATGAGCTGGGTGTCCAGAGAAGTGGACGGTGGTCGGTGCAGACTGTGAGGAGGCAGACCGGCGTGGGTGTGGTAGAAAATTGGTATCTCTGGTTGTCGGATGCCGAACAGGGTTCCGCCTTCTGTTCCTGGACGCTGACAGGGGGAGGAAGAACTTTGTAGAAGACCTCGAAGACTGGTTCCTTCAAGGTTTGTCGTGGGAGAGTCTTCTCTGCCGCTCTGGCTCCTGGTCTGAGAGGTTCTGCGCAGTCGGGGAAGAACAGCCTTCACGGACGGCCACGAACTCGGAATGGAGTGATTCCACCTCGCCTGCGAAGAGCACAGGGAGGCCTTTCCAGAAAGTTAGGCCACGCCACCAGCAGAACCAGGATGCAGTCGTGGATGTCGCTGCAACAGAGTGCTAAACTGCAGGTCGGCCTGCACACAAAGCTGGAGTGGAGAAGAGAGGAGGGGGTGAACTTGGCTTGAGGGGAGAGGAGGGGTGCGACCTAGGGAGCAAGGAGGGAAGGGGAGATTCGAATTTGGGCTTTGAAATGAGTTAATTCAGCCTTGGGAAGGTGGAGATATGCTTAGGGAAGTGAAAGGGGTAGGTGGTGGTTGGAGGGTGGGGTTTTGAGTGGTGGAACTTCCTTGGGACTAGGTGAGGATTAAAGAGGGGTTGTGGGAAGTTGTGGGGAGTTAATGGAGGTAGGTGGGGGTTGGAAGTGGTTGAGAGGGGGAGGAGAGAGAGTGAATTTCGAAATTTAGAGAGAGGAGGAGAGAGAATGGAGAGATAATGAGAGAGAGAGAGATATTGAGAGAGTTTGAAAGGGTTTTCTTCAATATTCATCAAAAGTTGAATACAAGAGGAGAGATGGGGCCTATATATAGGCAACCATTCTTTACATGACCAAAATACCCTTGACAATAAGATAAAAGACCGAGCATATCCTAGACTCAATCCTATGGGCCCATAACTAAAGTAATAAGGCCCAATTAAACATAACAAGGGAAATGGACTAAAATCATATGACTCAATAAAGGAAAATACATAAGATAGGACTCAATAAAAAGAAAATACATAAAATGAAACTTGGGAAATGAAGATAACAAGTGTAGATCATGATCAATCCATATCAAGAGTGTGCAGGCGATCAAAGCTAGAGGGGTGTCGGGAGATGCCCTCATCAAATCCCCCGGGGTGGGGAGAGCTCGACCCTGTCGAGTATGGGTCTGCCTGGCTGTCGTACTGCTCCATCATGTCGGGATCCAAGCATATCAAATCCTCCCTGACTCACCCATGTATCCTCGATCGGGGGACGGCTCTTCCACCTAACCAGATAGCGCTGATACACCCTGTGCCTCGTAATGATACTCTGCTCATCCAGTATTGCCTCTACCTGCTCTCGTCGGTCTCTCAAGCTAGAAAGTGGAGTCCCTCCGGGAGTGTCTCTCATAAGGGGGGGTAAAGGCTCAAGCTCCTCACTGGGTTCCACCGCGGGGCCTTTGTGGGGTACCAGGTCCGCCACACTGAAGGTAGGGTGCACCCCATAGCTTTCTGGTAGGTCAAGCTCATAAGCATTGCTGCCAAGTCGTCGTAGAACTCGAAAGGGTCCCGAACCCCGTGCCCTCAACTTGGAGGCAGGTCCCGGAAGGAGCTGCTCCATCCTCACCATCACCGAGTCTCCCACTTGGAACTCGTAGTGGCGCTGATGAGCATCTGCCCGCCTTTTGTAAGTCTCATTGATCCTTCCTATATGCTTGCGAGAATGCGTATGCCAAGGTGGACCTGGGCAGCCAAATGTAGACCGATCACACTTTGATGCTATGAAGACTGTGGTAGTCTTAGGAGGGCTGGGACATCCATAGATGAACCTTTTATGCATGGGTGTGATAAATGTCGGGGGACTCGGACATCCATGTATGCTCCTATCATGCTTAAGACTCATGATGAATGAAGGTGGGCCAATACATCCGAATATGGTCCACTTATGCTGCCTACTTGACATGTGGGTGATGTGGATGAATGTATCCGACTTATGAATCATGTCAAATGGTGTGGTAGGCCTGGACACATGCATGTTTATCCCAAAGGTGACTTCCATGTGCATAGATGTGGGATGACTTTTGAACGTCCACGTGAATGGGTCGAAGGGATCTACGAACGTGGTTATGGGGTGGGGCACTTCATCAATCCCAAGGTGTTTGTTGCCTAAGGTCAAGGCTCTCATGTTGTAACCCGATTCTAGGAAGGGAGGAGTTTGGGTCGACATGGGCGATGTGGGTAAGGTGAGGTGGGTGGTGAGTAGGGAAAGTGGGTCACATGGAGATTTAGGCTCCCATAGAAAAGGGTCAAAGGGATTATGGTAAGGGTCACCTAGGTAGGGGTACTCCATGTTCTCAAGGTCCTCAAATGGCGAATCATCTCGCTCTAAGATAATTGGGCCAAGGTTGCTAATGGGTTGGCTAATCAAATTACTTGGGATCTCAATGGTTGGGGAGTAGACTAGGATGGGTTCCTCCTCCATGGGAAGAAGGAGTATGATCTCACTTGTAAATTGGCCATTGGTGTAGATGGAAGTGATGGAGCCAATGGTGGGGTAAGCTAAGCTAATGGTGCTAGACTCTGATGGCCTCATGGCTAGCATATCGGTCAAGTGGACTTGCCAATGTAGGTAGGCCACTAAGTCTCCCAAATCTTCTACACAATAGGAGGTTTGATAAGTGACATGAGGCTGAGTGGGAATGAGTTGGGATTGATGTCCCATGAGTAGGTGGCTTGGTTGTAAACTAGGAATGGTGAGGCCTCGCTTGAGCCATAGGAATATGAACTTATCTATGGTGATGGTGTCATGGGGAAGGGTGTATAGCTCTTGATAAACTAGGTTAGGAGGGGTGGGTGAGTTGTATGGCCCTTGGGTTTCCTTGATTTTGGGAGGTGGATCCGAATTGGTATCCCTCTCCACTTGGGTAGGTGTGTGGGTTGCAACTCCTAAGGACAATGGGGTAGGAAGGTCTATGGTGGGTGGGTTGGTGTTAGTCGAGGCATGGCGCACTCGAGGAGGTGAGCAAGGTCGGACATGGGTTGGACTTGGGAGTGGAAGTAGTGGAGGCCTAATTTGGGGTAAGATTGGTGTAGGAAGCGGGAGGTGGGTTGGGTGAGGGGTTTTGGGTTTTGGGGTGGTGGCCATTATGGGCCTTGGTGGAGGGGTGGACATGGTGTCCACATGGTTTTTGATGGTGAGGGTTGGATGAGTGGTGGTTACCATGGAGGGAATTGGGTTGGTTAGGGGTCTCTTGCCCTTGGGATCACTTGGGGTGGAAGTGGGGGCTAAAGGGGCTTGACTAGTGTAGGTTAGGGAAGGGGGTTTTGGTTGGGATGTGGGGGACCTCATGGGGTTAGGTGGGGAGGTGGAGATCTTAGGTACTTGGGTTTTAGTGATAAGGGTTTGGACGGGTGGGGTGGGAGGAGTGGGAGTGCTCCTTGGGTTTTGGTGATCCGAGTGGGAAGGGGACACATACCTAGCCCTTAGTTGATCCTTCATGTCCTCCCATGTGGTGAGGGGAGCTTCCCGTCTAATTATCCTTAAGCCCTCAATTTTACACCAATGAGTTTGAGCCCTTTTGGTTAGTTGTATTTTGGCAACCCATGCCTTTTCATTCTCGGAAATATGATACCAATTGAAGTATTGGTCCATTGTAGCTTCCCAATCTAAATATTTGCTAGGAGAGGTCCCATCAAAGGTGGGAAGTGGGAAAGGGGCCATCCTATCGTCCGTCCTTAGGGCGGGCCTATTTTTTCCAAGTTGGTTGAGTCGGCCCGATATGTTATCAAGTCGCTCATTGGCATAGGTCAAGGCTTTCATGAAGTAGTTGAAGTCATGAGTGTTAGTGGTAGGCATCCCTTGGGGTTTTGGATTCATTGTGGGATTGGAAGATGTAGTATTGGGTTGAAAGCGAGTACCACTACGAGTGGTCATGCAAGGTTGGGTGGGCTATGCAAGGGTGTGCGGATGCACCTATGAAAGACTTAGTGAGACCCAAGACTAGACTTGTAAGGACAAGCCTATGACCGCTCTGATACCACTTGATGTGGCACAGCCCAAAGACCACTAAATATGATGAGATAACCCTAGGACTTAGACCCGCAAGCATACAAGCGCTCAATGATTCTCACAATGACGATTTTTGCTCACCCGATTCACACGTTCACTCGGTGGGTCCGAGAGATAATGATGAAGGTCCGGGGCGGGACCCAATTGTTCTAATGGACTTACAATGCTAGGGCTGACCCCAAATGAGTCTAGGATACCCAACTTTGTGGGCGGCTGGCCCGCAAGGCGGGGGGCTTGGTGGCACTCACTCACGGTCCGCGGTGGACACTAACAAACTAGCATGCAAGTTCGAGCCCTCTTCTCACCGCCGACGAGCAATCAAAGCAATACTAAACTAGCAGGAATAAGGCTACTAAGGATAGTATCAGAAGCTCACCTGATCGGTGTGAAGACACCGATCCCGATCGGAGACGAGGGCGCGCCGGGAGGCGAGGGTATGCACCCGATCGCCGCGGCGATGTAGCTTGACCTGAAAATGTGAAGAGGTACAGCACTACGCCCCTTGCAAGGGGGGGATCTTGGGGTGGGGGTTAATGTATTACAACCAAAAATTACCTCCACGCAGGGAGGGGCCTTCAGCCGGCCAAGCGGGGAGGGGAACGAGCGAGATAGAGTCGACTTTCCGAGCTTTGCCGATTCTGCCTAGCTTCTGTAATTCTGGACAGAGGGCCGATGTCGATGCTGCCAATAATTCCACCGAACTTGGAATCTCTTGAAACTTGCGCCAAAATCTTGCTAACCGGAGAGGGGTGTGGCTTGAATTTTTTGGACGACGTTCTGATCTAGGGGCTGACTGCTCCAGCGACTGGAAGATGGATGCAGCTCTGGTCTCTGGCCGAGCTCAGTCTGAAACAGCAGGTTGCAGAAGCTGCCACGATCGCTCCTGAGCTCCACATTTGGCACCGCTAGACTCGTTGGAATCGTGGACGAGTCTACTTTGCAGCAAAACAAACGGCGAAGTCTTCTGATGTTGGAGATGAGCTGGGTGTCCAGAGAAGTGGACGGTGGTCGGTGCAGACTGTGAGGAGGCAGACCGGCGTGGGTGTGGTAGAAAATTGGTATCTCTGGTTGTCGGATGCCGAATGGGGTTCCGCCTTCTGTTCCTGGACGCTGACAGGGGGAGGAAGAACTTTGTAGAAGACCTCGAAGACTGGTTCCTTCAAGGTTTGTCGTGGGAGAGTCTTCTCTGCCGCTCTGGCTCCTGGTCTGAGAGGTTCTGCGCAGTCGGGGAAGAACAGCCTTCACGGACGGCCACGAACTCGGAATGGAGTGATTCCACCTCGCCTGCGAAGAGCACAGGGAGGCCTTTCCAGAAAGTTAGGCCACGCCACCAGCAGAACCAGGATACAGTCGTGGATGTCACTGCAACAGAGTGCTAAACTGCAGGTCGGCCTGCACACAAAGCTGGAGTGGAGAAGAGAGGAGGGGGTGAACTTGGCTTGAGGGGAGAGGAGGGGTGCGACCTAGGGAGCAAGGAGGGAAGGGGAGATTCGAATTTGGGCTTTGGAATGAGTTAATTCAGCCTTGGGAAGGTGGAGATATGCTTAGGGAAGTGAAAGGGGTAGGTGGTGGTTGGAGGGTGGGGTTTTGAGTGGTGGAACTTCCTTGGGACTAGGTGAG
The DNA here is from genome assembly GCA_022559845.1 of Amorphophallus konjac. Taxonomy (NCBI): domain Eukaryota; kingdom Viridiplantae; phylum Streptophyta; class Magnoliopsida; order Alismatales; family Araceae; genus Amorphophallus; species Amorphophallus konjac. The sequence goes on along the minus strand of CM040126.1, from coordinate 130,076,803 downwards.
GATTAAAGAGGGGTTGTGGGAAGTTGTGGGGAGTTAATGGAGGTAGGTGGGGGTTGGAAGTGGTTGAGAGGGGGAGGAGAGAGAGTGAATTTCGAAATTTAGAGAGAGGAGGAGAGAGAATGGAGAGATAATGAGAGAGAGAGAGAGATATTGAGAGAGTTTGAAAGGGTTTTCTTCAATATTCATCAAAAGTTGAATACAAGAGGAGAGATGGGGCCTATATATAGGCAACCATTCTTTACATGACCAAAATACCCTTGACAATAAGATAAAAGACCGAGCATATCCTAGACTCAATCCTATGGGCCCATAACTAAAGTAATAAGGCCAAATTAAACATAACAAGGGAAATGGACTAAAACCATATGACTCAATAAAGGAAAATACATAAGATAGGACTCAATAAAAAGAAAATACATAAAATGAAACTTGGGAAATGAAGATAACAAGTGTAGATCATGATCAATCCATATCAAGAGTGTGCAGGCGATCAAAGCTAGAGGGGTGTCGGGAGATGCCCTCATCAGAAAAGCCCATCGTGGCGAGTACATACGTCGAGAGGAAGAGTCGTAGCTATGCTGTTAGCGTAACTCACAAAATACACTCGAGACGATGTTGCCACACTTTGCACACAGTGTGATCAGTGGTTTCTAACTGTAGGGATCATGGAATTTCATCCCAACACTCTGTGGATGCTTAAATTTTCTACACTCGCATGAACGGTAATCGTGAGGAAAAAGCTATCTGCCTCCTTAAAAAAATGTGTAAAAAAATGATGAAGAAATGAAATGTGGATCCAAGTAGCCGGGAATCCCCACTAAAACAAATGAGGAGACTCGCACGAAAATGGTGAAGCGAATTGCGTTAAAGGATAAATCCTAGTAGCCGGGAATCCCCACTAAAATAAATGAGGAAACTCACGCCGAACGGTGAAGTCCCGATTCCAAAATAAACAAGGGGGATATGTGAAGCTATCGAAAGTCGAAAGCCTGAAATGTACACGTAGGCAGTAGAGCGATCCTTTAGTGTTTCTTAGAACGTCTGCACATCCCTATGTTTTGGGGCCACAGCACACCTGCCTGCACTCTCACACCACAGAACATTTGTTTTGGGTGGAAATCATGATTTAAACTATATGCAGAGGCGATGCGATGCCTTTTCGGTGAATGCACATCTCTTTTATTTGTGACTCGTGAGCCGCACGTGGTCTGTGAATTCGGGGCTTCATCCCTACCCTACCCTCGATATAGTGGATACACTAGGTATCTATTTGATGCTTGATGTTAGCGAATGCGTGCGCGCTTAAAAACACAAAGAAATAGATAAATGAACAACAACACAAACAAAAAGAAACAAACAAACCAAAAAAAAACAAACAACAAAAAAAAAAGAACAAACAAACAAACAACAAACAAAAAAAGAAATAAACAAACAAAAAGAACAAATAAACAAACAAACAAAAAATAAACAAACAAAAAAGAAGAACAAACAAACAAATACACGAACAAATAATAAACCATAAACAAAAAAGGGAAGAACAAACAAACAGAAAAGAAACAGACAAACAAAAGGAACAAACAAACAAACAAAAAAAAATAAACAAAAAAAGAATAAACAAACAAATAAATAAACCAATAAACAATAAACACAAACAAAAGAACAAACAAACAGATAAACAAAAAATAATAAACAAACACAAGAACAAAAAAAAATAATAATAAACAGACAAAAGAATAAACAAACAAACAAACAAGCAAACAACAGAAATAAATAAACAAAGGAACAAACAAACAAACAAATAAGCAAACAAACAATAAACACAAACAAAAAAAACTAACAAACAAACAAAAAATAACAAACAAACAAAAAGTACAAAAAAAGGATACTAACAAAAAGAAACAAACAAAAGAACAAACACACAGCAAACAAGAAAGGAACAAACCAAAAACAATCTCATTATCGGCTTCCATGCCGACAACTATCTCATCATCAGCTTCCATGCCGACAGCTATCTCATCATCGGCTTCCATACCGACAGCTATCTCATTATCGGCTTTTATGCTGACAGCTATCTCAATATCGGCTTCTATGACCGATAGCTATCTCAATATCGGCTTCCATGCCGACAGCTATCTCGATATCGGCTTCTATGCCGATAGCTATCTCAATATCAGCTTCTATGCCGACAGCTATCTCATCATCGGTTTCCATGCCGACAGCTATCTCATCATCGGCTTCCATGCCAACAGCTATCTCATCTTCGACCTCCCAAGCGGACAGCTATCTCATTATCGGCTTTTATGTCGACAGCTATCTCGATTTCGGCTTCCATGCTGACAGCTATCTCAATATCGGCTTCTATGCCGACAGCTATCTAAATATCGGCTTTCATGCCGACAGCTATCTAAATATCGGTGTTTAGCCGACAGCTATCCCATTATCGACCTCCATGCCGACAGCTATCTCATTATCGGCGTCCGTGCCGACAGCTATAAAAAGTTGTTCAAAAAAAAAAGAGAGAAGAAAAAAAAGAAGAGAAGGAAAAAAAGAAGAAGAGAAGGAAAAAAAGAGAAGAAAAAAAAAGAAAGAAGAAAAAAGAGAGAAGAAAAGAAAAAAAAAAGAGAAGAAAAAATCATCATCGAAGCCTCCGAGGGATGTCGACTCGTCAAGTCCCGCCGGAGATCAAAATATTTTAAGTCTCACCGACGAATAAACAAGGGCCCAGACCTTCCGTCTGGTTCCATGAACAAAAAGACCCTTGCTTTCACACCAACCCTATGTCAATGAATAAACCACGTCGGTCTCCGACTCTCTATCGGCATCGATGAACAAACCTGCAGTCCAGACCTTTCGTCTGGTTCCATGAACAAAGAGACCCTTGCTTTGGCACCAATCCGTGTCAATGAATAAACCACGTCGGTCCCCGACTCTCTGTCGACATCGATCAACAAACCTGTGGTCCGGACCTTTCATATGGTTCCAAGAACAAAGAGACCATTGCTTTGGCACCAACCCTATGTCAATGAATAAATCACGTCGGTCTCCGACTCTCTGTCGGCATTGATGAACAAACCTGTGGTGTGACGACCCAGAGTTCAGGACACCGATATACCGATAACATCGATACACCGACACCAAGAACTGGGGAGGCCACCCAAGAGGCTGATGAGGCCCCTGAAGGGTTAGTGGAGGGTTAGTTGAGGAGTATGCATAAATAATTGCGAATTGGGGCGCGCAATACAAATAAGTATTTAAGATTTAAACACCAGTGCGGAAGCAATTTAAAAATAACCAGAGTGATATATGTATAACTAGTCCAGCGTCACAAACACTAGTCCTCAAGGTACAACTACACGGGGCATACCCCGGCAAAAGTACAACACAAGCCTCAAAAAGGCAGCTCGTGCACAGCTGGCAGCTAGGAACGGTCCCGAAACAGCACACTAAAGTCCGGGAGACGGCGGGCGTGGCTCACCTGAAAGGAGAAGGGTGAGTCACAGCCAGACTCAGTAGGGGTCACGTGGATCCCTACCTCGCACTAAACAAGCGAACATGCATAAATAAAGCAAGTAGAGCATGCATTTAAATAAACACACAGGCAATGGCATGAATAACCAATCACAAGAAAGCTGTAAACTCTAGCTAAGCAAGTATAACAGCTAACACATGCCACTACTACTTAAATGCAAGCGATTAAAGCTAAAACTACCAAATAGAAGGAGCTGCAACTAATCCAAGCAACAAGGAAGGACAACCACTGGAGCAGAAACCAGATGCGTCCACTGACGGCTTACACTGCGTCTCAAGCACTCGCAGTCGACGAAGCGACAAGCTAAGCGCGTAAACAGTACCAAACCAAGTGACCAGTCGGAGTGGCACCCGTCGGTGTCAGTCCACAGTCTCCGACCACGTGTGCACACACTGACTCTAGCCTGAGCCAGGCCCTCTAACTAGTTTTCTCCCTTGGCAGGACGCTACCATTGGCTGGGAGCCCACGGAACTAGCTTACAAACCGTGAATGGGAAACATACCCCTCCGCCATCCTCAAGCGGGTCGGTACTCAACAGACCTTAGGGCAACGACAGTGGCTCCATTGCATGGAAAGAAAAGCTACTCTATTGGTATAAAACACGCCACAATATATTTAAAATAATGCGAATATGGCATGAATATAGAAAGAAGCGCATAACAGATGGGCTGGGAATATATTACAGCCATCAGGGAAGCGGCGGTCAAAGACCCACGCGCCATATGCAAACGACGGTCGGGGGCCGGCGCGTTACTTCAAGAATGACGCCCCAGTCCCTATCCGTCACTCCCTTCAGGGTTCCAGCTCAAGAGGCACTAAAGGGCTTGTAACGGTGGGGGCCCTGCGCGTTACTTCGAAGCAACGCGTGGGGTCACCGCCGTCACATCCACCCGAGGCTCAAACCACCTATCAGCGTTCTAAATGATAGCAGACGAAGTGACGCCCCGGTCTAGGCGCGTCGGACCGAAATGACGGTCGGCCGACTGGCCGTCGGGCGCATCGCCTGCCCAAAACTACGGAAAACAGTTGATGAGTAACGGATGGGAGCCCCACCGTTACTCTCCAAGTAACGCACCCCCAATGGGCCGCTATTTGGAAGTGACGCGTCCGCTTTGGACCGTCAGGCAAGTGACGGTTCCTGGTAGGACCGTCACTGCACCTGGGTTACGGGCGGGTACGGTTTATAAACCGAAGCCCTCCCGGACGGCTGAAAACACCGGGTATCGACGAAAAACCTGATAACCTGTCAAACCACGCATGCTAGACAACAATTTAACATCTAAATCTAGCACCTGCAAGGCCTAAAACGCATTAAACTCAAGATTTAGGCTAAAACCCCAAAAATGGAAATATACACATCACGCATGCTACGGGGTGCTAATCATCAAGCAGGCTAAGGGAAACGATCCTAGCAAGATCGAGATTCCATCCCCCTACCTTTCGCAAGCCGAAACCGTCGAACGGGCCGCATGCAAGGAGGAAGAGCCACGGAGCTTCCACGCTCCACCTCGCTCCCACGATCACCGATCCACGCCGAAGTGGACACCCACGCGCACTACTCGACGCGAGGAATCCAACGGTGCCAACCTCGCCTCAATCCGATCTCGTTTCGCCCGAGTTCCCTAGGAGAGGGAGGGGACGATCGTGAGAAGAGAGAGAGGGAGAGGGTGAGAGTGAGATCGACGGGAAGGGAGAGAGAGAGAGAGAGAGAGGTTATAAAAAAAATAAAAATAAAAATAATATATATATATAATATAATCATTATATATATAAAAATCTTATTAATATTCAATAACCCTCAATTAGCCTCAAATAAATCTGGAAAAATACCAGACAAATTCCTAAAAATCCAGGAAAATAGCCGGAAATTCCAGAACAATTAATAGAACAAATACCACGAAGGATCCATTAAGGCACGGGCCTTACATGTGGTCCGGACCTTTCGTCTGGTTCCATGAACAAAAAGACCCTTGCTTTGCCACCAATCCCGTGTCAATGAATAAACCACGTCGGCCCCCGTCTCCCTGTCAGCATCGGTGAACAAACCTATGGCCAGGACCTTTCGTCTGGTTCCATGAACAAAAGACCCTTGCTTTGGCACTAACCCCATGTCAATGAATAAACCACCTCAGTATTACAATTCCATGTCCCACCGACGAATAAACCCATGGCCCGGACCTTCTGTCTAAGTCGATGAATAAAAAAAAGAACTCCTTCGCTTGGCTCGGACCTTCCGTCCAAGTCGATGAATAAAAAGAACCTCCTTGCTTGGCTCGGACCTTCCATCCAAGCCGATGAACAAAAGAAACTCCTTTGCTTGGCTCGGACCTTCCGTCCAGGTCAATGAACAAAAAAAAGTCTCTTTGCTTGGCTCGGACCTTCCATCCAAGTCCATGAACAAAAAAGAAGCCTCCTTGCTTGGCCCGGATCTTCCGTCCAAGTCCATGAACACAAAGAAACCCCTCCTTGCTTGGCTCGGACCTTCCGTCCTGGTCCATGAACAAAAAATGCATCCCCTTTACTTGGCTCGGACCTTCCCCCCGAGTCGATGAATGAACAACTTTCTTAAACCATGCACGAGTCACCAACTCCCCATTGGGATTGGCCTCATCTAAGTAGTCTTGGGCCTTTTGCCTGGGACGACGCATAAGCCCTCCCCTCTTGCTTCGGCATTCACCCCATGCCGATGACTAAACACCCACTCTAACATGTCGGTCCGTGTGCATATGTGGTGAAGTGATCCCCTCATCCCTTCCCTGAAGGAGTGAGCACTTTCCCATGAATTCGCACCGGACTAGCATCCCACTAGCTCGGAAGAACAGATGTCCTATCGAAGAACTCTACACTCGCGGGCCCCACGCACTCGTCCCTCACTTGCGCTACCCACGAGTGGGGGGCATTTGTGGACGTCAAAAAAAAAGAAGAGAAGAAGAGAAGAAAAGGAACGTTCCTGCGGCACAGACGTCTCGACACCCCGAGAGCAAGTCGAAGATGAAAAGGCCGAATAGTCGAGATTCTCTCATGGGCCAAGAATTGCACCATGAAAGGGCCGGGGTTCTATGGTTAGGTGCCAATTCTTCAGCTTACTTTCGTGTCCATTGAATTGGTGACTATCTTGTGAGTCATCTATTCAAGTTATTCATGGAAACCTATCTAGGTACCAATTCCACCCAGTTTTTTTGACATGTCATGGTTTCTATGCTTTCACGTGGATTTTATTGCAAGTCTGTCCTTACTCAAGGGCCTTGTCCTTGAATTCCATAAAATCTTATCTTATCATCCTATTAAAGCTTGTTCTTGAAACTCTTTATTGGCTATGAACTATCGTGGATGTCTAGATCTATCTTTAATGCTGTGCATTTAGGGCCCGATCTGGTCCTGGGAGGAGCACCCGAAAGTACTTGTGCCCATGGGAGTTATGTTGATCACGGTGTCTGGCATTGCACCGAAGTGCATGACTAGTTTGATCTTTGGCATTCACACACACTCTCTCTCTCTCTCGTGATATTACTTGCGTGCGTGACTTGACTTGCGTGACTCGACTAGCGTGGCCCAGAATGGGCAAGTACTTGCGTGAAATAGCCAATATTCTATAAATCTCCCTTGGATATCTCTTACTTGAAAGTTTTTACATGAAATTGTCAAATTCTTACTAGTTTTATTTCACTTGCTCGGTTATTTCTACATGTATAGCCTTACTGCATTTACATGTGAAAGATGTAATTGCTTAAACCAATTGCTTGTTCTTGAGATATAATTCCTACTGAGCATTCGCTCACCCAATTTTATTCCAACATTTTTCAAGTAATCAGGTGACTAGCGAGACCGAGACTCACATGGGAGGGACAAGTGTGCAAGCGAGCTTCAAAATCTAGTGAACCCGAGTCTTTTATCTTTCTTGAGTCTAGCATGGTGTCTCTTATTTGGTTATCTTGTCTAAGTCTGTTAGAGCGTCATCTCCTTTTCTTTCATTGTGATGTAGTTGAGTCTTCTTCAAGTTTTTAAATCGAGATTGTAAGAGACTTATATTAGAAATAAAATTTTATTATTGTTCCAAATTATTTGGTCTTACGTGATTGCTCTTGATTATTCACGACTGTTTAACTGCCACGTTCCGAGCAAACGACACGTTCCGCTGCTATCCGTTCGGGACATGACAGAGGTGGTATCAGAGCTTCGGCTTTCAACTCCTTAGGACATTAAGTCCAAGAGATAGGTTGATTATCCTTGTCAGTCATCCTATAGGAATTCGTGAGATTTGGGTAGAGCTTGGGGTTAAATTACAAAAGAAGGATAACATACTTAAGTTTCATTATTATTAATTCTTTTGTCTCCCTAATTAATCTTGCAAGAACATAAATAGAATGGAGGCATCTAAGCCAAACTTTATCCCCGAGATGGTCTTAGTAGACGTTCAAGCTTATGCGGACCTCGTTAGAAGGGTCCAAGAGTTAGAAAAAGTGGTAGAAGAAAAAGAGAGAGTTGAAGAAAGGAACCAAGCCATTAATTCTAAAATGCCTGTCCCGGCTAAGAAGAGGCCCAATGAGGACTACTATTCCCAAAGGTACAAGGAATGTAGGAGGGGGAAAGGTGTGGTAGCCCCTATTGACCCATCGCAAGAAAGATGTAAGTTCTTCGGGAAGTTTAATCACCAATCGAAGGTCTGTTATCGGAGGACGGGAGCGTGTCTCCGATGTGGGAGCCTCGAACATAGGATAGCCCAGTGTCCTATTCAGAACTCGAGACTCCAAGAGGGAGCCCAAGCCTTAGTGGAAGACGGGTCTGCCAAAGGAAAAGCTATGAAAGGTATCCCTTGTCCCCGATCCTAAATTGATTCTTTCGATATGTTTAGATTTCTTCTTTCACTTATATGGTATCATAAGGAATTATAGCTAATCCCCCATCTAGAGAAGAAGGTGATGTGAATTTGGGGACCAAATTCTTTTAAGTGGGGGAGGGTGTAACACCCGAAAATTTTTGAAGGCTAAATAGGAACAAAATATTTAAGTTTTAAAGAAAAAAAAGGGCTTACACTTGATGATATTTATTATACATGATAAGAAAATATTAATAATATATATATATGCTTGAAAATAATAGTAATAGATATTGCATTTGTATATGCTCGTAACAATGTAAACTAAAATAAATTAGAATGGACTTTTATTTCGTTTATCTCTTTTAGTTATTAGACTAACGATTATTGGGCTAATTAGAATAGGACCATTAGGACCCTAACCCCTATAAGAGTCCACTTGGATCGATTAGAGTTTGATTCATAGGTGAAAATTAAATAATTAAATCAGGTTGGCTATTTAGTTTATCAATAGATAAAAAATTAAGTGTTAGATAGAATCCTATTCGGTGTTGATTTGAGAATTTAAAATAATAATTATTAAAGTTGTTACCTTATAACTATTGAACCTTAGCCCAAAAGATCACAACCAGTGTATATATATAAACATAAATGGGCTTTGCAAGTTTGAGCTGGAGTATTTGTGACTATATATATATATATATATATATCCAATTAGCCACCTACGTAACCCGTGTATAAATGTATATATGTGTGTTATAACTCAAACCCATAGATAGTCTTCTTCCATTAAAATGAAAATATATAAATCACAACCTAAAATAATACAACCCATAAATATACATTAATGGGCCTTAATCCATAAATTATCTTATTCCATTAGCATAGTATAAAATATTAATGGTGAACCAAAAACCGTATGGGCCTAGCGCATGAAGTAGTTACAGGCTAATGGTCTCAATGAGAATGGGCCAACCCACGTTAAACCTGAAAACCATTGATAGTTAGGTAGCATATGTGAGGGTTAATACATAACCAATGGGTCTAATGATATATCAAGATATATATATCTACACCTAAACTCTAACTATAAATATATATATATTTCCTACCCACTGTGTAAACCATAACCCAAAAACATGCTACCTATTTCCCTCTTGAAACCCAACAGGATAAGAAGGCATGGGCCTTATGATTACCACTGTTAGCCCATACCAATGGCCAACCCATGTGCATGATCGAACGATGCATAGATGGGACATTAGGGTTTTCTCCAAGGGTTTTGGTAGGTGGCGGTGAAGATGGCAGGGAGAGAATGATACGGAATTTATCGTGGAATCCTTGCTTCCATTTGAAATCCTAAACTCACCCTCTATATAATACCTTGCCCAATCAAACGAAGAATTCCTATTTGCTAGGTTCAAGGAGTGCCACCGTCCTCCTCCTCCTGCAGTTGCTGCCGAAGACGAATGATGAGTTCGTCTGCATCCTTTCTTCCTCCTGCTGTGAATAGCTTCTTCCTTCGGTTTCCTCCGCATCCCCTTCTTCTGTTGAAGGGTGTGCACCGAACCAAAGAGGCGTTGCTTCTTCTTCCTTGCGATCAACGTCTACTGCGGTCTTGGCATTTCATCGTCTATTTCATAGTTGTTGAAACCGCATATTATCCTCTTTGAGTTCATCGTCCAAAATCAACTCTCAAGGTAGGTTTTCTCAATAATTGAAGCCCAAAGATAGTAGTAATTAATTTTGCATGTTTAAAACTCATGTTTCGTTATCATCACTTGCTTAAGTGTAGTTTACCGTTTAATTATTTTAATAAATTAAATAATTATATCATGTTAAAATTTTATACCCAAGTAATCACACACCAAAATTTTGGGAAAATATACTTCTAAAATCTTCATGGTTATTCCTAAATTTCCATGCCTTTTATGGTGTATTTACTATAAGTTTAAACAAGTTAAATCATTTAATACATATAATCACGTTACCCGGTGAATTCCAAAGGTTACTGTAGCATGCTATTTATAGGTTTTTCTTTTGACGATTTGATTCTCATCACCGGAGCATCCTTTGGCTATGAAATTTTATGAGTGTATTGTTGGGAAGGTGACCGAGGTAGTGAGAGTGATTGCACCATTTTTCGTGCCTCCTATCTCAAGATCCCCCATCTCTCAATGAAAAATTATTTTGAATGTCCGGTTAGATAGAGTTTTTCGAGCCCGTCATTTTGATATATAGAACGCGTGATTTCGACGTGTGTACGTCGAGAACATGAGGTTTGAAGATTGACAACTTTAGTGAAATGACGACAATCTCAATGTCGTCAAATTCTTTTGACCGCATCGTAGAATGTCGTCAAATTATTATATATATATATATATATATATTTACATATATAGATATAACTTGTAATTATATCTTTGAAAATCCATATCTATTAAACTATGTAACATAAAATTATAAAAAATATAATTTTGGAATCCTTGAATTTTTCTCCTAAGTATCATATATTCTATTTTTTTAAATTATTTTATATAAATAAATATGTCTTTGAATATATGTTTTTGAAATTATTCAATTAAATAGATATAAATGTGAATTCTTGTTAAATAAATTAAGTTAAAAATCATAAAATTAACGTCCCTCCAAGAGGACGCTAATTAATAAATGATGTAACCCACAGGTATCAAATAATATAAGTTTATTTAATTATAGTTAATTATAGAATTGGATGGACATGAATTCTATAATTAACACATTCATGTTCTCACAGTTTTCTTCCGATTTTGACCCATACCGTGGGTCTTCTGGCACTATCATCTCACGTCTGTAGATGGAGTCCCTGTTTCATGATTGGTTTACGTTATACACTTCAACTCTCGGCGACATATGAGCTCTCCGTTGGACATTACGTTCCTTCGGACTAGCAAGTTAGTCATCGGGACCTCCGAAAGTCTCCTTGTAGCCTTGGATTCCCTCAAGGCCGACTGAGCTGGTTGTACCTTAAACACCTTGTACCCATTTTAATACCACGTCACTCTGGAGAAACGTGGTAACCCGACCCTTTCATGGTGCAATTCTTGGCCCATGAGAGAATTCTCTTAGCTAGTGGAATGAGTGATCATTCCAGTAGGCGATATATTGAATTGGGTATCCTATGGTTAAGTACCAATTCTTCAGCTTGCTTTCATGTCCATTGAATTGGTGACTATCTTGTGAGTCATCTATTCAAGTTATTCATGGCAACCTATCTAGGTACCAATTCCACCCAGTTTTTTTGACATGTCATGGTTTCTATGCTTTCACATGGATTTTATTGTAAGTCTGTCCTTACTCAAGGGCCTTGTCCTTGAATTCCATAAAATCTTATCTTATCATCCTATTAAAGCTTATTCTTGAAACTCCTTATTGGCTATGAACTATCGTGGATGTCTAGATCTATCTTTAATGCTGTGCATTTAGGGCCCGATCTGGTCCTAGGAGGAGCACCCGAAAGTACTTGTGTCCATGGGAGTTATATTGATCACGGTGTCTGGCATTGCACCGAAGTGCATGACTAGTTTGATCTTTGGCATTCCACACACACACTCTCTCTCTCTCTTTCGTGATATTACTTGCGTGCGTGACTTGGCTTGCGTGACTCGACTAGGGTGGCCCAGAATGGGCAAGTAATTGCGTGAAATAGCCAATATTCTATAAATCTCTCTTGGATATCTCTTGCTTGAAAGTTTTTACATGAAATTGTCAAATTCTTCCTAGTATTATTTCACTTGCTCGGTTATTTCTACATGCATAGCCTTACTGCATTTACATGTGAAAGATGTAATTACTTAAACCAATTACTTGTTCTTGAAACTCCTTATTGGCTATGAACTATCGTGGATGTCTAGATCTATCTTTAATGATGTGCATTTAGGGCCCGATCTGGTCCTAGGAAGAGCACAAGAAAGTACTTGTGCCCATGGGAGTTATATTGATCACGGTGTCTGGCATTGCACCGAAGTGCATGACTAGTTTGATCTTTGGCATTCCACACACACACTCTCTCTCTCTTTCGTGATATTACTTGCGTGCGTGACTTGACTTGCGTGACTCGACTAGCGTGGCCTAGAATAGGCAAGTAATTGCGTGAAATAGCCAATATTCTATAAATCTCTCTTGGATATCTCTTGCTTGAAAGTTTTTACATGAAATTGTCAAATTCTTCCTAGTTTTATTTCACTTGCTCGGTTATTTCTACATGCATAGCCTTACTACATTTACATGTGAAAGATGTAATTACTTAAACCAATTGCTTGTTCTTGAGATATAATTCCTACTGAGCATTCGCTCACCCAGTTTTATTCCAATATTTTTCAGGTAATCAGGTGGCTAGCGAGACCGAGACTCACATGGGAGGGACAAGTGTGCAAGCGAGCTTCAAAATCTAGTGAACCTGAGTCTTTTATCTTTCTTGAGTCTAGCATGGTGTCTCTTATTTGGTTATCTTGTCTATGTCTGTTAGAGCGTCATCTCCTTTTCTTTCATTGTGATGTAGTTGAGTCTTCTTCAAGTTTTTAAATCGAGATTGTAAGAGAATTATATTAGAAATAAAATTTTATTGTTGTTCCAAATTATTTGGTCTTATGCGATTGCTCTTGATTATTCACGACTGTTTAACTGCCACGTTCCGAGCAAACGACACATTCCGCTGCTATCGGTTCGGGGCGTGACAACCATAGTCTGAAACTGTCTCGGGCCAATAGTCCATCAACTTGATGACTTCTATCGAGATCCAATCCCGTAATACCGGTATTGCAGTAAACTTGCCGTACTCACGGTAGACATTTATACGGTTTGTCACCGTCCCTTACGCTACAAATGCGGACTTCCCTCCGAACAACGAATGGTCCGTTAGTGACCGACATATATACCAGATCTAATCCCGCACTTGCATTAAACTTTCCGTACTCACGGTAGACATTTGTACAGGTTTATTTCCGTTTACATTGTGCCTTCAATACGGATCTTTGTCTGAACATAAAGTGGTCCATGAATGACCAACAAAATCTGAATGGAACGAGACGGCTCTCGTCTTCCCCGAAGCCTATGTGTGGGAATATCAATAAGACCTCCGTGAGTCACGCTTGGACCTCGGGTTCGCCCCAACCATGGTCATTGCCTGACCCACTTCCTAGGCCTATAGCCAGCTATCTCTGTACACGTCTTTATTTTGGAATGTAGTCCCGAGACACTTTCCCGTTGCACCTCGGCACCGAAAATATTAATGATGCCCACGTAAGCCTCGTTTGGACCGCGGGAGGCGCCCCCGCAATGGTCCTGACCTGATCTCGCACCGGGCCAATAAACTCACTGATTTCTGACCACTCTAACCGGGATTTAACAGAATGTCTCCTATCCCTTTGAACAATAAATTTGTTGTACCCTAGCATACATATGCTCCGATTTTCCCCGTGACGATCATGATTTTTTGAAGCCGGACGCTCGTCCTAATATCAAAATGGTCCCCTAAGTGACCGACATATTCCGAATGCTTGCTTCCCTAGATATCGGGCTTTCTGACTGATTCGAGACCGCTATCGGCTTGTTTCTCTCGATATAGTTTCCTGGCCATCAGGCCCTGATTCCCGGCGATTAATCAAGGGTGTTCCCCTCTCCGAGGGGATGTAAATGACGCCGTGACCTTTATGGCACGGCGGGTTTTGGTCCCGACACGAACTACACAATCGTCTGATTAATCAGATCGAGTGCACAATAAATCGTCACCTTGGTGACTGGCACGCCCACACACTTAATAAACCCAATTAAAAAATAAATAATGATCTTTAATAAAAAGGTGCATCCACACTCACCTCCTATCATAATCCCCTTTTAACTCTGCCATGTCATCCTTTGACTTTTCCCTTCCCCATGAGGATTCTCTTCCTTAGGGACTCCTTGAGTACCCCTCTAGGGTCGCTATTCTCCAGGCGGGAGTGGAATCCGCCCCTCCTCCACCACCTCCTGCTGTTAGTAAGGACGGTCACCCCTCCTCATCCAATCCTTCTGCTGATAATCTCGTAGACCATATTCTGCGAATGATGGCCCAGTTTGATCCGGCCCAACTTTAGGCTCTTTACCAGACCCTGCAGGGGTCCGATACCCCATCATCAGCTACTTCACAGGGTATGTCTTCCATATATGTTCCCCAACCTCTGGCTAATGGGCCGGGGACCGCACCTTCTGTGATTGATCTCACTCCTGTTCAGCCCAAGGTCCTTCGTTTCTCTAATCTGGAAGTGGGCCAGTCTACTTGTTCGGCCCATCAAATCCTTGATAAGGGGAAGGTCGTCCTTCCTCCCTCTCCTTGGGTGACTTTTATAAGTCCGTTTCCTCAGCACCACAAGCCTTTGTAGGCCCGTCTGATTTCTCCCCCCCTAACCTGGGGCGGCCCATCTTCCTTTCTCTAATATGGGTCATTCCTCGGTCCAACATCCCTCTTATGGGATTCCCCCACCATCTATTTATCCTTCGGCCCCTTCCTCCGGCCCTGTTCCTTTTATTTCGCCTACCCCGTCCCGAGAGCAAGAGCTTCTCGACAAGTGGGCTGCCATGCAGCAACAGCTCGACTTCCCTCAAAAGCAGGTCAGCCCATAATCTTTGGCTGATGTTCCGGTCCCGAGTTTCCATAACATCTGGTTCCCTCTCCAGTCTGAGCTTCCCACGTACTGCAAATATGACGGGAACGGTAATCCCTATATTCATGTAAGGAACTTCATGTATGAGTCGGCACAATATTAGTATGATGATCACCTTATGGCGTATTTGTTCTGCCGCTCATTGGATGGGGTAGCATTGGAATGGTTCTATGCTTTGGCGCTAGAAGATGCTAGGAGTTTCAAGGTGGTCAAAGAAAAGTCAATTCAAAGATTCCAAGATCGGGTTGGCCCGGAATACTCTTTTACTGACCTCGTTGCTGATAAAATGAAATCGGACGAGGATTTCGCTACATATGTTGATTGATGGAGGTAGATGGCTGCCCATGTGCCAAGTCACATTCCGGAGGAAGAAAAGGTCAAGTTGCTCATCTCCAATGCCACTCCTACTTACCGCAACATCTTGGCCATGAACGACATTGCCAATATGCACCAACATTATAGCTGGTCCAGGTTTATTCAAACCCAGTTAAAAGACTCTCCTATCCACACCATGTTTGAATCCCAAAAGCCCAAACATAATAGAAAACCTTAGAGGCCTATTACTGATGGAGTCTAGACAAATAAGCAAGTGCAAGCTGTTAGCTTCGCATTCCCTAACTAGTCTACTCCACCTCACTTCCAATAGCCTCCCTGCAATCCTCAACCCACTACACAGCCAAATGCTCAGCCATCTTTCGTTGTCCCCCAACAGCCACAACAACCCCCATGTTACCACAATGTTTCGCCTCCCAGTAGCTATGCACCCAAGCGCCTAAGTCTGAAGAGGGCTCAATATCCCTCTCTGCCTGAGACCCTCCTGGATATTTTCTCAGCCCTTATGTCCATTGGTGCTTTGCAGCTTCCTTTGGAACGGCCTAACTGGAATCTAGCCGTTGACCAATCCAGATATTGTATATTCCATCGGCAACCCGGGCACACAATAGAAAGTAGTTCTCAATTCAGAGATTTTGTCTATGATTTGCATGAAGGGCAACGCATCGATTGGGCCGAGATGCATAGAGTGACCACAGAAATCAAGGAAAAGAGAAGGTAGGCACCGAGACAGCAGTAGCAGGTATAACAACCACAACAACAACAGCAGCAGCCTGCGTAAGATCTGGGGATCCATTAGAATCTGATGTCGAACCATGCACCCGCTTCGAACCCTCAGCCGCCGACACCAGCTCAAGTAAATATTATTCACCACCCAGCCCCTAACGCCGGGTGGTCTTATGATGATGAGTCGTCCGTCTAGCATCTTATGTCCCTCCATCACACCTACCGCAACACCCTCTCTCCCTCATCTTCACCCTCCGCCTCTGTTATTCTTCCGCCAACCCCTCAACCCACCACCACAATATCCACCCTATCTATTGTTTTTCCAAGACCCCGCATTTTACCTCCCTCGTCCACTATTGTTCCCACGCAAGTACTTGTTTCACCCATTGTTACCATCCCGCCATCTAACCCTCCACCCATCATCCTCTCGGCAGGGCCCATCAAAATCGTTGCTACCCCCATTACCCCCACTATGTCCACAACCCCTACCCACACACCCTTTGTTCATCCTATCGGGCCAATTAAGTCGCCAACTGTGGGCTCGTGTGATGCATCATCGGCCCAAAATCTTGCCCTTCGGAGCAGGCATTTGTTTCATCAGAATTATCCCATAGCTGGTGCGTCTACACCTAATCCCAAATTTTCATAGCAGGCTACTAATCAAGAGGAAGCAGACCCATTGCCAGGCACCCAATATGACTTGCAACACCACTTAGATTGGATGCCTGCAAAGATCTCAGTACTAGAGCTGATCAAGCGGTCCAAGCTTCATCAAGATGCTTTGCGAGATTTTCTCCAGAGGGTCCTAGTAAATAAAGATATGGCGGTTGATAGCGTACCATCTGCTCTGGCCACGGTCTCCAAAGGGCCGACTATTACCTTTTTCAAGAATGAGCTAGCACCTCTTGAGGCTCGCCAAATGCCGCTTTGCATCTCCATTACCCTAAACAAGGTGAGTATTGATTCGGCTTTAGTCGACACTGGGGCCTCTATTAATGTTTGTCCACTGAACACCCTACGGGCCTGCAATATTTTAGAAAACCTGCTAAGGCCCACTCCCACCACTATTGCAGCCTACGACAACTCAAGGAGGCCGTGTCATGGGGTGATCACCATACAAGCCGAGCTCGGGCAGCTAACAATGCCTATTGAATTTTATGTGCTGGATATCGACCCCATGTTTAAAGCCATTCTTGGTCGCCCATGGATTGAAAACCTCAATGCTGTGCCATCTACTGCTCACTAGTGCGTCAAATTCCCATTTCAAGGGCGGGTGGTGAAGGTCAAAAGTATCTCCACGGTCTAGTCAGTTTAAGTCATCTCCGAGAAGATCTTGCTGATGCTTTGGCCCAGTAATAGGCCTGTTATCTCGGTGCAGGACCTTAACTTCCCATGGGCCTATACGCAACGCAAGTCAACCATCGCACAAGTAACCCTCACAGAGAAGCCTAAGATGCGGGACCCCAAGGGCTGGAACATTATACTAAAGCTAAGATATCAGCCAGGTAAAGGTCTCGGTGCTCGGCTGCAAGGGCGGACCAAGCCAGTCCCAAGAGGTAGAAAGATGAGTAGAAGGGGCCTGGGTTACCAAGAGTCACCGCTGTAAGTCCTAGAAGACTTGTTGCCGTTGACTTGGAATTATCGCAAGCATTTTTTGAGGGGCCCATAACAACCTGGCATTTTGAAGGCCCCGCCAAGTCAGATCGTGAAAGAAGATGCTGCCAATTCAGTTTCTGGCCTGCCCGTGTTGCCTAAAGGGCCCGTCGACGATATGGAAGGCTTTTATGAAGCCTTTGAGAAGGCGTTCCATGAAGAAAGTCATCCAAGTAGCCGAGAGGTGCGGCTTGTGGAGTACTCGCCCGAAAAGCCAGCTCACTATCTACGGGAAGAGGGGAGCTCACCCACTATCTTTACCTGGTCTCCTTTCTATTTGTTATCACTTTTACAAGAGCTAGGTTCTATACCCCGTTCACCTCCTCTTTTGATTGATCCATTAGTCTTTAAACCCCCAACTGATTTTCTCATCAAAGTTTGTGATTGTGGGGGCTGCCCACCCATTGATCTTTCTAGCTTCTTCTTCTGCTCCTCCGATCCTCTTCTTGATCTTCTCTGCCCATCTACGTACCCTCTCATGCTTCTTCCCCCTTCTCCTCCCACATCTTCATCTTGTTGCGTGGTCTCCATTGATCTCCAAAAAAAATGCCAATTTTGAAATGGAGATCTCAGTCGAGGATTATGCTTGGTTTGATTCTTCCTCCTCCCAGGGGCACGAGGTCCCTGATTCTCTTCCATTAGATTTTCTACATCTAGTTTCTTCCCCTAGGCTAGAATTAGGGTCTGTCGAGTCTTCTAGGGAAGTAGGGTCATGTTCTAGCGTCTACAACCCTTCCCCCGTGCTTGAGGCGCGCCCGACGATGCATCATTCCAGATCTATCCCCGAGAGGTTCTTGTAGGATTTAGCTCAGCATTGTCATGCCCTCCTTAGATGTCCCGAGTTTATCAAAGAAGTAGTGGAACTAGAAGAAGGTGATAAACAAGATGAGGTGTTGAGCGATGGCGGGTTAGGTGTCTATGAAATCGTGGATGAGAAGGACCCGGTCAATTTTGAGGATAGCGATAAAGAGGACACTGTCGATCTATATGCGGAAGGGTTGAAGAGGTTTGATGAGCAATCAACGGCAGTGGATGAACCTACGAAAGAGATCAATCTAGGAACCGATGAGGATCCCAGGTCCATTATTATTTCTGCTAATCTCCCTCCTGATATTGAAGAAGACTTGATTAAGGTTTTGAGGGAGTATAGTGATTCCTTCATCTAGTCGTATGAGGACATGTCGGGTCTCGACCCCGCCTTAGTGGAACATCAGCTTGTGTTTAAGCCAGGGGCAAAACCCGTGAAACAAAGATTAAGGAAATTTCACCCCCACATGGCCTTGAGGATGAAAGAAGAAGTTGACAAGTTGCATAAGGCTAGGTTTATTCGTGTCGTTCTATATCCTCAGTGGGTGGCGAACGTACTCCCTGTCATCAAGAAGGATGGAAAAGTTCATATTTGTGTTGATTTCAGGGATCTGAACGAGGCATGTCCCAAGGATGATTTTCTGCTTCCTCATATAGATGTGTTGGTGGATAAAATGGCCGGGTATGAAGCTCTTTCATTCATGGATGGCTACTCAGGCTACCACCAGATCCGTCTAGCTCCAGAAGATCAAGAGAAAACCTCGTTCACCACACCTTCAGGCACTTATTGCTACGTGGTCATGCCGTTCGGTCTGAAGAATGCGGGCGCAACATATCAAAGGGCGATGCTGGCCATTTTCCATGATATGATGCATGTTTATATGGAAGCCTACGTGGATGATATTTTGGTGAAATCAAAGACTAAGGAAGAAAACCCCCATATTTTGGCCAAAGTACTACAAAGAGCTAGGGAGTATAAGCTAAAAATGAATCCAAAGAAATGTGTGTTTGGAGTGTCTTCAGGGAAGCTACTAGGTTTCATAGTTAGTAAATAGGGGATGCAAGTCGATCCTAACAAAGCCAAGGCTATCATGGATATGCTCTCGCCGAAGAACATCACGAAACTTTGAGGACTGATTGGACGCTTGCAGTTCATTAGAAGATTCATATCCAAAATTCTCAGAGGTGCCATCTGTTTTACGAACTATTGAAGGCGGGGGCCAAATTCGAGTGGAATCAGCAATGTCAATAGGATTATGAAGATTTGAAGGTTTATCTGTCCAATCCCCCAATTTTACAGCCTCCTGTCCCTGGGAAACCCCTGATTCTATACATTTCTATTATTGAGGACTCCCTAGGAGCTATCCTGGCGCAAGTGGATGACGAAGGTAAGGAAATGGCAGCTTATTACCTAGGTTGTTTAATCCAGTAGATGCCAAATACACTACCATGGAGAAGACCTGTGTCGCGCTGGTCTGGGTCGTGCAAAAATTGAAGCACTATTTCCTGGCCCATCAGGTGAAGTTGATCTCTAGAATGGACACAATCCGCTACCTCCTAGAAAAGCCCGTCCTGTCTAGTAGGTTAGCTCGCTGCTAGAGCTTCATCTCCCAATTCGACATCACTTTCGTCGTTCAGAAGGCAATCTAGGGATATGCCATTGCTGAACACCTCACCCACTTTCCTATTCCTTGCAATGATTCTATCCAGGATGAATTTCCTGATGAGCAACTTGCTATCCTCTCCCATTATCCCTTCTGGTCTCTGCACTTTGACGGTGTGCTCAACTCTAAAGGCCGAGGGGTAGGTGCCGTTCTCCTCACTCTGGAGGGAGTGACGATTCCTCTAGCATATCAGCTCTCTTTTCCTGCTATCAACAATATAGCTGAGTACGAGGCTCTACTTGCCAGATTGAAGCACGCCTATCTCCTAGGCGCACATTGTTTAAATGATATCGGAGACTCTCAGCTTGTCCTTTGCCAAATTCTTTCTACCTATCGCATGCGTGACCCAAAGCTCAAACCATATCAAGATTTGGTCACTCTTCTACCTAGGCAATTCCATAAGTTGATCTACACCCATACTCCTTGCTCTCAAAATATTCTTATCGATGCACTGGCATCGCTTGCCTCCTCATTATTTTTCCCTCTCAGTCAGTCTATAGAGACTATCGTGGTCTAGAGACTGGATGCTCCATCCCTTCTGGATCCCTAGTTCGATAACCTTAGGAAGTCTATAGAGGAGAAGGCCGAGAAGAAGGATTCACATGAGGTATCTCTAGCTGAGTTAGAGGAGATTATGGAAGAAGAATTACCTTGGTATCATGAGATTGAGTAGTATTGCAAAGATGGATCGTTCTTGAAAATGGTAAATGTTGAGCAACATAGAGCCATTAGAAAAAGCCGCCTCAAGATACATTATCATCGCTGGGGAATTGTATAGGCGTGCTCTTAATGGAGTCCTTATGAGGTGTTTGGATGACGACGAGACATGGAAGGTTGTTGAAGCAGCTCACTCTAGTGAGTGTAGAGGGCATGTTAATGGCTAGGCATTAGCAAAGAAAATCCTTAGGCAAGGTTATTATTGGCCAACCCTAGAAGAAGATTGTTCCACCTATGTCTATAGGTGTCTCAAATGCCAACTCCATGCCGATAAAATTCATGCTCCTGCTTTGTCCCTTCATCCTCTCTTTGTTGGCCCAGAGAGATGGCGGACAAGAAGGGGGGTTGATTTGTCCCCAAGCCGAGATGGCGGAATTTAAACACTTTCTAAATTAAACACAGCAGAATTAATATTGACTACATTAAATAGCCTAAACAAACGTGAGATTAAAATCTTCTCTCAAGCTTTCCAATCTCACTCGAATAAACTGGACAATGGATGGAAGAACCTACGCCAAACACGGATTATCGATGTAAGGAATAATTAAAATTAATCCTAACAAGGATAGCGGATGAAGCAATGTGCGATGATGTAGTGAGCAAAGACCTACTGAATTGACCTGTGAAGGGAGATAGAAGAAATGAACAATCACACAGGCAATCACAATAGACACAGAGATTTTTAAGTGGTTCGGGTACACTGCCGTGTCCCCTACGTCCACCCCTCACTGAACCCCGGTGAGGCTTCACTACACGCTACAAAATGTAGCAACACGGGGATGAACCCCAACACCACACACGCTGCTTCCGTAGCAATCCACACACACGAGGCCTTGCCTCAAACAGCTGTCACAGCAGCACACACACATAATGTCGGGGAACACACCCCGGACACTAAAACCACACGGAGATGCAGCTCCGTCCACACACACAGTAATATTAAGAGTTTGGCAACATACAATGATTTACAACATATGCTCACAATAGTATGTAAATGGAGAAAAACTATCATCAAGAGATGAATTAAGAATGTAGAATGTTTTCCCTTTGTTTTCCAATGGCCGTTTGTAGATTTTCCTTGAAACTTCGTTTGGAAAGAATCGAATCTACAATAGGATGAAGCGCCCGGTCGTCTTCCTTGAAGATCCGGGATCGTCTACAACTTCAGCAACTCGTACTGAGTATATCCTTCAAATCCTAGCTTTAGTCAAACCTGCATACATCATAAAAAATGATTAACTTCATAAACCCCTATCCTCTCAACCTTGTAGCCGCACTCCTCCTTCTTCTTCTGCAAGAGAATGGAAAGCCTTAGCTCATCTTGTTACTCAGATGAAAATCGCAGCACTAATAAGAGGGCAGCAAGTAGATAGATGAAAGAACATGTATATGTATATTGCACCTCTTAGATAACCATTCAATACCTTGAGCAATCTTAAACAAAAGCATAGAAGTAAAGATCAAAACAACTCCCTCGGATTTTCAACGAAATGCTTTGATAGGGAGGTAGGGTGTGCTGGAAAACTGATCCACGGAGTGGGAAGCGGCCAAGCTTGAAGAATGAAACGCCCAAGACATCCGACCACGAAGAATAGCAACAGTAGCCTTCTGATCGAACCTTAGGCTCATGGATGACGTCTTCAGCAGCGTCTTCTTCCTCCTCTGGCTATGTGCATCGCCCTTCCTCTAGCTTTTTACTTCTAGATCGTTGTGGAAGAAGCCTTGGAGCTGCAGCCGTCCACCTGCACACACAAGGGTTAAGAACAGCCTGAAATTTCAGATCTAGTTTGGTTCAATAGGGTTTACAACCCAATAATATGTATTTATGCTTCTAGGACGGTCAAGGGGCAGCCCTGGGACAAGATCCACAAATCATGGAGTGATTTAGGGCAGTTGGACCGGAGTTAGAAGACTTTCGGAGCGCTTACACGAAGGTCATTTTTGACGGCGCCGCCCCGGACCGGAAAGGGTCGACCCTTGGGGTCGACCCTCGTGGGGTTTTTCAAGAACCAAAAGCAATGGGTCGACCCTTGGGGTCGACCCTCGAGCCCCTCCCGTGCGGGTAAAAAAAAAAGGCAAACAGGGGTCGACCCTCGTATGAATGGGTCGACCCTTGGGGTCGACACTTTCAGTTATGGTGAAAGGATCCGTCGGGAGTTAAATTCAAGCCAGCAGGGGTCGACCCTTGGGGTCGACCCATACAGGGGGGGTCGACCCCAGGGGTCGACCCATGCAGGCAGATTGCGGGTAATTGTTTCTGTCCTGTCAGAAATACTAAGGGTCGACCCATGCAGTTTGGGTTATAAAAACCCATCAAAACTCCATGAATACAAGGGAAATAAATGATTAAATATTACCATAATCCCATGATGATCAACCTTGAATATTATTCCTGAAACACATGATAAAACAAGAGGTTAGATCGAAATCAAAATATCTAGATCAAGCATTAATATATGGAGCTAGTTTTGAGACCAAGACCCAAATGACATGAAATATGATTATGAAAGTATTAGCATGAGGCACATAAGAATACCCATGAAAGATCTGTATGAAAGCACTTGAGAACCCATTTTTCCAACTCAAGATTAGAAGAGTATCACCATGGATTCCAATATAAATTCTTACCTTGAATCCATCACATTGTGGGCAATATTAACCTGCACTTTCTGAGAATTTAGAAGCAAGTTAGTATTATACCAACGAATCTGAGGATCCCAACTTCAACCCAATTCTCTCATAAATCATTTCAAAGCATTTAAGCCATATGATTAGAATGACAAGGAACCATCAATTATGCATTCAAGATATACAAGAACTAGAGGAAATCTTCAACAGAGCATGTAATGAAATGGCTATGCATTTACACAACACAAGGCCATGCAATCAATTTCATATCCATAAGGACTCAACCATTCCACTGAGAAGCATAGTCTTCACATGAAACCTCCAAGGACTAATGAGCCACATGCATGATTCAACATCAACCAACTTAGTAGAGCAACCTGCAAGATAAGATAGCAACATGTGAGTTCGTTTATCATGAAGATGTTTTCCACTAATCAAGCACACAATATGAATATCTTCACACAATATATTGTGATCATCAAAACCATTATCAAAGACAAAGAGGGAGAGACATGAATCCAACACTCTCTCTGCTCTTTGGCCATTCTCCATGTGGGCTTTTGATATTGTAGGCCCGCTAGGTGATCCTAATTTTCAGACCAAGTAAAAATCTTTCATTTCCACCGCCACTGAGTACTTCACCAAATGGGCTAAAGCTGAAGCGTACGCGCAGATCAAAGCCACCACAGTGTACTGATTCATCATGAAGAACATCATCTCGCGGTTCGACGTGCCAAGCAGCATCGTCACCGGCAACAAGCCTCAGTTCGTGTCGCAAGAGCTCCGAGACCTCTGTAAGAAATATAGCATTGCATTGCATCACTCATCTCCCTATTACCCCCAAGGAAACGGTCAAGCCGAAGCCACCAACAAAACCCTTCTTAAAATTATAAAGAAAACGTGTGAATCGCATAAATTTTCGAATTTACCTGAACGATTGGTAGAAGCTCTATGGGCTTATCATACCTCTATCTGTACTCCTACGGGACAAATTCCTTATGCACTCACTTACGGGATGGAGGCGGTACTCCCATATGAGATCTTAATCCCTTCCCTAGGGGTACAGCTTGATATGGAACTCAATCTCGATGAACGTCGAGAGGCGTTACTAGTTCAGCTGGAACTCTTGGATGAGAAGAGGCTAAATGCGGCCGATCATGTTTCTGCTTATCAGAGATGAGTCTCACGTTATTTTTAAAAGAAGGTAATTGAACGAAAATTTTAAGTGGATAATATGGTTTTGAAACTCAAATTCATTAGATTAGGAGGTCCTAGGTCTAAGCTACAGCCAAATTGGGAAGGTTCATTTATTGTTAGAGAGGTCTATCCGGGGAACGCTTGTCACTTGGTCAACGCCGAAGGCGAGGAGCTATATCACGGATGGAATAGGTTATATCTTAAGCGTTTTTACCCTTAGAGGCAGGTCAATGACGACCCGAAAATGAGAAGTCTCCTTCCTTGATCATCAAGGATGATCCCGAGTACACGGTGAACACTAGTCAGGTTTCCCTCTTCTATATGACATCGTTTCTCCTCTGGCCATGCCTGCGGGAAGTAAAAGTCCCTACTTTTCTCTCCTCGGCCGAATGTAGGGGCAAGAGGTGAATAAGGGGGAGATTATTGATCTAGACACCCCGTCTAGAGGAAATCTCAAATAGGGGCAGTCCATTATGACTTGATTCTCGAAAAAAATTGAAAAAAAAAGAGAGAAGGAAAGAAGGGGCAAAATCAAGTCGAAACCTAATGATCATCCAAATCTCGTCAAAGTTCAGAACGCAAAGTCAAATTGCTCCAAAGTCAAGAGCTAGGCATGTCAAGAGTGATAGTACAGTTCCCCGCAGAATGTCATAAGCCCGACCGTATGCGTGCCTAGAACGGGAACCAAGGTTCGATGATGGAAACGAAGTCCCAGTGCAACAGACTGAATCTCTGAAGGGTATCATGAGAAGAATTCAAACCCTAAAAACTTCTATACCGACCCTAAGCTTACCCCCAAGTTTTCTTCCATTCCCCCCTCCAAGGACTAGAACATACCCTGAGTATGGCCTTAGTAGAGACACCGTCATGCAGACGAGGCCCTAGCTAGGGATTTCCATCCCATAAATGCACGCCATACTTGGGAAGATTCCTAGTGAGACGGGCATGGGTTCTTGTTGTCAGGTTGGGATTGACTTTCAAAAAGGAAAAAAAATCAATTTTTTTTTGATATTTTCAAAATCTTAAAAAAATCAGATATTTTAAAAATCCAAGAAAATCAGATATTTTCAAAATTCAAAAAAGTAGATATTATCAAAATTAAAACAAAAAAAATAAAAAAAATAACAAATCATATATTTTCAAAATCTAAAAAAATCAGATATTTTCAAAATCAAAAAAAAATCAAACGTGTTCAAAACTCAAAAAAACTTGATATTTTCAAAACAAAAAAAAATAATCATCATTTCATCATTTCATTCTACAATTTATTTCATGACATAGCATGCATTTTTTATGTTTACTCTTTTGCCTATTTAATAAGGCTTAACCCCTTGACCAAATATCAAGGATTGGTCACACGTTCGGCTTGCTCCAGGCAAGGGGTTAAGTCTAAGAACAGATCTGATTTGATTTCATATTTTAGAGTGTGCTAAAATCGGTTCACATGGCCCGGGACATAGGCTCACAAGGTCCTCCATCCCCCTCCTGTCAGTCACCATATAGCGGTCAGGTCATGACCGCCTTATGAAGGTAACGGTCTGATAGACTGAATGACATATATAGAAGGGGGGATGAATATGGCTGTCTCAAAAAAAAATTAATATGTCCCAATGAAAACTACATTGAAACAGCTAATAGAACAACGACAGATCTAAGAAGGTCTTATGCATGGAATGGGCCTTCCTTCAAACATGTAGAAAGCACAAGAGGGATGAAGCAGTGACAAAACAAACAATCAACATAATAGGGTCAGAAATGAATAACCAGGCCAGCAAATCATCAGATAAAACACGGGAGATTTATAGTGGTTCGGTCAGACCCAAGGTCTACCTACGTCCACTCCTTCACTCAAACCGAGTGAGGTACCTTGCTTATCCAAGCAAACAATCACAGTAGACTTAGTCTGCAACAACGGCTATCACACGGCTTGACCTTAGGGAAACAAATCCCTAGAACCAGATCCTGCAACCCACAGAACTTGAGACCTGGCCTTGCCACCTGCAAGTCCAGAACCGGAGGTCAAATCATCTCTTCCTCCACACCAGAGGGAAACCCACGAGTGACCCCAAGTCACTCGCAACTGGAGAAGCTGTCTCCCTTCCTCCAAGAACACCCAGAGGGAACCAAAACCAAATTTGAAGCACGGAACGAAGAAGAAAATAGAAAACAAAAAAGGAAAAGATAGATTGTAGCTTCAATGAAGCATTTCGAATGCATCGGGTGACTGCTCTCAAGTCAAAAACTGATCCTCACGATGTTTCTTGATCTGGGGGAGGCTCTCTTGTTCTTCTTCTTCAGGGGGGAAGCTCTCTCTCTGAAAATATGAATGGGAGCAATGGCCGCAGCTTCTTTTTTTTTCTTTCGTGGGGCAAGGCACCTTTATATAGGAGTAGGGGCACCGTATAGATGTGGCAGAGAGAACATACTGAAACTCTATTGGTCCACGTGGCAGGGACGAGAATGTTCCTCTGTCAAAGTGCCTAGGATCACGTCACTAATCATTTGCTCCTTGGGTCCATGCGCCAGCATCCCGCCATTTCTAGAAATACGTGCCTGTTCTTAGTTTGACCTCATGTGCTACTTTAAGCCTGTAGGTTTGAAAAAGAATGTTTCATCAAACGCCTTGTGAATATGAATCATAAGGGATGCACAGACTTTATAGTGTATCGTGCAGACATGCACATATCTTAATGCACAACTAACATTTACCTTAGTATATGACAAAGCCTGTTAACACCGACCTTATGCAAAAGACCTTGCATACTAACACTGACCATATGGACGAGACCGCATACTAACACCGACCTTAGATGCACGACCCTGCATACTAGCACCAACCTTAGATGCACAAGGTGCAACTAGCATCGACTATGTATGAAAGATACATGACACTAGCACTGACCTTGGGTAGTGCTGGCAAAACTAGCGTCGACCTTAGTTTGCTTGGAAGCTAACTAGCATCGACCTTAGTTTCATGAAAACCAAAACTAGCACCGACCTTGTGTAGTGCTGGCAAAACTAGCATCGACCTTAGTTTGCTTGGAAGCTAACTAGCATCGACCTTAGTTTCATGAAAACTAAAACTAGCACTGACCCTGAATGCAATATGTGAGATGCTAGCATCAACCTTAGCTATGAGAAACCACAACTAGCATCGACCCCAGCTATGTGAAAAACACAATTAGCACCGACCTTAGCTATGTGAAACCACAACTAGCACCGACCCTAGCTATTTTAAAAATGCAACTAACACCGACCTTAGTTGTGCGAAACCACAACTAGAACTGACCCTAGTTAAGCATGATTCAACTGGTGTTGACTCTATATAATCACAATGCAGTGTGAAGTTCATGCACACCACCTGTTCGACCAAATTCCATGCACACAGGTTATTTAGTAAAATGTCATGTGCACAACCTTTATGCAAGCACGTTGACTTTATGTGCACAGTTTTGACATACATTGACATTTGGTTGACCTGTGATGTTTGACTAATGATGATGGACTTATGGTGTTTGACCTCATCAAAACCTTAGGGATGCAACAATCTCCCCCTTTTTGATGATGACAACACTATGAGTCCATCATTATCAATGCAATCAATAAAACTGATCAATCATTCAAAAACTAGCATCGACCTTGGGTAGTGCTGGCAAAACTAGCGTCGACCTTAGTTTGCTTGGAAGCTAACTAGCATCGACCTTAGTTTCATGAAAACTAAAACTAGCACTGACCCTGAATGCAATATGTGAGATGCTAGCATCGACTTAGTTATGAGAAACCACAACTAGCACCGACCCCAGCTATGTGAAAAACGCAATTAGCACCGACCTTAGCTGTGTGAAACCACAACTAGCACCGACCCTAGCTATTTTAAAAATGCAACTAACACCGACCTTAGCTGTGTGAAACCACAACTAGAACTGACCCTAGTTAAGCATGATTCAACTGGTGTTGACTCTATATAATCACAATGCAGTGTGAAGTTCATGCACACCACCTGTTCGATCAAATTCCATGCACACAGGTTATTTAGTAAAATGTCATGTGCACAACCTTTATGCAAGCACGTTGACTTTATGTGCACAGTTTTGACATACGTTGACGTTTTGTTGACCTGTGATGTTTGACTAATGATGATGGACTTATGGTGTTTGACCTCATCAAAACCTTAGGGATGCAACAATCTCCCCCTTTTGATGATGACAACACTATGAGTCCATCATTATCAATGCAATCAATAAAACTGATCAGTCATTCATGCAGTTTAACACACACTCCCCCTGACATCATGATCAGCTAAAACTCAAGCCAAAAGAACAGTTACACCCCCTTTCACAGACACTCCCCCTCTCACTGACATTATTCTCCCCCTTTGACATCATCAAAAGGAGTGGAGAGAGAAAAGGTGTTGCTAAGCAATCGAGAGAATATACAGTAAACACACAAAGTAGAAGATTTCAAGTCCATCTCTTAGAGGAGTAAGTAAGAGAACTGAATTAAGCTCATGTTCTTCAAGGCTAATAATTAGGAAAGACACAGAGTGAGAATGAAGAATGCCAACGTACAGACATCACAAGGATGATCAAGGTTTAGTAGGTATGTCCAGAGAGATCATTCCAAAAGAATTTACTAATCAAAAATCTAGAGACGCAACTACTGAAAGATGTGCCAGTTGTATTGAGGACAAACATTCTATAGGAGATTTCAGAAACAGTGGGGTTGCAGATTTTTCTATTTTGGCACAATGAACTTGGCATTGAGTAACTTTGGTAAATCACACATTGTTACATGAGGAGACACCTTGATTAGAGGCTGAAATCCCCATTTACTCAATGTGATAACCGTATTACTTCTCTTTTAGAGAACAGAGTTAGCATTTGAAGTGTCGTTGTATGTGAGGAGACACCTTGATCAGAGGTCAGAATCCCCAATTACTCAACACTTTAATGCCATTGCTCTACCATTAAACACAGTTTTCTTCAAACTTTTTAAATAGATATAATCTGGCACTTCATGACATAGGATGTGTGTCATTTCTTTGATGAGCCATCTAGTTTCTCAGTAACCAGATCATTGCTCTGAGATTTGATAAACCCCAAAATTATTTTCTAATTTGATATGTGATGTTTGAAGTCAATACAACATGTACTAATTTTCAAGAATAATTGCTTCCAGAAGTATGAGTTTCAAGTATTTAGAATATTTCATACATGACATAACAAGTTTAACTTTGATCCATGCTTACTAAATCTATAAGGAGACATTCTACAGGAGCTTTGTCCAAGTCTTTGCAGGATTATTAAATAGAAGCTTCGTAGCCATGTTCAAGTTATTCAAACATAAAGATTTAAGAGAGTCATGAATTCCTGTTTCTTGTGAATAGACTGTATAAAATGTTCAGAGAGCTTTATGCAGCATCAAGATCTCTCAAAATCCTTGAATCAGTCTCCTACTAACTAGCAGACAAAAGAAACTCCCCCTCACAAAATGACTTAGGTATACAGACAACTCGAATGCAAAATATATTGTAATGCAGAAAAGAAATTTATGGGCATTAAACCTGATCTATATGAAAATGAGCCTATGGTACCAGGTGGAGAACGTAGGTCATAAGACCTCCTCACACATGATGTGGGTTTCCAGTCAGAAGAAATCTGACCTTCTCCCATCTTATCATTTAATATACCAACAGATTGTGCATGCCAATCTATTTCACTAAAATATGACAAATACTAAAAGAAGATCCATGCAAATGAGGACTGTATGAAGCTCAATGTGGACATATAACATGGATACATTTTATTCAAAAATTAGAAACATTTAAAGATGCCTAATTCTCTTCTTAAAGTGGTGAATTTTTCATTGTCCAGTGGCTTAGTGAAAATCTCAGCTATCTGATGATCAGTGCCTACATGGATCAATTCAAAAGTTCCTTTAGAAACCTCATCTCTGATGAAATGATGTCTGATTTCTATGTGTTTGGTTCATGAATGCATGACAGGATTCTTTGCAAGATTAATGGCACTAGTATTATCACAATATATGGGGGTACAGCCCAAGTCTACTTGGTAGTCCTGTAGCTGATGTTGGATCCAGATTACTTGTGTACCACAGCCCCCTGCAACTATGTATTCAGCTTCTACAATGGAGAGGGCCACAGGGTGCTACTTCTTGGAGGCCCAAAAAACCAGACACCCACCCAAGAATTGACAATGCCCACTAGTGCTCTTTCTATCTAATTTGCAGCCAGCATAGTCAGCATCAGTGTATGATGTGAGATCTAAGGTGTGAGATGCCGGGCACCACAGTCCTAAATTATGAGTACCAGAACGGTATCTAAAGATTCTTTTTACAGCAGTTAAATGCAGTTCAGTAGGCCTAGATTGATATCTAGCACACATGCCTACACTGAATTGAATATCAGGTCTCGAGGCAGTTAAATAGAGTAGGGATCTGATCATATCTTGGTATATCTTTGCATCAATTTCTTTACCTGTTTCATCTGCATCTATGGCTGAATTGGTACTCATTGGTGTTGAGATGTGCTTCAGATTATCCATGCCAAACGTCTTTAGGATTTCCAAGATATACTTGATCTGGTTGATTAAACATCTACCTTCCAACTGCTGGACCTGCAGACCAAGGAAATACTTCAATTCACCTACCAAACTCATTTCAAATTCATTGGACATCAATTCTACAAATTCATTACATAGTTCAGTGCACGTGGAACCAAAAATAATGTCATCTACATATACCTGAACTATGATGAGATCTTTATTCAAAACCTTCGTAAATAAAGTTTGATCCACCTTACCTCATTTGTAGCCCTTGCTGAGCAAGAAATCTGTCAGCCTTTCATACCAGGCCCGAGGGGCCTGTTTCAGTCCGTAAAGGGCTTTGTTCAACCTGAAAAATGGTTAGGATGTGCAGATAATTGAAATCCAGGGGGTTGCTCTACAAAGACCTCCTCCTTGATGAGTCCATTCAAAAAGGCACTCTTAACATCCATTTGTTGAAGTTTGATGTTTCTGGAGCAAGCAAAAGCTAGCAGGATTCTTATATCTTCTAATCTAGCAACAGGAGCATATGACTCTTTAAAGTCAACTCCAAACTCCTGGCAGTAGCCTTTAGCTACTAATCTAACTTTATTCCTAGAAATTATTCCTTCTTCATTCATTTTATTCTTAAATACCCATTTTGCTCCAATGATAGTTGCATTTTCAGGTTTAGGAACTAGTTTCTAAACATTGTTTCTTTCAAACTGTCCTAGTTCCTCATTCATTGCATTAACCTATGATTCATCATTTAAGGCTTCCTCTACAGACTTGGGTTAAATTTGAGATAACAATGCAACTTGGCCTTGATTATTTACATCTCTATAGAAGGATCTGGTCCTTGTGGGATCATGCACATTTCCTATGATGTTTTGTAAAGGGTGGTCTTTCAAAAACCTAACATTAGTTGAGGACTCACTGTAGATTCTAAGAAATCCACTTAAAACAATTTAAAAATAAAAGAATTAAGCATTCACGAGGTGCTAATAAGGAGAGTGATCGCCAGAGGGGTTACCTCAAAAGAAAAGAAAATTGATCTCGAATACTTGGTGAGAAAAGGGATGCGGGATGATTGTGGATTTCCTCCTCCTCCTTCTACCGGCCGGCCGATGAAGGGGGTTTTTCTTCTTGATTACCCTTAAACAAATCACAAACAAACAAGATAAAAATGGATTAGCCAAGTGTGTGTAGTATCAATCCAAAGATAAAATAAGATGATGGAACAAGAGCATGAAGTGTGCACCTTTTGGTTCTTTTAAAACCCCTAAGAGAATTAGGGAGAGGAAAGGAGATGCAAAGTAATGCAGGAAAAAGATTGATGCTGATCGATGATGATAGGATGATGAATGATGATAAGATGATAATAAGATGGATAATATCCCTGCTGTTCCTGTCAACAGTAGAGGGAGAAACCAATATATCAGCTCGTGGCTAGTGCGACAGGAGGAAGCAGACCACCGAAGGATCAAAAGGCTCGTGCAGAAGAGAGGAAAACTTTTCTGCGTGAAAGAATCTACTACTCTCTGCGTCGATCTATCTGTTGCTCTCTGTGTTGCTATTAGCTAAAGCTCCCTCTCTTTTTTCGTTGTTCTCTCTGTTTCTTCCTGCTATCAGCTCGCTTCGCGCGAGCTCGACGCAGGGATGTATTTATAGGATGCAAAACACAGATGTGGTGGGATAAGAACAGGCAAGACTCATCTACGGTAAGGTCTCTACTTCCCTAATCGAACATGGTGATCAAAACATAGCAGGGAACTCTCCAGGAAAGGGGTGTTCAAGCAGGACACGGAAGGGTGAAAGATGACCCAAAGAAAGGCGTTATTTGAAATTGACGACCTTGGTCAAGGCGTTAATTGAAATCACGATTGGGACAAAGGCGTTAATTCATGGATTTAATTTTAGTAATGAAAACATTCTTTATTTAAAAATGATGAAGAGACGCTTGAGAGAGAGGCGTTAATTCAAAACACGACCCATGGAGGGACGTTAATTCTTATTTTCTAATTTTAAGCAGGATTTGTAAAAGTCCATAAACTGACGCCTTTTGGATCAGTCGTCCTTTCCTTGAGAAACGCCCCGGCCCAAGCCGTTAGTTAAAACACGCCCTACGTAGAGTCGTGAATTACAAAAACAATTAAAAAATGGCCTAAAAACACACAAAAATAGCAAAACTTCATATTATGGAAATATTAAAGTTCACTTTGGGGTGTTAATATGGTGACATGAGATTTAATCAACATAGTATCAATTTTGGCGTGTCTACAGCTGCCCCGCCTTGGCGTCTGCTTTGCAAGGGAGTGAGGCAAAATGAAGTGAAAGTGAAATGAAGTGGAATGAACTGATAAGTAGATGCCAAGGTGTGATGTGACACGCCTCTGACACTAAGCGTTAGAAATCTTTCCAAGATTCTGAGTGAAACAACTCCGGGTGATTCCAAGAAAGCATCGATTGGCTGGATGAAGGAGACTAAACTAGATAAATGAAATGTGCGCGAGGGCAGGACAGGGAGGCACCTTTGGAGAGCGGTTACCAGCCAATGTGGACGTGCTACAACCAAGGTGGATTTGCAGAAAATTAAAGTGAATGGAGATGAAGACACAACGAAGGGACGCTTTCAAGGAACTAGCCTGAGCGGTTTCAGAGAGAATAAAGTACTTGATTTGGAGTGGAATATCTCATGTCAACTCAATCAAGAGCGAGTGACCTTCATTATCGCCGTAATATGAAGATTTTCATCATTAAGCTCAAAGTCCTACATGATGCATGCTGGGCTAAAAGAAAAATTAAAACAAACTAAAAAAAGAAAATAATCAAGGATAATATTGCCAAGCCATCTAGATTTGGTCAAGAATCCAGATCTCTGAGCTGACACTAAGTCGAAGCCCGTTTGTCCGCGCATCAACCCAGAAAGTGGAACCATCATCCCAGACCTTTAATGACTCAATGGCCTATCCGTGTGATCAAGATTCTCCTGGAATTATAACTGTTTTTGATGAAGGGGAACTCAAATTCCAGGTTCGTCAGAACCACAAGGTCCTTGATATGCTATAATAGCGTCGAGTACCATATAGTAACAATGCTTACAGGAAAGAATACAAGAATGGAATGATGCTACTCCCATACATCTCGAATCCTGCACTCTTCTGCACTTGAAAAATCATTAGCCCTCATGATAGAAAATATCCTCAGTTTAAACATGACCATAAGTGCATAATCAAAAATAAATTCCACTTAAAAGACAACACTTAAGTTCATTAAAAACAGCATAGAGGAGCTGAATATGCGAGCCATAAATTGACGACCGATAGCAGTGGCGTCAAAAGGATAAAAGATGACTAGCATCAAGGCGTTAATTAATTTTGAGATTTCAACAAAAGACAACCCTCATCAAGGCGTGAAATAAAACACGTCCTGGAGCAAGTCGTTAATTCAATAAATGACGCCCTGAATACCGTCGTTAATTAACCATAAATTTGAAACACACGCTTTCGACTCTGAATCAGAAAGCTTAAACCCAGTTATGCTCGTACTTGATTTTGCAGTCTCGAACGGGCATAAGATCCTTCAAACTTCTATAAAAGGAGGGATTTCCTTCAGCAAATCAATCGAATCCTCCATTCTGTTTCTTCTTCTTCTTCTTCTTCTTCTTCTTCTTCTGCTTTCACATGTGCTGCTTTGTTCCGTTCGGCTTCTTTCTGCAGATAGTTACTCAGAAGATGGAGAGAGCTATCAAGAAACCGAAGACCTCCACTCCTAGGCTCTCAGAAATTAATGGACATATTAGCAATAGGATCGTTCTGAACCAGGTATGTTAAGGTTTGAGTTGTTCATTTTCTGTTTCTTCTCTTCTACCTTCCACTGCTCATCTCTTTTATCCTCTGTGCTTTCTTTTCTTTTCTTTTCTCAGGATTATCCAAACATTCCAAGGGCAAGGAGATTCACCAAAAATAAATGGCTTCCCCTCTTGCTCTCCAAATTCAGTTCAGACATGAGGGTTTTCCTATCCAGATGGCATCTCCTAGGTTTAGTTACCCATGCCAAACATTATGACCAAATTCAACTAGATTGGGCAGCTATAGGAGCTCTTGTTGAGATATGGCATCCTTCTACTCACACCTTCCTCTTCTCTACTTTTGAAGCCACCATTCTATTAGAAGAGTTAGAGATGATTTTGGGCTTAAAGAAGATGAAACAAGGGGATGAGGAAAAGATGGCCATCATGCCAAGGCAAATCTCTTCTTATGAATTACTAACAAGCTTGATTCCTAGCCCCAACTTAGTGAGCCAGATCAAAGCCACCAAAGGAATTAACCTTTTAAAGCTTGCCTCATGGGTCTACAAAAGGTCCGACCAAGCCAAAGAGGATGATGAAATAGAACGGGTATCAAAAGCCTTTGTTGTGTGCTTGGCAGGAGCAATCTTGTTCCCCTCCACGGAAGATTTCTTAGAAGAGTCCCAATTGAGTGCTATAGCTAGCCTTTGGGAAGGAGAGAGAGTGGGACCGGCGATACTAGCCTTTCTATATAGTGGGCTTACTTCGGCATCAACGGGGAGACCAATTTATGGATGCATGCTTGCACTTTCTAGTTGGGTAGATCTCCACTTCAAGTTCGATCCATGTGAGGAGGCCCAACAACCATCAAGGATATTCTCAAAAAGCCCTCTTTCTTACATGACTGGCTCATTGGGGTTGAGCAATAGAGTGGTGAACCGGATTCCTCAAATCAAGAAAAGGGTGGAATGGAGGGAGCATCTCAAAGTAATACCTAAGAACCTCTTCACATGCGCCCCGAGATTACTCAAATTTTAACAACTCCGCGCACGATTCACTCCCGGGACGGATCTTCGTCTAATAGGCGCCACGGAATTCGTGTTATACAACTCTCATAGGTGCCTTCCTCAACTCGGGCTTCCACGGCGACTATTCGATGATTTGTCTCATCTCCCTCCTATCAAGACAAGGGACATTGGCAGCAATGAAGACGGAGAAGAAAGCACAACAATCCAAGCACTGTGGAAAATCTGCAAAACTCATCAGCCCGTGGATAACTTAGAAGAAGACAGGGATCAGTGGAAATCATATGTAATAGATTTAAGAAGTTTAAGGCCCAAAATAGCTCATTAGATGCATTGTAATCTTTTCATCACTAATAAGCAATGATAACATTCTGATCGAGCCATATTATGTTGTTTCTGATGAATGCTTTCAAAAATCTGTGTTTCTATTCTGAATAACGACTCAGAGAATGACGTTAATTCCATAAATAACGTCTCAGAACTTGTCGTCTGTAATGCCCTGGATCTTTGCTGGATCCTTTGCAGGTCTTGTTGGATCTTCGTTGGATGTTTCGGATCTGTTTCGGATTGGTTTCGTTGAGTTTCGGTTCGCTTTTGTGACTTCCGAGTGAGTTTGACGAGCCGTGTGGATTTTTCTCTCGTACTAGTAACAGAACCCTACGGTGAGTTTGTTTGTCAATTCTCGAACTCGTGGATGCTACAGCGACGATGTACTCTTCGAGCCGGTCGTTTCGGCTATTTTTGCGTATTTTTCTGAATTTGTGCATTTTCGGCACATTTTCGGAATTTTTGAAAATTAGGAAAATTTCCTAATTTCTTTTCTATTTTTTTTCTTTTCCTCTCTCTTCCTTCTCATTCGTGCCGTTCCTCTCTCTCTCTCTCCCGTTTTCTCTCCCGTTCGCCTCCTCGGCTCCAGCTACAGACGAAGGACCTAGAGACACGTGTTGGAGACGTGATGGAGCTGGCTGGGTGCGCGATGGAGCAAGGATTGGATCGATTCTGGCGCGATCCCGAACGGTGGATTCAAAGCTGGTGAAATCGGTTCGCGAGTGGTTTTCGGCGTGGTTTAGTCCCTTCGGGGCACGATTTCTTCGGTGGAGGTAGGGTGACTAATCCTTAGTGCGTCCTCTCCGTTTTCCCTGCCATTGCACGACGTTCGGCTAGGAAACGGTCGAGTTTGGGCTTGTTTTGCCTAAACCTGTGATTTCCGTGGTTTTTAGGGTCGGCCGGTAAACGGTGACCATTTGCGGCGTAGTTAGTTTCTAACTGACCGCTGGGATGTTAGGATCCCATCCACGTTGATTTCGTGTGGTTTGGTGTTCATTCGAGGCCGGTAGAAGCCCGGGAACCTCGGTGACCCACTTAGGGTCGATTTGTCTAAATCGCCCGGATCTTGCGTTTTTGAGCTTGCATGTGGGGTTTGGAGTCCCCTGATGTTGTTATTTGTCGTTTAGGTGTGTTTCCCCTGCGTTTCGGCGTGAATGGGGCGTGGAACGGGCCGGTTTGGCCGTTCCTCTATTTTCCCGCCGTATGGGAAGTAGCGGTCATTCCAGTGGCCGTTACTTGCTTCTGACGGTCCTACGACAGACCGTTACTTCGTTTGGCATTTTTGAGCTTTCTAGCTTTTAGGTGAGTGATGGCCCTAGGGTGGCGCGTCGCTTCCTTGTAACGCGCCTAGGCTAGTGTGTTACTTCGCCTTCGTCGTTTTGTGTTGGGGTTGAGTCGGTTGATCTAATGCGCTTAACCCAGTGCGTTAGATGGATGTAACGTGGCCTGCCCTGGCTGTTACTTGCTGTTTGACCGACGTTTGACCTGTTGAGGCGGTGCCTCCAACGGTCGTACCCCGTGCGTTGTTTGAGTGTAACGCGCCTGCCCCTGGTCATTACATTCTGTTTTGGCCGAGCTTGGGTGGCTGTGCCCGTTGGATGTAGCGGTTGTGCCCCCATGCGTCGTTGTGGTACAACGCGCCTGCTCCTGGCTGTCGTTTGTTGTTTTGTGCTGGGTTGAGGGTGGCTGTGCACGTTGAGAATAACGCACCTACCCCCTGTGCGCCGTTTGGTTGTAACGCGCCTGGTGTTGTACGTTACTTGGTTAGTGTGGTTTTGTAGGTTTGTCAGGGTGGTGTGTGTGACAGATTGATTCCCGTCCATTGTTTGGGAAGTAACGGCCCTAGGCTAGACCGTCGCTTGCTTGTAGCGGTCTAAGGCTGGTGCGTTACATTCCTTGTGCCTTTGTTTTCTGCCCGTCGATTCCTGTATGTCTTGGCTTGGCCTTGTGGTCTGCCCGTTGTTCCGTGGATGTCTCCTGACGTCCTATGAGGGCTAAGATTACGTTGTAAGGTAGCCAGGAGTCTTCTTACTTGTGGTTAGGATTCTTGATCCTACTTTTGCATGCTGCTATTGTTTGGTTCAGGTCAACCCGGTTTGACCCAGTGGTTGATGTGGGACCTTATTTGTGCGTGTCTTGGCGGTTCTGTCCTGTCCGAGACACTGCTTCTGGATGCTTCGAGGTGTTGTTCTACCTCAGTTTGCGTGTCCAGCTGTGTTGAGGGTTCTTGGTATTTCCCTCAGGTCTCCGTGTGTTGTTTTCTGTGGAGCGTCGTTCTTCTGGCTTAGGATTAGATCGATTGGCGGCTTGTTCCGCTGTCTGTGACGATCTTGCCTTTGAGTCGTCCGACTCAGGGATCGTTACATTGTAGGTCTAGTTGCCTGGTACTGAGTCTGTTGGCGGTTGTTTGACTGCCTGGGTGCCTTGTTGTGCATGAGACAAGGCTTTTCTTAGCTGTCTGTGCTGTAGCGCCTGTGTTTCAGAGTTCGTGCCTTGTGAGCCTCCCCTGGTTGTAGCCCTAGGCTTTTGCCAACCCACCGGGAGTGGTGGAGGGGTTCTCCTGTTGCGTTTGGTACGTACGGTTCTTAAGCTAGTTCCGTAGGCCCCGGCCAGCGGTAGCGTCCTACCGAGGGGAATACTAGCTAGAGGCCTGACCTAGGTAGAGGTCGGTGTGTGCACACGTGGTCAGGGACTGGGGACTTGCGTCGACGGGCGTGGCCCTGACTAGTCACTCGCAGTTGGTGCTGTAGTCCTGTGCTGTGGTGCCATGTTTCCTTGGAACTGTTGTTCCTCGGACCTGGTTCTTGGTGTGTCTTGTTCTTGAATAGACATGACACTTGTGGCGCAGTGTAAGTCGTCAGTGGACGCTTCTGGCTGTTCTTCTGGGAGGAGGGTGCTCCTGTCACTCGGTGCAGTGACTCTCGGCGTTTTCCTGTGCGCTGTGACCTTTGCGAGTTGCCCGTTCGTGGCTGTACTCGAGGTCAGTGTTCTGTCGTCTGCACGTTGTTCTGATCGTGCGTGGGGCTGTATGCACGACTCTTCCGGTCGTGTACGTGTTTGTTTGGCGTCTGGCGGGGTCTTGTCTAGACCTTGGTTGTTTGGGCTGGTTGACAGACTGGTGTACCCTTCTGTGTGAGTTTGGGGTCAACCATATGTTGCCTTTTTGTTTGGAGTAGTTTGGGGTGCGGAGGTTAGTTCGGCAGCCGCTTGTTTGGTGCGGGTTTTCACCCCTCTCCTACTTGTTCCCTACTCCTGCTACCCGTCTGTTCCGTTGTCTCTTTTTAGCGGTAGTTCTACAGCTTTGTAGTGTAGCTTTTCCTGCTTTACTACACCTGCTGTTCCTGCTGCTTCGTTGTTGCTTCCGTTGCACTGTGCATTTTCCAGTGGGGATCCGCGTGACCCCTACTGAGTTTCTGTTGAGACTCACCCCTACTTTTCAGGTGGGTTTCGCCGTCTGCCTCTACTGTTCCTGGTGGAGTGCGCGCTTGTTGTTGTAGCTGCCAGCCGTACCTGCGTCGGGCTTCTCCCGACCTCTGTGTACGTTTCTTTTCTATCATGTTGTACTTGTTGTCTTTCCTTTGGGGCTGGACTCTATGTATAATTGTAAATTTGAATTATTAATGAAAAAGTAATTTTATTTCTGCTACTTTAGCAATCCAATCTAATGTAATTTAATTGCTTACTGTTATGTCTGCTGGCTTCAATGTAGTCCACACACTCCTTTTTCCCTTCGGCGCTTTCCCGCGCTTGGGAGGCCTCGCGGGTCCCATGTGGTATCACGTGTATTCGATATTTATACCGGGTGCACCTGGTATCCGGAATCCGGGTCGCTAGAGCTGGTATCAGAGCAGTGTTCTGAGATGTTCGGAGTTTCTTTTCTGAGCTATCAGAGCATTATCGTGTGAAATACATGGAAATCCAGATATACAATTACCAGAGTCCTTAAGGTCCAGTACAGTCTCTTGCTGGCGTAGGTGTTACGATGGTTTATCACGGTGCTTTTTGCGCGTGGTCTTGTACGTGCTTGGTTGGCACTGTGCGAGATGGTTTTTGCTCTCGTCTGGGTGTGACGAGGTGCTTTGTTCGATTTTGAAGTTGTCTTGATCATGTTGCACTTGGCAGTGTTTGTCGGTTGGCATGAACCTGTAGTGCCTTGTTCGAGCTA
Source organism: Amorphophallus konjac (assembly GCA_022559845.1). NCBI lineage: Eukaryota > Viridiplantae > Streptophyta > Magnoliopsida > Alismatales > Araceae > Amorphophallus > Amorphophallus konjac. The sequence goes on along the minus strand of CM040126.1, from coordinate 130,036,204 downwards.
TTTTCTATGTTTTGCTCAGGTGGCTTGTGACTTTCAGCGTTGGTGTGATGGCCATGCACGTTCTTACGTTGCTTTGGTTGTCCCAGCTTGAGTCTGCTTGGCTCCTGATGCGTCGTCGTTTCAATTGAATCGGTCGTTGTGTTGCCTCGATTGAGAAGTTGCTCGAGCGAACCTAGGATTTTCCTTCCTGGTGAGCTGTTGTTGTCGAGCTTGTTGCTTCTCGTTCTTCTTGGTGAAGCTTTTTCGATGTTAACCTTGGAATTGCTGTCTTAGTGTTGCCTTTGCCTTGCGTCTGCTTAAGTGTGGACAGCTTTGTTTTGAGCCTGATCTGCTCCTTGTTGTACGGTTGCTTGGCTTTGGACTCCGTAATGGTGTTAAGAGCTGTCGTGTACCGTATTTGTCGTGCCGTGTCCAACAGTCGATGCTTGCGAAGGCTCATTTGTTGTTCCAGGACGTGAAGGTAAACTGAGATTAGTCTTTCCGCATGCTTTGTGCTGAAGCTGGTGCTCTTTCTTCGTTGCACTTAGGCCCCTAGTGATCGGTTGTCTGCTGAATCGGTACTCGTGGCGTGTTAATTACGGTCTTTGTTGATTGCGATGGCGCCTAGTGTGTGCTGAGGTGCAGATACCGAGATTGTTCTGTTGCATGTGTGCATTGTTGAGAGTGCAGTGGAAGTGTGTGGGTTGGCTACCCGCTTGTTGAGAGGTTTTGTTCCTTCTCAATGTGCTTTTGTCTTGGCTTCTTGTGCCTTGACATTGTCGTTGCCGTGCAATTGTTGGTAGTTTTCGGGTGTTTGTTTGCTGTTGGCATTGGCATTTGCGAGGGATGGGGAATTTGTCGGCATTCCTTGCTGATTGAGTACCCTCAGCTCTGCATTTCTTTCTTGGGTGTTGTGCTCTCGAGGCGTGTTCGTAGTCCTTGAGATGCGTTCCCCGAGAGTATTGTCGTTTCTCGTTGTTGTGGGTCTTCTCTTGGTGAGCAGTCTGATGCGTGACCTGTCTCTTGTGGTCGTGTGCTCAGCTGTTCCTGTGCCTTGATGTGACCATGCTTGCAGTTGTGTTCCTGGGTTCTGTGTGTTGTGTGGAGTCGGAATCCTGCAGGTGTTACCGTTGTGTTGTTTTTGTGAGCGCTGTTTCTTTATGATTTTGTGTCTCTGCCTTGGACCATGGTCTTGTCTTGTCAGTTGGCTTGCTGTGCTCTCTTTTCCTGGTGGAGTTAGCTTGCGACTCGATCAGATGTGATAGCTGGCTGAGTGCTGATTTGATTGTGTTTGTGGTCCAGTGTTGTTGTTGTCGTTGGTGTCCTATGTGCCAGGTGTTCCCTGTTGCCTTTGGCACTGGAGCCGATGATGTTGTGAGCTGTCAGCTGAGAGGACTGCGTCTCCTTGTGTGAGCTGCTGCTTGCCGTGTTGTTATTGTGTTTCTTGGTGTTGGTTATCGATTGTTGTGGCTGTCGTGTCTCTATTTCTGGTGAGACGTAAACGACGTTGCCCTTGCTTCGGAGGTGTCAGATGTGTTCACTTTGGTGCCATACTCGTGCTGTGGACTTGCTGTCTTGGAAGCTAGAGTGTGTACCTGTAATTGTGATCTGACAGTGTTCCTCTGAGCTGTGTTTTTCGAGATTTGTGCTGCTGGGTTGTTCTCCCTTGCTTCTCCTTTGTTAGTCCTTAATTTCAAGGGCAAAATTTCTTAAAGGAGGGGAGGATGTAATGCCTTGGATCTTTGCTGGATCCTTTGCAGGTCTTGTTGGATCTTCGTTGGATGTTTCGGATCTGTTTCGGATTGGTTTCGTTGAGTTTCGGTTCGCTTTTGTGGCTTCCGAGTGAGTTTGACGAGCCGTGTGGGTTTTTCTCTCGTACTAGTTACGGAACCCTACGGTGAGTTTGTTTGTCAATTCTCGAACTCGTGGATGCTACAGCGACGATGTACTCTTCGAGCCGGTCGTTTCGGCTATTTTTGCGTATTTTTCTGAATTTGTACGTTTTCGGCGCATTTTCGAAAATTAGGAAAATTTCCTAATTTCTTTTCTATTTTTTTTCTTTTCCTCTCTCTTCCTTCTCATTCGCGTCGTTCCTCTCTCTCTCTCTCCCATTTTCTCTCCCGTTCGCCTCCTCGGCTCTGACTGCAGACGGAGGACCTAGAGGCACGTGTTGGAGACGTGATGGAGCTGGCTGGGTGCGCGATGGAGCAAGGATCAGATCGATTCTGGCGCGATCCCGAACGGTGGATTCAAAGCCGGTGAAATCGGTTCGCGAGTGGTTTTCGGCGTGGTTTAGTCCCTTCGGGGCATGGTTTCTTCGGTGGAGGTAGGGTGACTGATCCTTACTTCGTCCTCTCCGTTTTCCCTGCCATTGCACGTCGTTCGGCTAGGAAACGGTCGAGTTTGGGCTTGTTTTGCCTAAACCGTGATTTCCGTGGTTTTTAGGGTCGGCCGATAAACGGCGACTATTTGCGGCGTAGTTAGTTTCTAACTGACCGCTGGGATGTTAGGATCCCATCCACGTTGATTTCGTGTGGTTTGGTGTTCATTCGAGGTCGGTAGAAGCCCGGGAACCTCGGTGACCCACTTAGGGTCGATTTGTCTAAATCGCCTGGATCTTGCATTTTTGAGCTTGCATGTGGGGTTTGGAGTCCCCTGATGTTGTTATTTGTCGTTTAGGTGTGTTTCCCCTACGTTTCGGCGTGAATGGGGCGGTCGTTCCAGTGGCCGTTACTTGCTTCAGACGGTCCTACGACAGACCGTTACTTCGTTTGACATTTTTGAGCTTTCTGGCTTTTGGGTGAGTGACGGCCCTAGGGTGGCGCGTCGCTTCCTTATAACGTGCCTAGGCTAGTGCGTTACTTCGCCTTCGTTGTTTTGTGTTGGGGTTGAGTCGGTTGATCTAACGCGCTTAACCCAGTGCGTTAGATGGATGTAACGAGCCCTGCCCTGGCCGTTACTTGCTGTTTGACCGACGTTTGACCTGTTGAGGCGGTGCCTCCAACGGTCGTACCCCGTGCGTTGTTTGAGTGTAACGCAGCTGCCCCTGGCCGTTACATTCTGTTTTGGCCGAGCTTGGGTGGCTGTGCCCGTTGGATGTAGCGGTTGTGCCCCCATGCGTCGTTGTGGTACAACGCGCCTGCTCCTGGCCGTCGTTTGTTGTTTTGTGCTGGGTTGAGGGTGGCTGTGCACGTTGAGAATAACGCGCCTACCCCCCGTGCGTCGTTTGGTTGTAACGCGCCTGGTGTTGTGCGTTACTTGGTTAGTGTGGTTTTGTAGGTTTGTCAGGGTGGTGTGTGTGACGGATTGATTCCCGTCCGTTGTTTGGGAAGTAACGGCCCTAGGCTAGACCGTCGCTTGCTTGTGCGGTCTAAGGCTGGTGCGTTACATTCCTTGTGCCTTTGTTTTCCGCCCGTCGATTCCTGTATGTCTTGGCTTGGCCTTGTGGTCTGCCCGTTGTTCCGTGGATGTCTCCTGACATCCTATGAGGGCTAAGATTACGTTGTAAGGTAGCCAGGAGTCTTCTTACTTGTGGTTAGGATTCTTGATCCTACTTTTGCATGCTGCTGTTGTTTGGTTCAGGTCAACCCGGTTTGACCCAGTGGTTGACGTGGGACCTTGTTTGTGCGTGTCTTGGCGGTTCTGTCCTATCTGAGACACTGCTTCTGGATGCTTCGAGGTGTTGTTCTACCTCGATTTGCGTGTCCAACTGTGTTGAGGGTTCTTGGTATTTCCCTCAGGTCTCCGTGTGTTGTTTTCTACAGAGCGTCGTTCTTCTGGCTTAGGATTAGACGATTGGCGGCTTGTTCCGCTGTTTGTGACGATCTTGCCTTTGAGTCGTCCGACTCAGGGATCGTTACATTGTAGGTCTAGTTGCCTGGTCCTGAGTCTGTTGGCGGTTGTTTGACTGCCTGGGTGCTTTGTTGTGCATGAGACAGGGCTTTTCTTAGCTGTCTGTGCTGTAGCGCCTGTGTTTCAGAGTTCGTGCCTTGTGAGCCTCCCCTGGTTGTAGCCCTAGGCTTTTGCCGACCCACCGGGAGTGGTGGAGGGGTTCTCCTGTTGCGTTTGGTACGTACAGGTTCTTAAGCTAGTTCCATAGGCCCCGGCCAGCGGTAGCGTCCTACGAGGGGAATACTAGCTAGAGGCCTGACCTAGGTAGAGGTCGGTGTGTGCACACGTGGTCAGGGACTGGGGACTTGCGCCGACGGGCGTGGCCCTGACTAGTCACTTGCAGTTGGTGCTGCAGTCCTGTGCTGTGGTGCCATGTTTCCTTGGAACTGTTGTTCCTCGGACCTGGTTCTTGGTGTGTCTTGTTCTTGAATGGACATGACACTTGTGGCGCAGTGTAAGTCGTCAGTGGACGCTTCTGGTTGTTCTTCTGGGAGGAGGGTGCTCCTGTCACTCGGTGCAATGACTCTCGACGTTTTCCTGTGCGCTGTGACCTTTGCGAGTTGCCCGTTCGTGGCTGTACTCGAGGTCAGTATTCTGTCATCTGCACGATGTTCTGATCGTGCGTGGGGCTGTGTGCACGACTCTTCCGGTCGTGTACGTGTTTGTTTGGCGTCTGGCGGGGTCTTGTCTAGACCTTGGTTGTTTGGGCTGGTTGACAGACTGGTGTACCCTTCTGTGTGAGTTTGGGGTCAACCATCTGTTGCCTTTTTGTTTGGAGTAGTTTGGGGTGCCGAGGTTAGTTCGGCAGCCGCTTGTTTGGTGCGGGTTTTCACCCCTCTCCTGCTTGTTCCATACTCCTGCTACCCGTCTGTTCCGTTGTTTCTTTTTAGCGGTAGTTCTACAGCTTTGTAGTGTAGCTTTTCCTGCTTTGCTACACCTGCTGTTTCTGCTGCTTCGTTGTTGCTTCGTTGCACTGTGCATTTTCCAGCGGGGATCCGCGTGACCCCTACTGAGTTTCTGTTGAGACTCACCCCTGCTTTTCAGGTGGGTTTCGCCGTCTGCCTCTGCTATTCCTGGTGGAGTGCGCGCTTGCTGTTGTAGCTGCCAGCCGTACCTGCGTCGGGCTTCTCCCGACCTCTGTGTACGTTTCTTTTCTGTCAGGCTGTACTTGTTGTCTTTCCTTTGGGGCTGGACTCTGTGTATAATTGTAAATTTGAATTGTTAATGAAAAAGTAATTTTATTTCTGCTACTTTAGCAATCCAATCTAATGTAATTTAATTGCTTACTGTTATGTCTACTGGCTTCAATGTATTCCACACACTCCTTTTTCCCTTCGGCCCTTTCCCGCGCTTGGGAGGCCTCGCGGGTCCCATGTGGTATCACGTGTATTCGGTATTTATACCGGGTGCACCGGGTATCCAGAATCCGGGTCGCTACATCGTCTCTCATTGATCTTTTTCTGAAAATCAAAACATTAATTCCCATAACTAATGACTTCAACAATGGCGTTAATAGAATCACGCTTTAAGATAAGGCGTCAATTTGATTCAAATTCCAAAAAGTATTCGTTAAATATCCAGGAATAACGCCTTTAGATAAGCCACTTCTCATGTAGATAATGCCTGCATCAAAGTCGTTAATCAAAAACAGCAATGGTTATTCCAATCACGTCAATCAATTCCCATTGAATGCAACTAACGACGGTTGTCATTCCCCATGCGAAAAGAAATCACGCCTTAAAGCTCGTCGCCAAATCTGGAAGTAACGCCCTGTGTCCTAGTCGTCCCTTTAACAAGACACTCCCTCCTCTCAGGCGTTAATTCTTTTCGAATACTAAAACACTTTTTCCCCTTCTTTCTTCTTCTTCCTCCGTCCATTTTTCCCTCTTTCCCTCTTCTGCAACCCTAACCGAACCCCATCCTCTCTCTCTCTATCCCTCTCATTCTCTCTCATTCCCTAGCCATGGCCGGCGGTGGACACAAGAGGCAGAGGATTAGCGCCCCCGAGGTCGTGGACTTGGGCGAGGATGAAGCACAGGCGGTAAAGGAGTTCCCTCCCGCGGTGGCCGAGGAAGCACCGGCGACGGAGCACGGCGACGAGGGACACGGTGGAGACGATGAGGCCGAAGAAGGACGAGAAGGAGATGAAGAAGACGAAGAAGATGATGAAGATGGAGAGGACGAAGAAGGAGGAGAAGACGAAGAAGAAGGAGAAGACGAGGAAGGAGATGAAGAACCACAGGTGGCAGTCGTTCCTCACCGCGGCCAACTCCGACGGCCACGGCAACCCCGACAACCTCTCCGTGGGGAGTTGCATGGACCTAGATGACAAAAGGTAGGCCATCAAACCTTCATTTCCATTTTTTTAATTTTATTTCCATTTTCCATAGCTCTCGGTGGGGAAAAACCAGAGACCCAGAAAAGAGACGCCCCCAGGGGTGTCGTGAATTAAAGAAAAGACGCCCAGACCTGGGGTCGTCAATTCAAAATTTTTTATTTTGAAAAATAATTAATCACATGAGAACACGCCCTGTGTCATGTCGTTAATTTGAATTATCATGTTTATAATCATGCTGGTAATTTCCATGCTTTTTCATTTTCAATAATTTATTTTTCAATATGTCTGCCCTGATTATCTCGCATGCTGTTTCATTCATTTTTTTAAAAAAACCCTGGGAAAACATCGCCCCCCATCGGGGCGTTAATTCATTAATCAACGACACAGGGGTGGTCGTTAATTCAAACATTCCCAGAACAGGTTCCAAACCAACGCCTCCCATAGGGGCGTCTTCTAGATAACCAACGACCCAGGCTGGGTCGTTAATTCAATAAACATAGAGAACCATTTAGAAATAACACCACCCTCAGGGGCGTTAGTCAAGCAAGCCACGACCCAAGGTTGGTCGTTAATTAAATCAAACAGCAAACATCTCAGCAAATGCAGTTAAATGAATTTTCACATGAAATTTAAACAATTAAGCAAAAATTCTTTTTTTTTATGCATGCAGGGATTGATGAGGACACGCATTTCCTGGGTCCAGGTCCGGGCAGCATATTATGGTCTCCCCGAGTTTCAGAGAGCTAGGGTAGATGCTATGGGATTCGGGGCTTTCCTCAGCATAGAGCCAGTTAGGCCAGACCTAGCATTGATCCAGGTTCTGAGAGAGAGATGGGATAGGACTAGCCGGGCATTCCTGATGCCATGGGGTCATATGATCCCCACCCTAGAGGATGTGGCTAGAATTACCGGGCTGAGGGTAGACGGGGAGGCTGTGAGCGGGTTCACCTACCCTGACTACACTGAGCTTACCCAGAGACTGCTAGGGTTAGAGATGGTTTATGAGACACCTAGCGAGTGCAGGACCGTCTTCCGTACCGACCTCACCACAGCTATGGGATTGGGCGATGCGAGGCAGAGACCCAGGGAGTCCTTAGAGCAGTTTTTCCAGAGATTGATGGATGGGGCTAAGGCAGCCTATTGCCAGGACCCAACTGACAGAGAGAGGGTAGACAGAGATCTGAGGAGGTTCTTATTTTTGATGCTCGGGAGGCTGCTGCTCGGCACGAAGGGCGACGTCATCAACTGCCGATTCCTAGGGATACTCGAGGACTTGGAGGGAGTCAGCAAATATGCCTGGGGAGTAGCGCTGCTGGCGCACTTGATAGCCGACCTCTCCACGGGGACAGGTCGAGAGACGACCGTCAGTGGCTTCTCACCTTTTCTTCAGGTATGCATTTTTCCTCTTTTATGTGTTTTTGTTATTTTTAGAGTACATATGAGTATGAATGCTTTGCTAATATGATGCATGGATGCAGATTTGGAGCCACTTGTACATGCCCATGGGGCGCGTCGACCCACGGCCTGGAGGTGAGGAATCTTTCCCTCTAGCACAGCGCTGGCTGCCGGTAGTGTTTGGAGCCCCACTCGCCTATGAGTTGTGGGTATTACGTAGGGAGTTCCGAGACTTTCCTCCCTCACTGGTATGCATGATGCAATGTTATGCATTTCTTTTTATGTTTATGTTATATGATGGATATGATGGATGTATGTATGCTTGTGAATGCAGGTGCGGTGGAGACCCTACGAGGGGATGACCGACGAGGGCCAGCCATGGGTCGTAGCGGGCCGACCTCGCTTTGAGCATGAGCTTTGGGTTCATTGCCTTAGCGAGATTGAGCCGTTACGGCTTAGGCTGGAGATGAGGACTCTCGGCCTTCATCAGGAGTGGATAGAGGTTGGAGAGCCGCGAGGGATTGGGAAGAAGACGCGCGGTCGTACCAAGGAGATTGACTGGAGAGTGCGGTTCATGGACCAGTATGCCGACTGGCAGCGGGGCGGGATCCGAGTCACCTCTCAAGCAGCGGACAGCTCCGAGTACCTCCGGCGCTACTGGGAGGTTTACGCGGCCGACCCCAGATGAGGGTCTTAGGGGTATGTATGAATGCACTTATTTCTAAATTGAATGCAAATGCTTATGTATCTATCATGTGACTAATATGTAATAGATGTAGGATGCGCGGGATATAGCAGTGATGGATGCACAGGCCCACCTACACAGCCTGCAGGCACAGCTGGCCACCACGCGAGCAGACCTTGAGACCCTGGTGAGTGTTTAAATTATTCCTATATGCAAATGAATTTTTGTCCTTGAATTATTGATGATTAGCCACTGACAATCTCAATAAATGCAGCGTGCCCAGCAGGGAGCAGTAGGGAGAGATACGGGAGAGGCCTCCAGCTCGAGAGGGCCTAGTGCAGAGGTGACTACACTAGCGGAGCAGCTAGCTAGAGTGGTGGCACGGGCCGAGGCAGCAGAGCGCAACCTCACCTCACGGGTAAGTTTCAAAACTCAGACCTCATTCAATTATCTATTATTATGTGTTGATGAAAAAGTGTTTTGAAGACAGAGGAGCTCCGAGCCGCTTTTACTTGCATCGAGGAGGGCCAGCAGGCGATGGCCACACGGGTGAGTTTTACTTTTAACCATGCATTCACTTCATGAATTGTTTAATTATTGCATTAAATGTGGAACTGATGACTTGTTTACATGTTTGCAGACTACACAGTTACAGGCGGCTCATACCCGGGCTGCCTTAGACGAGGCGGAGTTAGCGATCCGTGAGCAGCGGGTCGCGGAGCTGGAGAGGGCTTTGAGGCGGCGGGAGGAGCTGCCTCAGGACGTAGCGGAGCTGCGGGTCGCTCTTGAGCTGGAGCGGAGAGAGCGTGCGCGAGAGCGCGAGGAGCGTGCTCGGGAGCGTGAGGAGCACCTGGCAGACCGTGCCCGTCACCACGAGCTACAGCAGGCAGAGCGTGCCCGGTACCAGGAGCAGGTGGTAGCGCGTGAGCGTGAGCTGGCAGACTTGAGGACCCAGCTAGCCGTTACCCAGGAGTGGCTACGAGAGTTAGAGGAGCGTCTTCAGTGAGGGCGGGAGCGGGCGCTAGCTGCAGGGTACAGCTTCACCAGCTCCACCTTCGTGGCGGGCTCTTCTCTTCGAGAGAGGAGCGAGGCAGGGGACCTGGTTCGGGTTCCAGCTTCTTCACGGGGGCCCATGCCCCCTCCACCAGTGCCTCCTCGGGACGGCGAGGACGAGGTAGAGAGTAGGAGAGAGGAGGGTGGAGGCGAGAGCTGAGAGAGACTTACTTGTACTCCTCCACCCTCACACCTGTACTCAGATATTTATGATGTATATATTTATGAGATTGAAATTTTTGTTACCTGAGCACTTGTGTAGTTGTGTACTTGTGGTCGTGTACTTTGCTCCTTTTCCACGTTCTTTGCTTTTGCTTCACTTTTCCCTGTGCCTACAGCCATAGTTCACACTTAAGCAAGCAGGTTAATTCATCTGTTCGACTTGGCCCCTTGCTTAATAAGCAAGGGATGTCTTTACTTTGACCTTGATAACGGGTCAAGGGGCCAAGCCTTTAATCAAATAAGGCAAATGCAATAACCAATAAAGGGAGATGCAACACGCAAGCAATCATATGCAAACCATAATAAAAGATGCCCATACAAGATGCAAGCACACATCATGAACAATAAACCACCACCACTCTTTTATTTTCTTCTTTTCTATTTTTCTTCTTTTCATTCTTTTCTTTTTTTTCTCTTATTTTCTCAAAAAGACGCCTTAGACTAGGTCATTTTTCAAATAAAAAATGCCCTCAGTGACAGTCGTTAATTTTGAAAAAGAATTTGATTTTCGTGGAAATGACAACCTACCTAGGGGCGTTATTTGAGAAAAGATGACTTTCACACAGGCGTTAATTCTATAAAAGGTGCCTTACTCAGAGGCGTTAATTTCCGTGTCTTCAGAATTGGGTTGACAAAGCTACTAAGGCACTAGGTCCTACGTGGTCATCATTGAGGATTCATTGATCTTTATTGAATAATCAAAAGGGGGTCGACGTTCTATTTAAACTTATACGCAAGATCTCGCACAGTGCAATCTCCTAGGTCAGTCTCGACCACTCTACTGGTTTATGACTTACCACAAAGAAAGAGATGGAAGAGGATATAAGGAAGCCCATAAGTTATTCTGAGAAGCTCGAGGCAAAACTACCTCCCCTACCCTATGCCTGTTGGGGTTCAGTCTTCGACATAGGGAAATTTTTATTGCCTTTTGCCTCTTTTATATTGCATGCATACGCCCAAGGTTTTCCTTGCGGAGACTTTGCCCTCTTGACATGCTTTTCTTTTCACGATTTAACTTTCTCTTTGAAACTGATTTGTACTGATGAAAAACCTAATTGTACTTGGGCTTTTGCGGCATTTTTGTTCCCTTTTGGGCCCTGACTTCCACTTACTAAGGCGGCGGGTAAGCTTGGCGGGTCTACTCCGAGACCTCCCTTCCTCCCTTATGGGCCGAAGAGGAAAAGAATGGGTATTATCTTCACCTTTAGTCAGGTTTTTGGCTTCCCATCGGATTTTGCACCGCTTGAGTTCGTGTAGTGTGTGTAGGAGTCGACCCCATTTTAAGTTAACAAGACTGATGAATGAATACTGAATTTTGACCTTTCAGACTTTGCGTCCTCGTATGCCATGGCAATCATTTTGGAAATTGGAAGATTTTTTTTTTAATTTTGGAGAATTTCTATTGTTTTTTTTGGGTTTTAGAAATTTTCTATTTTTTTGGATTTTGGAAAATTTTTACTTTGTTTGAATTTAGAAAAATTTCTATTTTTTGTTGGATTTTGGAAAATCTCTATTTTTTTTGGATTTTTAGATTAGGGGTAGTATTTCTTAAGGTACAGACCATTCCAAGGATGAGCTAGCTCTTCTCCTTCAGCATTAATCAATTTATAAGCATTGCCAGGATAAACATCTTTTATAACAAAGGGTCCTTCCCAGTTTGGTTGGAGTTTTGAACGGGGTCCACCAGGTTTTACGAAGATTCTCTTGACTACCATCTCATCGATTTTGAATTTTCTCTCAATTACTTTCTTTTGATAAAAATGTGAAAGCCTATTTTGATAAACGCGCGCATGCTCAGCGACGACCATACGCTTCTCATCTAGGAGTTCCAATTGGGCAAGGAGTGAATCACGACGCTCATCAATAGAGAATTCCTTGTCCAATTGTACTCGCAGAGAGGGAATGAGAATCTCATAAGGAACTACCGCCTCTATTCCATAAGTAAGGGCGAAAGGGGTTTGCCTAGTGGGGGTACGAATGGAAGTGCGATAGGCCCAGAGAGCTTCAACTAGCTTATCTGGCCAATCCAAAAATTTATTAGCCGCACACGTTTTCTTAACAATTTTGATCAATGTCTTATTAGTTGCCTCTGCTTGGCCATTGCCCTGCGGATAATAGGGAGAAGAATGATGCAATGCAATGTTATACCTGTTGCAGAGATCCTTGAGATCTTGAGAGATGAATTGAGGTCCATTGTCGGTGATGATGGTACTCGGGATGCCGAACCTTGCGATGATGTTCTTCATTATGAACTTGCAGACGGTTGATGCTTTGATCTCCACGTATGCTTCCGCTTCCGCCCACTTGGTGAAGTACTCCGTTGCCGTAAGGATGAATGACTTTTATTTTGTAAGGAGGTTCGAATCTCCAAGAGGTCCAATGATATCGAAAGCTCACATGGAGAAGGGCCATGGGGAGGACATAGGATGGAGTGAAGAAGCAGGAGAATGAATCTTGTCGACGTGCAGTTGGCACTTAACACACCTTCGAACATAGATGGAGCAATCCTCTTCTAGAGTTGGCCAATAGAAGCCTAGCCTAAGGATCTTCTTAGCTAGCATCTGGTTGTTCACATGACCACCACACACTCCTGAATGCGCCTCTTCCACGACTTTCCAGGATTCATCATCGTCGAGGCATCTTAATAAAACACCCGTGAGCCCTCTTCTATAGAGCACACCTCCAACCAAGACATAACGTTGAGCCACTTTTCTAATTGCTTTCTTCTCTTCTGCAGTGGCTTCTTTGGGATAGGACTGATCATTGTAATATCTGGCAATCTCATAATACCAAGGTTTCTCCTCATCAGCCAATTCTTCTTCCCAATCTAATAACATGACCTCTTTGCCTTTAAGAGCTTCACTCCGCCTGACCTTCTCGAGCACCTTATCCCTAATGTCGAGGAACGCGCGATCCTTAATAGCTGGAGTGTCACGCTGATGAATGAGAGGAACATGGAAATCTCGTTCAGGAGGGAAGACTAAAGCAGAGGCCAATGAGGCAAGAGTGTCAGCTAAGATGTTCTGGCTACGAGGGACATGGACGAAGATCAATTTGGTGAAGAGTTTGGCATAAGCTGAAGCAAGTTCCTGGTATGGTTTGAGCGTAGGATTGATAGTGCGGCATTTGACAAGCACCTGGCATAGAATGAGCTGACTATCACCAACAATTCGTAATTGGGTAACACCATATTTATGAGCAGTTTGAAGGCCGGCCAAGAGAGCTTCATACTCAGCTGTATTATTTGTGACAGGGAAAGTAAGCTGAGCGGCGAATGGGATGGTGACCCCTTCTGGTGTTAAAAGAACCATGCCAATCCCTCTTCCTTGGGAATTTAGAGCTCCATCAAAATGTAGTGTCCACATAGGATCGTGGGGTTGATTGATGGACATTAGTTCTTCATCTGCAAACTCCGAATTGACAGGATCAAATCGGGGTAGAGGGTGGTGAGCAAGATGTTCGGCAATGGCGTAGCCTTTGATAGCTTTCTGTTGAATGTAAGTGATGTCAAATTGAGAGAGGAAACTTTGCCAGCGTGCTAATCGGTCGGTAAGGACAGATTTTTCAAGAAAGAATTTAATCGGATTCATGCGTGCAATGAGATGAACCTCGTGAGCTAAGAAATAATGCCTTAACTTCTGAACTACCCAGACTAAAGCAGCGCAAGTCTTTTCCATAGCCAAGTACCTTTGCTCACAGGGGTTAAGAAGTTTTGACAAGTAGTACGCTGCCCTCTCCTTCCCTTCTTCATCCACTTGAGCTAGGACAGCACCCACAGAGTCATCTAGGACAGAAACATAAAGGATGAGCGGTTTGCCTGGAACTGGCGGCCTCAGGACAGGAGGATTGGCCAAATAATCCTTTAATCCATCAAAAGCTGCCTGACACTTGTCATCCCAATTAAACTTGACCCCCGGCTTAGTAAGCTCGTAAAACGGCCTACATCTTTGTGAATGCTGGGAGACAAAGCGGCGGATAAACTGCAACCTCCCGATTAATCCTCGAACTTCCTTCAAATTCTTGGGAGGAGGCATACCTCTGATGGCCTTTGCCTTATTGGGATCAACTTCAATTCCCCTTTTGCTGACAATAAATCCAAGCAACTTCCCTGATGAAACACCAAATACGCACTTCTTGGGGTTCATTTTCAACTGATACTCTCGTGATCTTTGCAAGACTTTAGCTAGAACCCCAGGATGCTCAATCCTTGTTCTTGATTTTATCACCAGATCATCCACGTACACCTCAATATAAATGTAGATCATATCATGAAAAATTACCATCATAGCCCTCTGATAGGTGGCTCCAGCATTCTTGAGCCCAAAAAGCATGACCACATAGCAGTATGTTCCCCACGGTGTAGTAAACGATATTTTTTCTTGATCTTCCTCAGCCAAGCGAATCTGATTATAACCCGAAAAGCCATCCATGAAGGAGAGAGTCTCAAATCCTGCCGTATTATCAATTAAAACATCAATATGAGGGAGGGGGAAGTCATCCTTATGACACGCACGGTTGAGGTCCCGAAAGTCTATACAAATCTGAACCTTTCCATCTTTCTTCATGACCGGGACGATGTTAGCCACCCAGTTAGGGTAGAGGACAACTCTAACAAATCTATCCTTATGAAGCTTGTCGACCTCTTCTTTCATTTTTAAAGCCATGTTAGGGTGGAAACGTCTCAACCGTTGTTTGACCGGGACAGACCCTAGCTTAAGTGTAAGCCGATGTTCAACGAGCGCAGGGTCTAATCCAGGCATATCTTCATAACTCCATGCGAACGTGTTCTTGTATTCTTGAAGTACCAAAATAAGCGCCTCCTCTTCGGATGGCGGCAAGTTCTTTGAAATGAGGACGATCTTAGGGTCTTCTTCCGTACCCAGATTTATTTCTTTGGTAGGTTCTTCTACTGAGGCTGATGGTTCATCAAATCTCCTCATGCCACTAGCAAAGGCATCAGCCTCGTCCTCATATTCTTCGTAACTTTCATCCCCCTCTTCAATAGGGTCTTCATCATTCATAATCTCATAGACACCCAAACCCTCATAAGAAGCACAAGTACCCTCATATTCTATCTCTGGGAGGGTGATCGGATTCTCTAGAAATTCGGGAAGAGTTGAGCATGCCTGGCACCTTTTAGCCAATTCTAACAAGAATCTACGGAGAATCTGCTTACCCTTGGATTTCTTATGTGAAGCTACCCCATGAATTTTATTAGAAGAAGAAGAGGAGCAACTAGCTTGATCATTAGAAGAAGAAAAGGAAGGAGGTGAAAAAGTGGATACATGAGGGGATACAGATGAAGACCCCTCGTAGGAGGGGTAGAAAAGATTTATCAATGAATCCTGGAAGAGCGGCCCCTGGGTCGGGACACCCTCGGAAAGGAGATAAGAGGTCTCCTCAACGGAGATGGAGGTTTGAAAAGTTGAATTTTTGGAATTTTTTTCTTCATTTTTATTTTGATTTTCGAGGAGGAAGCAATGCGAAGAGGAAACATGAGGTGGAGTGGAGATTGACAGATTAGAGAAGGGTTGAATCAATAACGACCCGCGCGGGGGTGTGATGGAGAGTCTGGAGAATTGCTCGAGGAGCAAGGGTGGAATTGGAGAAGAAACTCGAAGTGAACTTGGAGAAAAGAGGACCATGATTGGGGGCGGTCTGGGCACACATGGAAACATTTGGGAATACAGGGAGACAAGAAGAGACGGGTGCATGGAAGTGAGAGAGAAAAGGCCGGCCCACAGCCTGTCTCTCGTGAAACCTTCTTCGTATGGCACATCAGGCTCTCCAGTGTCTGTATAATTGCTCAGCGGTTGCCTCTTATCTGTTATCACAGCAGGTTTCTCAATCAACTCATGGATTAGTGGCGGCCATTCTGGGTCGGTCGGCATAAATAGATGACTCAAAGTAATAGCAATATCATTCATGTCAAACCATCTATACCAGTCACACTCTGGATCACCCATTTTCCTTCTCTTATCAGGCCTTAGAGACTCGAGGGCTTTATAGGTGGCCAATGGAGCAATATGACGAGCAAACTGTCTAGCATGAACATCTTGACAGTCTAACATGGAAGTGACTATTGTAGTCTGCTCATTATTTTGAACGCCACCTTTAATAAAATGTGTTTGCAGTGTCCATGTAAGTGGCTGACGATCTGTCTTCAGAGTAGATGTCATAACTGCCCATGGTTCTTCTTCATTCTTGCTTGGCCCTTTATAGCCTAGGCCGCCCCGTGCAATCAATCTTTGTGGCTTGACAGGCTTGGTTCTGCCTTGGAAATTAACACCCAGGCCTTTACCATCTTGGTACCCCATTTTCATCAAAATATTCCAGCCAGGGGTATTTATTATGCTCTTCTTCTTCTTCCCCTTGGAAGTCAGAGGTGTCATAGCAACCGTTGTGACTGTCTCTGAGGGCGTCAGCCGTGGGTTAATGACATCTAACACTGATAACAACGGTTTGTTGGAAGGCCAAATAGACGGAACTGATGTTGCTAGGTGTATGTCTTCATCTGGCAAAATCGGCATGCTAGTGACTTTAATAATACGGCCTTTATGTGGAAACTTGAGGCATTGATGATTTGTAGAAGGCACCGCATCCAGCTGTTGAATATAGGGGCGACCTAGGATGCCATTGAATGTTGGATCCATGTCCAAGATGTGGAAATCTACTGTGATTGTAGCTGGACCCAAACTGACTTTTAATGTTATCATACCCAAGGGAGGCTTCTTGGTGTTATCATATGCTGTGACTGTTATAGTGGATGGCCGAATCTGACTTTCCGAAATACCGCACATCTTCAAAGTGCTGGGTGGCAATACATTGATGGATGCCCCAGTGTCCACGAAACATTGTTTTACTGCCACCTTGTTAATGTCTACTGTGATACACAGAGCATATTTCCGAGCTAGTTGAGGTGCTAGTTCATGTTCATGAAAAATAATTGCTGGCTGACCGCTAGCAGGCGTTAGGACCGTGGTTATATGCTCGGCAGGAATGTCTTCATTAACCATGACCTTCTGTAGATATTCTTTTAAGGCCAATTGATGGGTTGTTGACCTTTTGATCAGCTCTAAAATAGAAATTCTTGCTGGAGTCCTGTCCAGATGCTTTAATAAATCGTATTGAGTGCCCGGGATAGACTCCTGCTCCTGTTCTTGCTCATTGGGCCCCTGTGTGGGCTCCTGCTCTCTCTGAGGAAAAACACGGTGGAATATCCGTCCACTGCGGAGTACCATAGTTTGATTCGGCGACGCCTCTGTCGGGGCAAGGGTGGAGGGAGGTTTAGAGGATGAAGAAGGGACATTAGTGTTGGCAAGTGGTGGAGAAGTGTTCAAAGAAGGAGCCTCCGTAGGGGGTATTGGGGAAGGGTTCAAAAAGGAAGCCCCCGTAGGAGGCGTGGGAGTAGAAAGGGGTGCCCGAGTGTGGGTGGAGATAGTTGGTTGAATAAGGAGAGACTTGGGTATAAATGGTGGGTGAACTGATGGTGGAGGGGTCCTTGCCGGTGGAGGAGTAATGGTGGTGGATATAACAGGTGTTGATGATGGGCGGATGAGGAGTGGCCTAGATGGCAAGGGCGAAGGGTTGGTGATGGGTGGTGGAGTTTTCTGCGTGGTAGGCTGCGGAGGTGGAGAACGGGTAAGGAGAGACCGGGTTGGCAAGGATGGTGAATTAATTGGAGTAGATGGGGTTTGGTTAACAGGGCGCAGAGGGGTGCGGATTGACTGGGGAGTGTGAAGCGTGCGTAAGAGGCACGGAGGTTGGATTGGATTGTGGTTTAGTGCCCCGACAGAGGCGTTTTCTTCCTGCCATCCTTGCCCCCTCTCCAACTCATGGAGGGTTGTGACAGGGTTCACATGCTGGTTTAGCGGGTGCTCCGGCAGTGGATTGTGGACAATCCCCATATCTTGCTGTGGTGCTGGAGCTTGCTGTTGTACTTGTGGAGCTGGTTGCTGCGGCTGCTGAGCCTGTTGTTGCCGAGGAGGTCTTCTTGTTTTCAGAGAGGCGATAAACTGCCTCATCTCATCCCAATTAATACTGCCTTGGTCATTTAAGTCATAAATATAGTCTTTGAAATGAAAGCAGTGATCAACATTATGACCAGGGGAGCGGTGGAAAACACAATAGCGGGACATGTCAACATTAGCGGGCCACGCCGTCCTTTCCTTTGGTAACATGAGCAAGTTAGCGGCCATAAGGGCATTGAATATATCCAGGAGACTTTCGGGCAATGGTGGATAGTGGGCCCTTTTAGGACCTAGTGGTCTCCTTTGTTGTTGTTGTGGTGGGCCGTAGTTGGCAGGTGGTGGTACTTGGTTGAATTGTTGAGGAGCTGGGGGGTCGAGGTGCGGCGTTTGGTTTTGTGGAGGAGCAAAGGAATGTTGGGGAGCGGATTGGTGTTGTGGGGGTGCATTGAAGAAGGTGCTTTGCTGTGGAGGTGGCGGAGGTCGTGGGTTAGATTGGCGAAAGGGTGTGGGGTTGCCAACCACGCCAACTTGCTCGTTAGTAACGGTGCCCTCCATCGTTGGTCCGCTATTGTTGACATTTGTATTCTTCTTAATCAGCCGTGGTTTTGGTTCAAACATGCCCATGATGGGCGAATCTTTCATCTGGGTTTGAATATATCGAGCTCTCTCATAGAGCTCCTCCATGGTAGTCAATATATTCATGGCCAATATATACCGGAACTGAGGGGTTGCATTTGAAATGATCATCTTGACCTATTCCGGTTCTGACAATGTATCTTTCAATTTTTCGGCCATTGATCGCCATCTATCAGCAAATATAATGAAGTCCTCCTCAGGCTTCATCTTTTCTGCAACCAGATCAGTAACTGATAGGGAGGGTCCGACTCGGTCCCTATATTTTTGCAAGAATTTCTTTTGGACCACATCAAAGTCACTAGCATCTGCCGGGTCCAAGGAATAAAACCACTCGAGGGCTGGCCCCTCTAGAGACCTTCTAAACAAATAAGCCAATGAGGCTTTGTTGCCCTGCCAAAATGAAGTTTCATACATAAAATCTTTCAAGTGAATAAATGGATTGCCAGTTCCATTATATCGCCAAAAGTTCGGCATTTCAGAAGGTGGTAGATGAATTACTGGCAATGTAGGGAGAGAAATCTCCGGGGCATTCTTTGCAGCAGTAACTTTCTTGAGTTGTTCTTCCATGCTAGCCAACTTTTGAAGGAGTAGAGCATTGGTGTCTGACTCGACTGGGGCCGAATTTGGAATGAAAGAATTTGGCATAGGCGTCCTTAGAATTTGGGGAGGTTGAAGGAATTGAGGCCTAGCCGCAGAATAACTTGCCTGTTGGGCCGGCATGGCCACAACGGGCGTTGTTGGACGTGAAGGAGTTTTGTGCAAGACCGCCTGGTCATTAACAACATGATGGCCACTCGCGACCGGAGGGGGGTTGGAAGATGAAGAGGGAACAGCTTTCCCTTTCAAAGCGGCCTGAACTGCCTACCGTTGGGAATCATCCAATTGAGATAAAGCATGAATCAAATCATTGACATTGAATGATGGGGAGGTGTTCCCTGATGCGTTTTGGTTGGAGGGTAAAGCTTGAGAAGAGGGTTCAACCTCATGAGTTGTGGTGTCGACCACATGAACTTGGGAATAATGTGCATGAGACGGGGGGAAGTTTCCCTCGTGGTAAATGGAATTCTGGAGGGGAACCTCATAAGATTGACTGAAAATATTCTCATCCATATCATCATAGGAGTACCCATAGCTTGCCATGTTGATGATTTTACCTGAGTGAAGTTGCATGTTCAAGAGGAGAGAAAGCTTATCTTGAAGGGATTATAACCACAATAATCACTCAATCTAATCAAGTTTATGCAAACAAGTTGTGATGAGCGCAAGCTTTTAGATTTAAGTTTGAGGTTAGGGTGAATTAAATTGAAGATCAATCCACTCCCTTTTGCAATGTGAACCCTAGTTATGAATTTGAGTGTGATCTCCGGGTTAACTAGGTTCTTTCTCTCTCTTCACCAACGATGGGTTGTCTAAACTCCGGATACTTCAAGGTACAACTAGCCCGGCGTCCGTGAGGGAATCCACGGGTGCGGGGACTTACGGAGGTCTTGGAAAAGGAATTTCCGGTCCAAAGAGACAGAATGCTCAATGGAGGGTTATTCCAATTCCAAGAAAGGTGTGTGGAATCCTAGTGTAGAGAGAGGAGGTCTCTCAACCAAATGCCACAAAATGCAGAATAATATGATCAGATCAAATAGGTATAATCAGATGATGAACATATAAATCAATCCAGCATGAATAGATAGAGCAAACCGGTTTCTGTAAACACACAGGTAAGACGCGACTTAGCAGCAGTCGCTAAAAGTAGAAGAAACGACAGGGGGGGCTGCCGCTAATCTGTGAAGTGCTGACCGACAGTGCAGAAGAAGCGCCTTGGTGTGAGGCGCTAATTGTGAAAAGGATGCCTCTGGCAGAGGGCGTCAAGAAAAAAAAGGCAGTGCACAAGCTCAAAATAAAAGACGCCTTGATCTCAGGCGCTGCATTAACAAAGGACGACCAGACCAAAGGGCGTGAATTCTCAGGGAGTGATAAACCAAATCAAGAGATATGATGAATAGCGCCTTTTTAGAAGGCGTTAAATAACAGAAAGACGCCTTGGGAAAAGGCGTTAAATTATGAAAAATGCCTTGAGGGAAGGCGTTAAATACGAAAACAGCAGCGATGCTCACAAACTGGCTAATCCGCGGTGGACAATGGAGGGTGCCCTTGGGGCACAATGGAGGGTACCGTGGGTACCAAAGGGAGGGGCACACGTGGGTGCCAATAGGAAAGGGCACACATGGGTGCCGATAGGAAAGGGCACATGTGGGTGCCAATAGGAGGGGGTAATCAAAAGAAAAACAGTGGAAGTCCCACCGTGATCGCCAATTTGTAGATTCTAAGAAATCCACTTAAAATAATTTAAAATAAAAAGAATTAAGCATGCACGAGGTGCTAATAAGGAGAGTGATCGCCAGAGGGGTTACCTCAAAAGAAAACGAAATTGATCGCGAATACTTGGTGAGAAAAGGGATGCGGGATGATTGTGGATTTCTTCCTCCCCCTTCTATCGACCGGCCGATGAAGGGGGTTTTTCTTCTTGATTACCCTTAAACAAATCACAAACAAACAAGATAAAAAGGGATTAGCCAAGTGTGTGTAGTATCAATCCAAAGATAAAATAAGATGATGGAACAAGAGCATGAAGTGTGCACCTTTTGGTTCTTTTAAAACCCCTATGAGAATTAGGGAGAGGAAAGGAGATGCAAACTAATGCAGGAAAAAGACTGATGCTGATCGATGATGATAGGATGATGAATGATGATAAGATGATAATAAGATGGATAATATCCCTGCTGTTCCTGTCAACAGTAGAGGGAGAAACCAATATATCAGCTCGTGGCTAGTGCAACAGGAGGAAGCAGACCACCGAAGGATCAAAAGGCTCGTGCAGAAGAGAGGAAAACTTTTCTGCGTGAAAGAATCTACTGCTCTCTGCGTCGATCTCTCTGTTGCTCTCTGTGTTGCTATTAGCTAAAGCTCCCTCTCTTTTTTCGTTGTTCTCTCTGTTTCTTCCTGCTATCAGCTCGCTTCGCGCGAGCTCGACGCAGGGATGTATTTATAGGATGCAAAACACAGATGTGGTGGGATAAGAACAGGCAAGACTCATCTACGGTAAGGTCTCTACTTCCCTAATCGAACATGGTGACCAAAACATAGCAGGGAACTCTCCAGGAAAGGGGTGTTCAAGCAGGACACGGAAGGGTGAAAGACGACCCAAAGAAAGGCGTTATTTGAAATTGACGACCTTGGTCAAGGCGTTAATTGAAATCACGATTGGGACAAAGGTGTTAATTCATGGATTTAATTTTAGTAATGAAAACATTCTTTATTTGAAAATGATGAAGAGACGCTTGAGAGAGAGGCGTTAATTCAAAACACGACCCATGGAGGGACGTTAATTCTTATTTTCTAATTTTAAGTAGGATTTGTAAAAGTCCAGAAACTGACGCCTTTTGGATCAGTCGTCCTTTCCTTGAGAAACGCCCCGGCCCAAGCCGTTATTTAAAACACACCCTACATAGAGTCGTGAATTACAAAAACAATTAAAAAATGGCCTAAAAACACACAAAAATAGCAAAACTTCATATTATGGAAATATTGAAGTTCACTTTGGGGTGTTAATATGGTGACATGAGATTTAATCAACATAGTATCAATTTTGGCGTGTCTACACTCACCTGCTTCAGCTGACCTTACTTGGTTGGGATCATTTGGTGCTGCACTTGGCTTAATCTCCTCTTCTTGATTAACTTCTAAAAATTATCCATCTTGTTTGATATCCCTATCATCATCATCCAAGTTAGTAACTTTGTTGGTTTCATCAAAAACAACATGTGGAGATTCTTCTACAGTTTGATCAGAAACATTGAAAACCCTATATGCTCTGGATACTTCAGAATAACCTAAGAAAATTCTCGGACTACTCTTTGCTTCAAACTTATCTAGATTTTTCTTGTCATTATTATGTATGAAGCACTTTGATCCAAAAATTCTGAAGTGAGCTATATTAGGTTGGTTACCTTTTAGAAGCTCATAAAAGGTTTCCTTATGTATTGGTCTTACCATGGCCCTGTTAATAGTGCAACATGCTGTATTGGCCGCCTCTGCCCAGAATTTCCTTGGGAGTTGACTCTCGATCAGCATGGTCCGGGCAATCTCCACAATAGTTCAGTTTCTTCTTTCCACAATCCCATTCTGTTCAGGTGTCCTATGGGAAGAATATCTATGGGTTAGTCCTACAAAGTCACAGAATTCAGAAAACATGGAGTTTTCAAATTCTCCTCCATGATCAGATTGAATTGTGCAAATTCTGTGTTTTCCCTCTTGTTTAAATTTATTGAAAAACTGTTTAAATGAAAGAAAAGCATAACTTTTGTTTGCTAAGAAAAAGATCCATGAAAACCTAGTATGATCATCTACAATCACAAATCCAAATCTTTTACCATTCAGACTCTGAGTTCTAGTTGGACCAAATAGATCCATGTGTAAAAACTCCATCGGCCTTGAGGACAATGGCTCGATCTAAGTTTAAATGACTTCCGTGTTTGTTTACCCAGAGAACAAGCATCACAGATTTTTGAATTTGTGTTGAACTTTATATTTGGTAAACCTCTAACCAGATCATATTTCACCAATTTATTTAGGGTACTGTAACAAGCATGGCCTAATCGTCTATGCCAGTTGTAAGCATTATTATTTACATCAACAGATAAATAGAGATTTGATTCAGGATTTTCATTTAGGTCTACAATGTAGACATTATTTACCCTATGTCCTAAGAACAAGACTTTGTCAGAATTTATTTCAAAGATTTTGCATGCATTATTGTCAAAAACTACTCTGTGACCCTAGTCACATAGTTGACTGATGCTAAGTAGATTATGTTGGAGACCTTCTACAAGCAAAACCTTCTCAATAACATTGAAATAAAACTTACCAACTGTCCATATTCCTAGGATCTTGCCTTTATTCTTACCTCCAAACTTGACCATACCTCCCATCTTCATTTCCAGATTGCTGAATTTTGTCTGGTCACCTGTCATATGCCTGGAGCAGCCGCTATCCAGGTACCATCTATTATGCTCGGCTACCAGACCAACCTTCGATCAAATCAGACAGAGAGAGATTTTGGAACCCAAGAAAAGTTGGGTCCAAACAAGTTGCTCATTTCTTCAAGAACAGTCTTAGGAATCCAGATCTGTCTTGTTCCTTTCTTGTAAACTATATTTTTGTCTTCATCATGAAAGGTTTTATTGGCTCTGGTCATTGGATTTTGATGTATTTTGTTCTTAATGTAGGATGATGTGTTCCAATTGTAAGTTTTTCTCTGTGGGCTTTTCCAGAACCTTTTCTGATATGGATACTTCTGTGAAGGTTTAGGGTGAACCCAATTTTGAGTGTAATAATTCCAGTTCCATTTCTGAAAAGGTGGTCTGTGTTGATTCCACTGTGTCACGGTATTTGGATTGTTGCCTCGATACATTCTACTGTAATGGGCAAGGTTGAAGACACCAGAATTCCTTGAGAGAGTAGTCTTGCTACTCTGATGCATTGTAGGCTTAGCATGAAAATTTTTATTGATGACTTTTGGTGGAATGAAGTTTGTTCCAACAAATTTTTTGAATTTGGTGTTTGAGCTGGATGGGGTGTCCAACTTCTCCTTCCCCTTTTCTGGACAAAAGGTTGTGGTTTTAAACTCAAAAGACCTTTTATCTGTGGGATTGTATCCTAATCCTTCCCTGTTGAAATTCACTCTTACACCTAGCAGGGTGTCAAGATTGGATTTGCCTTGCACAAATTTCTCTAAGGTGTTTTATTTATCTTCAATGTCTTTATGAAGCTTTTCACTGTGTTTTTGTATCTCAGAGTTGACGGTTTTTATAGCTTCATATTTCTCAGAAACAAGTGCATTTTCCTTCTGGATTTCTTGAAATTTTACTTTAAATTCATCCAGATTCCTATTGGCCTCTTTACATTCAACTTGGAGATTATTATTTTCGGATGTTAGTGACCCTAGCTCTTCACATTATTTTTTCAGTTCATCATTTTCTTTTCTCAGATAGTTCTGTTCCTCAGTCATGTTATTCAATTTTTTCTTCAACGTTTTGTAATCTTTTGCTTGACAATTAAACTTATCAAGTAAATTAGCATAAGTATCCTCCTAATCATCTAGAGTGTATGTCTCAAAAGGATTGCTCACCTTAATGTCTGTGTCCGCCATCAGACATAGTCTTTCTTCTTCCTCTTTAGAAGATCCTTCGTCAACATCTTCCTCCTCATCGCTCCAGGTGCTGATCATAGCTTTGGGCTTCTTCTTCTGCACCCTGGTATTCTTCTTTGGTAGATATGGGCAGTCACTCTTCATATGACCGGGCCTGTGACAATGAAAGCAAGTAAGCTTGTCAGTAGTCTTGTATTTGCCAGCTTTGGAGTTAAAATTCTTACCTGAGGGTTGTGCCCTACCTTTCCTAAATGACTTACCTTTTGATCTCAGAAATTGTTGGAATCTATGAGTCAGCATTGCTTGCTGCTCTTGGTCAAGATCTGAGAAATTTTCAAATTCCTCACTACCACTGCTACTGCTACTTCCACTTCCACTTCGAGACACCTTGAGAGTAATGCTCTTGCCCTTCTTACTTGTTTCTTCAACATTCCCTTTTAAGTTGATTTCATAAGTGATCAGAGATCTGATTAATTCAGTGACAGTCATTTTAGACAAATCCCTGGACTCCTCTATAACTGTGGTCTTAGTATGCCACAATGGGGTCAATGACCTAAGAATATTCCTTACAAGATCCGCTTCTGGGATCAGTTTTCCTAGACCGTTGAGGCTGTTCGTGATCAACAACAACCTGGCGTAAATCTCAGAAATTGTTTCCTCTAAGTACATCTTAAATAGTTCATATTTAGAGGTTAGCATGTTTACCTTTGTAGCCTTGACCTGGGATGTACCTTCATACATGAGCTCTAGTTCATCTCACATCTTCTTTGCTGTCTTGCAGGCTGATATCTTAGCATACTCCTCTAGATGGATTGCGCACTGCATTATGTTCATTGCTGTCCAGTTCACAGTGGAAAGCCTGACCTGTTCCCTTGACCATGTATCCTCATCGCCTGGAAGCTCGAACGGTCCTGAGGTGATCACTTTCTAGAGTTCGTGACTGTTCCCTCTTAAGAACCCTTCCATCCTGTTCTTCCAATAAAGATAATTGACACCATCAAAAAGAGGAGGACAGTTAATCGAATGTCCCTCGGCAATGAAGCTGCGAGGATGTTAGACTCAAGTCTACCCTGGTCATTAGACCAGATGTTGGATAACCTGCTATGATACCAATTGATAGACTGAATGACAAATATAGAAGGGTGGGATGAATATGTCTATCTCAAAAAAAAATTAATACATCCCAATGAAAACTACGTTGAAATAGCTAATAGAACAACGGCAGATCTAAGAAGGTCTTATGCATGGAATGGGCCTTCCTTCAAACATGTAGAAAGCACAAGAGGGATGAAGCAGTGACAAAACAAACAATCAACATAATAGGGTCAGAAATGAATAACCAGGTCTGCAAACCATCATATAGAACATGGGAGATTTATTGTGGTTTGGTCAGACCCAAGGTCTACCTACGTCCACTCCTTCACTCAAACCGAGTGAGGTACTGATGGGGACATCTCCGACCACTCCACATTTTTAGGGCTCCTGATGATCACCAGCAGTGCTACATCTTGTTCGCCACTTTATTCCGAGTCATATGATGTCTTTTTTCATTATTTATTTTGTAATTTTTCTTTTATTTGAGTCAAGTCCCTAGGTTAAGGAGTCATCTACCTAGGTTAATTGGCATTAGAGTGGTTAATGAGTCAGTTGGGCCCAATTAAGTGGGCTAGGCCCATGGGCGCCCCCTTCTCCCTTGGTTTATTGTCACTAGTCTAAAACTCAGGGTCTTATGTTAAATTGTGAGATTCCTATAAATAGGACCCCAATCCCCCATTTGTGAAGATGACTTATGGAATGAAAATTTAATTTAAGTGTCCACTATATCTTGTGAGCTCTTCTATCTCTCTCTCTAGCTCTCTCTCTCTCTCTCTCTCTCTAAAGGGGGGACCCCCTCTCTGTCTCCTCCCCTCTCTCTTCCAATTTCACAGCCGCCTCTCTCCCCCCTCCTTGCCACATCAGCCCTCCCCCATTAATCACAACCCTTCACCTCCCCCAGACCCAAAAATCCCCATTCACTCTCACCACTACCCAAGCACCCCTTCGTATCCCAAAGCAACCCTCCCACTTCCCTAGCACCCTTCCCTCTCCCCCAAGCACCCTTCCCTCTTCCCCATACATCCCTCCACCTTCCCATACAACCCTTCCCATCCCCAACACAACGTTTCCCCTCCCCAAAGCAACATTAACCCTCCACTAATCACTCATTCAAGCCAAAGGTCTCCCTCTCCCTTCCAACACCAAATTCGCAGCTCTCTAGTCCCCCACCTGCTAGACCCCCTTCCAGCCCCCATTTCCCCCCTCTCATGCCTTGGTTCGACCCCCTTTTGACCCCCTATCAACCAGGGGATGCCCCAGCCACTTCCCACTCCATTTCCCCCTCCCCATCTCCCCACTACCATCCCCTTCCACCCCCATACCCTGTCCATGTCGCAGGCAGAAGGATGGCTGCTTTTGCAGCGGTTGGCACGTCCTCACCGTGCATCTTCTGGAGATGTATCATATATTTCTGGAAAGCACCCCCAGTCGGCTTCGCAGGCAAGGTGGTCTCGCCCCGTTCTGAGATTGCAGCTGTTCTCGGCGTCCGTTTTTGCCCGGCAGCGCTTTCAGCACCCAAGTAGAGACCAGAGCTTCAGTCTAGAAACTCCTGCGGCCTATCCTCGGCTCCCCTTGGTGCGCCGTTTGACCGGGTCGAAGATCTTCCAATCGCCTAACCAACGTAGCTGACGGGACCTCGTTTGGAGTTCGGAGCAGCACGTTCCAATTTTCCTACCATAGTGACACTGTTTAGGTCAGTCAGAGTCTGTCCTGACACCTCTCCACTTCCCGGGCTGCTACTCTCGACCCCGACATTCTACGGAGCCATTCTTCCTTGCTGATCGAAGAGGACGCGTCCACGCTCACAACCGTCCTGGTCCCGCGACGATCTGTTCACGGGAGCACTCAAGGCGGCCTCGTCTTCCCATTGTAGTGTCCTGAAAATAGCACGAACCGGAATCAAGCAGGGCCGATCCAGCTCCTACCCCGGCCAACGGAGACACTTCGTGATTCCAAAAAAATTCAGACACCATCCCGGGTCAGTCACCGACGTTTTGGCACTGGTATCATCAGTTTTCGAGTTCCAGAGCATCCTAAGAAAATCCAACAGTGGGTACCTGTCAATGGGCAGAATAGGCGGGCAGAACCTCGAAGAGGCAATTCGCCTCCGTCCTTAGCTTCACTTTCCTCCCCGCCTGGCCGGCTTACCGCCCCTCCCTGTGTGGAGGTAGTGTTTGTTTGTACTCCAATTCTCCCCACCCCGAGATCCCCCCTCCTGCATGAGGCTTAGTGATTGTATTAGCAGGTCGTCACCGAAAGCCTCATCGGCGCAGCGTGCGGGTAGCCCACGCTTCCCCGCTCACCCTCGTCTCTGGCCGGGATCGGTGTCTTCACACCGATAAGGTGAGCTTCAAGCCACCCTCCTCTGCTGGGTTCTTTTTACCTTTGCTTAGCTTAGTATTATCTCTAGTTGCGCCGTCGGCAGAGAGAGAGTACTCGTTCCAACTTTCCATTTAATCGAGTGCCACCGCAGGTGAGTTGTGAGGAAGACTTTACATCCCATGCCCTCGGCGTGCCGGCCGTCCTTGAAATTGGGCATCCCTGGCCCATTGGTGTCCATCCCTAGCCGGCCATACCCTTGGAATCCCAAGGCCCAACCTCAGACCCTCACCACCATCGCTGGTCCGCCTACGGACCCAGGTGCGCGCGACGCAGGTGAACCCACTTGTGAGAGATCGCCGTTCAATCCGGTTATTTGCAAATTCAAGTCCAAGGGGTTATGTCACATCAATTTGGTATTAGAGCCAGGTTCATAACTTGTCTCTCTACAAGTTGGTCCTAGGACGCATTCGCATTTAGAGTCATCATCAGGCCACCCAGTGCATCATCATGTATACTCCCCATTGGTTAAGTCCCCTCAACACGGCCTTCCACAAGAGTCCGATTGACCCCCTCCTCATGGACATCATCCTAGAAGGGGACCTTAGTTTTAATGGATCTAGTCCTAACGCCTATCTAAAGTGGGAGGCTACCATGGATAAAAACTTTGGTAGGACTATGGTCTATGGACACGCTAGAGTCCGCAAGGCCAGGGGGCCACTTCGGGGACAAGCCAAGAAGGAGTGGGAACGCATAGTGAGCTTAAGAAAGATTCGGAGGCAAGAACCGATAGGCTCATGGGAAGAGATGAAGATTGAGCTTAGGAAGATCTACGCTCCCCGACCTTCCCCCTCCTACTTGGAGAACCATAATTCGAGGGGCACTCCCACTCCTCCTTTCTCTCCCAATCAACCAAAGACCTCCCTTAGGGCCCAAACTCCACCACCCCCAATAATTCCAACCCCAATCAACACCTCTACACTTTGCTACCTAACCACCACCATTCAAACCAAATTGGCCCCCACCCTCGCTCCTCCCCAACCGGCCGATCCCAAGGGCAAAGGACCCCTAATTGACCCAGTTCCCCCCATGAGGGCCACCACTCCCCAACCCAAAGCCACTCAACCAACCCTCACCTTTCAAACGCAAGTGGACAATGTGTCCACCTCTTTCCCTAGGCCCATGACGGCCACCACCCAACCCAAAATTCCCCATCAAACCCACACCCCACATGCCTCCATGGTCCCCACCACTACCCCTCCATCTTCCCCTAAAAGGGACACTCCTCCCAAAACCAATCAACTCAATTCTCCTCAACCCACCCATCTTCCACTACCAACCCCAATCCTACCACAACTTAGGCCTCCACTACTTCCACTCCCAAACCCAACCCAAATTCGAACTCCCTCACCACCCCAGATGCGCCATGCGTCGGCTATCACCAAACCACCCACCTTAGATCATCCTACCCCATTGGCATTGGAAGAAGTGGCCCATACTCTAGTCCACATGGAAACAAACACCCTTCCATACCTTAACCCCACCAAGGAGACCACCCATGTCCAAGTTGAATAAGAAACCTCACACGGCAATCTTAACCTTATATCACCCTCTCTAGTTGGGGCCGAGCTCATCTTAGGAGAACCCCTTGCTAGTTGGCTAAGGGAGAACCCGATTAGAGAGATCATGGCTCATGTTTGCCCTCCCATGGAGCTAGACCTCCCCATAGTACCCTTCTCATCCTATCACACCACCATCCAATCATCTTATCAAGTGGAGACATTAGGGGATCTCCTTAAGGGTCTATCTTGGCAAATGGAGTTAACTGGTATGTTGACCACAGTGGCCGACCAACCTAGGAGCCTTGACCTACTACACCTATGTGTCGGGTCCATCTCCTCGATTTACGCTGTGGGTTGCTACACTAGCGACCTTCTTCTATTCCTCCCTACACCCGATGAGCCGGATGCTATCCACAAACTAGAGTTGCTTATCTCGGGTAGAACATCAAGCCCTCAATTCATGGCCGACCATCCCACCAAGAACTTTGGCCCAATTGTTCCATTAGGGGAGGATGACTCACCACTATGTAAGGACCATGAGGACATAGAGTTCCTCTTCCTAGGTGACCCTTACTATGACCCCTACGATCCCTTCCTAAACCCACCCATCAAAAACTTTGGCCTAGTCATTTTACTGGAGGAGGAGGATCCACCACCACATTGTCAGGACCATGAGGACCTAGAGTTCCTCTCCCTAGGTGACCCTTACCATGACCCCTTCGATCCCTTCCTATACCCACCCACCTTACTCACCACCAAACTTTTCCTACCCCAACCAACCATATTGGACCAAGCCCACCTCTCTCAAGACCCGACCCACACCAAGGGTACCATGACCATGGGTGAAATACACCTAGGAAACAATGAAGTGCCCCACTCCATGACACATACCTTCTTTGACCCCTACGACCCTTTTGAGTGGAAGCTCGAAGGCCACCCCACCACCCCACACAAGGAAGTCACCTATGGGAAAGGAATTCCTATGTCTTGGCACATCACACCACTTGGCATGAATAGAAAGTCGGGTCCTTTCATACATGACACCCACATGTCAAGTCGGATGCATGACTAGTCCAAAGGTCCTCCCACATTCATCATTTGTCTTAAGCATGTTACGAACATTCACGGATATCCGGGACCCCCGGCATTTGCTATACCCATGCGTGATAGATTCCCATACGGATGCCCCGGCCCTCCAACCATTGTTATGAAGTCCATGCAAGATAGGGCCACTTGTGGATGCCCCGCTCCACCTAAGTTCATCAAGGTCCATATGGCATCAAAGCATGATAGGTAAATTTATGGTTGCCCCGGTCCACCTTTGCACACTACCCACTTTCACAATCACTCACCGCATGATAATGCATGGCATGAGCATACACGCAAGCAAATCGCAACGAGTGATGAGGTTCACAAAGAGCGGGAAAAGGCTCGCGAGCGCCACTTGGAATTCCAAGTAGGCAACCTATCGATGGTAGCATTGGAGAGGCTCTACCCTAGAGTCACCTCCAATGTGAGGGAACGAGGACTTGGACCTTTCCATGTTCCAAGTGGCTTTGGCAACACAACTTATAGATTGAACTTACCAATGGGTTATGGGATATACCCCACTTCTTACGTGGCAGACCCGGCACCCTATATGGGCACTTCGGTGGATCCTAGTGAGTGCTTTGAGCCTATACCTTCCTTTAAGAGGGACACCCCGGAGAGCCACCATAAAATAGCCTTGAGAGCCCGACATGTGCACACAGGGGCAATACTAGGCAAGCAGGGTTCCATCGCCAGCAAGAGGGTGCGCTCAAGCCACCTTGAGAGGATGAAGGACCGTCCCCTGGTCGCGGACACAGGGTTGAGTTTGGAGGTCGAGGTTCACCCCGAGCTGCTTTAGAGGAGCATTTACTCGACGGAGTCAAGTTCTCCGCACCCCGGGGGTATGATGGGGACATCTCCGACCACTCCACATTTTTGCGGCTCCTGATGATCGCCAGCAGTGCTACATCTTGTTCGTCACTTTATTCCGAGTCATATGATGTGTTTTTTCATTATCTTATTATGTAATTTTCCTTTTATTTGAGTCAAGTCCCTAGGTTAAGGAGTCATCTACCTAGGTTAATTGGCATTGGAGTGGTTAATGAGTCAGTTGGGCCCAATTAAGTGGGCTAGGCCCATGGGCGCCCCCTTCTCCCTTGGTTTATTGTCACTAGTCTAAAACTCGGGGTCTTATGTTAAATTGTGGGATTCCTATAAATAGGACACCAATCCCCCATTTGTGAAGATGACTTATGGAATGAAAATTTGAATTAAGTGTCCACTATATCCTGTGAGCTCTTCTATCTCTCTCTCTAGCTCTCTCTCTCTCTCTCTCTAAAGAGGGCGACCCCCTCTCTCTCTCCTCCCCGCTCTCTTCCAATTTCGCAGCCCCCTCTCTCCCCCCTCCTTGCCACATCAGCCCTCCCCCATTAATCATAACCCTTCACCTCCCCAAGACCCATAAATCCCCATTCACTCTCACCACTAACCAAGCACACTTTCGTATCCCAAAGCAACCCTCCCACTTCCCTAGTACCCTTCCCTCTCCCCCAAGCACCCTTCCCTCTTCCCCACACATCCCTCCACCTTCCCATACAACCCTTCCCATCTCCAACACAACCTTTCCCCTCCCCAAAGCAACATTAACCCTCCACTAATCACTCATTCAAGCCAAAGGTCTCCCTCTCCCTCTCCCTTCCAGCCCCCATTTCTCCCGTCTCACCCCTTGGTTCGACCCCCTTTTGACCCCCTATCAACCAAGGGATGCCCCAGCCACTTCCCACTCCATTTCCCCCTCCCCATCTCCCCACTACCATCCCCTTCCACCCCCATACCCTGTCCAGGTCGCAGGCAGTACGCTGGCTGCTTGTTGCAGCGGCTGGCACGTCCTCACCAAGCATCTTCTAGAGACGTATCATATATTTCTGGAAAGCTCCCCTAGTCGGCTTCGCAGGCGAGGTGGTCTCGCCCCGTTTCGAGGTTGGAGCTGTTCTCGGCGTTCGTCTTCGCCCGACAGCACTTTCAACACCCGAGCAGAGACCAGATCTTCAGTCTAGAAACTCCTGTGGCCTCTCCTCGGCTCCCCTTGGTGCACCATTTGACCGGGTCGAAGATCTGCCAGTCACCTAACCAACGCAGCTGACGGGACCTCGTTTGGAGTTCGGAGCAGCACGTTCCAATTTTCCTACCATAGTGACGCTGTTCAGGTCAGTCAGAAGTTGTCCTGACACCTCTCCACTTCTCTGGCTGCTACTCTTGACCCCGACATCCTCCGGAGCCATTCTTCCTTGCTGATCGAAGAGGACGCGGCCACGCTCGCAACCGTCCTTGTCCCGCGTCGATCTGTTCACGGGAGCACTTAGGGCGGCCTCGTCTTCCCATTGCAGTGTCCTGAAAACAGCTCAAACCAGAATCAAGCAGGGCCGATCCAGCTCCTACCCCGGCCAATGGAGACACTTCGTGATTCCGGAAAAATTCAGACACCATCCCGGGTCAGTCACCGACGTTTTGGCACTGGTCTTGTCAGTTTTCAAGTTCGGGACCGTCCTCTGAAAATCCAACAATGGGTACCTATCAACGGGTAGAATAGGCGGGCAAAACCTCGAAGACTCCAAAGCAAAATCACAAGTGTTTTCCAAAGGACTCCAAGGTTTTTAACTCTAAAAAAATCTCTTCTTCTCTATGGATTCGACCCTTCTTGCCACCATATTACGTCTCCCTTTCATCTAGTGCGAGTTGGAATTTTTAAGATTGATACGCGTGTTTTAAATGACGAACTTTCGCATTATCAATTTTTGGCGCCGTTACCGGGGATCGAACCCGGGTCACCTGCGTGACAGGCGAGAATACTCACCACTATACTACAACGACGTTCCAAGGCTCGTGACGTGGATGGCGACGGCTTCTTCATCCACCTCTTTCCACAGCGATCTCTTTCAAGGCGGAGCGATCCTCTCCAAGGCTCGATGAGGAGGAGACGACGGCGTCATCACCATTGCTACTACCATCTTCACACCTTAGGCTCCTCTTTTTGTTATTACTTTAGTTTCATTTTACTTCATTGTAATATCGTCACATCTTTAGTGTAAGCTTATCTTGCATTTCATGTACTTGTTACTTTATGTTAATGAAAGAAGTGTTCATTTTATCTAGATCTTGTTTATCTTCCCTCTCTTCCTCCTTCTTCTACCTCTTCTTCTCCACTTTATGTAATTATTTTCGAAAGCATAGGCTCATAGTCATAAGTGTTTTTAATTAAGTGTTTGGTTTGTTCACCATTTCATTATTTTCTTTAAGCAAAGTAAAATCATAAGTATTTTCCAAAGGACTCCAAGGTTTTTAACTCTAAAAAAATCTCTTCTTCCCTATGGATTCGACCCTTCTTGCCACCATATTACGTCTCTCTTTCATCTAGTGCGATTTGGAATTTTTAAGATTGATACGCGTGTTTTAAACGACAGACTTTCGCGTTATCAATTTTTGGTGCCGTTGCCGGGGATCGAACCCGGGTAACCCGCGTGACAGGCGGGAATACTCACCTCCTTTTTCTCTTCCCCATGCATCATATTCTACCTAAATTCCAGCCATCCATCTCCTTTTTATACAATCTCCACCCTCCATCTATCCAATTTTCCCTATAAATAGCCCATGACAAGGAGGAGAAGGGAGTTCTTCTTTTGGCAATTTTTCTCTCCCTCTCCCTCTCACATCTTCTTAGGCCACCGAGTTCGCCCTCTTCTGTCTCTCTTCTCCTCTTGCTATCTTCATGCAAGTTCTTTATTTTTAAGTCTTCTACAACTTCTTCTTCTACATCATCTTCTAATTCCTCCTATTTTTCAAGGTATTTCGTGTTTTTAACTATGCTATTTTGTTCATCTGCGAATCAGTGTTTCTCTCTGTTCTTCTCCTTATTTCCCCCCCTTGTAGTCATTTTCTTCTCTTACTATCTTCATAAAAGTTCTTTATTTTTACATTTTCTACAATTTCTTCTTCTACATCATCCTCTAATTCATTCTGGTTTGGAAGTTATTTCTCACTTTTTAACCTACTATCCTGTGATGTTACTGTTCATATGAGGCACTACACTATGTTCTTCCTCCGTTTTGAAGCTTTTCCACTCCTATTTTCTCTTTGAGTTATTCATCAAAGTTCTTCCTCTTATGTAGATCTAGATTTTCTTCTTCTATCACTTCCTCCAATTCTTCTTTGTTTATGAGTTATATTTATTTTCTCACTGTTTTACTCTCGCATCTTCTTCTTTCTTCATCTCCGCACAAACCCTTCCACATTTCTCTCTATATTTCTCTCAAAAATTTATCCTCCACAACTCCCCTTTCATGGAGGTGTGCACATCAAGACGGGCGACGTTCCAAGGCTCGTGACGTGGACGGTGACAGCTTCTTCATCCACCTCTTTCCATGACGATCTCTTTCAAGGCGGAGCGATCCTCTCCAAGACTCGGCGAGGAGGAGACGACGGTGTCATCACCATTGCTACTACCATCTTCACACCTTAGGCTCCTCTTTTTGTTATTACTTTAGTTTCATTTTACTTCATTGTAATCTCATCACATCTTTAGTGTAAGCTTGTCTTACATTTCATGTACTTGTTACTTTATGTTAATGAAAGAAGTGTTCATTTTATCTAGATCTTGTTTATCTTCCCTCTCTTCCTCCTTCTTCTACCTCTTCTTCTCCACTTTATGTAATTGTTTTCAAAAGCATAGGCTCATAGTCATAAGTGTTTTTAATTAAGTGTTTGGTTCGTTCACCATTTCATTATTTTCTTTAAGCAAAGCAAAATCACAATTGTTTTCCAAAGGACTCCAAGGTTTTTAACTCTAAAAAAATCTCTTCTTCCCTATGGATTCGACTCTTCTTGCCACCATATTATGTCTCTCTTTCATCTAGTACGAGTTAGAATTTTTAAGATTGATACGCGTGTTTTAAATGATGAACTTTCGCATTATCAGCGGGCAGAACCTCGAAGAGGCAATTCGGCTCCGTCCTTAGCTTCACTTTCCTCCCCGCCTGGCCGACTTACCGCCCCTCCCTGTGTGGAGGTAGTGTTTATTTGTACTCCAATTCTCCCCACCCCGAGATCCCCCCTCCTGCATGAGGCATAGTGATTGTATTAGCAGGTCGTCACCGAAAGCCTCATCGGCGCAGCGTGCGGGTAGCCCACGCTTCCCCGCTCGCCCTTGTCTCCGGCTGGGATCGGTGTCTTCACATCGATAAGGTGAGCTTTGGGCCACTCTCCTCTGCTAGGTTCTTTTTACCTTTACTTAGCTTAGTATTATCTCTAGTTGCGCCGTCGGCAGAGAGAGAGTGCTCGTTCTAACTTTCCATCTAGTCGAGTGCCAATGCGGGTGAGTTGTGAGGGAGACGTTACATCCCACGCCCTCGGTGTGCCAGCCATCCTTGAAATTGGGCATCCCTGGCCCATTGGTGTCCATCCCTATCCGGCCATACCCTTGGAATCCCAAGGCCCAACCTCGGACCCTCACCACCATCGCCGGTCCGCCTACGGACCTTGGTGCGGGCGACGCGGGTGAACCCGCTTGTGAGAGATCGTCGTTCGGTCCAGTTGCTTGCAAATTCAGGTCCAAGGGGTTGTGTCACATCAGGTACCTTGCTTATCCAAGCAAATAATCACAATAGACTTAGTCTGCAACAACGGCTATCACACAGCTTGCCCTTAGGGAAACAAATCCCTAGAACCAGATCCTGCAACCCACAGAACTTGAGACCTAGCCTTGCCACCTGCAAGTCCAGAACCGGAGGTCAAATCCTCCCTTCCTCCACACCAGAGGGAAACCCACGAGTGACCCCAAGTCACTCACAACCGAAGAAGTTATCTCCCTTCCTCCAAGAACAATCAGAGGGAACCAAAACCAAATTCGAAGCACGGAACGAAGAAGAAAATAGAAAAGCAAAAGACAGAATGTAGCTTCAATAAAGCATTTTTGAATGCACCTGGTGACTGCTCCCAAGTCTAAAATTGATCCTCACGATGTTTCTTGATTTGGGGGAGGCTCTCTCATTCTTCTTCTTCAGGGGGGAAGCTCTCTCTCTGAAAATATGAATGGGAGCAATGGCCACAGCTTCTTCTTTTTTTCTTTCGTGGGGCAAGGCACCTTTATATAGGAATAGGGGCACCGTATGGATGTGGCAGAGAGAACCTACTAAAACCATATTGGTCCACGTGGCAGGGACGAGAATGTTCCTCTGTCAAAGTGCCTAGGATCACGTGACCAATCATTTGCTCCCTGGGTCCTTGAGCCAGCATTCCACCATTTCTAGGAACACGTGCTTGTTCTTAGTTCAACCTCACGTGCTGCTTTAAGCCTGTAGGTTGGAAGAAGAATGTTTCATCAAACGCCTTGTGAACATGAATCATAAGGGATGCACATACTTTATAGTGTATCGTGCAGACATGCACAAATCTTAATGCACAACTAACATTTACCTTAGTATATGACAAAGCCTGTTAACACCGACCTTATGCACAAGACCTTGCATACTAACATTGACCATATGCATGAGACCGCATACTAACACCGACCTTAGATGCACGACCCTACATACTAGCACCTATCTTAGATGCACAAGGTACAACTAGCATCGACTATGTATGCAAGATACATGACACTAGCACCGACCTTGGGTAGTGCTGGCAAAACTAGCGTTGACCTTAGTTTGCTTGGAAGCTAACTAGCATCAACCTTAGTTTCATGAAAACTAAAACTAGCACCGACCTTGGGTAGTGCTGGCAAAACTAGCGTCGACCTTAGTTTGCTTGGAAGCTAACTAGCATCGACCTTAGTTTCATGAAAACTAAAACAAGCACCGGCCTTGGGTAGTGCTGGCAAAACTAGCGTCGACCTTAGTTTGCTTGGAAGCTAACTAGTATCGACCTTAGTTTCATGAAAACCAAAACTAGCACCGACCCTGAATGCAATATGTGAGATGCTAGCGTCTATTGTGCCCCTGATTTTGATAATGACAACCATGAGATGTGAATGCAGTATTCAACCCAAGATGTTGAATTAATTCTTGATTTAGTAATGATTCCACTTGATTTCATTCTTGTTGCAAGAAAGGAACAGGGTCGACGCTGGGAGCTTAAAGCGTCCACGCATCAGTTGAAGAAGCCTTCACTTATAACTCTCACAGCGTTAACTCTACGAAGCAAGCAGCGTCAACTCATCATATTATGAAGCAGAGACCTTCACATGTTATTCCACTGTGTCAACGCCACAATAGAGCAGCGTCGACGCAGCAGTTAAAGAGGCAGAGCTAATGGCTTACTGGAATGCCTCAGTGCGTTAACGCTATTGCATGACAGCGTCGACGCAGCAAGTCAGATTGTTGTGATTTCAGCTCAGGGACAGGTAAGTGGGTTGACGCAGCAACCCCATGCGTCAACGCATCCTGCTTTACTATCAAGACAGATGATAGATCTCAAGGCTGCGTCAACCCTGTGAACTCAATGGGTTGACGCCTACGGGAACTTCCGAGATCAGTTGGGTGGACCCCAGTCACAAGTGACGTCAAAGGCCACATCAGCCCAAAAGTGATTGCGATTTGCTTTTTCCCTCTCGACTCCAGAAGGCTCTACACGGAGCAATCACAGGGCTAACCAGAAAATCTGGTTGGGGCCCACTAGATGTATATATGCATGGATCTGGAAATGAGCACGGGAATGCTTGCTTAATTGTAGAAGGAGTTGGAGTTTTTTGAAGTGTGCTGAAGACAGGGGCTGAGGAAAAGAACCATGAGAAAAACAGCGAGTTGATCTTCCTCCTGATGTCGATCTGCTGAAGACAGTTGGGAGATCCAGGAGCAGCGTTCCTTGTGAAGCTCGTCTACATTTTGGAAGAAGAAGACCAGACGATCATTGAAGCTTCTTCCTCCAGATTTCTGGATTCAAGGCTGAGCTTAGTCTGCTTCATAGATCTGAGTTTATTCCTTCTTTTACTAAGTGGTTTCGTTTTGTTAATTATCTTTCCTTTTTGAACTCTATTATACTGTTTCTCCCTCGTACTGGTTTGAGTAGAGGGAGGGGTTGATCCAGCAGACTGTGCTTGGATCAAGGGAAATTGGGTGTGTTGCCTGCAAGCTGTTTGTCAGCGGGATAGAGAATGTGTTTCTCTGGTTAAGCCAAGCTGTAATGCTCAGCGGTGTATGTGAGGAAGCTTTTTCCTCGGTGTAGCTAAGCTATAAAGCTCAGCAGGGATCCTCACTGGTTAAGTGAGGGGTGGACGTAGGCCTCCACAGGGAGACCGAACCACCATAAAAATCTGCGTACACTGTGTGGTTTGATTCCTCTTATTATTCTCCCTTCGTTAGATGTTTGATTAGGCACGATTCCCATTACTGTTTAGTTATTGATTTTATCTCTATCATTCTGCACCAGAATTAGTGTGTGATCGTGCATAGAATATTTTAAAGGGTCAACCTATTCACCCCTCCCCTCTAGTTTGACATTCCACCTAATCCAACACGTGGTATCAGAGCTCGGCTCTCTTGTCAAGGGTCTTACAACCCAGAGAGATTCTGTGGAATGGAAAACGAGGGACTCATGCCCAAAGGGTATGCTGTAAATAGGCCACCCTTCTTTGATGGCACTAACTATGCGTACTGGAAAAATTGGATGCAGGTATTTCTGAGAGCTCAGGACCATGAGATTTGGAAAGTCGTGAGCAAGGGACCATATCAGATAGAAGGGGATGAAGAATTGTGGGTGAAGGAGCAGATCCGGAAGTCCAATGTTAATTGGCAAGCCATGAACATCATGCAATGCTCACTGCACCCCATGGAGTTTTCACGAGTTTCCTCATGTGCCTGTGCCAAGGAAATGTGGGATAAACTCCAAGTCATCTATGAAGGTACGTCAGAGGTAAGAGAGACGAAAGCCAATATGTTAATTTCAGAATATGAAGCTTTTAGAATGAAACCAGAGGAAAACATTTCTGAAATGTATGCTAGATTAACCTTATTAGTGAATGGTCTGAGAGGTCTGGGAAAGGCCTACACTGACTATGAGTTGGTCAGAAAAATTCTTAGATCCCTAACTCCAGTTTGGCACACCAAGGCCACTGTTGTTGAGGAATCTAGGAGCCTTCCTACCACTACTCCTGATGAACTTATCGGATCACTAATGGCTTATGAGCTGAATCTCAAAAGGGCAGATGAGGATGTGAAAAAGAAAAAACCTCTTGCATTGAAGGCAGGACCAAGCAGCAAGGAGAGTTCTGATGACAGTCACTCATCTACCTCAGAAAATGACTCAGGTGAGATAGCAATGCTCACCAGAAAATTCAGGAAGTTTCTAAGGAAGGAAGGTAAATTTAGAAGCTACAGAAGACCAAAGGTAAGAAAAAGTTCTAAGTTCAAATCAGAAAACTCTAGGAAATCTAACAAGGTTGTTTGTTATCAATGCAGAAAACAAGGTCACATCAAATCCGAATGTCTAGAGAATGTGAAGAAAGCCCAACCAAAATGGAAGAACAAGAAACCAAAGGCCATGATAAGCACATGGAGTGACGAGGAGAAAGATGAAGATGAAGAAGAAAGTACTTCTGAAGAAGAGAGTGATGCTAAGTTGTGCTTCATGGCTAAGGGAGATGATAATGATGAGGTGACTTCTTCTTCTGAAAATTTCTCTTGTAGTGATTGGGAAGAAGCATTTAATGAACTGCTAGATAAATATGATCATGTAAAGAAAGAGAATAAATCACTCAAGAAGAAGAAAAATCTGACTAGTCAAGAGAATTCATTAAATGATAAAATCAAGTGCCTAGAAGCTGAAAATGTCAGTTTAAGAAAATCTCTTTGTGAAAATGACGAATATAGAAATCAAGTAATAGAGATGAAAAGAGAAAATGAATTCTTGCTGAAAACTCAGGATGACCTAAAACTCAAAATGCAAAAATTGGGGAGTGATGCAAAAATTGCTAAAGAAAAATATGAAGCAGTTCAAGGAGTGAATCAGGAACTCCAAGAAAACTTGAAGAAAATGGAAGATGAAAATTCAAGTAAACAAGCCTCTCTTGAGAAATTAACTTAAGGTAAAAATAATCTTGAAGCTGTAATGGGAATGAAAAGTAATTTTGGAAAAGAAGGACTTGGTTATAATCCAACCAAGAAGAAGGAACTAGGAACTAGATTTATAACTTTTGTGTCTGAACAGGGTATTTCTGAGTAGAGTCAAATGGATGAAAAGGAGTCTTGTGAGGAAAATCAGGGAGAAGGAAAACAAAGAAATGAGATCAGAAAAGAAAAGGGCAAAGAGAAAATGCATGATACCCTTAATGCCAAGCATCATAAAAATGTGCCCAAGTTAAGAAGAAAATCCTCAGGTCAGCCCATAGACCCTAGCTTATCAACCCAGCATCAAGAACATAGAAATTCATGGAGTCATAGGACTGGTACCCAACAGATGCGTCAACACACTAAGCATCATGCGTCCACTCATCCCATGTACCAAGGGTTTTACAGAAACAACGCTAGATCAAATCCTTGGGCTCGTCAACGCAGTGTCCGCACTACGTCAACGCATACACCCTTCCCAGTGGGCACTCCTTGAGAAACATGAGAATGAGTCGACGCAGCCACTTCAGTGCGTCAACGCACCCTATGTACCTGAACCCTTATGACAAAAAGACTTACTGGATGAATCAACACTATCATGTTACAGGGCCTACGCAGCGAACCTTCATGCCATCTAGAGCTCATTATTCCTATAGAACTTCACACCCTAAGTTCTCCAATGATTCTTGGAGTCACAATAACTATTGGAGTAAAAATAAGAACAACACCTCATACTTCTCTAATAACAGAAATGGTTCAAAGAGGTCATTCCAAAAGGTACCTCAATCCAATCAAAAGAATCTCAAATCTATGAACCCCACATCTCGAAAACCCTCAACACAACAGATCTGGATTCCCAAAAATATGATGTCTTACTTGACGCAATTATATGGTCTGATGGGACCCAAGTGTATTTGGGTTCCAAAATCTCTTGGTTGATGTGACCTGTAGGAGTTCCTTGTAGCTGTACACAACAGATGGTACCACGACAGCGGTTGCTCAAGGCACATGACGGGCGATAAGGCAAAATTCTATCTCCTAGTTGAGAAAGAAGGAGGATATGTCACTTTTGGGGGAAACAATAAAGGTAAAATAGTTGGAAAAGGTAATGTTGGTAAAACTCTCCTGAACTCTATTGATGATGTGTTGCTGGTTGAAGGATTGGAATACAATCTTCTAAGCATAAGCCAACTGTGTGATAGGGGGCACAAAGTTGTGTTTGATTCACATGCATGCACTATTATTGAAAAACAGTCTGAAAGTGTGAAATTCTTTGGAAAAAGAATAAATAACATGTACATGGTAGATCTAGATGATCCTGCACATGACAATCTTTGTCTAGCTGTGAATAAAAGTGAACTGGCTTGGATGTGGCATCGCAGATTAGGACATGCTAGCTATAGTGTCATGCATAAGTTAGCCAAATTCAACATGGTAAACGGTCTGCCAAATGTTTCATTTAAGAAAAATGACAAAATCTGTAATGCATGCACTTAAGGCAAGCATACTAGGAAGTCATTTAAATCCAGAACTGAAAACCAATCTTCTAGACCTCTTGAACTTGTTTACATGGACTTGTTTGGACCCACAAGAACACCAAGTTTAAGTGGCAATAAATATGGATTCGTTTTGGTAGATGATTTTTCCAAGTTTACTTGGGTGTTCTTTTTAACACATAAGAATGATGCATTTGAAGAATTTCAGGTATTCTTCAGGAAAGTTCAGCAGGATGGTAAGTACACTCTCTCATCTATCATGTCAGATCATGGAGGAGAATTTGAAAATTCAGAATTTGATGATTTTTGCAGGACAATGGGAATATCTCACAAATTCTCATCTCCATGAACTCCTGAACAGAATGGAGTGGTGGAAAGAAGAAACAGAACTCTTGTTGAAATGGCTAGGACCATGCTGATTGAAGGACAACTCCCAAGGAAGCTATGGGCAGAGGCTGTAAACACAGCTTGCTACATTGTAAACCGGGCAATGGTAAGACCTATGTCCAAAAAGACTCCATATGAGCTGTTGAAAGGTAAGAAACTATCTGTTATCCACTTCAGAGTTTTTGGATCTAAATGCTTTGTTCAAAATAATAACAAACGGGACTTAGATAAATTTGAACCTAAGAGTGAACCAGCCATATTTCTAGGTTATTCGAATCACTCTAGGGCCTATAGAGTCCTGAACATTAAAACTCAATCTGTTGAAGAATCTCCTCATATCATCTTTGATGAAATGGATGTCAAATCTAAAAATGAACTATCTTGCAGGGACAAAGATGATGGTGAGTTTCTTGAAGAAAAGGAAGAACAACACACTCAAGAGGAAGAGCCAAGGTCAAATGAGGATCTAGCAGAATCAAGTACTAGAGGTAATGCAGATGTCAATGAAGGTAACTCCTTGACCAATGTTAGAATGCTAAAAGACCATCCTCCATCAAGCATTATTGGTAATCTGCATGATCCTACCAGAACTAGATCTCATTTTAGAATCATTGAAGAAATGGACAACTTAGCTCTTATATCTCAAATTGAACCAAAAAATATAACTGATGCCCTGAAAGATGATTGCTGGATAAATGCAATGCATGAGGAATTAAATCAATTCAAAAGAAATAAAGTGTGGCACCTTGTGCCAAGACCTAATGAACTTTCAGTAATTGGAACTAAATGGGTCTTTAGAAACAAGCAAAATGAAAATGGAATTGTGATAAGAAATAAAGCAAGACTGGTTGCACAAGGATATAACCAAGAATTTGGCATTGATTTTGAAGAATCCTTTGCACTAGTAGCAAGATTAAAAGCCATCAGATTATTACTTGCATATGCATGTTGTCATGGAATAAAACTTCATCAAATGGATGTAAAAAGTGCATTTCTCAACGGGTTAATAAAAGAAGAGGTGTATGTTGAACAACCCCCTGGATTTGAATCAATAGATTGCCCTGACCATGTTTACAGATTAGACAAAGCTCTCTATGGGCTAAAATAGGCACCTCGAGCATGGTATGATAGACTCAGCTCATTCCTCACTGAGAAAGGATATTCAAGAGGTAAAGTGGACCAAACTCTATTTACCAAGGTGAGAAATAATGACATTATTCTGGTTCAAATCTACGTTGATGATATAGTTTTTGGTTCTACTAAACCTAGCATGTGTGAGGATTTCGCAAATTTGTTGACCACAGAATTTGAGATGAGTCTAATGGGTGAGCTTCAATTTTTTCTAGGTCTACAAATCACCCAAAGCAAGGATGGATGCTTCATCAATCAGGCAAAGTATGTCTCCGAACTTTTGAAGAAATATCAGATGGAGAATCTTAAGGCAATCAGCACACCCATGAGCACCAATACAAGTTTGGATGCAGATCTGAAAGGTACAAAAGTAGATGCAAAAACTTATCGAGGTATGATCGGATCACTCCTTTATCTTACTGCATCAAGGCCAGACATCCAATTTTGTGTTTGTATGTGTGCTCAGTTTCAGTCTGATCCTAGAGAATCCCAATTGATTTCTGTCAAGCGTATTTTTCGATACCTTGCTGGAAGTCGAGACTTAGGGATTTGGTATCCTACATCTTGTACTTTTGATCTGGTATCATACTCAGATGCAGACTATGATGGATGCAAACTTGACAGGAAAAGCACAAGTGGCTATTGCCAAATTTTGGGAGGGTGTTTGATTTCTTGGGCATCCAAGAAACAACACTCAGTGGCACTATCCACTGCAGAGGAAGAATATGTCGCTGCAGGGAGTTGTGGCACTCAAGTGTTGTGGATCAAACACCAACTCCGGGATTATGAAACTGATCTTGGTTGTGTCCCAATATTGTGTGATAACACAAGTGCCATTAACCTGGCAAAGAATCCCATCCAACACTCTAGGACCAAACATATCGAAATAAGGCATCACTTCTTGCGAGATGAAGTAAATAAGAGTAGCTTTAAATTGATCTTTGTAGACTCTGAACATCAACTTGCTGATATTTTCACCAAGCCACTGAATAATGAAAGATTTGTCTTAGGAGAGAGCTTGGTCTGTGCAATCCTCATTTTGTTGCCTAAATTGATTGCTTGAATTCTTCCATGAAACTTGTCTGATTAACTTTGCCTAAAAATAAATTGATTGCACGTCCTGCTCGAGTTGCAAATTTCTATTTTGTAAATAAGTCATAGATTTAGGGGGAGTTTAGTTTTGAGCTTATCTGCTTAATAACTCATGTTGAATAAATACCCATCATTAATAAAAACCCATCATGAATAAAAACTCATCATGTCAACAATTGCATTTTCATTCATACTATCTATCATGAATAAATGGAGGGTTAGCTTGCATCAGACTTTACACGCTAAGGAGTGTAATTTCGTTCTGTTAGAGTCAGCTGTCTGGGTATCTGAAGATTGGTTTATGAGACTGAGTCAACACTGAAAAACATCTTCTGGAAACAGACTGAAAATTGATCTGATTGGTTGAGTGAGTAAACGCAGTCATCAGGTTGAGTCAACGCACTGACAGAA
The DNA here is from genome assembly GCA_022559845.1 of Amorphophallus konjac. NCBI lineage: Eukaryota > Viridiplantae > Streptophyta > Magnoliopsida > Alismatales > Araceae > Amorphophallus > Amorphophallus konjac. The sequence goes on along the minus strand of CM040126.1, from coordinate 129,991,217 downwards.
ATTTTCTGAAAATAGTTGCTGGAATTGATTGGATGTATTCAGAAGGGTACTGCAGCTCTGAAGTTTGGATCTCACATATCGTTCTCTATATTGGCGCTGGGCATCCAAATCTATACATCCACTGTTGAACCTCAAAGTCTGCACATCGCCTCATTTCTTCAGAGTCTAGACATTCCCCAAGTCTGTACATCGCTTGCATCTTCAAAGTCCATACATCCATAGCAAGTCTATGCATTGGCAGCACTGTACAAGTCTATACACTGGCAATGTGTCTGTGTTTCAAGCCATTCGTAAAGTCTATACATCGTTCACATTGATTCAAGTCTATACAGCCATTTCCAAGTCTGTACATCGCTTGCATCTTCAAAGTCCATACATCCATAGCAAGTCTATGCATTAGCAGCACTGTACAAGTCTATACACTGGCAATGTGTCTGTGTTTCAAGCCATTCATAAAGTCTATACATCGTTCACATTGATTCAAGTCTATACAGCCATTTCCAAGTCTGTACATTGGAGAACCTTCCAAGTCTATACACTGTCCTGTGGCCTTCAAGCGTTTCAAGTCTATTTACTGATGTTTTGGCCAAGTATGTATAGTCTTCTGTTGAAATCTTCGAGTACCTCAGCTTGTCTTCTCAACTTCTCATCAATCCTGTTGCTTCCACATTCAGTGTTTCAACTTGCAGTAAAGAACCACTCAATCTTGAGTATGAAGGAAGTTTCTTGAGATCTGAAATGTGAATTGATGCCATAGATTCAGGGGGAGCTAAAATGATAATTCCCTTATAAGATGTGATGATTATTATTGACTGTCTCTAGGCTATATTAATGGTTGGAGTTTTATAAATCTTCTGTTCTTTGAATGATAAAAATTCGTGAACGCTAAAGTGCGGTGCATATGGAATAGGTTCAGAACCATTTAATAAAACTGAGAACTCCTCATTTCTTGAACTATTATGATCAATATTAAAGAGACCTTTGTGCAAAATGAATTAAACATCCGTATTGTTCTTAAACTCAGTTCAGGGTTAATAAAAGCTTAAGAAAAATACCCTATATATACAATGATTCATATCATAAATTGTAGAGCAATGCCAAGCCTTCACTGAGAAACTGTCTCTATGCACCAATGAAGTGCAAATGAGCATGTCATGATGTGGGCTGTTACCTCTATTTTAAAAGAAAAATAATTCAGTGCAGAGCAATGGTTACTTTCCACTGAGAAACTACCTTCATGCACCAATGAAGTGCTACAAGGCATGTCATGATGTGAGTTGCCAACTCTTTTTCAGGTATGCAGAATAGTAAGCTATGCCAAGTAGCCAGGGACTCTAGTGTCTGATAAACATGTGCACCTGTGTCAAAAGGCTAGCTATACTTGACTGCAACTGTTGAAAAATAAAAATTATCAATGTTCATATGGGGTTGACCTGAAGCTCAAAAATAAAATCCTTTTGAGTTTATCCTCAATTCATGATAAATTCACAACCATAAGGGTATCTTGAAATTGAACCTTCTAAGGATATGATTTGAGAAAGTTCCATGTGCGAAAATTGTTCAATCCTCATTCCATAATCATGCTCTTCTTATTCAAGGATTTTTCTCAAAGTCTTAAGATTTTCTTACTCCACATCGTTATATGGATTTAGGGCCCTCATAATCTCTCATCATAATATCTTATAGGGGAACTTGAATTTTATCGATTAAAAATCCCTGAATGTCATTTCATCTCTTCACAACTTCTTTGTCTTAAGAATGCCTAAATACTGTGGGACTTCACTATCTACTGTCCACTTTACACTATTTTACTTTGGTGGCGTCGACCTAGTGCCTTACAGTGTCAACGCAGTCATTTACTTACTCCACTTACATCCCATTCTGGTTCAGCACAGTGAACCGGTGTACCCTTTTTGACTCGAAAAGTGAATGGTCTTCTTATATAAAACCCCGCAACGTCAACGCTGCAGTCAACTAATTATTAAGTTTTATTGAGCTTTTATTAATTGAAAATTGAATTAAAATGAATTAATGTTTGAATTTCGAAATATTAATATTTAATTCATTAGAAAATAGAACCTATAAAATTCGACTACCTTAGAAAAATCTGTAAAAATAGTAATTGGGTAAAAGATCATTTTTATAGCAATTTTGTATTCTGGACTTGACCCAAATTAATTACGTAACCTTGTCTAATTAGAGGATTAATCCTGAATTTGACTTCCACCTACCCTTTACCTAATCGTAACTTAAAACATGAAATTCGACCTTGTTACTCAACCAAATGATCTGAAATCAAGGGCAAATGGAAGGCCACGAGGTAAGGAACATTTACCCTCAATCAATTTGAGGTAAACCTAGCCCTAAAACGTGCTGCCGACATAGTTTTGGTCAAGTCAAGGATTTCGACGCCGTTTTTAACACGTAACTTGCAGCGTCGAATACTCCCAACTCCGAAGGATCCAGAAGCCCCATGACCTATAGAAATGTAGCTCTTCGACTCTAGTTTCATTTGGTTGCTGTGGGGTACGTTGAAGTTACAGATCCAAGGAGTTCTTGCTCGATTAGTGGAGGTGGGTCGGCAGGCCGTCGGCTTCCTCTCTTCCTTCCTTGTTCCAACGATTGAGGTAGGAATTCTCAACCAAACTTCGATCATGAGTATAGAAAATTGTTCCTCTCATCGAGCTCTATCCATTGGTGGCAAAAGCCCCAATTTTCATTAGGTATCCGTGGAGATATCGAGCTTTTTGTAAGGTGCTGTCAAGCTTGTTCTTTATTCTAGGGTTTCGAGTTCCCTCTTCAATTTGAGGTAGGATCTAACAACCAAATCCTAATTAACTTACATGAAGTAATCAGCATGTTGTTAGCTTTTATTCAACATAGAAACCCCCAATTTTTATTGAGCATGCTTGGTGAATTTCGAATTTTTGTAGAAGCATGTCTATAACATGATTCATATAGTATTCCTTTAAGCCAGAGCTTGATTGCGGGCTTATTTTGAGTCATGTAACCTGATATTCATGTAGCATATCATACATGGTTGGATTCATGATCGAGTTGTCTTTCTTTTGACACCAAAATCCCCAAATTTGGTTTTGTATATCGAGAGAATTTGACAATTTAGTGGAAGTATGTCCTTAACTAGGTCTCCTTGTGTTCTTCATAGAATAGGTTGTGATTCTGGTGAATTCTGATGAAATTCGTGTTTCCAAATTGTAGTTTTATGATCCTAATATGTCTAGCAAGATTCCTATAGCATGTGGTTTTAATTTCAACTCAATTGGACCTCATTTGGATGAGTTAATGGGTTTTCCGGAGGCAACTTACGTTGCTGTTCTTGCAGGGGTCGACCCCAGGGGTCGACCCGTTTTCTGGGAAACCCAGCAGGCCCGAGGGTCGACCCCAGGGGTCGACCCATCCAACCCCTGCATGGGGGTCGACCCCAGGGGTCGACCCTTGCGCTGGATTGAAGGGGTCGACCCATCCTTCAGAATTTGCTGGGGTCGACCCCAGGGGTCGACCCATTCAGCTGCCAGACCCCAATTTTTCAGGGGTCGACCCCAGGGGTCGACCCATACACCAGAAAACTAGTTTTCATCGTTTTTCGACTCGAGGATCGATCCGGATCATTAGAGGATCGACCCATTGAACTTAGACCAATTGAAAACTATACTTTTGAAGAACCAGTGACCTAATCATGAGCCTTATGATTTTCAAATTGCATTGGTTCCTATGTTCTATCGCGATGTAAAAGCATGTCATTCATCATCTTAATTGCAATGTATACATTGGTTAAATAGAAACCCACATAATTAGTGGTTAATGGTGTAATTAAATCTCTGTTAATGCATTCTTTTCCTTCCTGTACAAGCTTGTTCCTATACCTTATCATCTTGAATCAGCTTTGGCAATTGTCTTAATGCAAATGATAATGGATAATCTTGACATATTAACTTGATAATTAGGATTAATATGTTGATTAGCTTGTTGGATAGCTGCTGTACTACAGTAGCGTAGCATGATTAACTCTTATTGTGATTTGGTTTTCAATCTTCTTGATGATTGTACTTACCTTGAAATTCTGAAATGAATCTCCTTCCTACTTGAAATTGTTATTGCTACATGGTTCAAACCTTGGAATTCTGGCCATAAATTGTGGAAGTCTAGATTCGTGGGATCTTTGATCCAAAGAAATCAATGCCTGGCAAACAATTAAGGGCTTGGTCTAGTCCTAGGAGGAGCGCCCGAACACTACATGTACCCCCGGGGAGGTGATTGACTAGGTGTGGCATTTGGCACCAGTACTATGACATGGGTTAAATCTAGGACTGGCCACTACTCTCCACTACTCTCTACTACGTTTCACTTTCCACTCTTCACTATTCTATACTCTACTTGTCGTTACTTACTTGCTTTTACTTGGATGTGGAAATGAAACTACACACGTGCTTGACATGACTTGAATTATCTTGATATGGCCAACTCTTTATCGTTAACTCCTGTAGTAAATTCTTGTCTTTGTTATTCCTCTTAAGTATTACCATTCTGTTCCTTTATATCTCTTGACCTTGCAAGATCTTTAAATTTTGTTTCATTATATCATCATTACTCTTTTATTGCATTATCCTTTGTAGCATGATATTTTGAAAATGGAATTAAACTGCTAATCACTTATACCTATCTGTTATTTCCTACTGAGCGTTAGCTCATAGTTGTTGTTTCCCCCCTTTCCAGGCTTTTCAGGTGACGCGCTTACCGATGGGGAAGGGAAGGAGTGATGTTTTGAGTGTATCAGTTAGTTGTGTTTTGAGTGTGTTGTGCTTCAGTTATGTTATTGTGGTTAGAGTTGTTATCCCAGTTGTATTGAGTTGATTTGAGGATTACTGTACCAATTATGTTTTGTTTAATGGTCAATAAGTTATTCCATTTCTTAGCACTTGTATATATTTAGATTAGTTCTCTCTCTTGCCAGCTCGTTTCTAACTGTACGTCCCGATATTCCGCATCGGGGCGTGACAAGTCGCCTCACCCTCTTCCAAAACCTAGTGGGTTTCTACCTTTCTGAATCTCTCCACCCTGCCTCTTCCGTTCTTTCTCTCAATCTTCACCCTTCCTGTTCCCATTTGTCTCTCGCTGCCATGGCGCCTCCGGAACAACAGAATAAGGGGAAGAACAAGAAGGGTCGACAGAAGAGAGATCCCATCTTTGCTACGGGCAGGATTGAGCCTCGCACCAAATATACGATGAAGGAAACACCGTCTGTGTCAGCTCCACCACCACAACAAGGAAAAGAGAAAAGCCCGCCGGCAAAGACAAAGGCAGCAAGGAAAAAGGGCAAAGACAAGGGCTTGGCAGATCCCTCAACAGAGAAACCGTCTCCTTCAGCTCCAAGGAAACGGAAAGGCAAAGGGATAGCGTTACCTCTTCGGAAACGCAATCTTCATCCCAGCCCGCCAACCAAAAAGAGAAAGGTATCTAATGTCAGGACAGAAGAGCAGGTTCCATCTTCAGGTGCTGCGACGGGAAAGAAAGGTGTAGACAACTCTCATGCAAGGTCTTCTGATCCCTCTCTTACCGTCAACGTGGAAGAACCTATGAAAGTTCTTATTTCACGGTATATTGTTGCTACCGACCATGAATTGCTTGAAGTTTTTCCACAACTATTTCCTACCTTGGATTATCAGGGCTGGTGGTCTTTCGTTACAACTCATAAGGTCTATTACCCTACCCTGGTCCGAGAATTCTACCACAATTTGAAGTATGAACCTCATATTCTGAAACTTTCATCAACTGTCAGGAATGTTAGTTTCGAATTAACAAATAAATTGTTTGCCAGAGCTTGGAAAATTCCCATGAATGGGGTTCAGCTACATAGCTTTGAGTTTGATGAACATGAAGCCTTTGCTCTCCTGACTGAAAAGCCTAGTGATCCTACAGCCATAAAAGAAACCTACTTATCAAGTCTTAAAGCAAATCAGTTCCCTCCTTTAAATAGACTACTCCACCATATGTGCACATCAATGATCACACCTCAGAGTAGTGGTAGGGAACGGGTCACTGAGATGCAAAGATTTTTACTCTACTGTATGCTGAAAAGGATACACATTTCACTGTCAGATGTAGTCATTCAGACTATGGGTTCTTGCTTGACCCAATCCAGAACACTCCCTTATGCTGCCCCATTGACTGCCATTTTTTGAAAACTTGGAGTGGATTTTGGTTCTGAGAAGAAACTGATTATCCCTCAAGGAAATGTATACTCACTCTCTTACATACAGAAGTTCATGGGATTTAAAATTATCAATGGACAACCAGTCAGAATCCTGCCAAGTCAAAAACCAATGCCCACCTCAGTGGAGACTGATCCTGAAGCAGGACCTGATAATCAATCTCAGTGAGAGGCCAGTCTAAACAGAATGGACAGAACAGAGGCTCGGGCAGATATACCTGAAGCTAGTTCAGCCAGAATAGATGACCAAGACTTCAGCACTTTTCCAGATAACTATAATGTCCAGGATGATACTCCTGTGGCTCCTGTTGCTTCAAGAGAGATTGTCATAGTCCAAGGTCCTCTTCCAGCACCCTCACCACCAAGGGGACATGGATCTACTTCTGAGGAGATTCCAGCCAACTTTCAGACAAATTTTTCAAACATCAATCCCACATTCATTCATTTTCTGGAAATGAAATTCAAGAGTATTGACTCCTCAATAATGCACCTAAGTTTTACAGTGGATTTGAGGTTGTCACACCTTGAGCAGAAGATAGACAGCAGATGGGAGAAATTTACTCATGACAAATACAAGTCCGACAAGAAGCTTCATGAATTTATGGAATCCCTTCTTCAAGCATGTCAGAAAGCTGGCACAGTCTTGCGCAATTTACAGAACGTGAATCAACAATGTTTGCACAGGATACAAAGTGTACATACATACAACTATGATGTCATAGAAAATCAGTCCAAGCTGAACTTGAAATATTCCACCATGATTGACAAGAACAATGAATTCAGTGCACAAGTTCAAGCCTTGTTTGACAAGATTACCTCTTTTGGTCAGGACATCACTAGACTGTTTGAAAGAACCACCTTGGTCGGTGATGAAGTTGTGGATGTGCTGCACATTCTGAAAGAAAATTTCCCACCCACCATTGAAGATCAGCGCGATGTATACTGTCCTCCACCAACTGAAGCATCCTCCTCTGCACCTGAATTTGGTACTCAGCAGAAAGCCCAGGTGGACTATCTGTTTGAAATTCTATTTTTTTTAATCCAAAAAGCCCTACCTAGGGGCAGATGGGGGGGCCATCAGCCACTAGGGGGTGAATTTTATTAATGAATAGGATGAATAAAGATTACATCTGTCGGATGCTGGACATACCCAGCTTATCCATTCGGGCCTCTCCCTTTATAATAGGGGGTAATTCATTGTAGGAGAGAAAAATATTACATTTGGAGGAGCAGGCTAAGGAGGCCAGTAGATCCGCTACTTTATTTCCTTCTCTGTAAGTGTGAAGAATCTTGTAAAAATGAGTAGTAGATCTCCAGATGTCTCTTGCATAAGAAAGAATTGACCATGGACATTGGTAATCCTTATTAATAACTCGAACAAAATTGTTGAATCCACAAAACCGCGATGTTGAGATACAAGGTTGTTTGAAATTCTACATAACTGGTTTGATGGTATGTCTACCAAGGTCAAAGAATATCACAAGCATATGGTGGATAGAGATCAGCTGCTCTCTTACAGGATGGACACTATGGCAGAATTGATTGCTCAGCTTCAGCATCAGCTGGATGTTGTGTCTGCAACTGTTCTTCATTCTTCCTCATCTACTCCCCTTCCTGATGATGTCAAAGGGGGAGAGACATGAGAGCTCAAGCTCTAGTTAGAGTCTAGACTAGGGTTGCATTGCATCTGCATCAAATATGTTGATTGACTAAAAAATTCTTTCTTTTTTGTCTTGATCAACGATGTAAATCCATGGACTTAAATGAATGGCAAAATTGATGTATGTTTCAGTCATTGAGTTGAATTCCTGTTGATCAGAACCTTCTTGCTTAATCTGAATAAATACATGCTTGTTTAGATGCAATGGCATTCACATCATAGTTGCCATCATCAAAAAGGGGGAGATTGTTGTGCCCCTGATTTTGATAATGACAACCATGAGATGTGAATGCAGTATTCAACCCAATATGTTGAATTAATTCTTGATTTAGTAATGATTCCACTTGATTTCATTCTTGTTGCAAGAAAGGAACAGGGTCGACGTTGGGAGCTTAAAGTGTCCACGCATCAGTTGAAGAAGCCTTCACAAATATCTCTCACAACGTTAACTCCACGAAGCAAGCAGCGTCAACTCATCATATGATAGGTCCAGAGGGGGGTGAATGGACCTTTACCAATAAAACAACGAGGATTAAAAAAAATAAGTTCTCAATAAGGAGTTTCCGAAAAAGATCTTAACGGTCAAACACTAACCGCGCAGAACGATCAGCTAGGAAGATAAAGATGGATCGGCCTAGACAATCATCTACTGAATAGATCCAAAGCTAGAATAGAAACCAAACACACTGTGCCAGGGATTTTTAAGGTGGTTCGGTCAGACCTCCAGTCTGCCTACATCCACCCCTCACTTCAAACCGAAGTGAGGCTTCCACTAGCACCGGCTAGCCAAGCCGACTCAGTCTGCGACAACGGCTGATTCACAGCTTCACCAGGGGAACAACCTCCCCTCTTCCTCCACACCTGGAGGGAACCCTAAGGATGCCAAGTCCCTAGAAACTAGGAAACAAGTTCCTCTTCCTCCAACTGGAGGGAACACTAGTGATCTGCAGTCACTAGAACCAAAGACCAAGGTCTCTCTTCCTCTGAAGCCCAGAGGGAACCCACAAGTAGCACACGGCCACTTGCAACTGGAGACAGCGTCTCCCTTCTCCTGAACCAACAGAACAGGAGGACCACCGATCTCAACCTGAGAATCGAAGACAAAACTAGAACAGTAAAGAAAGATCAAAAATAAGAAACTAAAAAGATACAGCAGACTGAATGCTGGAACGGTAAAAACACGGAAAGTAGCTCACAATAGAGCAAACTGGTTCGGATTTGATCCTGAAACCAGAATCCTTCTTCTTCTTCTTTCTGAACTCTCAGCTTCGAGCACTCTCTTTCTCTCACTCTCTCTGCTATTCTCTCTTCTTCCTCTTCTTCAGTTTCTGCTCTCTATTTTCTTCTCTTCTTTTGCTGGATCGAACTCTCTGCACTTCTGCTTTTTCTTTTTCCCTTTCGATCAACCTTCATCTGTGGACGAAGGCTTCAATATATAGCAGGAGCATGTGGATAAGGTACAGAATGCGTGTGCCTCCCACACCCGATCCAGAACCTTCTTTCCACGTGCCCTTATAGCATTGGTTCCTTTAGTATTGGATCATGTGCAGCCCAGACACTGGGGAATATACTTCCTCGGACCACCTTCTTCTTTTTGTTCTTCTTCTTCTCCTGCAAGGAGATTAAAACCATTAAAAACTCAGGGCCACAAAAACTAAAACTGCATGAGGTAAGTGATAGCAATACGAGATGCACTATACTGAGAACAATACGAGATACACAACATGACTACAGCACGAAATAAAGAAAGAATGACACGAGGTCAGATGACTATGGCAACACGGCTAACACTATAAAGAGAACGACACGAAGTCAGATGAGAACAGCACGAAATAAAGAAAGAATGAAATAACACGAAGCAAACCGGTAGTAAAACACACGATCAGAGGAAACCTGGATGAAGATAGAAAGAAGCAACACGAAGACATAAAAACAACACTGAGACACAAACACAGAAATAACATGAAGACTCAAACGCAAAAAATAACACGAAGACACAAGCACAAAAGATAACACGAAGACACAAACACATAAATAACACGAAGAACGACCAATCAAAACGACTAAGTTGACTCGAGGTCATCGGTGAATCAATACGAGAATCAACACGAAGTATCAAACAGCAAACAGAACGGCACAAAGTGAAATGACACCTTATACTAACATAACTTGAAGACACAGGAAAACGACTCGAACACGAGGACGACACAAGCTGAAAACAACTCGAAGACGAAAACAGAAACCGACACGAAGTGTGGTCACAAAGCAAAAAGGACACGGGGTCTAGGAAAAACAACACGAGGACAGAAGACAAGAACCACTATGACGACACGTGATAAAACAGTGAAAGCAGTAAAACGACTCGAGTAACTACAGTAAGTGACACGAAAACACAAGAGCAAAAATAAAAAGGATGACTCGAGATGATCAACTAAATACTGAAGAAACGACACGAGGTTCACAGAAAGCAGCTCGAGGTGCTGCAGTGTTCAGCACACGATGGAACAAATAACGACACGAAGACAACCCCTGAAAATAACTGAAGTGACTTGAAAGTTTATTTTTCACAGAGAAATATTTTTTGTTCTCCACTAAGGCTTATAGTGTTGTCATCCTCAAAACATGTAAAGACTCAACAATCTCCCCATTTTTGATGGATGGCAACACTATGAGTCTTGAGTCTTTGCAGAAATAATTTTCAACCTGTTCAAAGCTAAACATCATCAGCACCATCATTAATCATCATTAAAGAATCATTAACAACAAAAAAATCATTCTCAATCGTAGTGGTAGCAAGGACTTGAGTTCTCCCCCTTTGTCAACATCAAAAAGAAAGAAATAAAAGGAGGCAGAAATGCAAAGGATATGAGATGTGATTAACAAGTCCAAGAGTGTGAGAGAGCCAAAAAAAATACAGAACACTATTTTTAAGGAGAAAAGAATCTGGTATGTCTGCTGGAAGGACCACGCGGCCTGTCTTGTGGTGGTCTACCCCTTGGAGCAGCAGAGGTGAAATCTTGAGTTGGACCTCTGCTGGAGGATGCCTGACCAGGGGCTGAACCCAAGATAGAGTGAAGGTCCTTCAAGTCATTGGACAATTCAGCTAGCCAATACACAACGGAGCTTCTGACATGTGCCACTTCTGAAATGATGTCTTCTTGGCGAATATTAACAGATTCATATCTGTCAGTCAGAGTTCTCACTTCTGCTAAGAAGGCGATCAATCTGTCATAGATCTTCTGGACATCTGGACCTAGGGCACTAGATGACCCCTTCAAAACTTCTAAGGATGTCCTGATCTCAAAACAATGATCTATAATGCTGGCAGATGACTTAAAGGAGGAAATATGAGCATCTTGTAATTCACGAAGTGCTGTTGCTATCTTTGAACATACCACATGCAAGCTTTCCATCGAGGACCTGGTGGCATCATCTGAAGCTTTCTTGTTTAGTAGAAACTTTTTCCATTCAATCAGGAGAGAAATTTCAAGCTTCAGTAGCCTGGAATGAACTTGATTAATATTTAGAGTGACATACTTGAGCAGATCATCCATTTTCTTATCTTGTCTCTGCATCTGCTAAGTCAAATTTATGAGGAGTTCTTCAATGTTGGGCGCCCGAGCAGATAGAAGTCGAGGTTGACCTAGGGGTGTACCATAAGATTCACAGCCAGGTGCTGTTCTCTCATCTGCTTCTTCTTGTACTGGTGTTTGGCTGTCTCCTGCTGGAACCCGATCTTCATCTTCAGCTTGGATTTCTTTTTCAGGAAATACATTTTCAGATGCTTCTTCTTCACTTGATGATTCTGCTTCTTGTTCTATGTCAGTAACTTTCTCCTGACACTCATCCACTCTTTCTTCCATGAGATCATCATCTGCAGAGATTTCAACAGGTGCATGTTCTATAATTTTAGCTGTAACCACGTTGTCAGCCTCTTCCAAGCTTTTCTCCACAGTCTCTCTAAGAATGAAATTAACAAACTCAACAAGGTCTTGCTCATTACTTTCTTGCTCTTGAGCAGGCTGTTCCACAGGCAGCCTCACTTCTTCTGATGTCTTCCCAAAGGAATCAAACAACCCATCAATGTTTGTATCTAGTTCAGTTTGAATGCTGTCTTCAGACATCTTAACTTCTTCAGATGCAATCTCAACAAGCCTCTGAAAAGATAGAGATGCTTCAGTAGGTGTAGCAGAAGTAGCAGACAGTGGTTGTTCAGATGGTGTCTCCTGTAAAGCAACCTCAGAAGCTAATTCTAAAACAGTTTGGGCATATTCTTTAGGGTGTTCCAGAAGTTCTCTCTGAGCTTGTGATTCTTTGACTTTCTGGGCCTTAACCTGCCCCAAGAGAGAAGAACCCTCCAAGCCCAAAAATATTGAAACAAAATTCATGTTAAAAATGTTTCGACCCCTAACTTCAGACATGGCCTCTCCATCCAAGGAAATCTTTGAATACTTGAAGATGTCTGTCAGATGGGCGGCGTAGGGCAGGTGTCTTTTGGACCCAATACACCCCTTCATGACAGAAAAAATAATTTCAGGCAGACAGATCTTTACATGCTGAATCAGACAGAACAAAAGAAATCTCTGAGTGTCTGTGATTCTTCCTCTAGCTCCAGTCTGTGGGGTGACTATAGATGCAATGATGTTCTGAAGAAGCTTGTGAAGAGGGGGAAATGATGAGGTTTGGTAAGCTTTCAGCTTCAACTGCCCCTTGTCATGAATATTACTGGGTTTACCAGTAATGACCGAAAAGGCTTCATGCAGACTATATCTAAACCCTCTTTCCACCTCTCCTTTTTTTGGAATACTGAGAGCTTTGTGGAGAGAGTCACAAGTTACTGCTATCTCAGTCCCCTTAACAGACGAGATCAGAGCAGACTTATCTCGGCTCAAAGACAAATTATTATAAAATTCCATTACCAGGCTAGGGTAGTAGACACGGTGATTTTCTAGGAATTTCCTCCAATCCTGAAACTCAAAAATCTCCAAAAGTTCAGGAAACTTCAAAACCATGGATTCATCGCCGAAATCTATTATCCTTGGAGGAATAATTTTCCCACTCTCTAAAAACACGATAGACTGAGAGGGCCTGGTACCTTGTGCAGAAGAAATTTTCACGGCTATTTCTGGTTCTAGACATCTTTGCTGCTTGGACGAAGGCTCCTCAACTGTTTCTTTTCCCTTCCTCTTCCTTTCAACAGGAGCGACGGATTCTAGCTGATCCATTTGCCGTAACTCCCAGAGTATCAACTCTTTCTTGCTGGTTGCTGCTGGAGATGAAGCTAGAACCAAGAATGGAGGAGAGCTCTGTGGGGAGAAGAGACTTTTGTGGAGAAAAATGAGCGGGAGAGAAGGGTTTGAAGGAGCAGCGAGACGTATCGGCACGAGGAGGAATAGGAAGCGGCAAGGGCACACGAGGGTTTTTTGGATGAAACCTTGAGGAACAAGAAGGGTTTAGGGGGGTCACTTTTCACTCTTATCGAACTTTTCAGGAAATACCCAGACTACCCTCATTCAATATGTAACACAGCCATTGCCCGTTAAAGTTCGCTCTTCAATATATGGCTTTATTATATTCTTCCAAATACCTTGGTCAGTTACCTCAAGACATTAAATCAACAAGATCACAAAACTAGCTGTTAAAGGTACTTAGCTACAGAAGGTCACGATTAAAATACTCCTTATGTTTGTTAGGCAAAGAAATAACAAAAAGATAGTCAAGCAGGGTTCATTACTTCATTTAAAGGACAAGAGAGGGCATACAGAGTCAACCAATTTGTTGAGCACTTAGGTAGAATTGTCCCTTTTTACTCAAGGAGACATGTTTATAAGACACCAGAATCCCTGGTTACTCAGGACAGGCTACCTTTATGCCAAAGAAAGCAATGATTTTTTGTTGACTTTTCTTTCCCTTACACCTTTTTTTTTATTTTAACTTTTCTATAAGAAACAGAGATAGCTAATTGTATCATGACAGAAACTCTAGACTTCTTTGATCTAGAATATCTATTTCTCCACAATTGCCATTGCTCTGCCACAAAGTATGGCGTATTCCCTGGTACCACCTCTCATGATCTTGGACAAAAGACAGAGCCCTTACATACCACAATTTTTTTTTCATAGCCCTCTTCACATAAGTTTCAGTTAAAACGAAATCCTCCGCAAGGTTTTTCCATTTAACAGAAAGTTTTACAATATGTTGACCAACAATAGAGAGGATAACTTAGAAGGATTAAAGGACAAGATATAACCCCCATACATTAAAGTTCTTTATTAACAGGTGTAACTTGTTACAATAGATTTTGGGTGGTTTAAGGTATTCTGATCAAATCTGATAAGAGTAACAAAGCTATAAGAAGGAATTTTTCTTCAAGAATATTCCTGAACCAAAGGGGATAAGAAAAGGATAAGAAGGTGACAAACAGAATGGAGAGAGATGAGATGAGATGAGAAGCACTCCTTACAGCAAAGCAGCAAGTAAGAGATTACTCTAGAAAGTAAAGACCAAGGAGCTCACAAATGAAATCTTTCTGAGGAAATTCAATCTCGTAACCAGAGAATGCTCTTGGGCAAAAATCTGCAACCTCATGAGTTATCTGAACTCAACACCAACTAACCACATCGGCAGACAAAGATTCTTCAGATTCTAGATGACCTGACAAGCTCCTTTTCAGCCCACGCTAGGACATCTCACACACAACTCTTGGAAATATTAATTATTTATTGAATAACATTCATGCTATCAGCTGAAATGCAATACGTTGAAGCAAACTTATGGTTTTTCAAATAAAAGGAATGAGATGCAATGAGCACGAATCAGTAAGTTGACACAATAATTGTATGCCTCCCCCTGACTATGAGCATGAATTACAGCGTGATACCAAGTATCCATCCAAGAGAGATTTTAGCAAAGCAGTCAGAGGAGGACATTCGTGATCATGGAATACTTAGTTGCACACAGACTTCATCACAGAACCAAATTTAAATCTCAATAAAGCAGGTATTGGGAACTGACCTGAATATTAAAATCCCCCTTTTTTTTCGAGTGCCTTGGCTTATTACTCCTCTTTATTCTTCAGCTTCCAAGGCGCACCTGCAGGTTAGCAAACTATTTTGCACGAATAGGCACCCAAGAAGTCTTGGGTCCTGAGTTAGCAGTGACATTCTTAGCAGGTTTTCTAACCAATCTCCTAGCAGCATGGTCATCAGATTTCATCAGATAGCAATTATTCATTGAATGACCAATTGTACCACAATAATAGCAAGATGCAGCAGGTTTCAGATTGGATTTATGCACATTCTTATAAACATGATTTTTATGCACATATGTATGAAAATTTTTGTTAACATAATTGAAATTCTGTTTACCAAAACCAGCATTGCTTTGGTATCCTGCCAGCCAACAGGTTGCAGCCCTGTGACCTGGCTTTCCACAGTTAAAACAATGAGAAGAGTTCATTCTCTTAAAATTCTCTTTTCTACCCTGACCATGCCAGCATTCAATGGCCCTGTGGCCTGTCTTTCCACAGTTGACACATGCAGAGTATTTTCTATTTGCAGCAACTTTATTTCTATCAACATCATTATGGTTTGCAGGAATTTTAGCATGATGTGAAGAATATATTTTCTTACCATTTGCAAACCAGCATTGTGCGATGCTGTGTCCTAGTTTGCCACAGTGCAGACATTCAATTTTCTTTTTCTGGAATGAAGGATTTTTATCATGAAGTTTCTTAGCATTCATTATCCCGGCCCTCATATCATCTTTCTCCATCAATTTACACTCATGCATTAAATGTCCAAGTCTATGACAGTAGTGGCATGACATTTTCCTTTTAGATGAGTGTGAGTGCGGACTGTGATCAACATGCACAGATGAGCCCTTTTTATTCATTTTCTATTTTTTATCCTGTTCTTGTGTTTTCTTAGCCTTATAGTGAGGTGGAGAAGAGGTAGAAGATTTTTCCTGTTCAGATGATTTAACAAAAATAGTTTC
The DNA here is from genome assembly GCA_022559845.1 of Amorphophallus konjac. Lineage (NCBI taxonomy): Eukaryota > Viridiplantae > Streptophyta > Magnoliopsida > Alismatales > Araceae > Amorphophallus > Amorphophallus konjac. The sequence goes on along the minus strand of CM040126.1, from coordinate 129,975,333 downwards.
CAAATTTGATCCATAGACCTTACTCATGACTGGACTGTAGCCCAGTCCCTTTTTCTTAAAAGTAGAGCTAGAAACAGAATATGTCTGAATTTTATTTTCAAAGGTCTTTTTATTTACAGGGTTATAACCTAACCCCTCCTTCTGAAAATTGACTTTTACTCCCAGCAGTTTGTTCAGATTTTCTTGCCCATCAACAAATTTAGACAAGGATTTCCTTAAGTCTTGGATTTCTTCTTCTAAAGAGGTAATGTGTAACTCATAACTTGCAGTCTCTTGTTCACTGCAATTGACAGCCTCATTCAAGACTTTGTTGGCAATTATGTATTTCTCAACTTCCTTTCTCAACTCATCAATTTCTTCTGAATTTTTGGACACCACATGTTTACCCTTTTCAAATGTCAGCAATCTCTCTGACATGATGGTGTTCAACTGTTTTAGTTTCTCAATTTCTTCCTTTAGTCTGTCATTCTGAATTAATTCGTTTATCAAAATCTGATCATCAGAGTCAGCTTCAGATTTTCTTCCATCCTTAAAAGTTTTCAAGTCCTTTTGCAGTTTCTCAATGTTTTTCTGTAATTCAAAGTTGACAGACTTAATGGCTTCAAATTTTTCAGCAAGTACTTTATTTTCAATCCTGAGCTTCTCTAAACTTTCCTTGCTTTCAACTGAGGATTTTTTCAGGGAATCAATCTCACTCACATGATTCTTATTTCCATTGATTAGCACATCATTTTGTTTTTTCAACATTTGTAGATTAGACACACAGGCATCATGAGAACTCTTCAATTCAGCACAATTTTTACAGTCAGACCTTGAATTATCTAATCCCTTATTCCTTTTCAATTTTTTATATCATTTTTGTAATTTTTCATATGACTCAGATAAATCGCTGTAAGCATCTTCCCAATCTTCTATAGAAAAGTTCTCGAAGAGGTTTACCTCTTCTTCATTCTCCTCCACCTCTTGGCTGGTACTGTGGTCACTTCTGCTAACCATCATGCATGTGCTTTCATTTCTCCTGTGGGCTAGCTTCAGCTGGTCCATAATATCCTTGGCGGATCTGCAATCATGGAAACAATAATGCAAGGCTTTATCAGTCGCGGTTAACATTAGGTTTAAGGCCTTTTGATTCTCTCGGAACATCTGATTCTCACTGTCCGTCCACTTGGACCTTTTCTTGGGCAGTTCATACGGACCTTGTGAAATCAACTTCCACAAGTCCTTATCAGCTTGTTTAACAAACATACGAAAAACACTGAACCAATTGTCAAAATCAGATCCCTTAAAAATCGGTGGATTAGCCATTGCCATCAGTTCAAACGAACAGATATCAAACACTAACTCACAAGCAAAACAATGCACACAGGAAACACGTAGAGGATCCTCTGAGAATCGTTGGATTCTGAACCAGAGACCGCTCGGATACCAATTGATAGGTCCAGAGGGGGGTGAATGGACCTTTACCAATAAAAAAATGAGGATTAAAAAAAATAAGTTCTCAATAAGGAGTTTCCAAAAAAGATCTTAATGGTCAAACACTAACCGCGCAGAACGATCAGCTAGGAAGATAAAGATGGATCGGCCTAGACAATCATCTACCGAATAGATCCAAAGCCAGAATAGAAACCAAACACACTGCGCCAGGGATTTTTAAGGTGGTTCGGTCAGACCTCCAGTCTGCCTACATCCACCCCTCACTTCAAACCGAAGTGAGGCTTCCACTAGCACCGGCTAGCCAAGCAGACTCAGTCTGCGACAACGGCTGATTCACAGCTTCACCAGGGGAACAACCTCCCCTCTTCCTCTACACCTGGAGGGAACCCTAAGGACGCCAAGTCCCTAGAAACTAGGAAACAAGTTCCTCTTCCTCCAACCGGAGGGAACACTAGTGATCTGCAGTCACTAGAACCAGAGACCAAGGTCTCTCTTCCTCTGAAGCCCAGAGGGAACCCACAAGCAGCACACGGCCACTTGCAACTGGAGACAGCGTCTCCCTTCTCCTGAACCAACAGAACAGGAGGACCACCGATCTCAACCTGAGAATCGGAGACAAAACTAGAACAGTAAAGAAAGATCAAAAACAAGAAACTAAAAAGATACAGCAGACTGAATGCTGGAATGGTAAAAACATGGAAAGTAGCTCACAATAGAGCAAACTGGTTCGGATTTGATCCTGAAACCAGAATCCTTCTTCTTTTTCTTTCTGAACTCTCAGCTTCGAGCACTCTCTTTCTCTCACTCTCTCTGCTATTCTCTCTTCTTCCTCTTCTTCAGTTTCTACTCTCTATTTTCTTCTCTTCTTTTGCTGGATCGAACTCTCTACACTTCTACTTTTTCTTTTTCCCTTTTGATCAACCTTCATCTGTGGACGAAGGCTTCAATATATAGCAGCAGCAGGTGGATAAGGTACAGAATGCGTGTGCCTCCCACACCCGATCCAGAACCTTCTTTCCACGTGCCCTTATAGCATTGGTTCCTTTAGTATTGGATCACGTGCAGCCCAGACACTGGGGAATATACTTCCTCGGACCACCTTCTTCTTTTTGTTCTTCTTCTTCTCCTGCAAAGAGATTAAAACAATTAAAAACTCAGGGCCACAAAAACTAAAACTGCATGAGGTAAGTGATAGCAATACGAGATGCACTATACTGAGAACAACACGAGATACACAAGATGACTACAGCACGAAATAAAGAAAGAATGACACGAGGTCAGATGACTACAACAACATGGCTAACACTATAAAGAGAACGACACGAAGTCAGATGAGAACAGCACGAAATAAAGAAAGAATGAAATAACACGAAGCAAACCGGTAGTAAAACACACGATCAGAGGAAACCTGGACGAAGATAGAAAGAAGCAACACGAAGACATAAAAACAACACTGAGACACAAACACAGAAATAACATGAAGACTCAAACGCAAAAAATAACACGAAGACACAAGCACAAAAGATAACACGAAGACACAAACACAGAAACAACACGAAGAACGACCAATCAAAATGACTAAGTTGACTCGAGGTCATCGGTGAATCAATACGAGAATCAACACGAAGTATCAAACAGCAAAGGGAATGGCACAAAGTGAAACGACACTTTATACTAACATAACTTGAAGACACAGGAAAACGACTCGAACACGAGGATGACACGAGCTGAAAATAACTCGAAGATGAAAACAGAAACCGACACGAAGTGTGGTCACAAAGCAAAAAGGACACTGGGTCTAGGAAAAACAACACAAGGACAGAAGACAGGAACGACTATGACAACACGTGATAAAATAGTGAAAGCAGTAAAACGACTCGAGTAACAACAGTAAGTGACACGAAAACACAAGAGCAAAAAATAAAAAGGATGACTCGAGATGATCAACTAAATACTGAAGAAACGACACGAGGTTCACAGAAAGCAGCACGAGGTGCTGCAGTGTTCAGCACACGATGGAACAAATAACGACACGAAGACAACCCCTGAAAATAACTGAAGTGACTCGAAAGTTTATTTTTCACAGAGAAATATTTTTTGTTCTCCACTAAGGCTTATAGTGTTGTCATCCTCAAAACATGTAAAGACTCAACATCATATTCTGAAGCAGAGACCTTCACAGGTTATTCCACTGCATCAACGCCACAATAGAGCAGCGCCGACGCAGCAGTTAAAGAGGCAGAGCTAATGGCTTACTGGAATGCGTCAGTGCGTTAACGCTATTGCATGACATCGTCGACGCAGCAAGTCAGATTGTTGTGATTTTAGCTCAAGGACAGGTAAGTGGGTTGACGCAGCAACCCCATGCGTCAACGCATCCTGCTTTACTATCAAGACATATGATAGATCTCAAGGCTGCGTCAACCCTGTGAACTCAATGGGTTGACGCCTACGGGAACTTCCGAGATCAGTTGGGTGGACCCCAGTCACAAGTGACGTCAAAGGCCACATTAGCCCAAAAGTGATTGCGATCTGCTTTTTCCCTCTCGACTCCAGAAGGCTCTACACGGAGCAATCACAGGGCTAACCAGAAAATCTGGTTGGGGCCCACTAGATGTATATATGCATGGATCTGGAAATGAGCACGGGAATGCTTGCTTAATTGTAGAAGGAGTTGGAGTTTTTTGAAGTGTGCTGAAGACAGGGGCTGAGGAAAAGAACCATGAGAAAAACAGCGAGTTGATCTTCCTCCTGATGTCGATCTGCTGAAGACAGTTGGGAGATCCAGGAGCAGCGTTCCTTGTGAAGCTCGTCTACATTTTGGAAGAAGAAGACCAGACGATCATTGAAGCTTCTTCCTCCAGATTTCTGGATTCAAGGCTGAGCTTAGTCTGCTTCATAGATCTGAGTTTATTCCTTCTTTTACTAAGTGGTTTCGTTTTGTTAATTATCTTTCCTTTTTGAACTCTATTATACTGTTTCTCCCTCGTACTGGTTTGAGTAGAGGGAGGGGTTGATCCAGCAGACTGTGCTTGGATCAAGGGAAATTGGGTGTGTTGCCTGCAAGCTGTTTGTCAGCGGGATAGAGAATGTGTTTCTCTGGTTAAGCCAAGCTGTAATGCTCAGCGGTGTATGTGAGGAAGCTTTTTCCTCGGTGTAGCTAAGCTATAAAGCTCAGCAGGGATCCTCACTGGTTAAGTGAGGGGTGGACGTAGGCCTCCACAGGGAGACCGAACCACCATAAAAATCTGCGTACACTGTGTGGTTTGATTCCTCTTATTATTCTCCCTTCGTTAGATGTTTGATTAGGCACGATTCCATTACTGTTTAGTTATTGATTTTATCTCTATCATTCTGCACCAGAATTAGTGTGTGATCGTGCATAGAATATTTTAAAGGGTCAACCTATTCACCCCTCCCCTATAGTTTGACATTCCACCTAATCCAACAGCGTCGACCTTAGCTATGAGAAACCACAACTAGCACATACCCTAGCTATGTGAAAAATGCAACTAGCACCGACCTTAGCTGTGTGAAACCACAACTAGCACCGACCCTAGCTATGTGAAAAACACAACTAGCACCGACCTTAGCTGTGTGAAACCACAACTAGCACCGACCCTAGCTATGTGAAAAACGCAACTAGCACCGACCTTAGCTGTGTGAAACCACAACTAGTACCGACCCTAGTTAAGCATGATTCAACTGGCGTTGACTCTACATAATCACAATGCAGTGTGAAGTTCATGCACACCACCTGTTCGACCAAATTCCATGCACACAGGTTATTTAGTAAAATGTCATGTGCACAACCTTTATGCAAACATGTTGACTTTATGTGCACAGTTTTGACATGCGTTGACTTTTGGTTGACCTGTGATGTTTGACTAATGATGATGTACTTATGGTGTTTGACCTCATCAAAACCTTAGGGATGCAACACGGTCCACTGAAGACTGGGTTATTCCTTATACCATTGTCAAAAAGAAAATAAAAGCAAAGAAAAAAGCATGGGTACATCTCATATGCTCAATGATGCTTTATTCATTCATTCATTCATTTCAAATACATCGTTGTTGAAATCATATCATAATTCCTTTACATCATGAGGTTCAAATCTCAGTCAATCTTGCATCCCCGTGAGGCCGGATCTCGTGCAATTCCTTCAGATATGCCTGGTAATCTTCTCACTCTTCTACTACCTCTGCTGGCAAGGTGCGAACCTTACTGATTTCCCATATCATTAAGGCATTGTGAACTGCCTACTGGTCTTCCTCGACGCCTATCTGTCTTGCTTGTAGTGGAGGGATGTGGGATAGTGGCGGAACTGTGGTACGGGGTAGACCCACTTGTAGGTGGCATCTATGATGGTTGTACATCGCCAAGTTAGTGTTCCACACTAGCCGTAGGTCTAGCCCTATCCTCCGAGATAGCCTGAGTGGGGTGCCTTGTAAGGCCTGTGGTTGCATGATGAATCTCTCTAGAGGCAAAGTGTTGAGGTAGAGTTGCCACTCATCCTTGGTCTTCTATCGGCAGTACGACACTCTACCTGTGGTGGGAACCTGGACGTGCCTCCAATAAAGAATAGTGGGTGGCTCCCAAAGATCCGGCTCGAAGAAGGTGTATCATCCTTTGGCAAGAATTTCAATCTAACTCCCATCCAGTATTCAAGGAGTATCATAGACCCAAAGAGAGGACCCCCAAGAGTAGCTGAGCTGAGGCCCTCGTACAAGTATGATAGGACGGCCTGAGAGATGGATAACCCATGCCACAACCCACTGATAATGCTAAGGTTTGGTATATCTAGAAGGTGATCAGTGGCGGGGAAGAGTAGGGCTCCACAAAGACAAATATAGGTAGCCTTGGATATAGCTTCATTCCACACGCATTTATTTTTACAATGAGAAGTGATCCATTGGTACATGGGAATCAGGTGGATGTGCTGTGGGCTGATCATGGTCCGGATGTCCTTAACACTGGGTAGGAATTTCCCTAGAATGAGAGCAGGGTCTATAGGGGCAACTGTGTGACACACTAGCTCCTCTTCCACTACCTTATTCTTAGGAAGAGCTAGGTAGGTCTCTACTCCTTCAAGCAAGATGGTGGCCTTAAAGGATGAAAAGATGAATATATGGGTATGTGGATGCCAGAGTTCCACTAAAGCTGTGATGCTATGCCAATCGAGTGAGATCTTTTGATAACTCTTGGCTAGGACCAATAGAGGGTGGAGATGCCAAGTCTTCAAGATGGAGACTACCTCTATAGGGATCCCTTGCACCATGGGAGCCAGCCACTTCAAGGATGAATAGCGTCGTGGTCCAGGCAAAATCTGAAAGAAGGAGAAAGCATGGGGATGAGAAGAATTGAAGTAATAGTAAGTAAAGAGAATAAAGGAATTTCTAATCACATCTCTAGAGGGGTTTGTGCTCAGGTGACTAGGGACACTAGTCAGCCTCTTTAACTCCCCATGATGCATCCTTGCGGGTTTTGGCCCATTGTAGCCTCCCTCCCTACCTGTGCTCGCTCCAAGGGACCTCTTCATAGTGAATAGTGGTATTTTCCCTAAGGTTTTAAGGCTTGGAAAAAGGGGGTTTTGTGCGATCTACGAGTTCAGGCCCACTGCCTATTTATAGAGCTCAGATAGCAGCCCCTCCTATTACAATTATGTCAGGGAAGTTAGAATTAGGGTCTCGATAGGCCTTAGGGAGGTTGGGGCAAATTCCCACATGGATTAGGGACCTGGAATAGAGTCCCGCTCGGATTAGTAAGACCACCCAAGGTTGTGGTCCATTGAGCGACCGTTACCTCAGGTAGCGGTCCTCAGTAGACCGCCTTCTTATACTGTCCTATGCCTACCTTCCTTCCAAGGATAGCGATCTTCAATAGATCACCTTATTGTCCCGTTCTGTGTATATCTTCATTTCTAGGTAGCGGTCAACTGAGTGACCACTATCTCAGGTGGAGGTCCTCAGAAGACCGCCTCTTGGTCATCCGTTCTACACATATTTCCCCTCCCTTAGTCTTGTTCTGCTTTCTCTCCCCCTCTTTCTGTCAGTAGGTTAGTTGTTCATACCAAAGTCAGTTATGTTGATGTCACCATACAAGCATTCATTTCATTAAATGGGTCGAAAGGTCTGTCTTCCTTGCATTTAAGTCAAAAGCATATACATATGAGTCTCGAAATAAACAGAAATAAAAACAAAATATATATATACATCAGGCCTGGCCCTCTCCAGGACCCCTACTATCACCTATTCCCTCCCGCCATTTCCCCTGCGGGACCATGGTTGTACTTCCCTCCTCCCGCTGTCGTCGACGCTGCTCCTCATCCATGTTCCTCCGCTGGCCGGAGGAGCCCGTGAGGTGGTCTCGATAAGCGCTGCTGTGCGTGCCGCTCTGAGACCCACTGTGTGGGTGCCCCCGGCCCATAAGTTGCAACACTCTCTCTAACGCTCTGATCATGGCCTTTAGCTCCACCACCTATAGCCGTGAGCTTTCTGCCTCTGCCCTCTCTCCGGCTAGCTCCTCCCGTAGCCGGGTGGCCTCACCCAAGGCCACCTCTAGATCCTTTGCCTACATTTGCATTCATTCATTAGTAATTGCATTCATAAATAATAAGATTGAGGGGAGTTGGCATTACTTACCCTCTCGGTGAGTGAAGCCTCGGCCTCCTCAGCACGCGTAACTGCTCGCGCAAAGTCAGCATCTCGCTCCACCTGGGTTAGCACCTGGGTAGAGAAGGAGGCAACATCTGCTCCAGCACGCTGAGAGCCCTCAGCACGCTGCATATGGGTAACATTTAAGTTACGAAGTCTCACAAGCATGCTAGTTTAGGTCTAAGGTTGGGTGTGGATTACCAGGAGGTCCAGTGAGCGCTGGAGCTCATACCGTTGCTGGATGGTTGAGTGGAGTAGCCCGTGGAGCTCCGTAATCCACCCCTGGGGGTCAAGCTGCATAGGGAACTGTGTCAATATGTCAATGCCTCATAATCATTTAGAAGTTATAGGTTTAAGAGTCTGGACCGATCAACATGTGCCACGGAAGACCTAGTCCCCGTAGCATCATGCATAGGCCGTTATGTAGGCCTCGTCGGTGTCCGCTCGAGCCCGCACGGCCTGACCTCATTGTTCCCAATCGTGGATCTGCTCCTCTGCCCGGGCAACCCAGTCAACAACTCTTGAAAGCGCACGGGAGTGTCACCCCACACGCTCCTCCTCATCTCCCTCTCGAGTCGGGAAGGGGACGCTCGGTTGGTGCACCCCCTGTGTCCTCATAACCAGCTAGTGATGGAGCGGCTCCACGATGTTCATGCAATTGAGCCAGATCTCCTGGATGGAGTAGGAGAGGGCAGCCTCCACCTACAGTTGTCCCTCGTGCCCCTCACCCTGGTAAGGTGTCCAACGAACCTGCAAAGTAGAGCAAGATAAGGAATTAGTGTCCAAGCAATCATACATTTACATTAAAAGTTTAAGTTTATGTCTTACCGATGGATAGGGCAAGGTGTCGATCTCATCTGCATGGCTCGCACCTGGTGTCGGGGTGAGCCCGTTTCTCGTATGGCCACCCACCGACTCGCGATGGGTACACGGTCAGGGTACACCTCCGGTCCCCTCTCTAGACCGGGTAAGTTAAAATAGGTCTACACCTGCATCACATGTGTCAAAACATTAGCATGTAGTAACATTTAGTCAAATTGCATAAGCATTTGGAGTCACGGCTTACCTGAAGTAGCGAAGAGAATCCACCAAGCATCGTCTGCCAGGTGGTAGTGCTAAGGGAGTCGAACAAGAAGGCAAGCGCGGCCACACCCTATGCGTACGCCCCCACCTTGTCCAAATCCTCGAGCAGGAGCAGGAGTTGACAGCTCACTCTGTCTCCTCTCGTGGTGAAATGTAGTAGCCCTAGCATCAGCATCAGGAACCACCAGAGTACCATGTCTGCCTCTAGTTCTGGTCCTGCTGCCACCCTTTCTCGCGCCCTACCTGTCAATCGTTGTAGGTGCTACTCTGGAAACTCTCCCATAGCTACACCTGCTCCTCACAGTCCTAGGCTCTCTTGTAGCCTGACCCTTGGAAGTACGGACGATGGGCACCCCAATCTCCGTAACTTAAGCCCCAGTAGCCACTGTGTGATCTCCCGATAGTCTGAGTATGTGAATCCACTAACTGGCGAGCCATGGACCCTCAGTCCAGTAATCCTCGCTACATCCTCAAGCGTGGGGATCATATGCCCCCACGGGAACAGAAACACCCGGCTCGCCAGATCCCATCGATCTTGAGGCGCTAGTAGCAGCGCCGCATCTAGCCTGAGCACCTCCATGCTGAGGAACTCTGCAAACCCCATCGTTTCTAGCCTCTCCCGTTGAAATCCGGTAGTGCCAGGTACGCTGCACGGACTTGTAGCCACGAGATCCTCGTTCGGCGCTTCCCCTGCAAGCAATTGAGCATCCAATATCAGCAATTTGAGTAAGAAATTAAAAAAGGGAAGGGTTAATTTGTGGCGGTCTATTGGAGACTGCCTTATCAGGTAGCGATCCATTGGGGACCACTTTATGAAGTGGCGGTCCAAAGAGGACCGCCTTCTGTGTTGACGGTCTCTGGTACGACCGCCTTCTTCTCACCGCCATGAGTGGCGATTTCCCCATTTTCCTGCCTAGAAGGAGGGCTCATTAGCCCTACACTCATCTTCCATGGGTTATATGCACGCGTTATCCTTTCATTCCACATCCCTTTTGAAGATTAAAATCATAGTATATATATATATAACAATAATAATAATTTAGATTAGTAGGCCTACCTCGGATGGCGAAGCTTCCTCGGCCGCTTCATCCCTATCGCTCCCATCTCCACTTGCTTCCATTTCCGTTGGGTCCCAGGAGGACATGGAAGGCCCTCCTTCCTCAGCACAGACCGGCGGTGGCCGTTTCTATCTCGGTCGGTTCGTCGATGGAGGGGAGTCCTCCTCCTCCGCTATCCGCCGCAACAACCGCTTGGTAAGGTGCTTCAAGCCCATCCCAGAGTACTAAGAGGGTGAGGGAGGGCGTGTGAGAGTGAGAGTGTGTGGGTGTGAGGGTGAGAGTGCTACGAGGGTGAGAATGAGTGTGAGGGCGTGAGTGTGAGAGCGTGGGGAAGGAGATGAAAGAGTGTGGGAAGGATGGGTTTTCGGCTTTTGAAACTGACCGTCATATAGTAGTCACGCAATTGACCACTATCGGGAGGCAGCGATCCTCCCATGACCGCCAGATTCAGGGCTCTGTCGTTCACTTTGTTACCATATTTGATCCGCCAGTGTGTGGTCTTCTACATCATTCCTTGCATATTGTGTTTGTTTTCTCTTGGCTTACTAATTGCAAATTTGTTCATATTCCATCACACTACGTCTCACTTCCTCCGCTTCGGCAAGTAATTCAGGTAAGTATCCCTACCCTTAATCCCCTTATGCATTACTATATGGTATCTATGTTATATTACCTCAAGAACCGGGATGTTCCCCTTTAACAAAAACGATGATGATCTAGGTGCACATGTTTAATCATTGGATAGGTCGTTAGATTAGAATAGTTAGGGGACGATGGTTCTATCTTGCATGCCGTGATTGCAGGTAGTGTCTTGACCCTGATTAATCCGGTCTAGTAATACTATTCTCGAGTATTTTCTAAGCTTCTGATTTTCTTTGCATTCATTTTAATAATTTCTTTTATTTTAGCCCAGCATGCATTATACGCATCTTTGAGCATTCGTGTCTCTTGATCTCTCCAAAGTGTCTCATTAGTAGTGGATAATTATGCATCCATGATCTTGGATAAGAAAAGTTATTCCGCTCTGAGTTGGAAGGTTTCCTCTAGTCTATTTGCTCGGTTTGGTTGGCTGAGGGATCCTGTCTGGAGTTTAGTTTGTCTGCTTCTTTGCTTTTTGCTTATTCTGATCGCCTATCAGTTGTGCATTCAATTGATGGGGTTGGTCATGTTCCTCTCCTTTAGTTTATGGCTCCAGGCATGCGTCGTTCAGTTTCACTGTTCTTTGTGATTGGTCAGGAGTTTTCTGGAAGATTCCAATCGCTCGTTAGTTGAGGATGGGTGTCGTTTATCTTGACGCTCGCTTTTCAGTCCGCTTCGCTACATTACTGCTCTATCTCCATGTTTCATTTTCGCTTTCGCTTCACCTCCGCTTGCTCCCCAAAAAGGTGGGCGTCAAGGAGGGACACTGTTGGCACCCATTTTATGCTTACGAGTTGTGTTATTTTCTTATCTTTATTTTATGATGTCCCAGGTTATTCACTATTTATTGAGTCACTTTAGACCGATTATGGGCCTATTTTTATGGGTTCATCTCTCTGGTTGGGCTCAGTTTCTCGCGTGTGTCATCATCTGGGCTTGATGGGCCTAGATGGAGCTTGGTTTCAAGATAAATATTGGCATTTTTTTCTTTTATTATTTTTTTCAAATGGTCTCCCAGATAGCGGTCAGTCGCCAGACCGCTACCTGATGGTGGCGATCTGTCGCAAGACCGCCTTCTAAGACCGGGAGTCCTGCCCGGGTTGGTCTCTTCTCTCTCTATCCGTGGTCGAAGGAGAGTCCTAATTTCAGTGTTTTCCTTGAGGATTTTGATCCCCATAGAGTTCTAGTTAATCTAGAGGATTATTTGTGATATTATCCCTGAGATTTATCAGGTCCCAGGGCTTATTTCTCGGATTTATCCCTCAAGCCCGGGCTAGGGTTTGGAGGGTCTATAAATAGGACCCTTTGGCTTCGTGCTCGTGGGAGGAGAACCTTGGAGCTCGCCATGAAGTGCTACCGCATTCTACCGCGAGTCTCAACCAGGGAGCATCGAGTTTCTGCGTCCTACAGTGGTTTGGTCCAGGGAGTAGTCGGTCTCATTCATCATTTTGTGTTTTCTTTCAAGTCATTTTCTCTTGTCTTTTGCATCTTCATAGCATCGACTTCTTCCTTTCTCCCGCGTTCTCTTGCATTGATAATACATCCATACACATCCTCCTATTATTTATACGCCCCATAGGGGTTAAAAAACCACCAACCCCCAACTATCAGCCCTTCCATTTATGCGTATAATTCATTGTTGGTTTATGGATATTGAATGTTGCCATATATGATTGGGTTTGTTTCCTTTGGTCTCTACATTCTCTTGTAGGTCTATAGTACTCATAACACGAGGCCCTACCCTTTTGGCTGGCCGAAAGGGAGGGAGGATCAAGTCCTACATTTCTATTTTCTGGGTGCTAGTAGTGGCCATCCAGAGACCGTCTTCTTCTGATAGCAGCCGTCCATGGACCGTCTTCTGAAGGTAGCAACCTCAGGAGGACTGCGTCCTGTTCTGTGCCAGTCCTCTTCCCCACTTGCGAGTGTGCCTTCACTCCACCCTTTTCCAAGGTACGTAGTGTTATCCCTTTGTGTTACATACTTTGGTGGCGATCACGGATCATTAGTGGGTATCCATCACCTCTTTACTTATTGCTTTCCTCTTAGTTGCTACACGCCTCTGGCGTGCGTCTTCCTTTTCATTTTTTACACCTTTTGCTCCATGCCTATGACGTGTGTTTAGTTTAGTTCCTTTACGGTTCTACTGCTTATTTCTGAGGTGATAGTACCAAATCTTGATGTTTCATTCACTGCTCATTTGAAGGTGGTCCTTTCATTTATCTACAGTGAGGCCCATGGATTCAAAGTGTTCCCAAGGGAGATAGTCCTCCAGCTGCACAGGCTAGATCTTGGGCTGTTCATGTTCATCCAGCCCATGTATAATGGCCTGTACTTGTTCCACGGCTGGGCTGGCTCCTTTATGTTCCCGCAGCGGGGTTTGTTTCTTCTTGTTGTTAGTTGGCCTTCTAGCGGCTGCTCGAGGTGTTGTTTTATGCCAGAGAGGGGCAATGGGGGGTGGAGTGGGTCGGGCCATGGCACCACAAATTTGGACCCTTGGGGTATGGCAAGACACTGGCCTTCTTCTTATTCTTGTTGTTGTTGTCTGCCAATCTTCTTGCTTCTCTACCAGCGTCAGAATACAGGCTTCATAAGTGTGCTGGGCGCAAGCCTCTGACACTTCTCCCAGCAATTGTTGATATATAGATATCATGTTGATCGATGGCCCTGGAGTGGGCATTTCATGAGGGTGTAGGGGATCAACCATGTACTCCCCGATTTGCAGCTCCCCCTTTTTGATCAGGCTTTGGACTATGTCCTTAAATATATGGCAATCCTCGATGGGATGCCCGAGCATTTGATGATAAGAGCAGAAGCGAGGATCATCTCTTCTCTCGACATCATCTGGCCTCTTTGGTTTTAGGAGAGTGATCTTATTATATTTGACGGCCCACTCGAACAGGGCTCGAGTCCTAGCTCTGGGGAAGGAGTAGAGCTTCTTTGTCTTGTTCTGCAGGGAAGGCCCCTCTCAACGTCTAATGGGTTCAGCAGGAGGAGGGTTAGATACCCCTTTGTGTCCTTTTGCCTTGAAGCCAACAGTGTGAATTGCTTTAAGTGTCGGTCGTTTATCAGTTCGCCCGACTTTCCGACTTGGGGCAGCAGAGGTGGAGGGATACCTTGCAAGGAAGTCCTCAATCTCTGTCACAGCATTATTCAGTCGGTCGAAGGACCTGACTTCAATTTCGATTATCTTTTCTAGAATCTCTTTCTTTTGATTCTGTTCATAGATTTGAACTGCATCTTCTTGATGCGGAAGACGTCTGCACTTCATGCTGAGGTTCCTCCATCTTTTAATGTATTCTATAGTTGTTTCATCATTTCTTTGCTTAGTTGCATTAAGCTCAGCCACAGTCACTTCTGTCTCGGCAACGTGGAATCTTTCTTGGAACTATCTCTGCATATCTAGCCAGTCATTGATAGACCCAACTGACAGGCTAGAATACCACTCAAAAGTGAATCCCGTAAGTGAAGACCCGAAGAACATCAAAAGGTAGTATTCGTCAGCTGCCAGTTCACCCATCATAATGATGTAATAGGCTATATGTTCTTTTGGCGACCCTTACCCGTCAAATTTGTCAAATTTCGGTAGCTTATTGACGTCGGGTGGTAGTTTTTTGGCAACGTGAAGGGCTGGATATGGTACTTTGTACACATCGAAGAAAGTATAATCATCACTGCTGCTTTTTACCAGCCTTACCTCGATCATTTGCTCCACCATTAGCCTATCCATTATGGCCAGTCCAACTGAGCTTGGATAAAGGGAAGCTTGCTGCAATTACAGTGTCATCAACACCGTCGCCTGGGGAATTGTGGCAATCCCTTGGTATGGAAGAGTTGGAGGTTGCTCCGGGGCTGTATGTTGTGGTTGCTGGAGAAAGGTGCCCCCAGCAGGAATAGGTGCTGGCTGAGATGCGGCTAGAGAGGTGCCCCCAGCAGAAATAGGTGTCGACTGAGATGCGGCTAGAGAGGTGCTACCAGCAAAAATAGGTGTTGGCGAGATGTGGCTAGAGAGGTGCTGCCAGCAGAAATAGGTGCCGGTTGAGATGCGACTACCATTGGTAAAGCTTAAAGACTTGGCCATTGCCCCTTAATGTCTCGGGAGGGACTTCAGCCTGCTTGGATGTAGATGCATGTGCATTCCTTTCATTCAGCTACTTTCTCAGCATTTCAATCTCCTGCTGATATATTTGTAGTAGTGTCATTACATTAGGGTCATGCGTGGAGGGGATGGGAGCTTGGCCTCCCCTTCCAACGAAAAATCCAGAGAAAGTGTTGGTCTTTCGCCGTCATCTTCGGTGGTAATCACATTTGCAATCATTGTGACCAGATTTGCACTCTTTTTTCTAGAAAGGGCTTGCACCACTTTAGCTACAACCTTCCTTCTTCTGGTAGCAGGACCTGTCCTTCCGGTGATCCTAATCACCTCATCATGATCTGCGAGCAGAGCTCCATAGCAGCCAGCCACTCCAGCCATATTACAGGTAAATATCTGAAGCTGCCTGCTTCTTCGGGTCACCCTTCTGGCTGGCTGACTAGGGAAAGTTAGTTTGTCATACACCAAAAGCCTTGGTGTAGTCTCTTTGCAGAGGGGTGGCCCATGGCAGCCCGACCGCACATCTTTCATTTCCTCCGGGTCAACTTGTTGCTTCCAACTTTTATTCGCAACACTCATAGCTTCTATAAGCCGCTGCGTTCCTTGAAAGGTGTTCCCAAGGCTGCAGAAGTATCCCCGTACGGCCTGGGTAATATCATCTCGCCCATTAGTAGGGTAGATCATAGCTCGTGGCACCCTACCTTGTGTCGGAGACCTGTAGGTGAACCACCTTTGTTCAGCCATCCTATCGCACTTTGCTTGCCGACCATATGCCCGGAAGGCTGGCTTGTGAGATGCCCAGGCTGGCATCTCTGTCTTCTTTTCTTTTTATTCTCTTCTCCTCTTGTACCTGTCAACCATGACGGGCTCCGGTTGAACTATAGCTGGGGCCTACACTTGCTTGGGCACCCAAATTTGTTTAAATCTGGTTGGTTTATGGGCCAACTCTCCCCTTGATTCAGACTCGAAGCGGTCTGCTTTATCTTGGGCTAGTGCCTGGAAAGAGTTGTGCACTGGCACTGTTGGAATTACCCTGTCAGGTGTGATCTTGGCCTACCGGCCATTCAGGAACACTCGAACGCTTCCAATTAAGACGGATTTGCCCGATATTGATAGCCGGCCCTAGAGCATGTCGGCGTTCTTCCTATCCACGCTCTTGGCAGCCGATGTACACTTCTTGTTGGTGAAGGCACGAGTGTCAACGTGATGGACATAGTAGCCCATCACTGAAGTTTCAGTTGATGTCGCCTCTGCAACGGCGATAGGTTCCACCTCTTGGGCATCCAGGAGCTCTACAAAGGCGACCCCCAAAAAGTTGGGGAAGCCCACAATGGGCGAGAAGTTGCCGAAAGTAGTTGGTATTGCGAGATAGCCATATGCAGCATGACCGGCCACCACCTGGGGGATGAAGACAAGTCCAAACAGTCCGTTCGCCATTACTTCAACCTACATAAAGAACAGCAGGACGAATAAATAGTCATTATTTGGACGGGGGCCCCGGGACCTTCTATTTTGGCAAAATGATGAAGGGAGGTTAGGCCCCACCAGGCGTGCCAACTTGTTGGGTTGAAATATTATTTATTTATTTTTATAGTTGGGGGGTTTTATTTAAACGTGTGGGAGCACCAGTCACACTCGTGAAAAGTTTATTGTGCGCATCGTCTGACAAATCAGACGAAGGTAGGTATTGTGTCGGGACCTGAAACCCGCCATACCATAAAGGCTACGACGTTAATTGCATCCCTCTGGGATTGGGAGAACCCTTGATTAATCGCCAAAATAGGGGGACCATGGGGCTGAATAATTTGGAAGAGACCATAAGTTACAAGACATTTATTTAAAAGAATGGAATTTAGCACGCAATCAAGCAAACAATGAGATGATGCTTCTCTAGGTGGATCGATCCCCGATACGAGGTGGAATCTTTATTCACACATAGTGAAAGCTTTCAGCCAGACTGGATCTTACCTTCCACGAATCACTATTTTATATACTAGGGAATCATGACATGCAGGCACATGGTAGGATAGATGTATATATATAAATTCATGAATGTACATGTATGCTTATGCACATGCAAGTACACCCAAGTTAATTCCACCATTATTATTATTTTTATTATTCATTATTACTATTTTTATTTTACTTTGTTTATGTGAGCAAGCATGGGCGAGTCAAGATGAAATAGTGAAGGAAGACGGATGGTGCCAGTTGACCGAGGGGTCTGGCGAATCAGTTAGTTGGAGGATCAATAATTAGTTGGATGATGGAACTAATGGCTCGACTCGAACCTCCAATGAGTCGACCGAGGGCATCTAGGGTCAAGTGGTTCGGCGAAGAGAGAGAGAGAGAAGAGCAAAGTGAAACGGCGGGGAGAATGTGATCCGGCGCAAAGAGGGGAGGGAGGAGGATGTGATCCAACGCCAAGAGAAGAAGGGGGAAGAGCGAGGTGAACTGGCGGGAAGGTTGTATCGATGCAAAGCGGAAGAGAGAGAGGAGGATGAGCCGACAGCTAATAGGGAGAGGGTGATTCGACGCACGGCTTGGGGGGGTCGACCCGGTGCGCTGGGTGCGCTGACCTAGAACCCCACTACGTCGACCCAGGGTGATGACTGGGTCGACGCACTCTCTAGTAGAATCCTCTTCTCTTCTTCTTCCTTCGTTCATTCATCTTTTGTTCATGTTATGGACTCAACATAATAGGTAAAAGGGGGATAAACTTCTTTTATTACAAATCTCATTTTCAATCATTTTTTTATTCCTTCTTTGTTAAATCAAAGTATTTGCCCTCATTAATAGAACCTAAAAAGAAGGGGGGAAATCGACCAGGACCCGAGGCAAGTTGACTTGTTGAGGAGCAAGTCGACTTGCTTAAAAGGTAAGTCGACCCAGGGGTTCTCTCTCATATTCTTTTCTTTTATTATCTATCGTTAGCCCCCTTTTGACATCTAAAAGGCTTTTAATTACATTCGGAACGAGGAAGAAAATAAATGGAAAAGTCGCGGAGTGCTAGGTAATTTTTGGCAGCATCTCCCCTCATTTCGGAGGACTGTGAGGGGGAGAAATAGAGACTCGCCCATGGAAGAATCCAGAATGGTCCCTTTAACTGTCGGGTAAGCCGAGAGAGGTGACCCCATGACCTGAATTGGGTGTGAAAACCCTGAGGACTAGCCTGCGAGGGGCTCCGATGACCCACGGGCTGCCACAATCTTCGTTGAGAGATGTGGACTTAACTGTTGCCAAATGGTGCCACCATTGATATTCACATTTCAAGGGGAGTCTTCCGAGGCCCATGCTATGAAGAAGCAAGCCCCCGGGGTCTAAGAGTGGTCATGAAACCCGAACAGAATTAGATTGAAATACACGAGGTTGCTGGAATGAAGGATGTACCTCATCCCCCAGTGACGGGTCCGTGTATATAAAAGAAAATGTTGATGAAACTGATGAAATCGTAGTATTACCGCAGTATGCGGGATCACAGATCATGCTGACGGGGCTAACAAATCGACGTCCCGAGCGGGGATGGGAAACATGATGTTCGATACATCGGCAGACTGTATGTTAAGAAAATGTGCATCCGAGACAGGGGTATGACTCGCATGTGTTGATGTTTCTTTCTTCGTCTCTTTCTTGTGAGTGAGAATGTGAGTGATGAATATGATGATGTGATGTGGGTGAGCAAGTGATGCACTAACTCACCCAATCAACATAAGATCAAAGCATGTGGGCATGTCATCAAATATGCAAGAAATGTAAAGGGAGAAGTAAAAACACACGCCGTGGGCACGGAGCAAGGAGGTGAAATAAAACACACACCGGGGGTGTGGAGCAACTAAAGTAAAAGAACACAAGCAAGCAAGAGAAGGATGATGAATAATGCGCAAAATATGGAATGATGTGATCGCCACCAAAGTAAATAAAATAGTAAAACTGCAATATATACCTTGGAAAGAGCCGGTTGAAGTCACCCGCCCGCGGGAGAGAGAAAACCCAAGTGCAGCGGAAGCAAACGGTCTAATAGACAACCGCCCGGAGAATGCAAATGGTTTTACGACATACCGCCAGAGATCTTCAAACGGTCGTGGAAGAGACCGCAAGGGCACCCAGAACAGTAATGTATGGAACTTGAATCTCCACCCCTCCTGGCCGGCCAGAAGAGATGGGCCTCGTGCATTAAGTCATGTAAACCTGCAGAAGAGTGTAGACACAAAGAAAAATGACCCAATAAGCCCTTAGGACTAATGTAGTATCTATAATGCAATTAAACTAAGGTGCATAAAAGGAAAGGTGAATACTTGGGGGTGGTGGTTTTTTAACCCGTATGGGACATGGAAAAGATAGAAGGATGTTTGAAAACGTGGTGTGAGTGCAGAGAACATGGAAAGAAGAAGAGGGAATATGCTATGAAGATGCAAAGGGATAGACCAAGACTAAGAGAAAAAGACTCAAAACTAAACCAAATGAACTCAATACTCCCTTGACCAAAAGCCTTATGGACGTGGAAACAGCTTCTCCCTGGTTGTTACTCGCTCTAGAATGCGGCAGCACTCCGTGGCAAGCTCCAAAAATCTCCTCCTCAAGTCATGAAGTCAAGGGTCCTATTTATAGACCCCTAAACCCTAGGTTCGAGTTGGAGGGATAATGACACGAAAATAAGCCTAAAACTAGATAAATCTCGAAGATAATACTCCCAAGAGTCCATAGAAATAAACATAAGCTTTTGAGAGCCTCTATCTAGAGAGAAATCAAGGAGTCATGGACTCTAGTTCGTCCACAATGAAGCAGAGGAAATTAGACAGAGCAGGACTCTCTGTTGGACCTAACGGTCTTGCGATAGACCGTAAGGCAGCACAAAACGGTCTAGCGATAGACCGCTAGGCTTATTCGTCCAGAAGAAGATAAGATTAAAAAGACTGAACAAGACTCTTTGCTGCCCAAACGGTCTAGCAAAGGACCGCCAACCAAGATAAACGGTCGCCCGATAGACCGCTAGGCTAGTAGACGTGGCAAAAAGAGATAAAGACCGATAAATCTCCAAGTTAATCCATAAGATAACCCTTATTACCCCTTATTTAGGCCTAATAAACTACAGTGACGAGAAATCAAGGGAGCTAGGCCCAACCAGGGAGAATAACCCATAAAATAAGCCCGGAAACTAACCAAAAATGACCCGGTAAGCAGTGAACAACTCGGGACATCATAAAATATAAATAAGGAGATGACCCGACTCATTGGTCATAAAATGGGTGCCAACAGATGCCCCTCATTGACGTCCTCTTTGTAGGGGAACGAGCGGAGGTGAAGCGAAAGTGACGTGGAACATGGAGATAAAGCGGAAATGAAGCAAAGTGAACTGAAAAGGGGGCGTTAAGGTAAACCGACACCTATTTTTAACCAGCGAGCGATAGGAATCTTCCAGAAAACTTCGAACCAATCACAAGGAATGGCCAAACCGAATGACGCAAGCCTGGAGGAACTAACAACTAAAGGAACTAAAGTCACGACCAACCTCCTCACTAGAACGCACAGTTGATAGGCGGTCGGAGCGAACGGAAAGAGTAAAGAGACGAGTAACTAGTCTCTAGACAGGAATCCTCAGATAACCAAACCGAGCAAATAGACCAAAGAAAACCTTCCAACTCAGAGTGGAATGACACTCCTTAATCAAGACCATGGACACATAGTTATCCACCATTACTAAGACATTTCAAACAGATGAGGGCTCATGAATGCTCAAAGATGCGTATGATGCATGATGGGCTAAAATAAAAGAAATCATCAAAACAAATGCCAAGAAAGATACAATAGCAAGATACTCGAGAATAGTATTGCCAGACCAGACAAATTAGGGTCAAGATATAATCTACAACCACGGCGTGCAAGATAGAACCATCGTCCCCCAACTCTTCCAACCTAACGGCCTATCCAATGATTTAACACGTGCACTTAGATCATCATCATTTTTGTTAAAGGGGAACATCAGATCCCAGAACACATAAATGACCAGCCAGTTCTCGAGACAATATATCATAGATACCATATAGTAATGCATTAAGGGACCAAAGAATCGGGATACTTACATGACTTACCTGCTGTTGACACACAAAATGTGATCGGCCAGTGATCACGCTTCCCGAAAGAGTCAATCGGAAGTCAAAGATGGATCCACTCGAACCAATGAAGCCTCATGCCACCTTACAGGAAGTGCCAGGGAATCGACATTCTATCATCTCAGGTTTATACACCCACCACAGCTCGCTTAAGGCCTATTGATGGTCAGAACCTACAAAATCGACATCGAGATGATCGTGCCCGATATACCTCTTACCCCGTCCGATTGGGGCAAGAACGTAACAGGCGGCTCCCGCCTGATGAAGAAACCTCCCTAAGATGAAGAAATGTCCCTGAAACCTCGGAATAAAGAACCGAGGGCAATATCAGCGAAAAATCTGAGCGATCCGATCAAGACACGCGGAATGCCGAAATGGCCCGTAAGTGGCCAGAAAGTCATCCGATCATGATGAAAATACTTCGAGGGATGCCCCTCCTAATAAAGACACCCCACGTGTCCACATCGCGGAGTTGGCGGCACGAATTAACGTGTCGAACGCCAAATCAAGAGAAAACCTGGGTTACCCGATTCGGGTACACATCGCACCAGAAAGGTCCGTAAGTGGCCAAAAGGATGCCCAGCCAAAATGAAAATACTTCCAGGGATAGCCCACTCGATAAGGATATCCCACATATATGCAAAGTTGAGTTGGTCGCATGAACTATAGTGCCGAAGGCCGAATCAGTGCAAATCCTGGGAAAACCGGTACGGGTTCCGCACATCCCGAAAATATGCGGAAGCCCTGAATCAACACTTCAAAACATAGTCCGGGACTACTACACCAACCCCGAAGCTACCTCGGACAACGAGCACTCACCGGGTAAATTTTGGTATAAAATGTAAAAATTACAAAAATGGCCTTGAAGGGCCGAGTCGGTGGCGTTATCTCACTTGAGTCGGCGGCAGCCTTTGTAGCTGAGGCGGTGGCGCCTTATCACTGAAGTCGGTGGCGCCCTTGATGCTGAGGCAGTGGCGCCATTGACGCTGAGACGGTGGTAGCGCATCCATCCCATCCGGGTTTCGATACCCTATTTTGGGGCGTCTGCCTATAAAAGGGCCCCTTGGCCCTCAGAAAAGGGAATTCAAAAAAAAGGAGAATAGAGAATCCATTGGAGCAGAGAATTAGAAGAAGAAAGACCGATCGAAAGAGGAGAGGAGGAAGAAGAAGAAGGTGGGTCTCGGAGGGGCCTTACGGTTCTCCTTCGGCTCTGCGTCTTTTTCTTTTTAGTTCTTCCCTTCTTACTTTGAAGCATTTCTTTTCTTTCCTCTTTGGAATTTCACCAAGCTCTGTAATCCCCGTCCCCCGTCCTGTTGTAATCGACAGAGGAAGTGAATAAGAGAAGGCTCCATCCCTTTTTGCTGTGGCTTGATTATATTTCTCTCCTACTGCTCTATTTCTGTTGAACTGTCGATTGTTTCTACTGATTACGTGTCGATGTAGTGCCCAAGAATTTTATATAAATAATTTTCTAGAATTTATAAAGGCCCAATTAGGTTGAATAATTAACCAAGCCTACTTACACATCATCTAAAAGGGTTTAAGGCCCAAAACAATTAAGTTTGGCCCATATTCTAGAAGGTTACTTAGCTTATTTAAGGATAAAATGAATTATATAAATAATAATATAGGAAAATGAATAAAAGAGTTTTATTTCTTTAAATCTCTATATACGTTGAATGTAACGATCTATCGTGCGACTGTCACATGCTTGTAACGCATGGGTCTACGACCGTTACACTCTGTGAATCCCGTAAGCTGAAGAGTTTGATTCATGTTGAATTCTGGGAACAATAAATGTAACGGTCTATCGTGAGACCGTTACATGTCTCTAACGCACCTGCATTAGACCGTTACATCCTGTTAGTTCTGTGAAGGAAAGAACAAGTACAAAGATCAAAACTTTGGACTCTTATCCACTAGAGATCAACGTAGGAAGAGTTATAACATTACTAAGGACTCTTAGAGATCAGGTTTTAGCAAATTAATGACTCTAGAATCGATCTAATCTTCAAAACCCTATAAATAGGACCTAGTTCTGAACTATGCGACCCTTACTTTTGGCTCGCAAGGAATCAAGGTAAGGAGGTGTAATCTTTGGTAGGTTCTTTAGAAGTATTTATTTACAATACTTTAGACTAACTCCTCTCCAAATTTTACGTCTTTAGGTCAAGAGGTCGTGGAGTTAGAGCCCAAAGAAGTTGCTGAAAAATCACAAGAAGAAGGGAACTAGGGTTCGGTGTTCAGACCATAATTGAAAGTTTGAAGCCTAGACAAGAGGTAGGTTATCTCATGAACGGCAAAAACAACTTGATAGAACTATAAGCCCTTTGGTTTGATTGAATTTCATGCATAGTAGAGCATCAATTTCATGTTTTACTAGTTCCATGCATTACATGCATCTCTTAACCCTAAATTGAGAACTTAAAACATGTTATTCATCTATTCATGGTCACCTATGCATGTAGATAGTCTATCCTTCTTTATCATGCCTAGAAACTCATGGTGTTTTGATTATAGACATGATGTGAGTTAATCTCTTATGTTTCATATTGCTTTCTGTTAGCAGACACTCTGACGCGTCACAGTAGGACCGTCACACTCATGTAACGGCCTTACTATGAGCCGTCACAGTCTCTGTGGTATATGAGTTACTATGTTAACTCTGACGCACCAATACAGACGCGTTACATAAGTGTAACGGCTGTTCTCTAACCGTCACAATCACTGTGACGCCCCACTTTTAGACCGTCAGAGGCTATGTTCTATCAACCCTAGACAGAATATGATTTGTCAATATTACTTATTATTAAGCCTAGTTACCTGAGTTTTAAACCTAATTACGTGACTTCGAGATTATTTAAGCGTTCATGATAGGAAATGCATGTTTTGATATCTCACTATTACTTTGAGTTATATTAATTTCATGAACCCAAAACTCTATAGTTTTGTAATTTGAAACATGATTTTGAATGATGTATCAATAGAGCTTTTATCATGGTTTCGCATCGATATATATCTATATATATATTCTTTTCATATTTATAGAGTCGTTTCTATAAGTACATGGCACATACTCCGGTATGTTGACCATTAGTTCACACTTTGCACTATAGGAACACAATCTTGGACATGAGGACCTCTCTATTGGATATTCCTTCCAATGGACTAGGAAATCTTGTTTCAAGGCCTCTGTAATTCTCCGCGAGCCTGGGATTCCCACTAGGACGCCGAGTTGGTTGTACCATTAAAACCCATTAGCTAGAATACACTATCGTTATTTTCTGATTCTAGTAATGTAACGGCCTTGTATTGGACCGTCAGGCTCATGTAACGGCCTAATATACGACCGTCACATTCATCTGAGGTTGAATTCTTGATTCTTGATTCAGACAAATGTAACGGTCCTATACTAGACCGTCATACAATGTAACGGCCCAGTGAATGACCATCACATGACTTAAATATCTCAACCCAAGGTTTGACCAAGGGTTGACATTTCAATGTTTCTAGATAAACCTTGATGATCTAGAACCTATCATATTGCTTGATAGACTTAATATAATGAATGAAAGTTAAGAGAATATACTATTATGCTGACGATTTATTTCCATAAGCATAGCGTAGTCTAAGTCATTCTTGATCTCATATATTCAAATTGAAGCGTTCATTCATTGATTTTCACTATTTGAAATTTTTATATTCTTGGCCATACTTTACTGTTACATGCGTGGAAGTAGCTTAATTTATACCTGAAGATGCGATCGAGCACTGATTGTGTTCAAGGGCTCTATGCTAGTCCCCTCGACTGATTACCGGAAACATACTATTTTATAAACCATGGGGTATGATGCTACTGGCGTCGCATTGTGCTGGGAGTACTATTTCTATAAATAAGTGAAGATCCACGACACAAGATGACATTCTTGCTTGATATTCCACAGAAATTCACGAAGCACTTGCTCATAAGCAAAAGATGCTAAAGTGTTGATTATGTGGCTTGCTAGTACATTCTTGATATATTCTTGTTCATGAAAGGCCAATATCATGTTCTTGTTCTATTCTTGCTAGTTCATTCTTGTTCTCCTTCCATCTTATATGATTGTCTTGTTACTTTGATTTAATCGCGTGATCATCGTATTGCATGATTTTACCTTATTTCTTTAGAGCAAAAATATTAATCACTCTAATAGTACCTTCATGTTGATGCGAAGATACCTACTGGGCAAGTGTGCTCATTACCTATTTCCATTCTTTTTCAGGAAATGAAAGTGAGTCGGGTTCGGATTCGGATTATTCAAGTAGCGGATCCGAGAGTGATTAAAGATCAACGAAGACTTAGGATGTCTATAATGTCTAGATTGAGTCAATGTAATGTTCCTATTTCTTGAGTCTAGTAGAATGAAAGATGATGGAAAGTGGTTGTATTTCAAGTATTGATTATTTATGAAATAAAGTTGGAGTTTGATTAAATTCTGTGTAATTGCATTTATGTGTGTGATTCTATTACGCTCTGGTCGTTCCTACTTGTAAGAGGCTTACCATGCCGGTTGTTCGTGCTCCCCGAGCGAGTCTTCGATGTAATAAAGGCTCGGGGCGTGACAGTCGAGGTTTTTTATTTTCCCCTCAGCGTGAGGAGGCCCTCCAGGCCAAATCAATAACAGATCCTAGGACCGCTCATCTTGGGGTATTTCATTTCCTTTTCGAGAGATAATGGCTTAAAGCCACGCCCTTCGTGGGTGACAGTAAATCATCCCTCCCCAGGGGTTGTTCTTCCATCGATAGCGTAGTTTCATTTATAATAATGTGTTTTGTTTTTGGAGAATGATGAACGAGAGAATGTTGAGTGCCCTTTCACTCGTTCCTATCAGTTGTAAGGGCACCAGTGCACTCTGATAGCCGGTGCGATAGTCATTTATTGCTTTCTTCCAGAAATGCCGCATGCCTTCCCCCCCTCAGTGTTTGATGATTTGCCCCTCATGTTTTTAACCCCCGTCCATCCTATGTTTGGTGGCAATGAGTGTGAATAGCCTATGGCAATCACGACTATTCATAGGGTGAGGCTTGTTCATTGGCGAGGCATGGTGGTACGCTGCGTTCCTGAAACTGTTACTGCTCGACGAATGGTGTTCTCCGATTGCTTCTACTTGTCCCTGACTGGGGAGGGGTACAACCCTTTTGTCCACCTACTCAATCTCCTTGAGCTAACGCCACTTCGGGTTCCAGGGGGTCTGTCATTTCATCACATGTTCCCCTGGAAGCCCTTTGCACCAAGTGAGCAAATAAAACTGCCATCTATATGGCTACAATCAGAGACCCTTTGCTCCTCTGGATCGTCACGAGTCTCTAGTAGGCTGATCCTCGATACTCTATTCGTGGTGACCTCAGGGACTGGGGCAGTCCATCTAGGCTCCTCAGTGTTTATGGCTTGGCACCGTCTACCGTGTGCCATGCCGCTTATTTAAATGAACATCTTCTTGTGCTGGGGAGATGCTACCCAAATTTTCTTAGACAACATCATGATTTCCTGATGCTTTTTTTCTCTGAATCTCTAACACCTGTCTAGTGCTGGAGTATGAACCTCGCACAGACAAGCGAAAGGGGAGAATAGACAAACGAATGAGATAAGAACTTATGTAAAAGATAATAATAACAAATTTCTCTTAACACCTGGGCAGTCATGCCTTTGGATTCCTAAACTGTTCTGGATTCCCATCCAGATGCCCCATTTGATGCAAAGCCACAAACAAATTTCTTTGCCGAAGTTTAAACGATGGAGCCTTACGAAATGGTGTCATCGCCACCGAATTAACCCCCATGAATTTTGATTTGGTGGTGACGCCACCGATTCACCCTCTTCTTTTGCCCGTCACCGACACCACTGCATCACCATTCTCGCCACTTGCTCCGATCTCCCTTCCAACCTACACCGACTCCACGTAGCACCCAGCTCGCCTCCCTCTTCTTCACTAGCATCGACTCTACCACTGCGTCGGTGTGTACTGTACCGACATTGCTTCATTTCCCCATGAGCTAGCACTGACTCATAATGCACAACCCCCCTCATCGCCGTTGCATCGGTGCACATCGCACCAACCCTCTCCACTGCTAGCTTCGCACCGACCGTTGCTCCACTTGCACCGACCCAGTCATCATCCTTCTCCACCACTAGCACTAACCTTGCTTCGCTTCCCTCTGCACTAGCACTGACCCTACATCACCCCCATTCAAACTTGCACTGACTTACGTTGTTCGCTCCACTGCACGCCCGCTCCGCCTGCACCGACTTACGTCGCTCCATCCCGCTGTCGTTGCCTCGGTGCAGCTCTTGCACCGACTTAAGCTACCCATGTCCTTCGCTTTCGCTGCCTCGGTGCAACCTTTGCACCTACCTATGTTGTCCACGCCCGCTCTCCCTGCACCGACCCATGTCGCCTTTCCTACCACTGCCTCAGTGCATCTTGCACCGATCTTCCTTCCACTCTTGCAATCCTTGATGTTGACTCAGGTCATCTATGTGCCTCTCTGGCTAGATACTCCCGAATAAATGAATGAACACATTATATGTATATATACATAAGTATATACATGTAAATATACACACACATATATATATATATATATACATACATGTGCCCACGTAAGCATGCTGCTATCATGTGCTTCCCATGCTCCTGGTAAATAGCCATTCCTAATCACCTACGTTGTGAAAATAATGCCTGCTTGTGTGCTTAGTCTCGCTTCGGTATATAAAATGGCATTTAACGGAAGGCCGGGTCCCGCCCGACTAGAAGTGTCGCTATGCGTGGTGGTGGTCTTCAGACCTAAGTTCCCCGCCTCGTACCGAAATACGAACATAATAAATTTTAATTACTCTTGTATGAATACAAAGGAAGCATAGGAGCCTGTGTAGCTTCATGTTTACATCACGTCTTGTACGTCAATTAATCAAGGGTTTTCCCCCTTCTCGGATGATGTAATTAAGGTCATAGTCTTTACGGTATGACGGACTTTTGGTCATGACACAAACATCATAATAGACTAACCAAGTCTGATCGAGCGCACGATAATTTGTCACCTATGTGACTAGCACGCCCAGTGGGACCATGTCTCCCTTCATCTCTTTGCCAAGATAGGAAGCCACTTGGGGCTTCCCCCAAGAATGCTGATTGTTTGCCTGTTTATGTGGATGCAGAAGATCAAGAATGGAGACCGGACTAACTGCGCTCGCGTTCGGTTCGGATGTCGTCAACAAACATGTCAACCACGGGTACCTGGTGGTGCCCATTGTGTTTGGGTCCTTCCCGCCCGCTGTCGACTTCCCCAACTTCTTAGGGTTGGCCTTTACTGAATTATTGGGAGTTGAGTCTCCCAAGCTGACGAAGGTCGAGAAGGCTGAAGAAGTCAGGGTCCCCAAGGTCCCACGCTGTGAAGGCCCATTGAAGAAGCCGACAAGAGAGGTTAGCTACATGGTGCATCATGCCACCAACGGAGCTCGCCCCATTTGCAACAAGAAGTCCGGAGGCCGTCAGCAGAGAAGCATCCGGAAGAGAACTGCTACTACTGTCACTGGGCGCCTCTCGACGTCGGGAAGTCTATTCTCATTGGAGGCATCCGCCTCTTCATCAACGGATGTGATGCCCAGGCCATCCCCGACCGGGTGGTGCCTGTTCAGAACTCCTTTCAGGCCTTGTCTGGAAGAAGGGTAGAGAAGGAAGAAGAAGGTTGCTGAGGCCGGAGAGAGCTTGCCACACAGTCAAGGAAGTTTAAAGACATGTGGGTCCCTAAGAGGGTCCAGCCCAGAAGAGAAGACACGCCCGTTCGTTCCTACAAGCCCAGATCAAGGGAGGTCGGGAGAAGAAGAAATGAGAGGGGTGCGACCCCAGAAGAGGAGGAGTGCGCGGTAGCGGAGCTTCCGTGCCGTGAAGCTTTCCATGCCTGCGCCAGGCAGGCCGTTATCCCAATTGTGAGGGTAAGATTCCATCAGCCATTGGAGAGAGCCCGATTGGCATATTTGCCTCAGGTGCGAGGCCACATGCTATCTCCCATTCCCCATGGGGGGCGGGACCAAGAAGGAATGACCAATATGGTCAGAGGGTATTTCAGGGGCTTAGGCAACCCCTCATTAGTCCAGCAGCGCCTGCTCCAGGCAGCTATGGCTGAAGAAGAGAAGTGTCCACCAATGGAGATCAGGGAACAAGAAAATCTACAAGCCTCGTCCGTGGATGATAACAGACATGAAGACCCGTTCCAGCAAGGCTATGATACTATAGAAACCCCACCACAACAAATGGGAAGGACGAGGAGAATGTTAGTCTTCGAAAGACTAGCTTACCCAAGCCGAGTGAAGAGAAGTGTCTCCGGATATAGGAGGGATTTGAATGTTGTTACTTGCAATATGGCCGGAGTGGCCAGAAGATGTGACAGTTTGCCATAAGAACCGTAGCAGTTGGCTCGTCTAGCTAATCGGCTCGGGGCAGATACCAGGCTGGTCACAGCTGCTAGAGAAAGACTACGGATGATGGAAGAAGACCGGAAGGTTCCCGAAGTAACCACCACCCTAGCTGTTAATATGGTGACCACCGAGGAGGATGACGTCTTGCTGAATGCCTCACCTGACGGAGCTGCGGGAGAAGCAGCAGAAGGCACTTCCAGCACAGTGACTATGGACTCGTCTGTATTGATGTTGTTGTAGAAATATCAGCAGGAGATCAAGCTCCTCAAGAAATAGTTGCAAGATAAGAGTGAACAAACATCCACTTCCAAGCAGCCAGAAGTACTACCAGAATCCTCACACGGAGGAGTCCATCCGCGTGATTTTCCACCTCTATACAATCTGCCTCAACCAGCCGAGCATAGTCAAGCTGCTCCTTTACAAAGGGCTCCTCAGCCATTGATATCGCCAATATTGCCGCAGTTGCATCAGACACCTTTGCTGCGCCCGCTGCTGCAGGCGACTGTGCTAAACACACCATACCGACAGTCGTCCCACTTCTATCTAGAGCCAGTAGATCCTGCAACAATGAACCGACTCATGGTCGAAAAGATGATAGAAATGAAATTAGTTGAGAGGGGTGAAGGTGAATACATGGCTTTTGGTGCCTACTGGGTGCCTTACCCACCACACCATACTGCCAAGTGGCTTCCTCCGGGAGTCAGCAAGCCGCCAAAGTTTAAAAAGTTCAACAGGTAGGGATCCCCCAAGGAACACATAGCCTATTACATAACCGTCATGGGGGATCTGGCCTCCGACGAGTTATATCTGCTGAAATTTTTGGGGTCCTCTCTAACAGGACTAGCATTTGAATGGTATTCAAGCTTGCTGGCCGGGTCGATCAGCGACTGGCCAGATATGCAGAATAAATTCCGAGAAAGGTTCCATGTGACCGAAAGGGAAGTTACTATAGCTGAACTCTATGCTACCCGTCAAAGACCGGATGAGACGACTCTTGACTACATACAGAGGTGGAGGAACCTCGGAATGAGATGCAAGCGGGCCCCGCATCTGGAGGACGTTGTACAGATATGTAAACAGAACCTCCGTAGAGAGGTGCTGGAAAGGATGATTGGAATAGAGATTAGGTCGTTTGACCATCTTAATAATGTAGTAGTCGAGATTGAAGCCTTCCTGGCCAAACATACAACTACCACATTCGACACTTCTCTAGCAAAAGCAAAGGCAGTCAAGCAGCGCCCAACACCTAAAGAAGCCAACACCATCGACTTTAAGGCCTTTCAAAAGCAAAGGGATAAGGCTAAAGAAGTCGTTGCGCCTCCACTTGACAAGGCAAATGATAAGAAAGGGGGCCATTCACTCAGGGACAAGATGAAGAAGGCTTACTCTTTTCCCAAAGAAAAGACTAAGGTACTGTTTGATTGGGTTACTCAGTACGACATAATTACCCTACTTGAGCCCAAAAGGGAAGAAGATTTGA
Source organism: Amorphophallus konjac (assembly GCA_022559845.1). Lineage (NCBI taxonomy): Eukaryota > Viridiplantae > Streptophyta > Magnoliopsida > Alismatales > Araceae > Amorphophallus > Amorphophallus konjac. The sequence goes on along the minus strand of CM040126.1, from coordinate 129,944,328 downwards.
AGAAGCAAGATAGTCCCAGGTTCTATCCTTACCACCGGATGTTGGGGCATCCAATTGAAAATTGCTATGTCTTTAAAGACATCATAGAAGGCCTGATAAGGTGATGGAGGCATCACCCGTGACTCCCTTTGGCTCGGGTCTTCCTCACACTCCGGCACCATTTGAGTTCGGGCCTCTCTCCATAAAGGCCCAATTATCCTTTTTGTGCTTTCTATTTGAGTCATTTGATGTAATTTTCATTTTCTTGAGTCATGTCCCTAGGTCTTGTGTTTATTTTCCTAAGTTTGAGTGTCATTATGTTGTTTAGTTAGCTATTGGGCCCATTTCATTGGGCTTGGCCCAAGAGCCCCCCCTACCCCCTCAGTTATTTGTCATTGAGTCTTTTGTCAGGGTCTTATTGTAAAATGTGGGTTGCCTATATATAGGGCCCCATTCCCTTCATTTGGAACTAATGAATCAATCAATGAAAAATGCCATTTGAAAGTTCAAAGCTTAGTTTAATGGAGAGAATCCAATTGGGTGAGAAACCCTAGGGTGAGAGAATCCCCACCCCCCTTCTTCTCTCTCCACTCTCTCCTCCACTAAGGGGTTCACCCCTTTCTCTCTCTCCTCCACCTCCCTCCCAACTTACAACCCCCACCTACCCCATTAAAGTCCCTCCACTTCCCATGGCAACCATTACTCCACCCCCCCTAGTTTCAAGGTAGCATTCCCCCCATTCCAACACTATCTACCCCATTCCAACAATATCTTCCCCATTCCAACACACTCACCCCTCTCCCCCACACAATCCCACAACTTCCTAGGCCCATTTGAATTTTGAAACCCCTTCCCTCCAAAGCTTTGGCCGCCCCTCTCCCCTTCCCCTTGGCCAAGTTCGCCCCCCACCTTCCCTCCACCCCTCACCCTCCACTTCACCCTCCACCCTCCTCTCATCCTCCCCTTTTGGTTGAACCAGCACAACATCTGCACCCTTCCCCTTCACCAGCCTCTCCACCACCCTTAGACACCCTCCACAACTCCCCCTCAATCCCCCTCCACCCTTCATCCACCTCCCCTTCACCATAGACCCCCTTCCCCTTCTTCTCTCTTGGTTATTGGAAGCTACTTCGAAGTTGCAGTTTGCTGTCCAAGAGTTGCAGATGAACCTGAAGTTTGCAGCGGCCACCACGGCCACACCCCTGCGATTTTGAAGGCCAAGAGGAGTCCATAGAAGTGTCAGCCTGTCCTCTTCGCAACGGCAGTGATTTCGTCCCCATCGGAGCACCGAGCTGCATAGGAGGTCCATTCTCCAACGACTGCGCAGAGTTGGCTCTATAGAGATCCTGAGCCGGAGAGAAAGATTCACCACGATAAACCCCGGAGGAATCAGGCCATGAGCTCTTCCGCAAAGTTCTTTCTCTCCCTGTCTACTTTCAGAATCAAGAAGCGGAACTCCGTTCGGCATCCTGCAGCAGAAGTTACCAATTTTCTTTCTCAGGCGTTCGACTCTGCTTCCCACTGTCTGCATCGACCACTTCTCACTTTTATGAGTTCTCTGATCTTCACCGGCATCTTTTGGCATCTCTGTTTGTTCTGCTGTAAAGAGGACTCACCCACGGTTCCAACGGTTCCAAGGGCGACTGATTCGGAGTTCGGGAATGATCGGGGCAGCCTCGTCTTCCTACTGTTGGTAGTCTATTACAGACAGTCCGAGATTCAGCAACCCTGTTCGTACTCCCGCCCAGGCCGGCAGCGACCCCTTAAGAAATTGGAAAAATTCAGAGGCACTCCTGTTCTAGAGACGAAGAGATCCCCACTGGTCTCACCCTCAGCAAAATTCTTGAGAGAGTTCTGCGGCCTCCACACCCTCTGTCTGTCAGCTATTACAGAGAGAAGGCTGATTCGGTGTCATCACTTCTTCATCACTCTTAGCACTAGTTTCCCCTCCCCGCTTGGCCGGCTGAAGGCCCCTCCCTGTGTGGAGGTAGTTTTAGTTGTAATCCCTATTAACCCCCACCCCAAGACCCCCCCTCCTACGAGAGGTGTAGTGTTGTAACTTCTTTGGGTAGGTCAAGCTACACCGCCGCGGCGTATGGGGATCCACTCGCCTCCTCGCTCGCCCTCGTCTCCGAGCGGGACCGGTTTCTTCAAACCGGTCGAGTAAGTGCTCACACCTCACTCCATTTAGTGCTTGTCATTCAATATTCGTTCTAGTTCCGCTGGTTATGCGAGTGAGAGCTCGATCCTCAAGCCCCGTTGTCTTGAGTGATCACCGTGGGAAGAGAATCACTAGTGCCTTTGGCACTTTGTCGGCCCCCTTGAATTGGGCATCCACATCCATTGGGAATCGAATCTTGGCCTTGCTGGCCCTCTATCAGCAAGGGCCCAACCCCACATCCTCTACTTGGCATTGCCAAGTCACCCCGGGCTTGGGTGAGCGACGGGAGAGCGGCGGCCCAAAATTGGCCCTTTTGATTGTGAATGTGCTTGCTTGCCTAAGTCTTAGGTTGCGTCACATCAATTGGTATCAGAGCAAGTCATTGACTTGTCTCTACAAGTCAAGTCCTAGGGCATGCTTGCATTCTTGTCCAAACTGTGCATTGTCAAACCCATCATTGTTAACATTGAGTCTTGGGTCACATGGCCCCTCTCCCAATCATATCCCATGCATGCTTACCTAATGGAGAGCCCGTAGAAATTGATTTCATTGACCTAGAATCTGAAAATTGGGTGTCCCCCGATATCATTACCTCTCTTTGTAGGACCGGACAAATTGTGCACAATGGAGACCAAGTCTTTATTGAATTCCATAAATGGTTCGGGAAAACTAAGTATTTGGATGGGGCTTGGTGTCAAAAGGGAACATTGGCGGGTCCATGTATAATCCTAGGTAAGAAATGGTTAGATGAAAGGAATGCCGACATCGACCCAACACGTCGGAATTGCCTAGTGCATCCGCCACACCTTTCGGGAACCTTTAAATTCAACAACCTTGTATTCTCCCACCCGCGGGAATCCCGCCCTTGTTCACCACCCCGGGTGCACCATACTCCGGCCATCATCACTCCACCATCAAAGAACCTTCCCACTCCATTAGCTTTGGAAGAAGTAGTCCACCCACTTTACCACATGAAGACAAATATCTCTCGGGAACCTATCCCCTCCATGGAGAGCACCCATGCCCCAATTGAAGAGGAAGCCTCGCACGAGGATCTTCACCCTCCACCACCCCCTCTAGATAAGACCGAATTCATCTTGGAAGAGTCCCTTATTAGTTAGCTAAAGAAGAGCCCAATAAGAGAGATCACGGCCCACGATTGCCTTCCCATAAAGGAAAACCTTCCCATAATGAACATCTCCTCCTATAACACCATAATCCAAACATCCTACCAAGTGGAAACCTTAAAGGACCTTCTCAAGGTCTTAGCTTGGCAATATGAGTTGACCAGCTTGTTGACTCCCATGGCTCACCAATCTAGGAGCCTTGACCTCCTACACATTTGTGTCGGGTCTATCACCTCGGTTTGCACCATTGGTTGCTACACTAGCGACCTCCTTCTATTCCTCCCCACACCCGATGAGCCCGACCTTCTCCTCAATTTGGAGCTTCTTATATCGGGTGGAAAGTCAAGCCCTCCCCTTATGGCCGATCCACTCACAAAAAACTTCGGCCCAATTATCTCATTAGAGGAGGATGACCCATCACCACTTGAGGATCTTGAGGACATAGGGCCCCTCCCCCTCGATAACTCTTTTAATGATCCCTTTGATCCCTTCCAATGGGGGTCAAAGAAACCATGGGACCCAACCACCTTATCCACCACCCACCTTTCCCTATCCCAACCCACCAGGTTTGACCCAATCACCCCATCCTAGACCCGGGTTACACCTTGGGAGCCATGACCTTAGATCACATATCCCTTGGTAATAAGGTTGTGCCCCACCCCATGATGACCACCTTCTTAGATCCATTCGATCCTTTCCAATGGGAGTTCAAAGGTTGTCCCACACCTATACACATGGAAGTCACTTTTGGGAAAAGTATGCATGTGTCTAGGCTTTCCACACCCCTTGGCATGAACACTATGTTGGGTCCATTCATTCATATCACCCACATGTCAAGTAGAAAGCATGAGTGGTCCAAATTCGGATGTAGTGGTCCACCTTCACTCATCAAGAGTCGTAGGCATGATAGGAGTATTCATGGTTGTCCGGGTCCCCCAGCATTTGTCACCCCCATGCATGACCGGATCACCTATGGATGCCCCGGTCCTCCCCATTCTATCAAAGTCTTCTTGGCATCAAAGCATGATTGGTCTACTTTTGGTTGCCCAGGTCCACCCATCACCCCTAGAATGTCAACATTCACAAAATTGCATGAAAGCATTTGCAAGCACATAAGCAAAAAGAATGAGGCTTATAAGAGGCGGGCCGACTCTCATCGGCGTCACCAAGAATTTCATGAGGGTGACTTTGTGATGGTAAGGATAGAGAGGCTCTCCGTGGGAGCCACCTCCAAATTGAGGCCACGTGGGGCTGATCCCTTCCAGGTCCTGAGACGCATTGGTGCAAATGCCTATGAGTTAGATCTCCTCGAGGAATATGGGGTAAGTCTCACATTCAATATCGTCGACTTAGTGCCATATAAGGGACCCACGGTGGTACCCAGTGAAGAGATTGAGCCTATTCCTTCCCTTGAGAGAGCACCCACCTGTGAGGAGAGACCACCAGCCAAGAGAGCCCAGCGTGAACGCATAGAACAAATATTGGATGAACAAGTCACTACCACTCGGAGCAAGGTATACAAGCGCTATCTCGTCAGGTGGAAGGATCGGCCTCCTTCGGAGGATTCATGGGTGAGTCGGGAGGATCTCCAGCAGTTGGATCCCGACCTTCTCGAGCAGTACCACAGCCGGATGGACCCCTACTCGACGGAGTCGAGCTCTTCGCAGCCCAGGGGATTTGATGGAGGCATCACCTGTGACTCCCTTTGGCTCAGGTCTTCCTCACACTCCGGCACCATTTGAGTTCGGGCCTCTCTCCATAAAGGCCCAATTATCCTTTTTGTGCTTTCTATTTGAGTCATTTGATGTAATTTTCATTTTCATGAGTCATGTCCCTAGGTCTTGTGTTTATTTTCCTAAGTTTGAGTGTCATTATGTTGTTTAGTTAGCTATTGGGCCCATTTCATTGGGCTTGGCCCAAGAGCCCCCCCTACCCCCTCGGTTATTTGTCACTGAGTCTTTTGTCAGGGTCTTATTGTAAAATGTGGGTTGCCTATATATAGGGCCCCATTCCCTTCAGTTGGAACTAATGAATCAATCAATGAAAAATGCCATTTGAGAGTTCAAAGCTTAGTTTAATGGAGAGAATCTAATTGGGTGAGAAACCCTAGGGTGAGAGAATCCCCACCCCCCCTTCTTCTCTCTCCACTCTCTCCTCCACTAAGGGGTTCGCCCCTTTCTCTCTCTCCTCCACCTCCCTCCCAACTTCCAACCCCCACCTACCCCCTTAAAGTCCCTCCACTTCCCATAGCAACCATTATACTCCACCCCCCTAGTTCCAAGGTAGCATTCCCCCCATTCCAACACTATCTACCCCATTCCAACAATATCTTCCCCATTCCAACACACTCACCCCTCTTCCCCACACAATCCCACAACTTCCTAGGCCCATTTGAATTTTGAAACCCCTTCCCTCCAAAGCTTTGGCCGCCCCTCTCCCCTTCCCCTTGGCCAAGTTCGCCCCCCTCCTTCCCTCCACCCCTCACCCTCCACTTCACCCTCCACCCTCCTCTCATCCTCCCCTTTTGGCTGAACCAGCACAACATCTGCACCCTTCCCCTTCACCAGCCTCTCCACCACCCTTAGACACCCTCCACAACTCCCCCTCAATCCCCCTCCACCCTTCATCCACCTCCCCTTCACCATAGACCCCCTTCCCCTTCTTCTCTCTTGGTTATTGGAAGCTACTTCAAAGTTGCCGTTTGCTGTCCAAGAGTTGCAGATGAACCTGCAGTTTGCAGCGGCCACCACGACCACACCCCTACGAGTTTGAAGGTCCAAGAGGAGTCCATAGAAGCATCTACCTGTCCTCTTCGTAACGGCAGTGATTTCGTCCCCATCGGAGCACCGAGCTGCACAGGAGGTCCATTCTCCCAAGACTGCGCAGAGTTGGCTCTGCAGAGATCCTGAGCCGGAGAGAAAGCTTCACCACGACAAACCCGGAGGAATCAGGCCACGATCACTTCTGTAAAGTTCTTCCTCTCCCTATCTACTTTCAGAATCAAGAAGCGGAACTCCGTTCGGCATCCTGCAGCAGAAGTTACCAATTTTCTTCCTCAAGCGTTCGACTCTGCTTCCCACTGTCTGCATCGACCACTTCTCACTTTTCTGAGTCCTCTGATTTTCACCGGCATCTTTTGGCATCCCCGTTTGTTCTGATGTAAAGAGTACTCACCCACGGTTCCAATGGTTCCAACGGCGACTGATTCGGAGTTCGGGAACGATCGGGGCAGCCTCGTCTTCCTACTGTTGGTAGTTTATTGCAGACAGTCCAAGATTCAGCAACCTTGTTCGTACTCCCGCCCAGGCCGGCAGCGACCTCTGAAGAAATTAGAAAAATTCAGAGGCACTCCTGTTCCAGAGACGAAGAGATCCCCACTGGTCTCACCCTTAGCAAAATTCCTGAGAGAGTTCTGCGGCCTCCACACCCTCTGTCTGTCAACTATTATGGAGAGAAGGCTGATTCGGTGTCATCACTTCTTCATCACTCTTAGCACTAGTTTCCCCTCCCCGCTTCGCCGGCTGAAGGCCCCTCCCTGTGCGGAGGTAGTTTTGGTTGTAATCCCTATTAACCCCGACCCCAAGACCCCCCTCCTACGAGAGGTGTAGTGTTGTAACTTCTTTGGGCAGGTCAAGCTACACCACCGCGGCGTATTGGGATCCACTCGCCTCCCCGCTCGCCCTAGTCTCCGAGCGGGACCGGTTTCTTCAAACCGGTCGAGTAAGTGCTCACACCTCACTCCATTTAGTGCTTGTCATTCAATATTCGTTCTAGTTCCGCTGGTTATGCGAGTGAGAGCTCGATCCTCAAGCCCCGTTGTCTTGAGTGATCACCGTGGGAAGAGAATCACCGGTGCCTTTGGCACTTTGTCGGCCCCCTTGAATTGGGCATCCACATCCATTGGGAATCGAATCTTGGCCTTGCTGGCCCTCTACCAGCAAGGGCCCAACCCCACATCCTCTACTTGGCATTGCCAAGTCACCCCGGGCTTGGGTGAGCGACGGGAGAGCGGCGGCCCAAAATTGGCCCTTTTGATTGTGAATGTGCTTGCTTGCCTAAGTCTTAGGTTGTGTCACATCATAAGGAAGGGAGAAATAGATATAGGACAACACAAGATTGATCCCCCGTAGGCACATGAAGTCCAATTAAAGCGGACGGCTATCAATATGATATCACTATACCAGGCATTACCCAAAGAAATGGCAGAAGCCAGTACGCAGCATACATATGAGGCGTGTTTTCTCACACCTCTAAAAGAACAACAGGGATGGCAACAGGTCTCTGAAAGAAACAAGAAGAAGCCTTTACCCAAGCCAGCTAAGGGGGTACAAATTCGAGGTGTTACGCCCCGGCTAACCCCACCATCCCCAGCTCTGGTCTGGGTTGAGCAGCCTGTGAGGGTCAAGATTCCTGTCTGCAATCGGAAGAAACCAAGCCCCTTGTTCAAGCCTAAGAAGGTCGGCCTAGAGCTCCAACGGCTGTAGGCCTACATAGATGGGCTAGAAGAATATGAGTAGCCCGCATTGCAACCGTTACTGGTGAAGGATCATGTCCCATGGGAAGAACTAGAGCAGATCTCTCTACAGCAACAAGAAGAGCCTAAAGAAGTCCTTAAAGAGGATGAAAGTATGTTCTGGGGGTAGGCGCCTACCGAAGAGAAAAAGAAGAAGAAACGAAGGGGTCGAAAGGCCAAGAAGGAAACGATGCTATCCTACAACACACTGTCTACCCTCTTCACCCTGCCTCGTGATGAAGATGGGGATGAAGACATATGTTATACTCCCGCTCCTGAAGCTAATCAGGTTGAAACCTCTCAGTCAGCACATGCGACCCGCTCAGGTCAAAAATGGGGGCGCCCGCCGCCAGCAAATCATAACATCATCTTCAGGGGTGAGCAGTCGTACAAGATACCTACGCCAGAGGTCAAGGGAGTCCAAATTCCTCCTCTGACAGGACTATACAATCAGGCTGGGGGTAGCAATAGCAAGCCCTCCTTTTTGGAATTTCTCAACAAGTCCTAGGGCAAGCTGCCCTGCCGTGAAGCCAATCCCGCAGCTGGGAGCATACCCCCGTAGCCTCAGCAGCTGTCGAGTTAGACAAAAGGAGATAAAACCATGGCAGAGGTAGGTGTCGATAAACAGTCGGATGAAGCCACTAAGCCGCAAGAAGACTCAAAACCAGAGGCTGATAAAGCAGGTCCATCAGGCGCCATTGTGCAGGGCTCCTACAGACCGCGATGGGCGGAAGAAATGAAGCAGTCGAATGTCCGGGCAGGTAGCAGAATCTTGAGACTATTGAAGAAGCTTCTTGCTCGAATCACCATTTGGGAGATCCTATCTCTGAGTGAAGAGACTCGACAGGCGATTATCACTGCTTTGCGGACGCCTACCCAGTATGAGAGCTGTTTGGCCGAGGCATTGCCTTCGACAAATATCACATTCACTAAGGAAGACATGTTGTTGCCGACTGCTGAGCACAACAGACCCCTATACATGAGGGGGCAATTGAACGGCCAGCCGCTGAGATGGATTCTAGTAGACCCGAGGGCAGCTGTCAATATACTCCCCTACAAGATATTTCAAAATATTGCTTTAATGTTCACCTGGACAAGGTCGGGGATATGCGCATCACGGACTTCAATCAGAAGTCTGAAGTCCCGCTCGGCGTGGCAGAATTCACCCTTGCCATGGCAGACTTCACTACGAAGGTCCAGTTCCATGTAATAAATTCAAATACCACGTGTAATGCACTGCTTGGTCATCCTTGGCTGCATGAGAATATGGTGGTACCTTCAAATCTATACCAATGTATCAAATATAATCATGAAGGACATGAGGAAAGGATATTTGCCGACCTCCATCCATTTGAAGTGTTTGAATGTCACATGTTGGATGCGCCGTTCTACATAGAGCAGCCGCAGAAAATTCCCGAGGCAAAGGCCTTAGTAAAGGTAGTAAAGAAAGATTCTGGGGATGGTTGGTTCCCACAACCACCGCCTGGCTATGTAAACCCCCGAGGGGTATCTTATATCACCATCACGGGAGATGTGGGCAGAGAGGCGCCCCCTGCTATTTTCCCGCAGGTGAATGAGCCGAAAATGGAAGATCGACATGATCATATCAAGGTGCCAGAGGGTCTCTTCAGGCCGATAGTCGGTCTTGACCACCCCACGGTCAGGCCTCTCAGAACCTTAGAAGTGGCCCATGATGAAGGCCCTGCCAGCGTGTTCTATGTCGCAGAAGAACATGCAGCGCGAGAAGATGCTGATTGTTGCCTCCCGGAAGACTTGGAGAGCATTGTAGTGCCTGTTCAGAGGTTGCCTTTTACCTCAGACAAGATGGCTAGAATGTTCATAAAACAGTATATCCCTGTTGGCCAATCTCAAAAGACGACTGAGGCCTTCCAAAAGCTCTGGTATCCTGCCAGCATTGATAAAGAGCTCAGACGCGTATCTCAGCATCCAGGGCTGGGATTCTCGCTAGAAGAATATTATTACAGCGGACGATATGAGGTGGACACCACCTCTATTCTCTCGTCAACAGAAGAAGCGCCTCTGGGGGAAACTTACGATGAAAGCCCGGTGGAAGAGGAACAAGCTCAGGTGTTCCAACAAGAGGACTAGAATCTAGAAGTTACCACCCCCTGTAGATGTTGGGAGCAACTCGGAGGTGAAGGGATAACTCTCGAAGCTAAATTCGATACAGCTAATAATAGCAAAGCTGAAGATGCTGGAGAAGAGGCGCACAGTTCCTAATGTAGTCCTCTCACTGCTACCACAACAACTCATTCTCAGTCGGACGATGTAGGGGCCGCTATAACCTGTCAAAAAATATTTACTAACGAGGATGTCACCAAGCAGAAGCAAGACGCCTATCGTAAAGATGTGGCTATGCAGGCTGAAGTCGACACCAAGTGGTTCTCACTTCTGGTGGGATCAGACAGTCGTCTTCCTAATCCATCAATGAAATAGCTAACCCCTATCAAAACAGCTGGTGAATCCCATGAAGGGAGAGTTGTAGAGGGTCTGATGTCGGGACAATCTGTGCTCCAGTCATCCCTGGAACTACAAACCTCTGTGGAGGTCAGAGGGTGAAATGATAATACTGCTGAAGTCCTTGAACTCGACGACATCGATGATGTTCCAGATTTCATTGACCTTGAACCCGCACCTCCAGAAATTGAGGACGGGGGGCAGCCCATGGTCGATGAATTGGTAGAAGTAAACTTGGGGAGTGAAGAGGACCCCAGTCCTATCTTCCTTAGCGCTCAGCTCTCCTTAGCCGAGCGGAAGCTATATGTGCAATTGCTGCGAGAATTCCGGAACTGTTTCGCCTGGAGTTATAAAGAAATGCCCGGGCTTTGCCCCGCAGTTTCTCAACATGAACTAGCGATTAGCCCCGACGTGGAGCCAGTGAAGCAGTCACCATGGCGCATGAGGCCAGAGCTTATCACTTAAATATGCAAAGAAGTTGACAAGCTTATTGAGGTGGGCTTCATTGAAGAAAACCAATACACTACATGGCTGGCCAACATAGTGCCTGCCAAAAAAAAGAACGATCAGATACGGATATGTGTGGATTTCTATGATCTGAATAAAGCTTGCCCGAAAGATGACTTCCCGGTGCCTATAATATAAGTCATGATAGATGCTACGACTGGCCATGAGGCCCTTTCCTTCATGGATGGTTCATCCGGTTACAATCAGATATGGATCGCGGAGCACGACCGCGTTCATACTGCCTTCCGTACCCCTAATGGTATCTGCCATTACAAAAGGATGCCTTTCAGGCTGAAGAATGTTGGCGCCACCTACCAACGGGCGATGACAAGAATTTTTGATGAATTGCTCTACCACACAGTCGAGTGCTACATTGACGACTTGGTGGTTAAGACAAGAAGAAGAGAGGATCACCTGCAAGATCTCTGAACAATATTCCAACGGCTCAGGCAGTATGAGCTGAAGATGAACCCGTTAAAATGTGCCTTGGGAGTCTCCAGCGGCAGGTTTCTGGGTTTTATTGTGAGACATCGAGGGATTGAAATAGACCCTGCAAAGATTAAAGCCATTCAGAAGTTGCCTCCGCCAAGGAACCTCTCCGAGCTGCGGTCTCTCCAAGGTCGGCTGGCCTATATCCGACGATTCATATCGAATCTGTCCGGAAGATGTCACCCTTTTCACAAGCTAATGATGAAAGATGTCCAGTTCTATTGGGATGAAGAATGTCAGGCGGCATTTGAGAAGCTGAAAGAATACCTCAAGACCTCTCATGTGCTCGACGCACCAGTAAAAGGGCGGCCGCTGATCTTGTACATAGCGGCTACGCATCGTTCTCTAGGGGCAATGTTGGCCTAATATAATGATGAAGGAAAAGAACAGGCCCTCTACTATCTCAGCAGAAGATTGGTGAGGACTAAAGAAAAATATTCTTACATTGAGAAGAGTTGCCTGGCGCTGGTCTTTGCTGTCAAGAAGCTCCGACACTATATGCTATCGCATGAAATTAAGCTGGTCTCCAAGACATATCCATTAAAGTATATATTATCTCAGCCAGCACTGAAGGGCCGTCTGGGGAAGTGGGCGGTCATACTTATGGAGTTTGATATCGCCTATGTACCGTAGAAAGTCGTCAAAGGACAAGCCATTACAGATTTCTTTGCTACACACCCAATACCTAAAGATTCTCTATTGCAGGCTGAACTGCATGAAGATGAAACACTAGAAGCAAACTAGCCGTAATCTGCATTGTGGTAGCTATATTTCGATGGCGCTTCGAGAATTGACACTGCGGCCAGTGGGCCCAGTAGAATTCGAGCCGGCATAAGCGTAGTCCTGAAATCTCCAGAGGGGGAGGTCGTGCACACCTCCTGTTCAATTAATAAGCCTTGCATAAACAATGAGGCAGAATACGAGGCTTTGATTATCGGCCTGCAAATCGCCTTATCCCTGGGGATTCAAATGCTAGAAGTCTATGGGGATTCCATGCTAATTATTAAACAAGTCGAAGGAGAGTTTGATGTTCAAAAGTCGGAACTCCTCCCCTATCACCAGCTGGCCCTAAGCTTGATGTCAAAATTCTATCTCATCCAGATAAAGCACATCAACCGAGGGCAGAATGCTCAGGAAGACGCCCTTGCAAAGCTAGCTAGTTCCCTGGTAGTCCCGCTGGATGAAAGCTTGAATGTGACCGTCATCAATAGGTGACAGGTCCTAAGTGTGATGGATGTCCCAATTATGAGAGAAGAAAATGAAGTAATGGCTATAGAAGAAGTTCGACAACCTGATTGGCAGGAGCATCTGCTATAGTGGTTTCAACGGTAGCAACTGCCAAAAGAAAAAGAACATAGAATGAAGTTAATAAGAATCAAAGATTGTTATTAGATGAGAAATAAAACTCTGTTTCGAATAATGGCAAATGCCAGAAGTAAAATCCTACTACGTTGCTTGTCTGTTGACGAAGCCATGCAAGTCATGCATGAGGTGCATGCTAGATCAGCTGGGGCACATCAAGCCTGTCCGAAAATGAAAATCGAGATAATGAAGCTGGGCTATTACTGGCCCACCATGTTTGATGACTGCTGCAAGTTCGCCAAGGCTTGTTAGAAATGTCAGGAGCATGCTAACATCCCGAGGAGATCTCCGGCATCGCTACATCCTACCATACCAAGTTGGCTGTTTGCTCAATAGGGCACAGACGTGGTAGGTCGTCTACCATCTTCCTCCTCTGGATGCAAACACATCTTGGCAGCCACAGACTACTTCTCCAGATGGGCAGAGGCGGTGGCATTGAGAGAAGTGACGGGAAAGCTGGTCGCCAGGTTCTTCCGCCAGAATATAATATTCCAGTTTCGGTTCCCAGCCGAATCATTTGTGACAATGGCAGCCATTTCAGGAATTAGAAGATATACCGGTTGGCTGATAAATATAAAATTTATTGGAGGACTTCGCCTCCCTATAACCCCCAAGCTAATGGGCTTGCAGAAGCTTTCAATAAAATGTTGTGCACCTTGCTGGAAAAAATTGTTAACTCCAGTAAAAGAGACTGGGAAGAAAGGATGTACGAAGCACTCTGGGCTTATTGTACAGTGTACAAAACCCCAACTAGCTGCTCACCTTTCTCCCTCGTGTACGGGTCGAAGGTGGTCGTACCAATTGAATTGGAAGTCCCATCACTACGGGTCGCCATTCAGCATGGTTTGGTCGGCAGCGTGCAAGCTAATGTGGAAAGAAGATTGGAAGAGCTGGCCGATTTGGAAGGAAAGTGACTTCGAGCACAACAGAATATTCAGCTATACCAAGCTCGCATGGCCCGTGCTTTTGACAAGCTAGTCAAAGAGCGAGAATTCAAGAAAAGTGACCTCGTTATGGTCAAGAGAAGAGAAGTGATGGCAGCCAACCCCCGGGGAAAGCTGACTGAAAATTGGGTGGGCCCGTATATTGTCAATCGGGTCTATGAAGGAGGTGCTTACATCCTTGTAGATCACAAGGGCACAGTTTAGTTCTCCCCTCTCAACAGGAAGCATATGAACCTATATCAGGCATTTAAGTTTCTAACTATAATGCTTCCATGCTTCTCTCTCCTCGTTTGCCCTCCCTCTCCGTTTCCCGTTCGTGGCTGTTCCGTTCTGCCCTAGGGCGGGTGGCCGTCAGCCATGGCCGGCCAGGGGAGGGCCTTCTTGCCTCCCCTGCCCTCCCCATGTTCACGTCCTGCTCCGTTGACCGCTCTTCAGGGCGGTGCTGTAGGTCCCGCTGTCCCCTCTACGCCACTTTCTGCTCGACACGTTAGTACGGGGGACGTCTCTTCTCTGACAAAGCTTGCTGCAGGTCGCACTGCAGCCCCGTCCTTGTACCCTGTGTCATCTACGGCCCCTCCGCCGTCCACCGGCCTTCTTCCCCGTCCTCCTATTGCTGGTGGCGGTGTGGGCAACTTCGCTTCGGCCTCTTCTAGGTCTGCGGTTGCCTCCTCTTCCTATTCGCAAGATGCAGCCCATGACGCCACGGCTCCTCTGCCTGCGTTCGTGGTGCATCCCTCCTCTGCTTCAGGTGAAGCTGGCCCCACCTCCAAATCTCCTGATGGAGTTCGCACGGCCCCCCCTTCCTCCTTTGCTCAGGCGGTCCTCAGCTCGTTTTCTCCACCGCCGTCCAACCTTCTTGCACATGCTCCGGCCCTCACTGATGCGGGTGAGCCGGCGGCGTTCTTTAGCATGGCAGAGATCAACGCCTCCTGCAAGGCCCTCGAGTTCGCCATTGTTGCCCGCACCCCTCAAGGGCGGCCCTCCTTTCAAGACACCCGAGCTCATCTAGTGCAGAGATTCCACTTTGCTCAAGATTTCATCATAAGCTCTCTGGACGCACGCCATCTTCTCCTCAGGTTTCATAACAAGCAAGATTTTTTACAAGTGCTGTTGAAGGAATCTCTCTATGTCAAAGAAAGATTGTTCCTGTTTTTCAGATGGACTCTTCACTTCTCATCGGAGGAAGACTCCACCCTCGTTCCTGTTTGGATTGATCTCCCGGGCCTCCCCCCTAATTTCTTCTGTGAAGCGTTGATTCATTCTATTGCAGGGAGTATAGGGCCAGTATTGCAGATTGCTAGGGATACTCTTTGCCTTACTCGCACGCAGGTAGCTCGAGTATGTGTGTAGCTCGATATTTCCAAGCCCCTGCCCAAGCGTGTCTGGGTTGGTATTGGAGGGGCTGGTTCTTGGAAACATCTGCTATACCAGAACCCTCCCCTGTTCTACACGACTTGTAAATGCCTCAGTCACCCACCTTCCAAATGCCAAAAATGTTGTGTCCCTATGGTCATTTGAGTCATCCTGTGGTCACTTGGGTCATTCGACATCATTCTATGGTCACATGAGTTCTGTGGTATTCTTGATTTTGATAATGGCTAAACACTATTAGTCATTGATACTTTCCACTCTCATGTGACTGACACACGCGATGTTTTGTTCATGACAGATACGAAGGAATTCAGTGGAAATGGCAAAGGTGAAAGCTCAATGTTGCGCCCTCGCACGCGGGGATCGACCTGAGGACATTTAGAAATACTCAAAGCATATTCTAAGTTGATTTCAATCCCAAAATACATGAAATTGATGAGGACATGAATATCTTGACTTATGAACATGTTTCATTGGTCTAACACTTCATTTTTGCATGTATAGGTGTTTCCGGTCGACCTACACACCTTGGCCGGTCGACCAGATTTCCCAGAGCCTAAGAATTCCACGTTTTACAGGTTTCGGTCGACCGCCCCTAGGCGTCCGGTCGACCAGTTCTTCCAGAAACGAACCACTCCAGGATTTACAGGTTTCGGTCGACCGCCCCTACTCTTCCGGTCGACCGGTTCTCCCAGAACCGACAAGTTGGAGATTTTGCAGGTTCCGGTCGACCGCCCCATGAATTCCGGTCAACCGCCAGCCTCGATGCAGCCATGTTTGACTTCGAATTCCACCTCGTCGCTGTTGATATTTATTTGCCTATCTTTTATCTTACTTTTGAGGTTTGCAAAGTAATATGGCATAATGACAAACAAGCAATCAAAGATCTACTCAAACCTATGAACATGTGAACATGAACCTAGGCAATCATAGCTAGCTCTAGCATGGGCATGCTACCTCAATCAAATTACGCTAAGGAAAAGGAAAACACACGCCGGGGCGTGGAGCAAGGAACAAATAAAAACACACCGTGAAGGTGGAGCAAACAAGGAAAAGAAAGAAGATATGATGAAGAAGATAGTTAATGCCCAATACCAAGGAAAGATGTGATCGCCACCAAAGTAAACACAAGTCAAAGACCTGAATATACCTTGGAAATAGGTGGATGAAGCACCCGCCCATGGGAGAGAAAATCAAGGAAAGCCTGCAGATCAACTTGGAAGTAACGGCCAGAACCCTGTGCGTCGCTTGGAAGTGACGGCCGCACGATAGACCGCCGGAAGATAGTGACGTGCCTGCACCAGACCGTCAGGTAACCTGCAGTAGTAAAGCTTGAATTCTTTTAACTCCAACTCTTCCAGCCGGCTAGAAGACTTGGGCCTCGTGCTAATGAACTTGTAAACCTGCCAAAGAAGTAGAAAGATAAGACAAGACAACCTCAATTAGACCTTTTCACAAGCATAGCATCAATTCTTAAAGAGTTTAAGAACATCAAAAGGAGAGGGGATTACCGGGGAGTTTTGGTTTTTTAACCCCTCTGGGTGTTTTTAAAAGTTTGGGAGGATGTTTGTATGCTTAAAGAACAGTGAAAAAACGTGGAGGAAGAGGAGGGACAATGCTTTGTTTGAGGAAAACCAAGGAAGGACTCAAGCATGCAATGATGAACTTGAAAGACCAAACTAAAGTACTCCCTTGATTAGAAGATGGATGGACGTGGGAAGCAGCTCCTCCCGGATGAAGATGGCTCCTGAGTTCGGCAGCACTTCATCGTGAATTCAAATCTTCCTCTCTTTGGCCATGAAGTCAAGGGTTCTATTTATAGACCCTCAAACCCTTAGGTCGAGCAGATGATAATTCAGCAAGATAAAGAGATAACTCTTAGCAAATCCTTGAAGATAATATCACCAAGAGTCCATAGAAACAAATGGGGGGTCCTGAGGATCGGATTTGAAAGAGATAACGTCAATCCAAATCCTTATCTCGACCATGGAGCAGCAGAGAAAAGGCCTGAACTGCCAGGACTCTCGGAAGGAAGTAACGGCTGCACGATAGACCACCACTTGGAAGTAACGCACCAAGCTTCATCCGTCACTTTCAACCCTATCCCAAAGAGATAAGATCAACGGGAAGAAGACCCAACAAGCTGGACTCTTCAAGGAAGCGACGGCCAAGGCCTAGGGCGTCATATGGAAACAACGGCTGCACGACACACCGTTATTATCAACATGGAATCAAAAGGATAAGCTCTGAATACGAGGCCTTAAGCTCTAGGACTCTTCAAAGAGTAACGGTCCAGGACCCATCCGTCAGAAGGAAGCAACGTGCCTGACTGGGACTGTTATTAACATTGAGGTTCAAGAATAGAGTGAAGGGTTTGCTAAGATTCATCCAACGAAATGCCACCGGGAGCCACATCTTAATCCAGGAATTAAGACCCAAGAAATAGGCTTCAACTAACCAAGAGACTCAATGAAGGGTGAACAACTCGGAGCATCGTATAGAATGAAATAAGGAGATGACCCGACTTATTGGGTATAAAACGGGTGTCAACAGATGCCCCTCCTTAACGTCCTCTTTGCAAGGGAACGAGCGGAGATGAAGCGAAAGCGAAATGGAACATGGAGATGAAGCGGAAATGAAGCGGAGTGTATCAAAAAGAGGGCGTTAAGGTAAATGACACCCGTTCTGTACCAACAAGCGATAGGAATTTTTCTGGAAAACCTCGAATTGATCACAAGGAAATAGCTAGCCAAAGGGATGCAAGTCTGGAGGAACTATTTATCTAAGGAAAAGAAACACGGCTAGCCGCCGGAGGCAACGGAAAAGAAAGAGACTAAACTCCAGACAGGAATCTTCAGCGAGCCAGATCAAGCGAGCAAATCGAAGGAAACCTTCTAATTCAGAATGGAATGATTCTCCTTATTCGGGATTAAGAACACAGCTGTTCACCATCACTGAGATATCTTGAATAGATGAAACTCATGAAATGCTAAAAAAAATGCGCATGATGCATGCTGGGCTAAAGGAAAACAAAATCTTCAAACAAAATGCAAAGAAAAATAGAAAATACTCGAGAATAATATTGCTAGATTGGAGAAATCAGAGTCAGGACACCATCTGCAACCACAGCGTGCAAGACAGAACCATCGTCCCCAAACTTTCCAATCTAACGGCTTATCCAACGATTAATCATGTGAACTTAGATCATCATCATTTTTGTTTTAGGAGAACATCAGATCCCAGGACACATGAATGACCAGCCGGTTCTCGAGGTAATATATCATAGATAACATATAGTAATGCATTAAGGGAATGAGGGAGTGATATACAATACCTGACTTACCTGCCGGACTGAAGGCCAAGCGTGATTTTACTCGTAATTCCTTTCATGAAAGATAGGTTAGCCAACAATAAATCGAAAATAAACACCAAGGCATAACCATTGTTCGTGCAAGGGGCATCCATAAGGAACATCATGATAGAAAATAGGGTCGTTTAAGCATCAATTAGACCTTTCAATCATCAAGAAACTAGCAAGAATATAACGGTCTGATGACAGGGCATCACATCAAGTAACGGATCACCCTTGATCCGTCATAAACAAGGCGGTTCACATTCTTCGATAAAACAGTCCATCATATGTAACGGCCTATGAAAGACGCGTCAGAATGTTGTGACGGCCGGTTGATAGACCGTCACATTTCCTGAGTTTTCATCAAAAACAACCGAACGGTCACGGCCCGTTCATTCCACCACATTCAACGCCCAAAAACCCAACCAAGAGAAACCACCGGCGACCACCGTCACCACTCCAATGGCCAGCGACGAGACACCCCAGCCGTCACCAAAGAAGAGAGAGAGAGGGAAAAGAATGGCCATACGGCGGCTCCACCGCCGGATTGAACGGGAGGCGATCCCGCCGGTGGAAGAAGAACAACCGGCGAGGCGAAGTCCAAGGGAGGAAGAGGAAGCTCCCACGGCCACGGGGGACGAAGGAAAAGTTCCCTTGGGTGCAGAGGAGCCCAAGGAACCGAAGAAGAAGAAGAAGAAAGCCATGGACCACGAGGTAGGCCCCCCGCCCTAATTTTCTAATTTTTATTTTTTTGTGTTTATTTATGGATGCATGCAAGGGAAAGGGGTAGAAATGGGTCTACGAACCCACTAGGATCAATTGTAGGCCATTTGGCCATAGTGGGAGACCATGGGGATGCAAGGGAAAAAATTCCCAAACGCAGTCAATGTGACGGTCCTGCTAGCGACCGTCACACTCCTGACGCGCCAAGCTGAGGTCGTCAGAGTCAAATGACGCCCTACCCCAGGGCCGTCACTCTTGCCAGGGACTTAAACTGTTTTTTAGGGTTTTTAGTTTTTTAAATTTTTATTTTGTTTTCAATTAAGAATGATTATATGATGCAAATTGGACTAATTAATGATCTAATATGCAATGCAGGGAAAGAGAAGATCACGGATCTCCTGGCTACAGATCCGGGCAGTGTACCAGGCATTGCCCGATTACCAGAGAGAGAGACTTGCCGAGATGGGATTCACCGAGGTGCTCAGCATCGAGGTGATCCGGATGGACACTCCGGTACTGTACGCCTTGCACGAGAGATGGGACCCGATCAGCCGAGCTTTCATCTTCCTGTGGGGCCACATGATCCCCACGCTAGAAGACATAGCGAGGATTATCGGATTGAGAGTCCACGGAGCCGCGGTGACAGGGTGGACATACGGCAACTACCGAGAGATGGCGCAGTAGCTGCTCGGGCTAGATTTGATCAGGCCGGGACAGTCCTCCTCCCAGCTTTCGAGATCAGTGCTGCAGAAGAGCTTGGGACTGAGAGGAGCGGCGATCGCCGTGGGAGAGCTCCCTGAGGAGCACCTGAGCAGAGTGATAGACCAGGTGCGCCCTCGCGTGGCGGCTGAGGCGGGACCAGAGGGAGATAGGGTGCTTAGACGCTTCTTGATGCTGCTATTCGGGAAGCTCCTCTTCGCGACTCGGGCAGATGTCATCAGCTGCAGACTACTGCCGATGATAGAGGATTTGGGCAGAGTCAGGCGATACGCCTGGGGAGCGGCAGTGCTCGCATTCTTGTTCGAGTCCCTCAGCACTACGGACAGGCAGACTATGCTGGGCGGCTTCTCGCCTTTCCTACAGGTAAATGCACTTCTAAATGCTTTCTATTATACCATGAATATTGATGCTATGATTTATGAAAAATGATCTATGCAATGATTTATGCAATGATGCGACTGACTCGATTTCTATATGCAGATCTGGAGCTATATGTACCTCCCGGGTATCGGGAGAGGCGCTTTACTCCATCCCGGCCGCATACCGATCGCGAGGCGTTGGTCGGTGGCGAGGGATACAGGGTCGATCAGCAGACTGACCCGGACGATCCAGGACGACTTGGACTCCTTCCCGCACACATCGGTAGGTCCAGAACTCAAAATGATTTCTATATGCTTTTAAATGTTTCTAAATGCTTTCTAAATATCTTTTAATGCTTTCATATGCTAATGAATGAACTAAATGCTCTCAGGTGAGATGGACCCCATACTGTGACGAGGGCTATACGGGACAGCCATGGGTGGAGGTGGCCTTATCGTACCGGGGGCGAGACATATGGTTGCATTGCCTCCATATCATCGAGCCTCTGCACTACAGGCTGATCCTGCGGACCTGGGGACTACACCAGCCCGAGGTGACCTTTCCACGCCACAGCGACGACCACCCCGGCAAGTCAGCAAGGGGCATCAGCGGCAATGTGGATTGGTGAGCCCGGAAGGCGAAGTACGTCCACGATTGGAACAGGCGGGGCCGAGCGGTGAAGGAGCGAGACGAGAGCGACGAGGCATATCTGAAGGCCTTCGCTCGACTCTACGGCGACCGGGTGTACCGAGGTACCCGCCGACCGGTATGCAAACTAAAACTCTAAACTTTTCTATTATGCAAATGTGCAATGTGATATATGCTGACTCATGCTTTCTAAAATGCAGCTAGACCCTGAGGGACGGATAGCCGAGCTGGAAGGGCTACTCCACTCCACCATCCAACAGCGGGATGGGTACCGGTCTGCCCTGGAGCTCCTGGTGAGACTAAAAACTTAAATGCTCATGATTTATGCTATGATGTTCATGATGTAAATGCAAATGTCAACTAACCATGACTTCTAAATGCAGCGGGCCGAGGGAGCCCAACGCGCTGGACCGGATGCCCCAACGTCTTCCTCGTAGCCTGCGGGAGGCAGGGCTGAGCAGGAGGCCGACTTTGCTCGGGCGGTTGCCCGGGCCGAGGAGGCGGAGGCCACCCTTGCGGAGCGGGTAAGAGACTAAAAAACTTATGATTATGCCTAATTAAATGCTTCATGACTAATGATATGAAACGTAATCTACAGGCGAGGGATCTAGCAGCGGCAGTAGCCGAGGCCAGCCAGGCGAGAGCTGAGGTAGAGAGAAGCCGGGCCAAGACTGATCGAGCCCGAGCAGAGACGGAGCTGGTACGGGCAGAGATGGCCCGGCTGAGAGCGGAGACCCTGCGACGCCCAGATGATGCAGAGATGGAACAACTCGGAAGGAGTTAGCGCGGGCGCGAGCTGAGGTGGAGGAGCTTCGGATCGGGACGACCGACTTGGACCGCTACCGGACCGAGGCACGGGAGACGCGGCGTCAGATCTTTACACTGAAGATCGAGCTGCGGACATTGGAGCGGACGGTCCGGATGATGGGCCGGGGACCGGAGCGGAGTGCCTCCCAGAGTGGGGTACATAGGAGTGCCGCCCCGAGCGGCTCAGTAAGAAATTTCCTTGTCAGCTCCTCCGCCCAGCGGAGGAATGAGAGGGCAGAGAGAGGACAGCAGGAGGAGAGTGCTTCCATAGCACCGCCACCCGTGAGGAGACCCGAGGATAGAGAGGATGAGGGCGGTCCGACGGATAAGCCGACCGAATGATGTACATTTGTGTTTTGTTTTTTTTTCTTATCTTTTGTATAGAACTTTGGCAAAATGGAATGAGATCCCTTCTTTTTAGTTTTCTGTTTTGTTTTAATTTTATGCAAGCGTGAATGAATGAATGTGAAAAATGCAGGATGGACGAAATGTGAATGAATGAATGAGATGTATGCAGGAATGTATGAAAATGGGAAGAGGACAAGGTGTACAATGTGAAAGACCGCCAGGTCTAGGCAAGGGCAGAAGAAATAGCCTGAACTCAGCAGCAGAGAAAGTGACGGTCTAAGATTTGACTGTCATAATCAAACGATGCTCTGGTGAGAGACCGTTAATCATCAGAGACCCACTCTGGCAGTGGGGCATCAGGATAAACGACGGCCAATCGAGGGTGCGTCAAATGCAAATAACGGCCACGGGTCAGACCGTTGATCATGGCAGAACGATAGTTGTCCAGGGCAACTAGCAGGAAATGCGACGGTCTGAAGAAGACGCGTCAGAAAGAGACGGTCCTAAGCAAGACCGTCAGGAAGTGCTTTAGCCCAGAAGAGAAGGAACTGAGTAGCTGAGAATGCGACGGCTTAGGGCTTGCGCGTTACAGAAAGTGACGGTAGACCCTTAGACCGTTATTCTCCACAGAACATGATTCGGGGATTTGAAACCCACAGAAAATGCGACAGCCAAGGGCTAGCGCGTCGGAATGAAGTAGCGGCCGCACGATGGACCGTCAGAATCTGGGTTGTAATCCGAAACGGATTGAGCCGAGATAACTAAAACCCGAGGTTTAGCCACTTGATCCATCACTAGAACTTATCCTAATTGAAGATAAAGCCTTCTAGCCCGAGTCTTATCCTTTCAAAGTTAAATATAAGCCTTAGCAACTTGGAACCTTAATCAAAATCACAGCTTTGCTGAAACCTCTGTTCTAGGGTTTAAAGAGCTCTTCCAAAGAGCAGAAAACATGATGAAGAGGAGCTTCGAGGTGATGGCTATGGAGGAGAAAGCTTACACCGGCCCCAAAGCTGCAAGGAGGGAACATGGAGAGCTTCAACGGCTAACCTCAATTCCCAAACACCTAAGCTCCAACGTCCTAAGAGTGGTAAGTTCTTAAAATTCATCCAAAGTTCAGAATTTTGCTGCACTTATTCTTTTCATGACTTCCTTCTTTCTTTTCTCAAGCCCCTTCCTGGTCCAAGGTGCTATTCCAATCTGAAGTGGGTGGCTCCCATGGTAAAGGCACTTCCCATAGAGGTCACATCAATCCTTAAAGCATGGCACCTCCAACCTCTCTTGGTTTTAGGCAAGAATTTTCAAAAATTGTCTTTAGATTGGCCAAGCCTTTCAGCACTTGTGGAATTATGGCATCCACAAACTCATACCTTCATCTTCCCTTCCTTTGAAGCAACCGTCCTATTGGAGGAGGTAGAAACCTACCTAGCCCTTCCTAAGACTAAGGTGGGGAATGAAGACCAGGTTTGCTACACAATCGAGCCTATCGACCCGTCCTTGATCTTGAGTGATTTCATTCACAATCCAAAGGACGTGAGAACCATGATCAGCCCACACCACATCCACTTGACACCCTTAGCACAGTGGATAGTGTCTCATTGTAAAAACAAGTGGGAGAGACATGAAGCGATAGCCAAGGTGGTGGCGGTTTGCTTGTGTGGAGTCTTTCTTTTTACCACTACCAACCACCTCTTAGACATTCAAAATCTTGGTATTATTAGCGGGCTGTGGCGGGGAATGTCTATCTCTCAAGCGGTCCTCTCATACCTTTATGAAGGACTAAGCTCGGCTTGTACAGGAGGACTTTTGTTCGGCTCCATGATACTCCTTGAGTGCTGGATGGGAATAAGAATCAAATTCCTTCCTAAGGAAGACATAATTTCAGCAAGCCGAATCTTCGGGAGCCACCCTCTCTTCTTTATTGGAGGGGCATTTGGATACTCTTCTCAGGTTGAATGCAAGACAGCGGATAAGAAAACTCGGGATGAATGGCGCCTCTTCTTTAACACTTTGCCAATAGACAAATTCATCATGCGACCAAGAGTCCTCCGAAGCACTCTTCTCAAAATACCGCGGCGTCAAGGCCTGGACCTCCAGCTAGTAGGGAACACTACCATGGTGATCTACAACCCGCACCGATGCCATCTTCAGATCGGATTACCTCGAATCAGCGTTTCTGCACTATCACACTACCCTCCCCTTCTACCTAGGAAGATGGGGACCGAGGAAGATGAAAGAGCGATCCGGAACGCGCTGACCATGTGGGAGATCAGCAAGGTGCGCCCGTGGCAAGCAGAGGTTGAAGAGAACGACGAAACACGCCGAGATTACATGAAAGAGTTGAGAAGAATCCGCCCTCTTGCGGATAAGAAATTGAATGTATCTTGATTTTCCCTTTTTTTTGTTCATGAGAGATATCATGTAATTGACAATCGAAGTTGAATTTATCAAGAATTATATTTCATTAATCTTTGCTTGAATGAGATGAGATTGCCATAGTTGAATGATCTTGAGTTCCATCATTTGAAAGGCTAGAATGACGTGAATAGACAGGGCTTCTGGAGGATATGACAAATGTGCACTGGGCCGCTACAAGGAAATAACGGTCCTGCGACAGGCCGTCAGAATGAGAGTAACAAGAGCCCGGTCTCTGAAGGATATGACGGATGGGTCTTGAGCCGTTATATTCAAGTAACGGAGAGTCTCAGACCGTTATAATGATGGTTCAATGGAAAGGAAGAAGGCCCATGCCTGAAGGGAAATGACGGTCAAAGATGGGCCCGTTACATGACTGTAACGGTCTGATGCTGGCGCGTTACACACTCTGAACCTGCAAAGTTGTGAGCTTTTGCTTTTGGGCTTGCCCCTGTATTCTGCACACACTCAAACATGAAACAAGTTAGATCCGTTCTTAGACTCAACCCCTTGCCTTGAAGCAAGTTAGATAATGACCGTTTCTTGATGTTTGGTCAAGGGGTGGAGCCTTATTAAATAGGCGAAAATATAATGACAATGCGATGCATGCTATGCATATGATGGTATTTTTGGGAGCTTTGGAAAATATTTAATGTTTTTGGATTTTGCAAATATTTGTTTTGTTTTTGGATTTTGAAAATATTTGATGTTTTTTGGATTTTGAAAATATTTGTTGTTTTTGGATTTTGCAAATATTTGTTGTTTTTGGATTTTGAAAATATTTGTTGTTTTTGGATTTTGAAAATATTTGTTATTTTTGGATTTTGAAAAACCAGTGCCTCTCTAGCAACACGAGACCTCCCTCGTTTTAGGTTGAGTCTTGAGATCGGCGTGCAATATTGTGACAACCCCTGGCCGAGACCTAATCATTGTGACGGTGTTTTTACCAAAGCCATACCTAGGGTACTCATCTCAGTCCTAAAAGGTAAAAAAGGATCATGGGGGTAAGCTTAGGCCAGATATGGGAGTTTTTAGAACTTGATTCCCTCACCGTACAACCGTATCAGAGATTCGGTCTGTTGTGCCGGGGCTTTTATGTCCGTCATCGAACCTTTGTTCCACCTAGGCATGCATGCGACCGGGCTCATAACGTCCCGCGGGGAACTGTACTGCCACTCTTGTCATGCCTAGTTTTCTTTTTCCTTTGGAGCTTTTGAAATTTCATTCACAGACTTTGAGATGATGCTTTTGACTTTGTTGGTAAAGAGCACTCTTTTTCTTTTCTTTTCCTTTCTTCCTTGTGGCGTCAGGTCATAACGGACTTGCCCCTATTTGAGACCTCCTCTCGTTAGGGAGTTTGGATTGGTTGTCGCCTCCTTATTCACTCCTTGCCCCTGGATTCAACCGAAGAATGAAACGGACAGGGACTTCGATTTTCCCCTAAAGCATGGCCAAAGAGAAACGGTGTCTTTTAAATAAGGAGCCCGACCAGGGACGTCGTGTAGTGTGTGATTGCCTTACTCGAGACCCTCTTTTTGAAGATAGGGAGGAAGTTCTTATTACCGGAGAAGCACATGGTTTAGATTTTTAAGGAAAGAAACGCTTAAGATACAACCCATTCCACGGGTGAGAGAGCTCCTCACCTTCCGCGTTTACTAAACGATAAGCATTCCCTGGATAAGCTTCTTTTATTACAAATGGCCCTTCCCAGTTAGGTTGCAACTTGGACCTAGGACCTGCAGACCGAATGAATTTGCGTTTCAAAATAATTTCACCCTTACAAAATTTTCGTTCGATTACCTTCTTTTGAAAATAACGCGAAACCCTCTTTTGATAAACAGAAACGTGATCAGCCGTATTCATCCTCTTCTCATCCAAGAATTCTAGCTGGACTAGCAACGCCTCCCGACGTTCATCGAGATTAAGTTCCTTATCGAGCTGCACTCTAAGGGAAGGGATTAAGATCTCGTATGGGAGCACCGCCTCCATCCCATAAGTTAAAGAGTAGGGAGTTTGTCCCGTAGGGGTGCAGACGGAGGTGCGGTAAGCCCACAGAGCTTCCACCAATCTTTCAGGCCAATCAAAAAATTTATGTGCTTCGCATGTTTTCTTAATGATTTTAAGAAGGGTTTTATTAGTGGCCTCGGCTTGACCATTGCCTTGAGGGTAATATGGAGACGAATGATGCAATGCAATATTGAACTTCTTACATAGGTCCTTAAGCTCTTGGGAGACAAACTGGGGTCCGTTGTCGGTGATGATGCTGCTTGGCACTCCGAACCGCGAGATGATATTCTTCATGATAAAGCGGCACACCGTTGTAGCTTTGATCTCCGCGTACGCCTCGGCTTCGGCCCATTTGGTGAAGTACTCGGTAGCGGTGAGGATGAAGGATTTTTGCTTGATTTGCGAATTAGGATCACCGAGTGGGCCGACGACGTCGAAAGCCCACATAGAGAATGGCCAAGGAGCAGTCATAGGATGGAGGGACGAAACTGGAGAGTGAATTTTATCAGCATAGAGTTGGCATTTAAGACACCTCCGGACATAGAGGGAGCAATCCTCCTCTAGAGTGGGCTAATAGTAGCCCTGCCTAAGGATCTTCTTCGCTAGAGCCTGGCCGTTGACATGACCTCCACACTCGCTAGAATGAGCTACTTCAGCCACCTTCCAAGCTTCTACATCATCCAAGCATCTCATGAGCATTCCATTAGTAGCGCGCCTATACAGCTCTCCTGCAATGATAGTGTACCTTGCGGCGGCTCTTCTTATTGACTTAAGTTGCTCGGCCTTTGCCCCTTCTGGGAATGACCCTTCTTTGCAAAACAATTCTATTTCATGATACCAAGGCAATTCCTCTTCGTCCAGAATCTCCTCTAGTTCTGTTAATGAAACTTCCTTGAGATCTTCCTTCTCAACTCTCGCCTCTACAGATTTTCTGAGGTTGATGAACCAGGGATCTTGAAGAGAAGGTGCGTCCAATCTCTGGACGACGATAGTCTCAGTACTACGACTGAGAGAAAAAGATAAGGAGGAAGCAAGAGATGCCAAAGCATCAGCTAGAATGTTCAAAGAACGGGGAGTATGGATATAGATCAGCTTACGGAATCGCTTAGCAAGGAGCGTGACCAAATCTTGATAAGGTTTGAGCTTGGGGTCACGAGTACGGTAAGTGGACAGAACTTGCCGTAGAACGAGCTGAGAGTCTCCTATGACGTTCAAATAGCGCGCGCCTAGGAGATAGGCGTGCTTCATGCCGGCCAGGAGAGCCTCATACTCAGCGATGTTGTTGGTAGCAGGAAATCGAAGTTGATAAGCGAAGGGGATGGTTACTCCCTCTGGAGTAAGCAAGACAGCCCCGATCCCTTGGCCTTGAGAGTTGAGTGCACCGTCGAAGTGCAGAGACCAGAAGGGATGATGAGAAAGGACAGAGAGATGCTCATCAGGGAAATCATCCTGAATGGAATTGGTATGAGGAATAGGAAGATGTGCAAGATGCTCAGCAATGGCATATCCTTTGACTGCCTTCTGAACGACAAAGGTGATGTCAAACTGAGAGAGGAAGCTCTGCCAGCGAGCTAACCTACTAGAAAGGACGGGCTTTTCTAGGAGATAACGGACTGGGTCCATTCTGGAGATCAACCTAACTGGGTGGGCGAGAAAGTAATGCTTAAGCTTCTGAGCTACCCACACTAAGGCGGCACAAGTCTTCTCCATAGCGGTGTACTTGGATTCAGCTGGATTAAACAGTCGAGAGAGGTAGTACGCAGCCCACTCTTTTCCTTTATCATCCACTTGTGCTAAAACCGCCCCTAGGGAGTCCTCGATGACCGAGATGTATAGGATTAGGGGTTTCCTAGGGACAGGAGGTTGCAAAACTGGGGGATTGGTTAGGTACTCTTTGAGGTCCTCATAGGCCTTCTGACAATCTTGATTCCAATCGAACTTGGCCCCCGCCTTAAGCAACTCATAAAATGGGCGGCACCTTTGAGAATGCTGAGATATAAATCTTCTAATGAATTGCAGTCTACCAATCAATCCTCGAAGTTCCGTAATGTTCTTTGGCGGAGGCATGTTCATGACGGCCTGTGCTTTATTAGGATCAATCTGGATCCCCCGTTTGCTCACTATGAACCCTAGCAACTTCCCTGAGGAGACTCCGAATACGCACTTCTTCGGATTCATCTTAAGCTTATACTCCCTGGCTCTCTGCAGCACTTTAGCCAGAATAGAGGGGTGTTCTTCTTTTGTTCTTGATTTCACCAAGATGTCATCCACGTAAGCCTCCATGTATATGTGCATCATGTCGTGGAAAATAGCCATCATCACCCTTTGATAGGTGGCACCTGCGTTCTTCAACCCGAATGGCATAACCACATAACAATACGTGCCCCAGGGCGTGGTGAAGGAAGTTTTCTCTTGATCTTCCGGAGCGAGACGAATTTGATTGTAGCCCGAGTACCCATCCATAAACGACAGAGCTTCGTACCCGGCAGTGTTATCCACTAGAACATCTATATGAGGTAGCGGAAAATCATCTTTGGGACATGCTTTGTTTAGGTCCCTGAAATCAATGCATATGCGCACTTTTCCATCCTTCTTGAGAACAGGGACTATGTTCGCCACCCACTGGGGATATAAGACTACTCTGACGAACTTGGCCTTGTATAGCTTGTTGACCTCTTCTTTGATCCTTAAGGCCATGTGGGGATGAAATCTTCTTGACCTTTGTTTAACAGATGTTGCCCCTGGTTTAAGCACGAGTCGATGTTCCACTAAGGAGGGGTCAAGACCTGGCATGTCCTCATAAGACCAGGCAAAAGAATTGCTATACTCCCTTAATACCTTAATTAGATCTTCTTCTACCTGTGAAGGGAGGTTAGCAGAAATAACGACGGGCCTTGGGTCCTCTTCTGTTCCCAAGTTGATTTCCTTTGTAGGTTCATCCACTGCCGTCGACGGCTGGTCGAATCTTTTTAGTCCTTGTGCATATAAATCGGCAGTGTCATCTACGTCGCTGTCTTCATCCATTGGATCCTTCTCATCTAAGACCTCATAGACGCCTAATCCGTCGTCGCTCCATTCCCCTTCTATTTCCTCTTCGTCTTTAATCACAATTGCCGTAGCGACGAATTCCGGGCACTTCAAAAGAGCATGACACCGCTGAGCTAGATCTTGCAAGAACCTATCAGGAATAGATCGGGAAGGACGCGCGAGCGGGCGCGGCTCAGAATGGGAAGGGTTGGACGACCCAGAACAAGACCCTACTTCTCTAGACCTAACTGACTCTACTTCCTTAGACTCGCTAGACCCTAACCCTAACCTAGGAGAGAGAAGACTTAGTGGAAGGGGAGGAGCAGGGGACTCGTGCCCCTGGGAGGAGGAGGATGGAGACAGGATAGCATAATCTTCCACTGAAATCTCTGTTTTAAATTTGACGTTTTTTTTTCCTGGAGATCAGTAGAGACTACATAGCAAGATGGAGGAGGTGGGAGCTGCCTAGGGAATAGCTCGGGGAAAATGCAATCGAAGAAGGGGTTGGAAGAAGAAAACCACATCTCGTGGAGTTGAGCATTGGGAGAAGGAGGAGTGAATAGAGTGGATGGATCAATGCGCGGGCACTTCCCGCAAGCACACGGAATGAATAGAATCTCCGGTGGATCAATGACGAATGGATTTATCACGATAGGAGGAAGGCGGGGTATGAACCCCCTTTGCTGAAAGATGGATTGGAAGCGTGAGGGAGACCAAGAGAAGATAACTGGAGAGCTCTCCACCTTCTCCAGTTTAACCGCGGGTTGCTTCTTCGGCCTCCACTGTACGAGCCAAACCTCTTGTTGCTTCTGGCGCTCCTCCTCATAAAAGAGCCTCTGTAAGGCCTGACTGTAGTCGAGCATGTCATCATCTGACCCCCCTGGCAAGGAAGGCGGACTGGCAATCGGACAAACTATAACCCTTTTTGGCTGAACCGGCTTTGGAGCTAATGTGCCGGGCTGGAGAGGCCCTCTGACAAAGTGCTGACGATAATCCCAGGTAAGCGGCCCAGAATCACCCACCATAGATAATGATGTTTCCTTGTAACCGAGACCTCGCCTACCCATTTTTCTTCCCTTGGGTATAGGCTTAGTCATGCCTTGCAGTTGCGCGCCGAGGCCTCTCCCCGGTTGATAGCCCAGTTTCAATATAATGTTCCACCCCTTTGAATCTCGAATCTGCGGCTTCACTTTGACATTGACTGGAGTAGTGATGGGCTTAGGAGATGTGTAAGCCCAAGGAAAGTTCAGATCGAGCACTGACAGAACGGGCCGGCTGCTCGGCCAGAGTGTGGGAAGAACTTGATCTGAGATGGCCTTGATTGTCTGCACCGTGGACAAGCTCTTGACTTTGACGACCATCCCTTGGAAGGGGAATTTAACGCACTGATGTGCGGTGGAGGGTATGGCGCCAAGCGTGTCAATCCAGGGACGACCCAAGATAGCCTTGAACATAGGGTCGATATCGAGAACATAGAATTCCACGGCCATAGCAAGGGGCCCGAGCTCTGCCTGAATGGTGATTATCCCGTGACATGCTCGCCTTGAGTTGTCATATGCTGCTATAGTGGTGGGAGTAGGCCGTAGTAACTCTTCAGATATGTTGCATGCTCAGAGGGTTCTAAGTGGACAAACATTAATTGAGGCCCCCGTGTCAACCAGTGCTGCTTCAATGTCGACCTTGTTCAGGGTAATTGTTATGCAGAGCGGCATTTGCCGAGCCCCCGGAGGTGCAAGCTTGGTTTCTGAGAACGTAATTGCCGGCCCTTTGGAGATAGTTGCTAGTGCCGTTGGTAAGCTGTCGACTGCCATGTCTTCACTAACCATCACCTTCTGTAGGAAATCCCTCAGTGCATCCTGATGAAGGGTAGACCTTTTGATCAGTTCCAGTACGGATATCTTAGCGGGTACCCGATCCAGATGATGTAACAAGTCATATTGAGTACCCGGCAGGGGTTCAGCTTCCTCTTGCTCGGCCGTTGGATGGGTGGACTGGGGATTAGAAGTAGTAACGTAATTCCTATGGAACATCTTCCCGCTCCTTAAGGCACAGTTTGCCGCAGCCTCCGAAGAGAGTATGATGGGCCCTGTAGGGTGGATGAGTGGGACAGGTGGTGCGGGGGAGGTGATTTGGTGGAGCGTAGGGTTGGTGAGGTTAATGGGGGGTGAGAGGATGATAGGTGAGGGATTGGTGGAAGGCACGGCGGTGATGGACGTCGATGCGGGTGGAGGGAGGGCTAGTGGATGTTTGAGAGTGGGCGAAGGATTAGGTGGTGGTGTGATGATGACGAGGGGAGTAAGTGTTGACGGGTATGATGGGATGGAGAGCGGTAGAGGGTTTGCTGGAGCGGGTGTGGATGGCAGGACGAGCGGAGGGGGTGTTGGTTGTGTAGGGAGGATGAAGGAATGGTTGTGGAGGTTGTGGTGGAAGGCCATTACTTGCGGTGTGGCGCCATCATCATCAAAAGACCACCCGGCGTTGGGGGCCGGGGGTTGAACCACGTTTACTTGTGCTGGTGCTGGTGGCTGCTGCTGAGGAGCGGGTGGATGATTCGGCATCGGGTTCTGATGGATGCCCAGGTCTTGTACTTGCTGCGGTTGCTGCTGTTGTGGTGGCTGCTGTGGCTGCGGTGCTTGATGCTACTACACTTTCTGCCCTTGCGGCTGCCTTCTCTTCTCTTTAATCTCAACAATGGCCCTATGCATTTCGACCCAGTCGATTCTCTGCCCCTCATGAAGGTCATATACCAGATCTCGAAACTGAAAGCATCCTTCTATGGTATGGCCTGGCTACCTATGAAACATGCAATATTTAGTTTGATCAATCACCGGGTTCCAAACAGGCCGTTCCGGAGGAAGTTGGATTGCATTTATTGACATGAGTGCTGAGAAAATATCTGTAAGTGTCTCTGGCAAAGGAGGATACTGGGCTCTCCTGGGAGCCGGGCGCTTGCTATTAGGGTTGTTGTTATTGTAGCCGTTGGGTGGAGGGACGTTATGGTATTGTGATGGTGGCGGTGGTTGTTGCGGAATGGTGAAGGTGTTTTGAGGAATGGTGAACGCGGGGGGAGGGTTTTGTGGAGTGGCCTGGAAGTTTTGCGGAACGGTGTTTTGTGGATTGCGGGGGTTTTGGTAGTAGCGGAAGGGTGCGGCCTGAAATGGAAAAGCAACGGCTTGTACTTGCTCGTTTGTTTGGACTCCCTCGGTAACTAGCCCTTGTGGTTTCTTGTGGTACTTGGGCTTTTGGTTTTCGAAAAGAGAATGGATAGGGGAGTCCTTGAATTGAGTCTGTATGAAGCGCGCCCGGCTGTAGAGTTGATGCATGTTAGCTATATCATTCATTGCCAGGATGTTGCGGAAAGTCGGCGTGGCTTTGGAGATCAGTAATTTGACCTTCTCTTCCTTCAGAATATGGCCAGGCACTCTGGCGGCCATCTGCCTCCACCTGTCTGCATAGGTGGCGAAGTCTTCCTCTGGCTTCATCTTTTCTACTACTAGATCTGTAAATGAATATTCTGGCCCGACCCTGTCTTGAAACCGCTGAATGAATTTGTCCTTAACTACCTTGAAACTTTCGGCGATTTCCAGTGGCAAAGAATAGAACCATTCCAGAGCAACTCCATCTAAGGATTGGCGGAATAAATATGCCATGAGGTGATCATCATATTGGAACTGCGCCGATTCATATGAAAAATCCCTTACATGGATAAAGGGATTGCTGTTCCCATCGTACTTGCGATAGTTGGGGAGCTCTGATTGCGGAGGGAACCGAATGTTCTGGAAGCTCGGAATAGGAATAACGGCCAAGGATTGTGGGCCAACCCTTTTCTGGAGGAAGTCGAGTTGTTGCTGCATGGCGGCCCACTTGTTAAGCAAGTCCTGCTCTTGGGAGGGAGCAGGGGTAGTGAAGGACGCCGATTGTTTTTGAGGAGCGGATGGAATGACTGTAGCAGAAGGGGGAGGCCCATAGACAGTGGAGATAGGGGGCTCGTAGGAAGGATATTGGGCCTGAGATATACCCGGATGGGAATGAGTTTGGGCCACCCCTTGCTGAGAGTGTAAGAAATCAGAAGGGTTCATGAGAAGCTGTGAAGCCACCGAACCAGAATTGTGATGATCCACCTGGACAAAAGAAGGGATAGGCGATTTCCCTTTATCAAAAGACTGATGGGCTGAATTGGAAGATTGGCCCATCTCCATGCCGGTGAAAGTGATGGTCCGAGGTTGGACCGGGGTGAGGTCAATCGGAGTGGGCTGAACGGACGGCCCGATAATGGAAGGATTAGATTGACCTTGAACAGCGGCGGAGGGAGAAGCGTTGGACCCTTGCATAGCTTGATATAGGACTTGAAGTTGGGTCGGGTCCAATTGGGCCATTGATGAGGGCATCCCTTGCCCCTCCACATTTTCTCCAGACTCGGATTGTTAGTCGGCAAGCGCCATTATGTTAGTCATGTAATTCTGAGTCTAGTCATGTAATCTTCACATTTTCTTTGAGTCAATATCATGTAATTTTCCCTTTATTTGAGTCATGTACCTAGGTTAGAAAGTCATTTTCCTAAGTCGTGTGTCATTATGTTGGTTCATTAGGCTATTGGGCCCAAATAGTGGGCTAGGCCCAAGGGCGCCCCTCCCTTGGAGTATTTGGTCATTATGTCAGTTGTCAGGGTCAGTATGGTCATGTGAAATGTCTTGTGCCTATAAATAGGCCACCCCACTCCTCATATGAAAGAACTAATGCATGAATATTGAATTCCAGAAAAACTCCAAATCCCTCTAGCTTCCTCTCTCAATATCTCTCTCTCTCTTTATCCCTCTCTCTCTCTCTAAGGGGTCCCCCCTCTCTCTCTCTCCCCCTCCACCCCAATTTTCAGAATTTTCTCTCTCCTCCCCATTCACCCCTCATTAAGACCTCTCCCCTTCCCCATACACTCATTTAACTCCCCCCCCAACCCAAGGTGGCATCCTCCAATCCACACCCCACCTCCCAACCCCCAACTACCCAACACCACTTCCTAAGCACCCCTTCCTCTCCCCAAGGTTGAAGGGGCTCTTCCCTAAGCCCAAATTCAAATTTCCCTCCCCTTGGGCTATGCCCTTTCATCTCCCCCCACCCCCAAGCTCCCAAATTCGCCCCCCACCTCCCCCTTGGTCAAACCAAGTTCACCCCCCCTCCCCCTTGCTCTCCCCTTGCACATCTCCTCATTCTATCTCTGTTTCAGGCAGCAGAGTTGCAGCGACTTGCAGAGGCAGCCACGACCGTCCCTCACAGATTCAGGTGACAAGGCCTACATTGATGGAATCTTCTGCGAGTTAGCTTTCCAACAAAGGTGGTCTCGCCAGCTTCCAAGGTCGGAGCTGTCCGTAGGAGCCGATCTCCCTCGACTGCGCAGAAGACCCCAGGCAGAGAGCCAAAGCGAGAGTGGAAGCTCGGCCACGGCGAACCTTTTGGGATTCAGATCAAGTGTTCTTCAGCAAAATTCTTCCCTCTCAAGTCCTCTTTCATCCTCAAGAAGCAGAGCTACATTTGGACATCGGCATCTCAAGTTACAAATTTTCTACTCCAAGTGTGTCAGAAAGAAGACTCGACCACGGTTCCAACGGTTCAGGTCTCGCCTCAATCAGAGCTTGGTAGTGATCGTGGCACCCTCTGCAACCAGCCACATTGTTCTGCACCAGACAGAGGCAGAACCAATCAGTCCGGTTCCAGACTCTACCCCGGCCAGCAACTACTGTACCAGGCTCAGAAAAAATTCAGAGTTCATCCTTGGTCCGTTAGCAAGCTTTTGGCGCAAGTCTCATCAGGTTCTGAGCTCGGTGGAATTTTTGGCAGCGTCAACATCGACCCCCTGTCCAGAAATACAGAAGAAAGGCAGAACCGGCAGAGCTCAGAAAGTCGGTCCTCTTTGCATAATTCCCCACCCCGCTTGGCCGGCTGAAGGCCCCTCCCTGCGTGGAGGTAGTTTTGGCTGTAATTCACTTAATCCCCACCCCGAGATCCCCCCCTTGCATGGGGTGTAGTTCATGTCATTATTAAGTCGTAGGTTTGAAGCTTCAATCGACGCGGCGTGCGGGTGCATACCCTCGCCTCCCCGCTCGCCCCCGTCTCCGGCCGGAGTCGGCGTCTTCACGCCGGCTAGGTGAGCTCCTGAACATCCCTCATTGCTGTAATGGACTTGCTTAGCTTAGTATTGCTTTAGTTACTCCGTCGACGGAATGAGAGTGTCCGATTTAAATTGCCACCAAATTGAGTGACCACCGCGGGTGAGTTGTGAGAGCATCCACTTAACCCACACCCTTGGTGTGTTGGCGGCCCATGATTTGGGCATCCTAGGCCCATTTGGGGTTCTTCCCAAGCTAGCCAACCACTGGAGCCTAAAGGTCCCGCCTCGGACCCTCTCCAACATCGCCTAGTCGCCATCGGGTACTAGTGTGCGCCATACGGGTGAGCTCGCTAGTGTGAGTCCGCTGCTCAAACTTGAATGCTTGCAAATAGGTCTAAGGTTGGTTTCACATCAAGTGGTATCAGAGCAAGTTCACAACTTGTCTCTATCAAGTTGGTCCTAGGGCATGTTTATGCATTTAGAGTCTTCGGTTGCATCTTTTGGTCCCTAGCATGGCCACCTCTTACCAACCTCACCAATCGGTCCTCTCCATAAGTCCAAATCACCAAAGGATGCCTACCACTAACACACATAACCTCCCAGGCCATGTCAACTACCTCATGAAGGCCTTGACCCATGCCAATGAGCGGCTTGATAACATATCGGGTAGACTCAACCAACTTGGAGAAAATAGGCCCGCCCCAAGGACAGACGATAGAATGGTCCCTTTCCCACTTCCCACCTTTGATGGAACCTCTCCTAGAGAATATCTAGATTGGGAAGCTACAATGGACCAATACTTCACTTGGTATCATATATCCGAGGATGAAAAGGCATTGGTTGCCAAAATGCAACTTACCAAACGGGCAGAAACTTATTGGATGCAAATTATCGGGCTAAAGATACTTAGAAGGGAAACTCCCATCACCACTTGGAAGGACATGAAGGAACAACTTAGGGCTAGGTATGTTTTCCCCTCATACTCAAATCACCAAGACCTAAGGAGCACTTCAACTCCTTCATCCCCACCTAGCCAACCCATGACCCTAATTCCCCATTCCACATCACTTCCCACTTATCCAACCCCAACCACCACACCAACACCCTACCTACAAACTCCCACCACAACCATATGTCCACAAACCCAATTGGACCCCGTGTCCACCCATCCACCGAGGCCCATAATAGCCACCACCCCCAAACCCAAAACCCCTCACCAAACCCGTACCCCACAAGCCCCCTTGACCACCACCACAAACCCACCATCATCCCCAAAAAGGGACACATCTCCCAAAATAAATCAACCCAAAATCTCTCACCCAACCCACCTCCCGCTTCCTACACCAATCTTTCCCCAACCTAGGCCTCCTCTACTTCCCCTTCCTATCCCAACCCAAGCCCATGCTTGTTCACCACCCCAAGTGTGTCATATGCTAGCTATCACCAAACCACCCACCATAGATCCCCCTACTCCATTAGCAATAGAAGTTGTAACCCACACACCCACCCAAGTGGAGAAGGATGCCCATCCGAATCCACCTCCCAACATAGAGGAAATCCAAAGGCCAAACAACTCACGCACCTTTAGCCTAGCTCCTCTAGAGACACCCAACCTCACCATAGATAAGTCCATACTCCAATGGCTCAAGAAAGGTCTCACCATTCCTAGTTCACAACCATGCCACCTACCCATGGGATATCAATCCCAACTCATTCCCATTCAGCCACATGTCACTTATCAAACTTCTTATTGTGTGGAAGATTTGGGGAACTTAGTGAACTACCTACATTGGCAAATTCACTTGACCAATATGCTAGCCATGAGGCCGTCCATGACTAACACCATTAGCCTAGCATATCCAACCATTGGCTCCATCACTTCCATCTACACTAATGGCCAAGTTACTAGTGAGATCATCCTCCTTCCCATGGAGGAAGAACCTATCCTAGTCCACTCCCCAACCATTGAGATCCCAAGAGCTTTGATCGGCCAACCCATTAGCAACCTTGACCCACTTATTGAGGAGAATGACTCACCATTCGAGGATCTTGAGGACATGGAGTACCCCTATCTAGGTGACCCTTACCATGATCCCTTCGACCCTTTCCTATGGGAACCTAGATCTCCATGTGACCCACTTACCTTATTCCCCACCCACCTTACCCTACCCTTACCACCCATGTTGAATCAAACCCCTCCCTTTCTAGACTCGGGTTACACCATGGGAACCTTGACCTTCGGCAACATACACCTTGGGATTGATGAGTTGCCCCACTCCATGATTTTCCCCTTCTTAGATCCATTTGATCCATACGAGTGGAAGCTCAAGGGCCACCCCATACCCATGCACATAGAAGTCATCTCTAGGATAGGAGTGCATAAGTCTTGGCACCACACACCACTTGGCATGATTAGAAAGACGGGTCCATTCATTCACATCACCCACATGTCAAGTAGGAAGCATGAGTGGTCCCTATTTGGGTGTAACGGTCCTGCCCAATTCACCATTGGTCTTATGTATGCTAGGAGCCTACATGGGTGTCCGGGTCCCCCAACATTCATCACACTCACTTGTAAGAGGGACACCTATGGATGCCCCGGTCCTCCCAAATCCTTCAAAATCTTCATAACATCAATGCATGATAGGTCTATATGTGGTTGTCCTGGACCACCTTTTCATACCATACATTGTCAACTCACATTGCGTCATAGTGCATGGCATATGCATTCAAGCAAGTATCAAGCAACAAGCGGTGGGATTCACAAGAAGCGAGCACAAACTCCTAAGCACCACTTTGAATTCCAAGTTGATAACTTGGCGATGATGGCTTTGGAGTGGCTCTACTTTAGGGTCACCTCCAAATTGAGGGCACGAGGACTTGGACCTTGCCAAGTTCCGAGTGGCTTTGGCAACCCGGCTTATGGGTTGAACTTTCAAAAGGGTTTTGGGATTCTCCCCATTTCTCATGTGGCGGATCCAGCACCCTCTTAGGACACCGCGGTAGATCCTAGTGAGTGTCTCGAGCTTACGCCTACCCTTGTGAGAGACACCCTTGGAGTGCCACCACAAATAGCCTGAGAGCCCGACGTGAGCACACAGTGGCAATACTAGGCAAGCAAGATCCCATCGCCAGCATGAGAGTATGACCGAGCCACATTGTCGAGCTGAAGCGCCGTTCCCCGACTATGGTCGCGGGTTGAGTATGGAGATCGTGGATCGCCCAGAGCCGCAGTTCGATATACTACTTCCCTGGTGGACCCATACTCGACAGGGTCGAGTTTTCCCCACCCCGGGGGTATGATGAGGGCATCCCTTGCCCCTCCACATTTTCTCCGGACTCGGATTGTTAGTCGGCAAGCGCCATTATGTTAGTCATGTAATTCTGAGTCTAGTCATGTAATCTTCACATTTTCTTTGAGTCAATATCATGTAATTTTCCCTTTATTTGAGTCATGTACCTAGGTTAGAAAGTCATTTTCCTAAGTCGTGTGTCATTATGTTGGTTCATTAGGCTATTGGGCCCAAATAGTGGGCTAGGCCCAAGGGCGCCCCTCCCTTGGAGTATTTGGTCATTATGTCAGTTGTCAGGGTCAGTATGGTCATGTGAAATGTCTTGTGCCTATAAATAGGCCACCCCACTCCTCATATGAAAGAACTAATGCATGAATATTGAATTCCAGAAAAACTCCAAATCCCTCTAGCTTCCTCTCTCAATATCTCTCTCTCTCTTTATCCCTCTCTCTCTCTCTCTAAGGGGTCCCCCCTCTCTCTCTCTCTCCCTCCACCCCAATTTTCGGAATTTTCTCTCTCCTCCCCATTCACCCCTCATTAAGACCTCTCCCCTTCCCCATACACTCATTTAACTCCCCCCCCAACCCAAGGTGGCATCCTCCAATCCACACCCCACCTCCCAACCCCCAACTACCCAACACCACTTCCTAAGCACCCCTTCCTCTCCCCAAGGTTGAAGGGGCTCTTCCCTAAGCCCAAATTCAAATTTCCCTCCCCTTGGGCTGTGCCCTTTCATCTCCCCCACCCCAAGCTCCAAAATTCGCCCCCCACCTCCCCCTTGGTCAAACCAAGTTCACCCCCCTCCCCCTTGCTCTCCCCTTGCACATCTCCTCATTCTATCTCTATTTCAGGCAGCAGAGTTGCAGCGACTTGCAGAGGCATCCACGACCGTCCCTCACAGATTCAGGTGACAAGGCCTATATTGCTGGAATCTTCTGCGAGTTAGCTTTCCAACAAAGGTGGTCTCGCCAGCTTCCGAGGTCGGAGCTGTCCGTAGGAGCCGATCTCCCTCGACTGCGCAGAAGACCCCAGGCAGAGAGCCAAAGCGAGAGTGGAAGCTCGGCTACGGCGAACCTTTTGGGATTCAGATCAAGTGTTCTTCAGTAAAATTCTTCCCTCTCAAGTCCTCTTTCATCCTCAAGAAGCAGAGCTGCATTTGGACATCGGCATCTCAAGTTACAAATTTGCTACTCCAAGTGTGTCAGAAAGAAGACTCGACCACGGTTCCAACGGTTCAGGTCTCGCCTCAATCAGAGCTTGGTAGTGATCGTGGCACCCTCTGCAACCAGTCACATTGTTCTGCACCAGACAGAGGCAGAACCAATCAGTCCGGTTCCAGACTCTGCCCCGGCCAGCAACTACTGTACCAGGCTCAGAAAAAATTCAAAGTTCATCCTTGGTCCGTTAGCAAGCTTTTGGCGCAAGTCTCATCAGGTTCTGAGCTCAGTGGAATTTTTGGCAGCGTCAACATCGACCCCCTGTCCAGAAATACAGAAGAAAGGCAGAACCGGCGGAGCTCGGAAAGTCGGTCCTCTTTGCATAATTCCCCACCCCGCTTGGCCGGCTGAAGGCCCCTCCCTGCGTGGAGGTAGTTTTGGCTATAATTCACTTAATCCCCACCCCGAGATCCCCCCCTTGCATGGGGTGTAGTTCATGTCATTATTAAGTCGCAGGTTTGAAGCTTCAATCGACGCGGCGTGCGGGTGCATACCCTCGCCTCCCCGCTCGCCCCCGTCTCTGGCCGGAGTCGGCGTCTTCACGCCGGCTAGGTGAGCTCCTGAACATCCCTCATTGCTGTAATGGACTTGCTTAGCTTAGTATTGCTTTAGTTACTCCGTCGGCGGAATGAGAGTGTCCGATTTAAATTGCCACCAAATTGAGTGACCACCGCGGGTGAGTTGTGAGAGCATCCACTTAACCCACACCCTTGGTGTGTTGGCCGCCCATGATTTGGGCATCCTAGGCCCATTTGGGGTTCTTCCCAAGCTAGCCAACCACTCGAGCCTAAAGGTCCCGCCTCGGACCCTCTCCAACATCGCCTAGTCACCATCGGGTACTAGTGTGCGCCATACGGGTGAGCTCGCTAGTGTGAGTCCGCTGCTCAAACTTGAATGCTTGCAAATAGGTTTAAGGTTGGTTTCACATCAGCCATCATGTGAAGGACGGAGCCCGCGGAAGGAGTAGAAAGAGAAGGGGTACCTTGACCACCTCCCACAGATGTGGAGGACGGGAGAGGGGCAGTCCCTTCTCCGGAGGGAAAGGTGGCGACCCTAGGGGGGTTCTCAAGGAGCCCTTGAGGAAGAGAGTCCTCTTGGGAACGCGGAGGATTGAAGGATGCCATGGTGGATTCGAAGAGGGGGTTGGAATAGAACGTGAAGGAAGGAGCGACTCGAGAAGACGATTCAAACGGACGAAAACAACTCCACATGCAACGGACAACCTTGACAAAAAGCAAAAACAACCAACACAAAGCACACAATAAGCAACCGAACTTAGGTGATTTTAACAAGATGTAAGTGGTAAAAGATGGAGACACTCAAAAATCAAGCAAGTTGTTTATAATGATGCGACAAGATTCTTATGATTTCTCCTTTGGAACTTTAGTGAATTGATCGATATGTATTCTCAACAATGGGTTCCTAATAGGAGATGGATATGGGACTTGGTTTGACTCTAAGTGTAACCACTCAATCACTTATGCAACCCTAGACACGGGGTGGGAAAGGTACAACCAGCCCGACGTCAGTGTGGGAATCCACGGCTCGCGGGGACTTATGGAGGTCCCTGCTGTGATTTCCTAGTCGGCCCCAAGGAATATGGAGACGAGAGGTCCTCACAACAAGGTAGGAAAATGCAATCTAATGTATGAAAAGATGAATGACCCTATGTGCACCGGAGTGCATGCAAAGTCTAGCCTAACAATCTAACAATCAATAGTGCACACCATGATATGCAGATATGAGCAAAGCAAGAAGGAGGTCAAGTATCACCCAAGCAATAAATCACAGTAAAAACTGCAGAAATCAATGCACCTCGGATGCGTACCTGCCAGGAGAATAACGGTCGAAGGACCCTGCATCAGAGAACAATAACGGTCGAAGGCCAGACTGCCAGATAATATATAACGCAGGGGGATGAGACCGTCAGATGAGCCAGAGAACAAAAACCAAATAGAAATAACCGGGAAACCCGTGGGAGCTCTCACAGCAGAACCAATGTGGCGGTCTAATGCCCCTGCGTCAGAGAACTGTGACGCTGGGACACCTAGCCGTCAGAGAACTCAGAAAACCAGAATATGCAGTAATCAAAGGGGAAACAAAGGGCAACTCAACAAGCAGATGATGGCAAGTTTTAAACAAGAATCAAGAGCACGATTGGCACAAGCTGTCCCACCGTGATCGCCAAAAAATTATCTGTTGATATTTATTTGCCTATATTTTATCTTACTTTTGAGGTTTGCAAAGTAATATGGCAAGATGACAAACAAGCAATCAAAGATCTACTCAAACCTGTGAACATGTGAACATGAACCTAGCCAATCATAGCTAGCTCTAGCATGGGCATGCTACCTCAATCAAATTACGCTAAGGAAAAGGAAAACACACGTCGGGGCGTGGAGCAAGGAACAAATAAAAACACACCGCGAAGGTGGAGCAAACAAGGAAAAGAAAGAAGATATGATGAAGAAGACAGTTAATGCCCAATACCAAGGAAAGATGTGATCGCCACCAAAGTAAACACAAGTCAAAGACCTGAATATACCTTAGAAATAGGTGGATGAAGCACCCGCCCACGGGAGAGAAAATCAAGGAAAGCCTGCAGATCAACTTGGAAGTAACGGCCAGAACCCTGTGCGTCGCTTGGAAGTGACGGCCGCACGATAGACCGCCGGAAGATAGTGACGCGCCTGCACCAGACCATCAGGTAACCTGCAGTAGTAAAGCTTCAATTCTTTTAACTCAAACTTTCTAGCCGGCTAGAAGACTTGGGCCTCGTGCTAATGAACTTGTAAACCTGCCAAAGAAGTAGAAAGACAAGACAAGACAACCTCAATTAGACCTTTTCACAAGCATAGCATCAATTCTTAAAGAGTTTAAGAACATCAAAAGGAGAGGGGATTACCGGGGAGTTTTGGTTTTTTAACCCCTCTGGGTGTTTTTAAAAGTTGGGGAGGATGTTTGTATGCTTAAAGAACAGTGAAAAAACGTAGAGGAAGAGGAGGGACAATGCTTTGTTTGAGGAAAACCAAGGAAGGACTCAAGCATGCAATGATGAACTTGAAAGACCAAACTAAAGTACTCCCTTGATTAGAAGATGGATGGACGTGGGAAGCAGCTCCTCCCGGATGAAGATGGCTCCTGAGTTCGGCAGCACTTCGTCGTGAATTCAAATTTTCCTCTCTTTGGCCATGAAGTCAAGGGTTCTATTTATAGACCCTCAAACCCTTAGGTCGAGCAGAGGATAATTCAGCAACATAAAGAGATAACTCTTAGCAAATCACTGAAGATAATATCACCAAGAGTCCATAGAAACAAACGGGGGGTCCTGAGTATCGGATTTGAAAGAGATAACGTCAATCCAAATCCTTATCTCGACCACGGAGCAGCAGAGAAAAGGCCTGAACTGCCAGGACTCTCGGAAGGAAGTAACGGCTGCACGATAGACCGCCACTTGGAAGTAACGCACCAAGCTTCATCCGTCACTTTCAACCCTATCCCAAAGAGATAAGATCAACGGG
Organism: Amorphophallus konjac; assembly: GCA_022559845.1. Classification (NCBI taxonomy): domain Eukaryota; kingdom Viridiplantae; phylum Streptophyta; class Magnoliopsida; order Alismatales; family Araceae; genus Amorphophallus; species Amorphophallus konjac. The sequence continues at coordinate 129,900,856 of CM040126.1, read as the reverse complement.
AAGAAGACCCAACAAGCAGGACTCTTCAAGGAAGCGACGGCCAAAGCCTAGGGCGTCATATGGAAACAACGGCTGCACGACAGACCGTTATTATCAACATGGAATCAAAAGGATAAGCTCTGAACACGAGGCCTTAAGCTCTAGGACTCTTCAAAGAGTAACGGTCCAGGACCCATCCGTCAGAAGGAAGCAACGCGCCTGACTGGGACCATTATTAACATTGAGGTTCAAGAATAGAGTGAAGGGTTTGCTAAGATTCATCCAACGAAATGCCACTGGGAGCCACATCTTAATCCAAGAATTAAGACCCAAGAAATAGGCTTCAACTAACCAAGAGACTCAATGAAGGGTGAACAACTCGGAGCATCGTATAGAATGAAATAAGGAGATGACCCGACTTCTTGGGTATAAAACGGGTGTCAACAGTGGCCAGCCCCTTTCCATAGATTTGTTTAATCAAACCTTACCTAATCTTCCATGATTTATGGATGTGGTCTGGAGGGTGTCTATGGACCATTCAAGGTCTATAAAACTCTCACTTGAGAGATTAGAAACATTAAGGCTTCAAGGGAGATCAAGGGAGTTCATTTTCGAGGTACTGTAGCACCTCCGTGAACAGTGTTTCGGGAAGGAGTTCTTCATCCATTCCAAGGCATTCAAGTCCAGATCTGAAGCCATCTCAACCTCCAAGGAAGAAGAAGGAATCAAGGCTCTCAAGGGTGATCTAAGCTGCATCCTACATCTTCTACATCCTCTTCATCGACTCAAGAAGATCAAAAGGAAGATTGAAGCTACATCCTTCGTCTTCTTCATCAACTAGAAGAGGTTCAAGGAAGATCATCCCGCAAGAAAGAAGACACCGTCAAAGCATCTGATTCAAGCTTCTGCAACTCAGACAAGATTCTTTTCTTTGAGCATACTCTATATCTTGTTTGAGTGATTTCATATTTGTTCTCTTTTTCATTTCATACAAACAATTGAATCTGAGAATTGTCCCTACCGGTGGTTAGTAGGAAGGCAATCGGAGGTTGTCCGATCTACGTTGTTGACGTCCCTACCAGGTGGTTAGTAGGAAGGCAATCGGTGGTCTTTCCGATTTATGGTTCAGTGCGTGGCACTAGTGGAGCCTCACCGGATTTGGTGAGGGGTGGACGTAGGACTGGGGATTCAGTCCGAACCACCTTAAAATCTCATGTGTTGTGGTTTGTTTGTGTGATTGCTTCGTTCTAAATGCATGCTTAGGTTCGAATCGATATATTAGTAATCATCTTGCTAAGCAAATCGTTGTGTCCTTCGTTTAGCTAGTTATATTCCGATGCAATTTATCTCATCTAGCTATATAGAGGGTTACATTACGAAAAGAGGGGCAGATCTATTCACCCCTCCCCTCTAGATCCGCTGTCCACTACACAACAAGTGGTATCAGAGCCTAATCTCTCATTATGGGGTCCAATGACCTTGAGAGAAATGGTGGATCAGCATCTTAGGGTTATTTACTTGAAGGACACTCTGTGAACAGACCTCCTTATTTCACTGGATCTAACTATCCTTATTGGAAACATCGCATGCAGGTGTTCATTCGCGCCCAAGACTACGAACTTTGGCGTGTGATCAGGTCCGTATGAGCTTACGGATAATGAGGACTTGTGGACCAAAGAACAAATACGACAATCCACCGTCAACTGGAGTGCTAAACATATCATGCAATGCCCACTCCATCCAGTTGAATTCTCAAGAGTAGCCACCTGCGCAACTGCGAAATTGATGTGGGATAAGCTAGAGGTAATCTACGAAGGAACCTCTCAGGTACGAGAAACAAAAGCCATTATTTTAGTTTCTGAATATGAAATGTTCCGCATGAAGCCTGATGAGTCAATTCAAGATATGTATGCTCGCTTAACTGTGCTTACTAATAGTTTAACTGATTTGGGAAAGAAATATACAGAGCAAGAACTTGTAAGAAAAATTCTCAGTCATTAACTCCAGCATGGCACACGAAGGCAACCGTTGTTGAAGAATCAAGAGATCTCGCAACCACCAAGGTAGATGAACTCATTGGGTCATTAATGACCAACGAGATCAACCTCAAGAACAAAGAGGCTGAGGCACCTAAGAAGAAGTCCCTAGCTCTTAAAGCTGGACCCAGCCGTCAAGATACTTCTGATGAAGGTGAGGATTCGGGAAGTTAGCGAGATGAGGATGACGTAGCCATGCTCACACGTAAGTTCAAGAAATTCCTGAGAAAGGAAGGTAAGAGCTTCATGAGAGGAAGTTCAAGGGTAAGAAATGGTTTCAAATCTAATTTTAAAAACTCTAAGAAATCTGACAAAATCATTTGTTATTCTTGCAACAAACCAGGGCATTTCAAGAATGACTGTCCCGACAGATTCAGAAAAGCTGACAAATGGAAGGGCAAGAAGAATAACAAGGCCATGGTGTCCACATGGAGCGATGAAGAGGAAAGTAATGATGGAACTAGCTCCTCGGACAAAGAAAAAGAAGATTTCTGCCTCATGGCCAAAGGTGACGAAAAAATTGAGGTAAATTCTCCATTTGAAGATTATACAATTGATGATTGGGAGGATGCATATATACAACTCATGAAAAAATATGAAATGTACAAAAAGGTAAATAAATAATTGAAAAAGAAAATCAATTCTTTTGTGCATGATCATGACAAGGATGATAAGAATGCTCTACTTGAAACTGAAATTGAAGATCTTACGAAAATGATTGAGGATTTGGAAGAAGGAAGAAAAGAAATGGCTGACTTGGAAACTGAAAATGAAAATTTGAGAAATGAGATTGACAGCATGAAACTCAAAATGCAAACCTATGAAAAGAACATCAAATTGAGTATTGAAAAATATGAAGCCGTCAAACATGTCAACACTCAACTCTTGCAAAACATTAAAAACTTACAAAAAGAATTGAAGGATAAACAACAATCCTTGGAAAATTTTGTGGATGGAAAAGAAAACATTGATGCTTTGCTAGGTACTAGTATGAATTTCAACAAGGAAGGGTTGGGTTTTGAACCAACAAACAAAAGGCCAATTGGGCTAAAAATAGTCACATTTGTCTCATCTTCCGAAGCCTCCACCTCAAACATAACTCCCACATAAAACCAACAAAAACAAAAGGAGAAAGGAAAAGAAAAGATTGAAGGGGGAGTCACCAACATTCTCAAAAAGCCTGTCCAAAGACCTAAGAAAGGTCGACCTTCCCCGTAGCATAGGTCAACACACTCTTGGCCATTGCATGCTCAATCTTCCAGATATCACCAAAATTGGATTGCACATTCATATAGGCCAACACCACCATACTTTTGGAGAAATTGTGATTCATGTGTTCATCAATCCTATAACTTTCAATCTCCTTGGTGGCAGAACAATCACTCTCAACCCAAAAATAACCAATGGCCACAATGGGTTAAGAAGCCAACTTCATCAAACTTTCAAAAATTTCAACCAAGAACCTCCAAACAGAAAATGAATGTCAAAGTTGAAAAGAAAAACCAAATCCCTGCTCTAAGCAAACAAAACATGAATGTTCGAAAAGTCTGGATTCTAAAAGAAATTGTTTCATGCTTTGAAAATTTGAAGAGTATGATGGGATCCAAATTTGGTTGGGTTCCAAACACATTTGCTTAATTGCTTGTGCAGGAGTGTCTTGCAGCCATACATAATAGGTGGTACCTTGATAGCGGCTGTTCAAGACACATGACCGGAGACAAATCAAAATTTTGTCTCTTGGAGGAAAAGGAAGGAGGACATGTCACATTTGGAGGGAACAATAAAGGAAAAATCATTGGAACAGGTAATGTAGGTAAGAACCTCTCCAACTCCATTTGTAACGTGTTGTTAGTTGAAGGATTGAAATATAACCTGCTTAGTATAAGTCAATTATGTGATAAAGGACACAAAGTGTTGTTTGATTCTCATGAATGTAAAATCTTTGAACCAAAATCTGACAAGGTAAAATTTTCTGGTAAGAGAGTCAACAATGTTTACATGATTGACTTAGATGATCCTGCTTATTCAAACATTTGTCTTGCTGCACCAAAATCTGAAATGGCATGGTTATGGCATCGTAGACTAGGACATGCTAGCTACAATGTCTTGCATAAACTCTTGAAACATTTAATGGTGAAAGGTTTGCCTGAACTATCCTTTAAACAAGAAAATAAATTGTGTGATACATGTGCCCTAGGTAAACAAACTAGAAAATCATTCAAGGGAAGATCTGAAAATACATCATCCAAACCACTCGAGCTAATTCATATGGACCTATTTGGCCCAACCAGAACTGCTAGCTTAAGTGGTAGAAAATATGGATATATCTTGGTGGATGATTTTTTTAGGCTCACATGGGTTTTCTTTCTCACACACAAAAATGATGCTTTTGATGAGTTTCAGGCACTCTACATGAAGATAAAGCAGGACGGTGAGTTTAAAATTTCCAAGATTCAATCTGATCACGGTGGTGAATTTGAAAATGCTAACTTCTATAACCTTTGCAAGGCCGAAGGGATTTCACACCGATTTTCTTCACCAAGAATGCCAGAGCAAAACGGTGTGGTTGAAAGGAGAAACCGGACACTTGTAGAGATGGCAAGAACCATGCTTGCTGAACGGTAACTTCCATGGAGGTTTTGAGCTGAAGCGGTAAACTCGGCATGTTACATTATTAACCGCTCTATGGTAAGGCCACACACCAAAAAGACTCCTTATGAGTTGTTGAAAGGTAAAAAGCCCTCTCTCTCACATATGAAAGTGTTTGGGTCAAAATGCTTCATCCACAATAATGACAAAAGAGACATAGATAAATTCGAGCCCAAAAGCGATGAAGGTATATTCCTTGGATATTCTGATAGATCTAGAGCTTATAGAATTTACAATATCAAGAGTCAAACTGTGGAAGAATCACCCCATGTTTCCTTTGATGAATATCATGATGATTCTAATAATGATAAATCTTGCAGAAAAATGATGAAGATGGGGAATTCCTAAGTATAAAGGACAAGAGTGATCCTCCACAAGAAGAAACAAAAGAAGAGGAATCAAGCAACACAAGGAATCAAGCTCCAGGAGAAGGTAATGATTCTACAAACATTAGAATTCTTAAGGATCATCCTTTAGAAAATGTCATTGGTAGCTTGAATGACCCACGTAGAACAAGGTCACATTTTAAAATTGTGGAAGAACTAGATCAACTTGCTCTTGTCTCTCAGCTTGAACCCAAAAACTTTGATGAAGCATTAAAAGATGAAAATTGGATAAATTCCATACAAGACGAGTTAAACCAGTTTGAAAGAAATAAAGTTTGGCATCTTGTTCCTAGACCTTCATCACAATCTGTCATAGGCACTAAATGGCTTTTTAGGAACAAACTAAGTGAGGATGGCAAGATAATAAGAAATAAGGCTAGATTGGTGGCTCAAGGGTATAATCAAGAGTTTGGGGTAGACTTTGATGAATCTTATGCCCATGTTGCTAGACTCGAAGCCATCAGAATTTTACTTGCCTTTGCATGCTCCCTTAGGATAAAGCTATATCAAATAGATGTCAAAAGTGCTTTCTTGAATGGCTTGATCAAAGAAGAAGTCTATGTTGAGCAGCCCCCTGGCTTTGAAAATACTAACCATGCAGATTTTGTATACAAGCTAGACAGGGCACTTTATGGACTGAAGCAAGCACCAAGAGCTTGGTATGAGAGGCTAAGCTCGTTCCTCATTGAAAAAGGGTACACACGAGGTAAGGTAGATCAAACACTTTTCACCAAGAAGCAAGGTAAGAACATTTTGATTGTTCAAATTTATGTTGATGACATTGTGTTTGGTTCTACAAAATCTGAAATGTGTGAGGAATTTGCTAACCTCAAGACTAGCGAATTTGAGATGAGCCTAATGGGAGAACTTCAATTCTTTCTCGATTTGCAAGTCAACCAAGGAGAAGATGGTTGCTTCATAAGCCAAGCCAAATACATCAAGGAGCTGCTAAAAATATTTGACATGGCAAATAGCAAAATCATTGCAACTCCGATGAGCACCTCAACTTCACTGGATTCAGATGAAAATGGTAAATTGGTGGATGCAAAGGTCTATAGAGGTATGATTGGCTCTTTGCTTTATTTGACTGCATCCCGACCAGATATCCAGTTTAGTGTATGTCTTTGTGCTAGATTTCAAGCTAGTCGTAGAGAATCCCATTTGACTGCCGTCAAACGTATCCTTCGATATCTTACCAGCACTCAAGATTTGGGATTGTGGTATCCGTCATCATGTGATTTATCTCTTATATCTTATTCTGATGCGGACTACGCTGGATGCAAGCTGGATCACAAGAGTACTAGTGGCTATTGCCAGTTTCTAGGCGGGTGTTTAGTTTCTTGGGCCTCTAAGAAACAACACTCGGTTGCCCTCTCAACCGCAGAGGTAGAATATGTTACTGCAGGGAGCTGTGGCATCCAAGTGTTGTGGATTAAACACCAACTCCAAGACTACTTGGTGGATCTTGGTTGTGTCCTGATTCTGTGTGATAACACTAGTGCTATCAACCTTGCAAAAAATCCAATCCAGCACTCTAGGACTAAGCATATTGAGATTAGGCATCACTTCATTAGAGACAAGGTCAGTAAGAAAAATTTGAACTACATTTTGTTGATACTCTAAATCAAATTGCTGATATTTTCACCAAGCCCTTGTGTAATGATAGGTTTTCAACACTCAAAAGGGAGCTTGGTCTTTGTCGACCTCAGGCCAATAAGAATTTGAAATGATGATCATGTTCAATTAGTTGTGTGTTTTGCACGTTGGTATTCATGCATTGTTTATATATCAATATGTCTTTTTGCATATGATGTCGCATTGCATGTAGTTGCATAATCAAGTTGAATCTATGTTCCCAATGCATTGCATGGTTTGTGTCGCATCATTCTTGCATGGCCATGGTATATCAAATGTTGATGTATGGAAGGGCAGGCTATACTTGTCACGAAGAACTCAATATGCGTGAGGTTTCACCTCCGTCAAGTACCATGTGTCAATGTCGCATATAGGCCATATAGTAAGGGGGAGTTGTCCTTGTGTAACATTCATGCATATATTTCATATTCATCTGTGACATTTAATAAGTGTACAACCACAGGTTGGGTCATATATTTCATTTCTGCCACCTTCATAAGAAAACGTTTCAACTTGCTTGCAAACATAACTCCTTCAGTGAATTCATTGCATATCTTAGGGGGAGTTTTGTTGATTCTCTTAACCTCTTGCAATATGCACTTCTTGGATTACAGTCTGAATTTGAGATCATGAGACTGACAAACATATGGTGTAAGAGCTTTCTATTATATGCCCTAATGATTGTCCATCCAATGAAAATGGTTAAGATTTAATTAATTCCTTGACGTTCTGAAATATCTGTTATGAAATCATCTATGTTCTGTGGTTTTAATAGACCTTAACTAGAGATTGCATATTGTGCTTTGAATGACTATCCTGATATCTGAAAATTCAAAGTTCATGACCATCTTGGTGATACACTCAGGCTTAGTATTATTTTTAAACATCTTGATGAGCTGGAATTCTTGAAAATCAATTTGACAGAGTAATGATATTGTTGCACGGAGAAACATATCATGTCATCAAATCAAGTGACAAATGCATATGTCATGATGTGCCCTTGTTATCTCTGTCTTAAAACTTTTAGACTCTAGGCAGAGCAATGGCATGATTGCTGAGAAATATATCCCCTCATCAAAGAATTGAGAAAGGATATGTCATGACGTGACTTTGCTATCTCTGTTCATCTTGAAACATGACAGTCAGTCTTACCAAATTCCTAGGAATACTGGCATCTAAACAACGTGTACTCTTACGGCTTTGAGGCATGTACTAGACTTGATTGCTTGTAAAATATGAGTCTTGTGCCTTCAAATGTAAATGATATTGATAATCAAACTTGTCGAATTCCTAAAATTCCATGCTTTAGTCATGATTGTTTAGCCTCAATACATGCTTTTGTGTTATTGCCTTTGTCATTATTGAATATGGATATATAAGACACGGGAAGGTTAAACACTGCCATGATATGCACCTTTTGTTCATTTCTATTAAATCTTGGATGTAGCTGCTTTTCGAACTCTGTTGATGATCTCGGATTTCATTAGCTTTGAACCATATATGTTGCTCACGGTCTGTTTCAGGTTTGCATATAATGGCTTGCTCTTCCCTCCTTTCAGCTCTGGTCTCACAGATATTTCACTTTATTACTCCTTTCTGCTGTTGGCAAAGGGGGAGAATTCTTTGTGTGAGTCCTTTGTCGCGTTAGCTATGCGTTATCGCGTTGTCTTTGGGGGTTGTGTGAATGGTGTACGGGGAGAGTCCAAGGGGAGAGAATCCATTGCTCCCTTTGCATCTCATATGTGTATGTGATGGGGCTTGGGGCTTGCATAACTGTTAGCATTCATAATTGCATTCACATGCTATTACTATCATGGATCTTGAGCTGCAAATGTTGCATTTGTTATAACTTTTGCCATTCTTGATATTACTGTCACATAATGACTCACAGTGTTGCCATCATCAAAAAGGGGGAGAATGTTGTGTCCCTATGGTCATTTGAGTCATCCTGTGGTCACTTGGGTCATTCGACATCATCCTATGGTCATATGAGTTATGTGGTATTCTTGGTTTTGATAATGGCTAAACACTATTAGTCATTGATACTTTCCACTCTCATGTGACTGACACACGCGATGTTTTGTTCATGACAAATACGAAGGAATTCAGTGGAAATGGCAAAGGTGAAGCTCAATGTTGGAAATTTAGAAATGCTCAAAGCATATTCTAAGTTGATTTCAATCCCAAAATATGAGGGGGTCGACAAGCCTTCTCCTTATCTTCGCTGGACTTTCAAGCATGTATCTCCACATCAGGTCTGGAAGACGCTGGATTTGGTGGGCAGCCTTTCACCTGGTACAATGGCCAGTGGGCTAATGGAATCTGGGCGAGATTGGACCGACTACTCTTCAATGGAGCTTGGGCTATTTCCTGTCCACGGATCACCGTGCAACACCTCTCCAGAGCATGCAGTGATCATAGTCCTTTGTTGCTAACTATGCTTTCTGAACCTCAAGGATTCCCCTCTAGATTCTGTTTTCAACATATGTGGCGGACTCACACACATTTTTTATTGGATTCTCAAGCTGCCTGGGTAGCGGCCCCCTGTTCATCACTACCACTGCTCACCATGGCTCTCAAGTTAAAGCATATGAAAAAGTTTTACAGAGAATGGAATCATAATATTTTTAAGAATGTTTTTGCTAATGTTCAAGCTGCAGAAGATACTTTCTCTGTGGCACAGGTATCTTTTGACTGCAACCCATCTGAGGAACATATGTCAAGCTACATATCCGCAAAGGACTCGCTCGAGCAAGCTCACTTGTAGGAAGAACTTTTTTGGAGGCAAAAATCTAGAATTCATTGGCTAAAGTAGGGTGATCACAACACCAAATTCTTCCATGCCTATGCCACTTCTCAGCACCGGAGGTCTTCTATTTCGACATTGCGCCATGAGGATGGGTCTATGGTAGACCGGGCAGAGGACATTGTGAATTTGCTTGTGTCTTATTTTTCGAAGGGTTTTACTTCTACACCGCACTACTTGCACCCAGACGTTTTGTCTTCCATTCCCTCCTTGCTGGATGAACACCACAATGCTCAGCTTCGAGCTGTCCCTACCGCAGATGAGATTAAACACATTGTATTCACTTTATCTCCTGACAGTGCGCCTGGCCCGGATGGCTTCACGGGCCATTTCTTTCAAGCTTGCTGGGACTTCATTGGGCCTGAGGTTATCGCAGGCGTTCAAGCGTACTTCTGTGGTGACTTGCTACCTCGCAGCTTTACTGCCTCTCTTATTGTCTTAATCCCCAAGGTGGATAACCCGCAGGCTTGTGCAGATTTTCGCCCCATCAGTCTATGCAATTTTTTCTACAAGGTTTTCTCACGTGTTCTTAGTGATCGATTGGCGGGTGTCCTACCCATTTTGATTTCGGAGGAGCAAGGTGCGTTTGTACAAGATCGATCTATTATTGAAAATATCAGTTTAGCCCGTGAGATGATATCACACCTTCACACTAAATGCCATGGCCGGAATGTTACCTTCAAAATTGACATGGCCAAGGCTTATGACCGGATGGAATGGGATTTTCTATTTACAGTACTTCGAAGGTTCGGGTTTGATCTTTCTGTCATATCCCTCATTGAGCCGCTTCTTACCAACTGTTGGTTCTCTATTCTTGTCAATGGGAAGTCTCATGGTTTCTTCAGCTCATCTAGGGGTCTACGGAAAGGTGACCCTATTGCCCCGGCACTCTTTATTCTGGCAGAGGAGGCACTTAGCCGTGGCATGTTGGCTCTTTTCCGCCGGAGCAGTGGGGGCTGGTTTCACACCCTTGGGCTGATGGAAATCAAGCGAGCTACCAGGCCAAAGCTGATCGTGGAAGCTGCTGGGCCGTTGATGAACGCGCTACCTTTGGGTAGCGCGACCTGAAGAAGGCGCTAGGTGTCCCTAGCGTGATCTCAGCCAGAAGCTCGACTGCAGACGGTCCAACTTCCCGACACTTGGAACTCCGAAAGTCTTCAATGTCCACTATTTTCCATGGATGTAATCAATGTTCTTGCATCATTTTGTCTTCCCCTTTCCCTATATATGTACCCCCATCTCGTTTGATTAAGCAATAGAGAAAAAAAATGAATGTTTGAAAGAGTTTGAGTATAGCATGGCTATCTGTCCCCAAATCTTTGGAATCCCCTCCCTCCTCCCCTCTTCAAGTGCGATGCCCATGCTCTTCTTCTAATCCTCCCTATTTCCCCTTCAATGGAGGACGTTCGAAGTTCCGGGTGCGTCGGCCCTGAGACGGGGTCGGGTGTGAGGCCCCATTCGAGGCTCCGTTCTTCCTCCACCAACGATCGCCACCCTCCACCACCGCCAATGATGCTGCCAATGCCAAGACGAAGCTCGGTTGCACCGGTCCTGCGATGGGATCGGGTGAGAGGCCCCAGCCAAACTCCCTCACGGTCCTAGCACACTCTGCCACGCCACCCTTTCTCCCCCATCGCCCACCCCTGCATCCACCATCACCAAGTTATCCTAGCTAAGTATTAGGTTAGTTTAATCTATGTTTAGGGCCCCTCATGTGTTTGTTAAGTTCCATCGTGTGTTACCCATCTTCTAAAGTGTTCCTCCACCGTGATTCACTCCCCCGGAGTCTTCCCCGGGCGCCCCAAAGGCAAAGATCGTCGTTCTACTGCTGCCTGAGAACGCGCTAGGACGATATAGCGCATTCTTCATGAACGCGCTAGGAGGCTATAGCGCGACTTCGGGCAGAAGGAAGAAGAAGGCCACCCCCTCCCAATCCCGTTTCACATCAAATGGTATCAGAGCTTAGGGAACCAGCCTGTTCTCACAGACTGGGATCTTGAGCTACTAGGTTCGAGGACGAACCTTCCAAAGTGGAGGGGTTTGATGGAAATCAGGTGAGCTGCCAGGCCAAAGCTGATCGTGGAAGCTACTGGGCCGTTGATGAACGCGCTACCTTTGGGTAGCGCAACCTGAAGAAGGCGCTAGGTGTCCCTAGCGCGATCTCAGCCAGAAGCTCGATTGTAGACGGTCCAACTTCCCGACGCTTGGAACTCCGAAAGTCTTCAATGTCCACTATTTTCCATGGATGTAATCAATGTTCTTGCATCGTTTTGTCTTCCCCTTTCCCTATATATGTACCCTCATCTTGTTTGATTAAGCAATAGAGAAAAAAAATGAATGTTTGAAAGAGTTCGAGTATAGCATGGCTATCTCCCCCAAATCTTTGGAATCCCCTCCCTCCTCCCCTCTTCGGATGTGATGCCCATGCTCTTCTTCTAATCCTCCCTATTTCCCCTTCAATGGAGGATGTTCGAAGTTCCGGGTGCATCGGCCCTGAGACGGGGTCGGGTGTGAGGCCCCATTCGGGGCTCCATTCTTCCTCCACCAACGATCGCCACCCTCCACCACCGCCAATGATGCTGCCGATGCCAAGACGGAGCTCGGTTGCACCGGTCCTACGATGGGATCGGGTGAGAGGCCCCAGCCAAACTCCCTCACGGTCCTAGCACACTCTGCCACGCCACCCTTTCTCCCCCGTCGCCCACCCCCGCATCCACCTTCACCAAGTTATCCTAGCTAAGTATTAGGTTAGTTTAATCTATGTTTAGGGCCCCTCATGTGTTTGTTAAGTTCCATCGTGTGTTACCCATCTTCTAAAGTGTTCCTCCACCGTGATTCACTCCCCCGGAGTCTTCCCCGGGCGCCCCAAAGGCAAAGATCGTCGTTCTGCTGCTGCCTGAGAACGCGCTAGGATGATATAGCGCATTCTTCATGAACGCGCTAGGAGGCTATAGCGCGACTTCGGGCAGAAGGAAGAAGAAGGCCACCCCCTCCCAATCCCGTTTCACATCATGGGCGCTGCCCCAAGGTGTCCCACCTTCTATATGCAGATGATACACTGGTGTTCTCTAATGGTTCCGTTTGTCACCTCAGGGCCCTTATGCCTTTTCTCAAAAAATATGAGGTAGCATTGGGTCAACTTATTAATTCCTCAAAGACCTTTTTTATTGTGGGCCGGCATGCTCTGGCATCTCTTAGCAGGAATATAGAGAACGTTACTGGATTCAAAGTGGCACCTCTCCCCTTTACCTACTTGGGAATCCCGCTCTTCTCTGGGCGCAGCACACCACGACACTTCTCTTACCTTCTTGCCAACGCTGCGGCCAAGCTTCAAGGATGGAAATCTGCATTCTTATCCTCAGGAGGACGTCTTATCCTCATTCGGCATGTCCTATCCACTTTGCCAATTTATACTCTTACCTCCACCGCTATCCCAAAGACCATTTTTAGAGGCTTCCACAAGCTTCTTGCTAACTTCTTTTGGGGCTCTTATGAAGGATCCCCCAAGAAGCATTGGAAAGCTTGGAGCATTGTTTCTAGACCGGTTGACAGTGGAGGCTTGGGGGTCCTTAATCTTCACACCCTCCAAATTGGTTTGCGGACTAAACTTCTGTGGAGAGCGATTACTGGCACCACTCCATGGGCCTTATTTTTCTGTGCTAAATATTTACATGTGGAGCACTATTCTATGGCATCCTTCAGCCTCACCACCGCCGTGGAAAAGACTCTTTGGCAGCTAGCAGCAGGTCTTATTCAGGCCAACCATAGGGTGTTCATTCATAAGGAACACTCCACTGCTTCCTTTTGGTTTGATGCTTGGACGGGCAGTTCTCCTTTGAAAGACCATGTGCCTCCTCATGAGTGGGACCTATTGCCTGACAAGCTGTGCTCAGTTGTCAATGTTCTCACTGGCCAATCGCAGCCAAGTCTCCATGCTGCTAGGCGGTTTTGTCCAAGAGCTGCATTGGAGCACATCGTCGCCTCCACTACACCTCATGATGATTGGGTTTGGACCCTCACTATGGATGGGGCTTTCTCCACTGGTTCTGTCCGCAAGAGCCTTTCTCCTGCTGCAGCCTCAACTTGGGTGCTCATTTGGCATCACAATATCCCTCTTAAATGGTCTATTCTCACATGGCGGGTCTTGCATGGCTGCCTCCCGGTTGATAGCGCCATTATGGCATGTGGTGTACCTCTTTGCTCTTGGTGCAATTGTTGCACCTCCCCATGCTTGGAGACCGACCTGCACCTTCTATTTCATAGCTCCGTGGCAAGGGATTTTTGGTCTCTACTTTCAGATTTCCTACCGTTCAGGGTGGGTGCAGCGCCCTCGGCCGCGGCGGTTGTTGTAGACTATTTGGGCAACTTGCACCTTTCTACCGTGGCTGGGATTTTGGCGAGATGTTTTCTCCTTGCTAGCATTTGGGAGCTGTGGCACAGTAGGAACACTGCACGTTTTGAGGGCCGAGCAATGAATTCTCGGCATATACTTTTCAGGATGATGCTATCTATCCGCGCTATTGTACTTGGCAGCCAGCTCAAGGGTCGCGAACTTCTACCCCACCAGATGGATCTCCTACGGACTTGGGCCATCCCTTTTAAGGTGTCACAACCCAATCTCCCTCGTCTCATACGGTGGTTCCCCCCACCCTCGGGAAGATTAAAGATGAATGTTGATGGTGCTTTCAAGCGCAGAGCGGGTATCGTAGGACGTGGTATTATACTATGTGACTCTCATGCTACCCTTGTATGGGCTGCAGCTGCCGCCTACCCATATGCCTCTTCCAGCCTTGAGGCTGAAGCTCTTGCTCTTTGGGATGGTCTCCTTCTATGCTGTCAACGTGGGGTGCGGTCTATTGCGGTTGAAACTGATTCACTTGTGTTGGCACAAATTGTCAATGGCCATTTCTCTTGTCCGTGGAAGCTCTACTTTATTTTGTATGATGTGGCTACTGCCCTTACCTCTATTGATGTTTCTATTTCTCATGTATTTAGGGAAGCAAACCAAGTGGCTGACATGTTAGCTGCCTTGGGATGCTCCCAGTCGTCTCCCTCCTTTTAGGCGTCTTGGGCTGATCTTCCTCCTCCTGTAAAAGGCCCCTACCGGCTTGATAAGGTAGGGTGCCCTTCTTTCCGGCCCTAGACTTTTGTTGTACCTTTTGCCTTATCAATATATATCTCATTTCCTGCTAGGCGGCTGAGGCTGAGTGCCTCTCCCCTTCTTTAGGGGTGATCGCTCTCCCTCTCCCTGCCTCAGTAGGTATTGACCGGATTAAAAAAAAAAACCTATATCGGGCAGCTGCGCCAACGCCTGAAAACCAGAAGACACCAATGGTCCAACCATAATCCCACTGGGTCATAATGCTTCTAACGGACCTTACGTCCATCTGGGTAAAGAAAAAACTTCTCCTTTGCTCGGGTATTAACCCCATACTCGTGAATCTTACTTACATAACTTCCTACGGACCTTACGTCTGTTCGGAAGAAGAAAACTCCCTCTCCTTTTCTCGGGCATTAGAACCATGCCCGTGAATGCTATTTTCATGACCTCCCACGGACCTTACGTCTATTCGGAAGAAGCAAACTCTCTCTTTGCTCGGGCATTGAACCCATGCTCGTGAACATCATTTTCAAGACATCCAAAGAACCTTACGTCAGTGTGGATGAAAAGAACCCTTCCTTGAATACTATCTCTGTAAAGGCCCCCGATGAACCTTACGTCCATGAGGGTAAAGAAAACTCTTTCTTTGCACAGACATTAACCTCATGTCTGTGAATACACATCTTAGCGGCGTAGGGCTTCGTGCCCTAGCCAGCTCATATGTCATATTGTCATTGCATGCCTTATGCCCGAATCAACAGAAATTCTATCCTTCGCGTTGGCATTTGATCTTGTCAACGAACACACCTTTCTTTGGCATAAGGCCCCGTGCCCTAGCCAACTTGTCCACAACATTGCCATTGCGGGTCTTACGCTCGAATCGGCAGAAATTCTATCCTTTGCGTTGGCATTTGATCTTGTCAACGAACACACCTTTCTTTGGCACAAGGCTTCGTGCCCTAGCCAACTATACATACACAACATTGCCATTGCGGGCCTTACGCCCGAATCGGCAGAAATTCTATCCCTTGCGTTGGCATTTGATCTTGTCAACGAACACACCTTTCTTTGACGCAAGGCTTCGTGCCCTTGCCAACCCTATACACACAGCATTGCCATTGCGGGCCTTACGCCCGAATCGGCACTAATTCTCTCCCTTGCATTGGCATTTGACCTTGTCAACGAATACGTCCGTCTTCGGCGCAAGGTTTCGTACCCTAGCCATCCATGTCCACAATGATGCCATTGCGGGCCTTACGCCCGAATTGGCAGAAATTGTACCCTTTGCGTTGGCATCTGATCTTGTCAATGAATACGTCCTTCTTCGGCGCAAGGCCTTGGGCCCTAGCCATTCATATACACACACAAGGGTGCCATTGTGGGCCTTATGCCCGAATCGGCACTAATCCCTTCTCTTGCATTAGCATCCGTCTCTGCCGACGAACAAACCCTCTATTAACCAAAGGCTCTGGGTCCGAACCAATGATCATCTATTGTTCCTGATTGTCATTAAAAAAGAAGAAGAAGAAGAGAATAAAAAAAAATGGGGCTTAAAATAGAGGTGTTCCGCCAGACTTGTTCTTTCATTAGGACAAGGGCAAAAAGGGCAATAACCCAGCTATGGCGAAAACCTGAAAGGGCGCTACAGGTAAAATCGGGTACCCCGCCACGTGAAAACCCGAAAGGGCGCGTGGGCAAAAGCAAGAGGGGGCCGATACCGGCGAAAACCCAAAAAGGGCGCTTGTATCGGTAATGTGGTTTTATATATATATATATATATAATAAAGATGTTTGCTCCCAAGACATCCTCATAAGTAGGGTACCACTAGATGACCCACCAAAAATACGCCACCTATATGGCAAAGTCCAATCGGAATAGGCCTTCCGCATGTTTCGACGATTAAAACCATTTCCTGCTTCGACATTTAACCCGATGTCGATGAATACACTTACCCTGATTGTCATCAGCATCAGTGGCGTCAGTGATTGAAACCTTAACTCGGGCCTTCCGTCCTTGTTAATGATATTAAAGCTATTTCTTGCTGCCCCGGGGGGGGGGGGGGCTTACCCGGCTCACATTTAATCCTCGAGGGATGTGAGCCCGGGGTTTTATGGCGACGGTATAAAAAAAGGGGTGGCAAGATGTGTAGGGTAAGACTCAAACTCGGGTGGACCAATAATCGCTCAGCTCTCCGTACCACTATGCTAGATTCCCTGTTATCAAAAAAAAGCTATTTCTTGCTTCGACATTTAACCCAATGTCGATGACTACACCTACCCTGATTGTCAGCAGCATCGGTGACATCTGTAATTGAAACCTTAACTCGAGCCTTCCATCCTTGTTAATGATATTAAAGCAATTTCTTGCTTTGACATTTGACCCAATGTCAATGAATACACCTACCCTGATTGTCATCAGCATCAGTGACGTTAGTGATTGAAACCTTAACTCGGACCTTCCGTCCTTGTTAATGATATTAAAGCTATTTCTTGCTATGACATTTAACCCAATATTGACAAATACACCTACCCTGATTGTCATCAGCATCGGTGACGTCAGTGATTGAAACCTTAACTAAGGCCTTCCGTCCTTCTTAATGATATTAAAACTATTTCTTGCTTCGACATTTAACCCAATGCCGACGAATACACCTACCCTGATTGTCATCAACATCGGTGACGTCGGTGATTGAAACCTTAAGTCGGACCTTCCGTCCTTGTTAATGATATTAAAACGATTTCTTGCTTCAACATTTAACCCCAATGTCGATGAATACACCTACCCTGATTGTCATCAGCATCGGTGACGTCAGTGATTGAAACCTTAACTCGGACCTTCCGTCCTTGTTAATGATATTAAAGCTATTTCTTGCTTCGACATTTAAACCAATGTCAGCGAATACACCTACCCTGATTGTCATCAGCATCGGTGATGTCAGTGATTGAAACCTTAACTCGGACCTTCCGTCCTTGTTAATGATATTAAAGCTATTTCTTGCTACGACATTTAACCCAATGTCGGTGAATACACCTACCCTGATTATCATCAGCATCGGTGACGTCAGTGATTGAAACTTTAACTCGGACCTTCCGTCCTTGTTAATGATATTAAAGCTATTTCTTGCTTCGACATTTTACCCAATGTCGATGAATGCACCTACCCTGATTGGCATCAGCATCGGTGATGTCAGTGATTGAAACCTTAACTCGGACCTTCTGTCCTTGTTAATGATATTAAAACCATTTCTTGCTTTGAAATTTTACCCAATGTCGATGAATACACCTACCATGATTGTTATTAGCATCGGTGACTTCAGTGATTGAACCCTTAGCTTGGACCCTTCATCCTCATTAATGATATTAAAGCCATTCCTTACTTCGACATTTAACCCAATGTCGATGATGCCCCGATTCTTGTCAACATTGACGAAATCAGAGAACAAGACTTTAACTTGGACCCTTCGTCCTCGTTAATGGAGAATCTACTTCTTGGCTCCAGTATTCATTCAACCGGTGAATATAATAATGCTTTGGCATCAGCCTAGAAGGATCTATTCCACTCAATTTAACCTAACCCTGATTTCGAGGGGACACAGCGTGGCAGTGGAGCGAACCCCTCGCCCCTTCCCTGAAGGCGCGAGCGCTCTCCTATCCTAGTAGCTAATATACCTCGAGATTGGTGAAGCTAGCCTTATACCTCCACTCAAATTAGGGAGGGAAGAAAAACAAATACACAGCTAAAGCTTGGCACCAGTATGTAAGGCAAGATTGCGTACATGAAGTCCCTACGCTATCACATACAAAAAAGGGGAAGAAAACAAAAGAGGAAAGTACACATCATTGGCCTAAATGGCGAGAGATATCATCAAGTGTCAGAAGTCCAACAGAAGGATGGGCAGCTAGATCCTGCAATCGGCGCTCCTCAACCTCCAGTCTCTGCAGCTCCTCCTGAAAAGAGCCAATGCGCTTCTCCGCTAATTTGGCCTCGCCCGCGCATTGCACCCCTAGCTGCTCAGTGCAAGCCAAGTCTTCTTCGGCCTGAGTCAGTTCGGCGTGGAGTTCAGCAGCTCGTTGCTGCAAAAAGAGAACTCGTTCAGCAGCCCCCTCGGCGATACTCCTGCGCTCGCTGATGAACTCTGTGGAAGTCCGTATAGCGGTATGGCACTCTTGCTGTTGAAGCTCTAGGGCGGCCAGCTGATCTTTCAAACCGTGCTCAACAAATTCTCACGGTTTACATACTTAAGTAGCAATACTACTCACGGCACCCAGTCCTGCATGGGGCAACCGAAGGCTATGAGGGTATGTGATATGGACTCAGCCAGCCCCCTCAGTTGGGCGTAAGATAAGCCCCGACGAGTCAGCACGGTTTTCTTGAGCGTCTCTAGATTCTGCCACACCGTCTCATCTGAAGACTACAAGCCAAATGACAGCACATCGAGGAGATGAAATTCCACCCTACTATCAACGTCAGCCCAAAGGTCATCAATGGGCTCCAAAGAAGATGAAGGCAGTGCCGGCAGGGAGACAAGGGCTGTCATATGTTCCTCCGTCTGTACGACGGAGTCGGTAGCTAGCTAGGTAAGCACTTCAAGTCCTCCATCCAACCGAGGGACAAGGTCTGCAGACTTGAAGCCCACCCTTTCAGAAGCAAACTCCAGCTGCCCTATCGGTTCTGACATTTCCTTCAATTTGGTCCCGGGGGTGATAGATAGGACAGTTGTTCCTCCAGAGAGCTCTATATCCACCAGAGGAGGCTCTTTGTGCCATTTAATCTGGGCCTCTTGCTCCGACTCGGGCTCCGCTACAGATGGCAGGACTATTGTTTCACTACCCACTTTTTCAGGAATTCCTGCACCTTCTGAAGAAGGCGGTTTGTGTTGTCCCACTAGAATTAGCTGCTCTAATTCAACGCTGGCCGTGATAGTCAAAGAAGTGGCATCCCCGGCCGGTTCCTCTTCCAATTCCACTCCTGATGCACCCTCAGTAATGGCCACGTCAGCTGGTTCTGACCTGGATTCCCCTGACTGGATCTAGAGTTGTTTTGCCGAAGACTCACCTGTGTCCAACATTGAGCCCAGCCCGCCCAGGAATTTCAGAGCAATCGGTCTTAATATGGGCACCATGCCCGCGATGGGGGTGAAGGCCATCCCCGTTGCTTGAAAAGGGGAGAAAGCGGTGGTAGCAACCATTGCTGGCAAATTCAACCCCACTGAAATCAGGGGCTCCTGAGGAAAGAAACAAAAGAAATAAACCAAGAGCTGTGTCAGACATTCAGATACACATGCTAGAAGACATGGCTAAAGCTCACATGGAAGAACATAAAGATTACCTCCAAGAAAACAAGGCTTGAACTAGTGGCCCCCAAGGCTCCCAAGTCTGGCTGCATCAAAGCTGAAGAGATTCCCGCTCGGGACCTAGTGCGCCTAAAGGGCCCAAGGCTAGCCGAGGAGGACTAAATGAAGTGAAATCACTTTCATATGATAGGGAAGGTGTGCTGGCCTCCGACCCTACATCCTGCTCATCCTCATCACTGGAGGGTTCATAGTCTACAAGTTCCTCTGAGGAAGAACTTTCAGTCAGTTCTGCTGCTGTCATGCCTGGGCCCGTAAGGCGCACTGAACTGTCAAGCGACGCCCCTGAAGAGACTCTTTGAAGGGCTAATATGGCCAGCCGTTCGGAACACCGTCGGGTTGGCCGGATACTCTGAACAGAGATGCTACGGGAGAAGCTTCAGCATGGTCCAAAGAAGCAATCTTTGAATGATTAAACATATAAGAATGATGAGTAAAAAGAAAAACAGCAAAATGAGGCGCCTGCTGTAGGTTATATGAAAGGAGCAGAAATAGCAAATTCCCGAGGTTATACCTCGGAAAAGAGCTCAGGGGAGATATGTCTGCTGCAGGAGCCGTCTGTTCCCGTGATATCTCGAACACCTGGAAGGTCGGAATATTGGGCAATCGAATAATAGGCTCCGCAGGCGCAGTCCTCTTCTCTATTGTAACTTTTGCTCGGGCCCTCTTAGCCCGAGAAACTACCTCCTTGACCTTAGACCTCTCCCGCTTTCGAGAACCCCTGGCGGGTAAAGGCGTGGTAGTCGGGGCAGTAGGCGGAGATTCAAAATATCTTGGCTTCTGGGCCTTGTTAATTAAAGACCGATACTCTAAAGTTACCTTAGAGGAGGGGAAATCTGCAGAGAAATGATGCATCCTCATGGTGGCTATATGAATGAGACGCATATATATATAACTAAAGGAGCAAGCAAGAATGACACAGCATGTACCTGGTGCGCCCGAATACAATGGAGAGAGGGCCCAATAATACAAGGAGGGCTCTTTATTCCTGGAGGCTCCCTCCTGAATCAGCCAGCAGATGTCGCCAATTTTGCCACAATGTTTGGCTAGAAGTGATAGGTCCCCATGGCCACGAGCAGAAAGACAATAGTACAAGCCGAGGTGGTCCATACCCCACCCGTCTACATACGTGAAGGCAATGAAGAGAGGCCTCTCCAGTATAGCCTCGGCCTTGTCAGGAATAGAAAGGCCTCGAATGTGCAGCAAGACAAAGAGCCAAGAGGTTTGGCCATACAAGGTGGGTCCCCGATCCTCCTTTCTTACAAAACTCCTATATGGGCATAGGCGATCGATCTCGGGACGTCATGAAGCCTGGGCTGTGATAGGCTCCTCTACTGGTAGCGGAGACTGCTGAAGAGCAATCCTCCCACTGCTAACTTTACACAGCCCCCGAAGAGTTTCTGTGAAGCTGTCCTTATTAATCTCTGGCAGCACCAGCTGTGGCTTGGACTTCTCCGTTTGACAACTTTCCATGCTGGAAAATAAGCCTGTACCTCAGCATCTTTACGGGACTTCAGCCTCCGCAAATGATAAGGATCAATTTGAAACACGGCGGAGGGTTGGGAGCTCAAGAACTGACACTCGGCAATGTCCCAGCAATCGTTCCAAGAAAGTCGATAGAAGTCGGTGCGACCATCCTCCTCTGGATCGACTCTCCAATGGGAACTGTGCTGAAGAGGAAGGAATCTGTTGGTCATCACCAAAATTTCTGCTAAACCTGAAGGGGTAATAGGGCTTAAGTAAGTGCTGATGCCCTTTCTAAACTCCATAACACTAGGTCTAATGGACAAAACCCAGTCTACCAACTCTGGCTCCAATGACAGCTTATCACTGAGCTTGCCCAAGATAGGGTGAATATACTGATCAACTTCACCGAATTTGCATTCTCTTAGCCGATTCGCCAAGAGGCTTGAATGAGTAGCCAAACACCAGAAATGCAGGGCCCCAGGCACATTCATTGGCACTTTCATCAATTGCCCCCTGATTGAGAAAAGTTGATCTGACACCTGCTGTGGCTCGGCATCGGCGAACTCTAACATTCTTGGGAACAAGTTTGGAGATTGCAGTAACCTGGGAGCAAACTCTGGAAATAATGAATACACTCAGGCATTGAAGAAATGAAGAGGGCCCACGGTCTGCAAAGTCCTTGGGAGACGGCTACGGTGGATATCTCCCAACATCTTGTAAACCAAACATAATGCTACGGGACAGAGGGACAACTTCACACCCCATGCCATTAAGCACGCCGGATATATGGCTTCGGCGCGAATGACTATTTCATCACCTTGCGGCATGGCAAACGTGCACAGCCAATTTGTCATGTAGGCCGCACAATGAGTAATGGGGTCCAATCCCGTTGGGTTAGGACCACTCTGGTGCCCTCTGCGAAGAGACGAAGATAAATGAGTCTTTCGACGAGACCGCGTCTTCAGTCTGTTCGGAGCCATTCCGACAGAAGGAAAATCTTTGTACTTCGGCTCGCCTGCGAAGAAGTATTCCAGCCATAAGCCCAAGAGCACCCGTTTCTGCTCCTTGCACGAGCGGGATGAAGAAGACTCCGCAGTACTTTGAATGGACAGCCACAGTGTATGGTACACCTTCATGAGGTACCGATATGCAAAGCCGATATGATAGCAGCCCTCGCCGTCAGTACGGTCTTTAATCCAGTCAGGCCAGCAGACCTCCTCACACGGTTCGCCATCAATTGGAAGACCAAAAAGTTGATGTAGACTCCATAAGTCTAAGGAAGTTTCCCCTTCCGCAGTATAGAAGGTGTTGTGCTCGAGACAAAACGTCTCCATCATGCCGCAGCACAAGCCCTTCGAGATAGGGTAGCGAAAGCGGGATGCATAGACGCTTTGGTACACTCCGACCTTCATCAAGATGGGACCATAATCTTGGAGTACGTACTCAGTAAATTCAACAGCCCCGTCTCTAAAAGCATAAGCATCGGTGGCTTTACAATCAACGAACCAACCCACAGCAATCTGATGTTTGAACCTGACTGCCAAACAATCTAGAAAAAATGGCTCTTCTGTGAACCCCCACTTCAACAGGGATAAGAAAAGGCCAAATACGGGCTTCTCTTTGTGAACGATGCCTACTGATAAGTCCTACCTGGCTGGAGTAAATTCAGGAGTGCGAGTCAACATGCCTTGTTCCGAACTCAGTTCTAGGACGTCGGTAACGGCGTCCCATTGCCTGGTGTCTCCCGGGAAATAAATCGGTTCGCTTCTCACTATTGAACCAATCAGGCTGTCTCGCCCGAAGAGAATGCTATACTCAGCTGCCCGCACCGTAAGGATATCCCGCTTTCCCATTAAGTTGAAAGCATGAAAAGGAAAGCCATCAGGTGTTTGTCCTTCAGAAAATCGACCCTGATAGTCTTGACTCCGATCGAAGGAAAAGTTATCTCTGCCAGAGATGGTCAAACGGCCAGTGTCCATCGAATCGGTCTCCGAATCTGATGACCCAAAAATAATGGCCAAGCGGTCCCATCCTTGATCAAGTTAATTAACATTCTGCCATGTTACTACTGGCCGGACCTCGGAGGAGCCACTCGTCCCTCGCCCGATCGTAGAAGAAGTTGTTGAAGCCATTCGCTGCAATTAAGAAAGCAACAAAATTAGAAAAACAAATAGTGTCAAAAGTAATTTCTGACGAAATTTTGGCAGAGTCTCCCCTTAGTCGGGAGCGTCCGAGAATAAAGGGGAACACATCCACTGGCTAGGTCGGGACGGTCCCTAAAGCAAAGCCACAAGCGATAAACACTTGGCCTGAATGGACAATAGGAATAGCGGTCCCGAGGGCTAGCCTACGAGGGACCTCCTGCAGCCATTATGTGAAACCAGGGACAAGCCCCTGCAAGGGCTAAAAAAACTAGGTTTTTGGGCCCACGATCTGCCCTAAATTCTATTAGGTGTGAGGCCAGCTAACGCTGCGACGTCGGCCGCCTTCTCGCCTTCATCCACCACAGTCTCGACCCACCGCCACCGCCGTTGAAGGTCGGAGAAGGAGATGGCCACGGGGCCGAGAGAAAAAGGGGGAAAGTTCACCACGCCACCTCTGCTACCGCAGTTTTCGCCAACAAAGTGACGGTAGAGGTCACCCATCGCCGTGATGCCCTCGCCAGCCGTGAGGAAGAAGAAAAGAAACGGAGGGGAGGGGCCCACCGTTCACACCACCGAGCTCGCCGGAGACGAGGAAGAGGAAGATGCCCACCGCGCTCGCCAATGGCGAACCAGTCGCCGGAGCCGAAAACGGGAGGGGGAAAACCTCCACTCCGATGGTGAAAAAGAGAAAATGGAAAGGGGAAAATCTCTGCGACGGTGGTGAAAAAGAAAGAGAAACCAGAATGAAGGAAGAAGAAGGGTTTTAAGACCTCGAAGGATTCGAAGGGTTTTAAAGAAATGAAAAAGGGGCGAATGAAGCGGTGGCCACGCCACCGACTCAAGTTCAAACCCACCACCGACTCGACGGCTTAAAGCGTCACCGACTCAGGCGCGGGCGAGTGCCACTGACTCAGCATATCAGGGAAGCCACTGTCTCGATAAGCTGAAGCTCTACCGACTCAGCATGATGAGGACGCTACCGACTCACGTCTCCAAATCGCGTCATCAACTCGAGATGAATTGGGCCCCACATGCCAAGCTCGATAAAGCAGATACATCCGCGGACCCTGCACTGCTCATCCTTCGCGAGCGACACCCGCGGCTGGGGGGCATTTGTTGACACACAAAATGTGATCGGCCAGTGATCACGCTTCCCGAAAGAGTCAACCGAAAGTCAAAGATGGATCCACTAGAACCACTGAAGCCTCAGGCTACCTTACAGGAAGTGCCAGGGAATCGACATTCTGTCATCTTGGGTTTATACACCCACCACAGCTCCCTTAAGGCCTATTGATGGTCAGAACCTACGAAACCGGCATCGAGATGATCGTGCGCGATATACCTCTTACCCCATCCAACCGGGACGAGAATGTAATAGGCGGCTCCCGCCTGATGAAGAAACCTCCCTTAGATGAAGAAACATCTCTGACACCTCAGAATAAAGAACCGAGGGCAATATCAGCGGAAAATTCGAGTGATCTGATCAAGACACGTGGAATGCCGAAATGGTCCGTAAGTGGCCAGAAAGTCATCCGATCATGACGGAAATACTTCGAGGGATGCCCCTCCTAATGAAGACACCCCACGTGTCCACAGCACGGAGTTGGCGGCACGAATCAACGTGCCGAACACCAAATTAGGAGAAAACCTGGGTTCCCCGATTCGGGTACACATTGCACCGGAAAGGTCCGTAAGTGGCCAAAAAGACGCCCAGCCAGGACGAAAATACTTCCAGGGATAGCCCACTCGATAAATATATCCCACATACATGCGAAGTTGAGTTGGTCGCATGAACTATAGTGCGTAAGGCCGAATTAGTGCAAATCCTGGGAAAATCGGTACGGGTTCCGCACGTCCCGAAAATCTGCGAAAGCCCCGAATCAACACTTCAAAACGTAGTCCGGGACTACTGCACCAACCCCGAAGCTACCCCAGACTACGAGCACTCACTGGGTCAATTTCAGGAAAAAATGTCAAAATTACAAAAATACCCTTGAAGGGCAGAGTCGGTGGCGTTATCTCACTTGAGTCTGCGGCAGCCTTTGTAGCTGAGGCGGTGGCACCTTATCGTTGAAGTCGGTGGTGCCCTTGATGCTGAGGTGGTGGCGCCTTTGATGCTGAGATGGTGGCAGCGCATCCATCCCATCCAGGTTCTGATACCCTGTTTTGAGGCATCTTCCTATAAAAGGGCCCCTTTGCCCTCAAAAAAGGGAATTCAAAAAAAAAGGAGAAGGGAGAATCCATTGGAGCAGAGAATTAGAAGAAGAGAGACCGATCGAAGGAGGAGAGGAGGAAGAAGAAGAAGGTGGGTCTTGGAGGGGCCTTACGGTTCTCCTTCGGCTCTGCGTCTTTTTCTTTTTAGTTCTTCCCTTCTTACTCTAAAGCATTTCTTTTCTTTCCTCTTTGGAATTTCTCCAAGCTCTATAATCCCCGTCCCCCGTCCTATTGTAATCGATAGAGGAAGTGAATAAGAGAAGGCTCCATCCCTTTTTGATGTGGCTTGAATATATTTCTCTCCTATTGCTCTATTTCTGTTGAACTACCGATTGTTTCTACAGATTACGTGTCGAAGTTCTTGATTTTCCCCTGAGCGTGAGGAGGCCCTCTAAGCCAAATCAATCACAGATCCTAGGACCGCACGTCTTGGGGTATTTCATTTCCTTTCCGAGAGATAATGGCTTGAAGCCACGCCCTTCATAGGGGACAGTAAATCATCCCTCCCCAGGGGTTGTTCTTCCATCGATAGCGTAGTTTCATTTATAATAATGTGTTTCATTTTGGGCGAACGATAAACGAGAGAATGCTGAGTGCCCTTTCACTCGTTCCTATCAGTTGTAAGGGCACCAATGCACTCTGATAGTCGGTGCGATAGTCATTTATTGCTTTCTTCCAGAAATGCCGCATGCCTTCCCCCCCTTAGTGTTTGATGATTTGTCCCGGAGGTTTTCAACCCCCGTCCATCCTATGTTTTGTGGCAATGAGCGTGAATAGCCTATGACAATCACGACTGTTCACAGGGTAAGGCTTGTCCCATGGCGAGGCATGGTGGTACGCTGCGTTCCTGAAACTGTTACTGCTCGACGAATGGTTTTCTCCGATTGCTTCTACTTGTCCTTGACTAGGGAGGGGTACAACCCTTTTGTCCGCCTGCTCAATCTCCTTGAGATAATGCCACTCCGGGTTCCAGGGGGTCTGTCGTTTCATCACAAGTTCCCCTGGAAGCCCTTTGCACCGAGTGAGCAAATAAAACTGCCATCTATATGGCTACAATCAGAGACCCTTTGCTCCCCTGGATCGTCACGAGTCTCTAGTAGGCTGGTCCTCGAGACTCTGTTCGTGGTGACCTCAGGGACTGGGGCAGTCCATCTGGGCTCCTCAGTGTTTATGGCTTGGCACCGTCTACCGTGTGCCATGCCGCTTGTTTAAATGAACATCTCCCTGTGCTGGGGAGATGCTGCCAAATTTTCTTAGACAGCATCATGATTTCCTGATGATTTTTTTCTCTAAATCTCTAACACCTGTCTAGTGCAAGAGTATGAACCTAGCACAGACAAGCGAAATGGGAGAACATACAAACGAATGAGATAAGAACTTATGTAAAAGATAATAATGACAAATTTCTCTTAACACCTGGGCAGTCATGCCTTTGGATTCCTAAATTATTCTGGATTCCCATCCAGATGCCCCATTTGATGCAAACCCACAAACAAATTTCTTTGCCAAAGTTTAAACGATGGAGCCTTGCAAAACGGCGGCGTCGCCACCGAATTAACCCCCATGATTTTGATTCGATGGTGACGCCACCGATTCGCCCTCTTCTTTTGCACGCCACCGACTGCGCTCCATCGCCATTCTCGCCACTTGCACTGATCTCCCTTCCAACCTGCACCGACTCCACATAGCACCCAGCTCACCTCCCTCTTCTTCACTAGCATGGACTCTACCACTACGTCGGTGTGTACTGTACCGACCTTGCTTCTTTACCCCATGACCTAGCACTGACTCATAATGCACAGCCCCCCTCATCGCCATTGCATCGGTGCACATTGCACCAACCATCTCCACTGCTAGCTTCGCACCGGACGTTGCTCCACCTGCACCGACCCAGTCATCATCCTTCTCCACCACTAGCACTGACCTTGCTTCGCTTCCCTCTGCACTAGCACCGACCCTGCATCACCCCCATTCAAACTTTCACCGACTTACGTTGTTCGCTCCACTGCACGCCCACTCCGCTTGCACCAACGTACGTCGCTCCATCCCGCTATCGTTGCCTCGGTGTAGCTCTTGCACCGACTTAAGCTGCCCATGTCCTTCACTTTCGCTGCCTCAGTGCAACCTTTGCACCGACCTATGTTGTCCACGCCCTCTCTCCCTGCATCGACCCATGTCGCCTTTCCTGCCACTGCCTTAGTCCATCTTGCACCGATCTTCCTTCCCCTCTTGCAATCCTTGATGTTGACTCAGGTCATCTATGTGCCTCTCTGGCTAGATACTCCGAATAAATGAATGAACACATTATATGTATATATACATGTGCCCACGTAAGCATGCTGCTATCATGTGCTTCCCATGCTCCTGGTAAATAGCCCTTCCTAATCACCTACGTTGTGAAAATAATGCCTGCTTGTGTGCTTAGTCTCGCTTCAGTATATAAAATTGTGTTTAACGGAAGGTCGGGTCCCGCCCGACTGGAAGTGTCGCTATGCGTGGTGGTGGTCTTCGGACCTAAGTTTCCCGTCTTGTATCGAAATGCGAACATAATAAATTTTAATTCCTCTTGTATGAATACAAAGGAAGCATACGAGCCTGTGTAGCTTCATGTTTACATCACGTCTTGTACGTCGTTATCATTCAGCCCCGAGTGGCGCTTATCTTGACAATTAATCAAGGGTTTTCCTCCTTCTCGGAGGATGTAATTAATACCATAGCCTTTACAGTATGACGGACTTTTGGTCCCGACACGAACATCACAATCGACTGACCAAGTCAGATCGAGCGCATGATAATTTGTCACCTATGTGACTGGCATGCCTACGCATTTATAAAATAGCTGTCACCACCTGCCTGGTGAGCTATGATGTAATATGATGGTGTGATATGATTTTGACAATAAGAAGGTTAGCCATCAACCATAATATCCAAAGAATAAGCATGATGCATCAATGAGACATAAACCATACCAAAATAGCCAATAATCAAGAAAATATTTCGTTTCAAACCAATCAACACACAGCTGTGGCAAACGGTCCAGCGCAGGACCGCAAAGAACCCCTGACGGTCTAGAGATGGATCGCTTGGGCAAGGGCGGTTCACATTCTTCGAGGAGACAACCCAGATGGCAAATGGTCTAGAGAAGGACCGCTAGGAGGACCCAAACGGTCTGGCAATAGACCGCATGGCTCTAAGCGATTTCAAAAAAATTGAACGGGCATTTTACTCACCCTACACGCCCATTCATTCCCTTCCCAATCAAGCCCTATTCCAGACACTCCGGCAATCCACCCACAGGCGACCACCGTGATTTCTACATCCAACCTCTCCAGAATGGTGAAGAAGAGGGCCTTGAAGCGCTTCCGACGATGAATGGAAGCGGAGGAAACGCCTCCGGCGGCGGTGAGCCCACTGGAGGGAGAAGAAGGTCCGTCGGCCCGAGTGGAGGTGGAGAACATTCCCATGACAGAAGAAGGATCAGGAGAGGCCATGGAAGAAGATGATGATGAGCCTGTGGCCACGGAGGCACCGGCGACGACGACTGGACGGCGGTCATCCGAGGTAGACCGAAATTCTCAAAACCCCATTTTTTATTTCAATAAGTTCATGCATGTGTATGGAATGGAGTGGGAATGGGTCCGGGGACCCATTAAAAATGTTTTTAGGCCATTTTGGCCATTTTCATGACTTGGGGAAACGGGGCAAATAATGCCCTTACGCTGGGTGCCTAGTGGTCGTTATAGCGACCGCTAGGAGATCAGATGGTCTAAGGGGTGACCGCTTGGGAAAGATAAACGGTCCACACGGAGACCGCTAGGGGATCCGAGTATTGTTGATTTTTTTTGATTTTTTTAATGCAATGCAATGTTTTATTATGACCTATATGCGTGACTGATGTTTGATTGTTCTACATGTGTGCAGGAGAAAAGAAAGACTAGAATCTCTTGGCTGCAAGTACAGGGCAGTTTATTTAGCATTACCCATTATCAGAGAGAACGACTAGCAGCGATGGGATTCGGGGAGCTGCTCAGCATAGAGGTGATGCAGATAGACACAACATTGTTGTATGCACTCCATGAGAGATGGGACCCAGTCAGCCGGGCATTCTTATTCCCGTGGGGACACATGATCTCGAGGCTCGAGGACGTCAGGCGGATCACAGGACTGAGAGTGCATGGAGCACCGATGATGGGCTGGACTTATGCCGATTACCGAGAGATGGCACAAGAGCTGTTCGGGCTTGAGCTATTGAGACCGGGACGACACTCATCCACGCAGGGACGGGTGACACTCCAGGAGAGTTTAGGATTGAGGGGAGCAATGATAGCTGTTGGAGAGCTGCCAGAGGAGCATCTCGGGAGGTTGAAGGACAGATCCCAAGAGAGAGTGTATGCCAGA
Source organism: Amorphophallus konjac (assembly GCA_022559845.1). Classification (NCBI taxonomy): domain Eukaryota; kingdom Viridiplantae; phylum Streptophyta; class Magnoliopsida; order Alismatales; family Araceae; genus Amorphophallus; species Amorphophallus konjac. Next base: position 129,870,690 of record CM040126.1, on the reverse strand, counting down.
CCGGGACCAGAGGGGGACATCACCCTCCGCCGCTTCCTGATGCTGCTATTCGGGAAGCTTCTGTTTGCGACGAGGGTGGACCGAGTGAGCTACAGACTCTTCCCCTTACTGTAGGACTTGGACGGAGTAGGGGAGTATGCATGGGGCACTGCAGTGCTGGCGTTCCTCTTCGAGTCGCTGAGCACCACCGACCGGCAGACGATGTTGGGCGGCTTCTCACCCTTACTTTAGGTAAAAATGCTTTATTCTAAATGCTTTTACTTATGCTTATGATGTGCTGACATTTGACTAATGCGGGTATAGAGCTACATGTACCTCCCCGGCCTAGGACGGGGAAAGGAGGCACAGCCGGACTGGTTACCCATCGCGAGGCGGTGGATGGTGGTACGGGACACGGGGTCGCTGTGAAGCTTGGTGCGAGCGATCCAGGAGGACATGGACGCGTTCCCGTATGCATCGATAAACTTCTAAACTCCAACCTTTTGAATGCACTTTAATGCTTTTATGAAATGTTGACTTACTCAAACGCCTGACCCTTCAAGTGCACTGGTCACCGTACCGAGACGAGGGGCATGAGGGATAGACCTGGGTCGAGGTGACCCAGGCATACGCAGGATGGGACATGTGGCTGCACTGCATGAACATCATCGAGCCACTGCACCATCGCTTGGTCATGAGGACACGAGGTGTACACCAGAAGGACATGGAGTTCCCGGCACGTGACGACGAGCGGGTTGGACGTCCCTTGAAGGGCTTGAGCGGGGATACTGACTGGGTCACCCGAGCGATGGACCAGGTACGAGACTGGACTAGGAGAGGTCGGGTGGTGAGAGCTCGAGCCAGCAGCGATGAGGCCTACCTAAAGGCCTACGCTAGTAGGTACGGTGACTAGGTGTTCCGTGGCACTCGACAACCGGTACAACCTCTAAACTGAAACTTATAAATTACATTTAATGCTTTGACACCTATAATGATGCACTGACCCTTTGACTTCCTATATGTAGCTAGATCCCCAAGGCCGGATAGCAGAGCTTCAGGGACTCCTCCACTCCACCGTGCAGCAGAGGGACGACCTTCAGTGCTCCCTGGATCTTCTGGTAAATTCTAATCCTTAGACTTAAATGCCAAATACTTATGCATGTGACTAACTTGGATTTCTAAAACACAGCGAGCCGAGGGAGCAAGATGGCAGGGACCTGAGGCTCCGTCTTCATCTTCCCAGCCAGCAGGTCGAGCGGAGCGAGACGCCGACTTTGCCCGGGCAGTTGCTCGGGCCGAGGAGGCCGAGGTCACTCTTACGGAGAGGGTAAGCAACTGACCGACTTCTCTTATTTTAAATGCTATATGAAAATGCAATTTGACTAACCATGATGAATGTTGATGCAGATGAGGGAGTTGACTGTAGCACTGGGCGAGGCAGAGCATACTCGAGCCGAGGTGGAGTGACTCCGAGGAGAGGCGGACCAGCTTCGAGGAGAGGTGGAGAGACTTAGGGTTGGAGTAACAGAGGCGACGGATTCTCAGCGAGAGGTGAGAGACCTGAGAGTAGAGGTCTAGGCGCTAGAGAGAGCTCTCCGATTAGTGAGCGGACGATCATCCCACAATGCGTCACAGAGCGGCACATGCAGTGGTCACCGGGACTATTTTACGGGTTCCTACGGCCAACGGAGGAATGAGGAGGATGAGCGGAGACGACGACACCGAGAGGAGGGGAGCACCTCCATGGTACCACCGGTGAGGAGACCTGAGGGAACCTGGGACAGTGGGGGTCCAGGAGAGGGACCCGCTGGGGCATGAGTTGTACTACTTTTTTTCTTTTCTTTATGCACACATGTACATGACCCTTTGTTAATGAAATAAATCATCCCTTTTCTTCTTTTTTTTTATCTTTTCAAATGCAATGTGAATGAGAATGCTGACTCACTAACAATGACCCCTAAGACTGACAAAGGGATTAGGAGAATGAGAGTGGGAGAGAGAGGGAAAATCGAGGTTTATAGAGTAAAGAAAGATTGATCAAAACAGGGATAAACAAGGGAAAATGGTCTTATGGAAGACCGCCAAGTCGAACAAACAGTCTAGCGTAAGACCATTAAGTGAAGGCGATGAAGAACGGAAGAAAAGGGTCGTCGACCGACTGTTTGGAGGGTCCTAGCAGTCGCTCGATAGACCACCAGGGGGGAAACTGAGTGAAGTCCAAGCGGGACTCTCCGTTAGAGTCCGAACTCGGGGGTAGAGCCACCTAGTCCGTGCTAAGACTTATCCTAACTTGATCTGAAGCTAGCTAGCCTCAATCCTAATGTGTTAGGACTAGAACTAAAGCCCTATAATTAGCAATACACCCAGAATTCACAGTTCACAGCAATCTCTGCATTAAACCTTGAAAATTCTCAAAAAGCACCCCAAAAACTTCATGAAGAGGAGCTTTGAAGCTCACACCATGAGAGAGATGACCTATACCGGGCCAAAGGTGACTAGAAAGGAGCATGGAGAGCTACAGCGGCTGACTACAATCTCTAAACACCTAAGCACAAGCCCCTCAAGAGAGATAAGTTCAAATTAATCTTCAAAATTTCAAAATTCTAAATTTATTGAACTTTCTTCTCATATGATCTTTCTTCTCTTCTTCTCCTCTCTTTATCTCTTTTCCTTGACTCCTTCCTGGTCCAAGATGCTATTCTTCCATGAAGTGGGTGGCTCCCATGATAAAAGACCTCCCTTTAGAGGTCACTTCAATCCTAAGAGCATGGCACCTTCACCCTCTTTTAGTTTTAGCCATGAATTTGCAGAAATTCTCCTATGATTGGCCTAGCATTTCAGCCTTAGTGGAATTATGGCACCCTCAAACACACACCTTAATATTCCCATCCTTTGAAGCCACTATCCTTCTAGAAGAGATAGAGACCTACCTATCCCTTCCTCAGACAAAGGTGGGGGATGAAGACTTGGTGTGTCATACGGTTGAGCCCATAGACCCATCACTTATCTTAGGGGATTTCATTCACAATCCAAAAGACGTGAGAACCATGATCAGCCCTCGCCATATTCATTTGATACCCATAGCCCAATGGATCACCACTTTTTGTAAGAACAAGAGCGGTAGATTTGAAGCCATAGCCAAGGCTACTTCCGTTTGCTTGTGCGAGGTTTTCCTCTTTACTACCATCGACCACCTATTAGATATGCAAAATCTTAGCATCATTAGTGGGTTATGGCGGGGTCTATCCAACTCTCAAGCTCTCCTCTCTTACTTCTATGAAGGCCTTAGTTTAGCTTCACTAGGGGGTCCCCTCATCGGGTCAATGATCATCCTTGAGTGTTGGATGGGAATAAGACTGAAATTTCTACCCAACGAGGACTTGCCTTGTACTAGCCGTATATTCGGGAGCCACCCACTCTTCTTCATAGGAGGTGCATTTGGATTCGCTTCACAGGTTGAGTGCCGGACGGCGGACAAGAAAACACGAGATGAATGGTGCCTCTTCCTCAACACATTGCCAATTGACAAGTTCGTGATGCGACCTCAAGCTCTTCAAGGCACTACTCTCAGATTACCCCAGCGATTGGGCCTAGACTTGCAGCTAGTGGGGAACACTACCTTGGTGATCTACAACTCACACCGGTGCTACTTACAAATCGGGCTACCTTGCACTACAGTTCAAGCACTATCACACTACCCTCCTCTTCAAGCTAGAAAGATCGGGACCGAGTAGGATGAACGTGTAGTCTGGAGCGCTCTGACCATGTAGGAGATCAGCCGAGTCCGTACCTTGCAAGCTGAAGTGAAGGAAGACGACGAGAAATACCGTGCTTATGTGAAGGAATTACGCAAGATCCGACCGCATGCGGATAGGAAATTGAATGTAATTTGAACTTTGAATTATGTTTTTCCATTGAGAGAATGATGTATGATGACTTTGAATGAATGAATAAGAGTTTTGGTTTCAAAGGATGTGCAATAGACTCCTAATTGTGCTTGATAAACAAAAGAAACATGGTTCTCTATTTTCCAAATGTTCCAGCAAAGGGCTGCTAGAGGAGCCTAACGGTCTAGCGATAGACCGCAAGGGGAAGGACTCAGGAAATCCCTGAGTTTTTTGACACTCGGGTGAACCATGCGGTCACCTACTGGACCACCAGGAGGTTGCTAACAGTCTAGAGATAGACCGCTTAGATGAAGGAATAAGAAAACTTAGTTTTTTGATTCTCGGGTGTAGATATATTCCCCCCCCCCTCTTTTATCTTTTCCTTTCTTTTCCCTTCTTTCTAAATCACAATATGAAAATAAAATGCTAAAAGGGTGGGAAAAGCGTGTGAATAGATCGTGATCGCCACCAAGACACGAAATGCAAACTAATAGCACTATGTACCTTGGAAAGGGGAGAAGATGAGGACACTCGCCAAAGTGCAGTGCTGTCAGGCTGAACACGGTCTACGGAGGACCGCCCAAGAAGGTACACGGCCGATCAATAGGCCGCTTACAGTGCTAGAAACTAAAGCGGGACAAAGAACGGGCCGGTGCTTACACGGTCTGTGACAGGCCGCAGGAGGGAGATGAACGGTCCTTTGGAGACCACGCACGTCTTCAAGCGGGTGAAGGTAGACTGTGTAAACCGTCTAGACCCCGAGATGTGGAACGTCTTCCTCCACCCCTTCCGGTCGGCCAGAGGGGATGGGCCCCGTGCTTAGCTTCTATTGACCTGCAAAACAAAGCAAATAACGAGACAATGCAACCCAAATTAGCCCTAGAATGTGCAATAACTATAGAAAGTGATGAAGGACTAACATCACAAATGGAATGGGGGATACCTGGGGGTTGGTTTTTTTAACACCTATGGGACGTGAAAATCAATAGGAGGGGTGATAGAATGGAGATGACAGTGAAAAACGTGGATGAAAGGGGAAGGAAAATGAGCATGCAATGGGTGAAAGAATGACTTAGACGCTTAGACCAAAACACCAAATAAACACTACTCCCTGAACCGGAGGCTCAAATGTATGTAGAGAGCCTCCCTCCTTGGCTATAGTTTGCTTGAAAACTCGACAGCACTTCGATGTAAACACTGGATCTCCCTCCTCGTGACCTCGGACCAAGGGTTCTATTTATAGACCCCTAAAAGTCCAGCCCCGAATTAAGGTTTTCCAACGTGAATTAAGCCACAAATATTTAGGATAATTCTTTGATAATACTTCCATCTCCCGCCAGGATCAAACGGGGTCTCATTTGGTTCTGAATCCGCGGAGAAAATGGCGGAGCAAGTGAGAGGTTTAACCACGGGTGGAGAGAGAAAACTCAAACAATCCAAGGATCTCGCCCTGGTACACGGTCGAACGATGGGCTGTTTACCTATTCACACGGTCAAATGCTGGACCACTTATAGGTGTCGGTGATAATTCAATAAAAATAGAATAATTAGATAACTATCTGAACGACCAACCGGTTTAGGATTCTAGGAGATACACGGTCTAATAGTGCACCGTTCAACTTAAGTAAACGGCCCAACGATAGACCGTGTATACGGTTGTCAGTGAAAATTCAGAAAAATCCATCTAATCCAGAGATAAATCACTGTAAGACTCACGCGGTCTCAAAAACAACCGTCCAAGAGATACACGGTCTGTGTCTAGGCCGTGTATGTGCTGGGCGGTGGAAATTAACAAATTGGGATAAATAAGCCCATTTTCCCCAAAGACCAAGTGATATCAAGGCCCATTAAGCCCAAATTCAAAAGCAAACATAGCCAATGAGGAAGATACCCATAAGACAAGCCCAAAGATATGCCAGAAAATGGCCCAATGAGTAATGGATAACTCGAGGCATCAAAAATGATGGTAAGAAAATGACTCAACTCATAGGCAAAAAATGGGTGTCAACAGATGCCCCTCTTTAACGTCCTCTTTATAGGGGAGCGAGCGGAGGTGAAGCGAAAGTGAAATGGAACATAGAGATGAAGCGGAAATGAAGCGGAGTGGACTAAAAAGCGGGCGTTAAGGTAAAAGACACCCGTTTTCTCACCAACAAGCGATGGGAACCTTCCGAAAAACTCCGAACCAAACACAAGGAATGATCGGACTAAAATGACACCAGTCTGGAGAAGCTAACCAAAACAACCGGTAAAAAAAATGAGCAACCTCATCAGGGGACACAATCCACAACCAATGAGGGAACCAGAACAAGTAGTAACGGAAAAATAAAGAAACAAAGTAAAACCTCTAGACGGGGACCCTTAGTCGATAAATCGGGTGAATGGACCAGAGAGAACCTTCCAATTCTAAGTGGAATTGTTCCTCTTACTCAAAAATGTGAACGCGCAATCGTCCATAACTAACGAGACATACTCAGACAGACCATGGGCGATGAATGCTCAAAGGATGCGCATGATGCATGCTGGGCTAACATAAAAGAAATCATTAAAATGAATTCAAAGAAAGTCATAAAATAGAAAGTACCCGAGAATAGTAATGCTAGACTGGAATAAATTAGGGTTAGGATACTATCTGCAACCACGGCGTGCAAGATAGAACCGTCGTCCCCTAATTCTCCCAACCTAACGGCCTATCTAATGATTAAACACATGAACCTAGATCATCATCATTTTTGTTATAGGGGAATGTCAGATCCTGGAACACGTGAATGATCAACTGGTTCTCGAGATAATATAGCCTAGATACCATATAGTAATGCATTAAGGGATACATGGATTGAAATACTTACCTGACTTACCTGACGGCAGTGGAAGGCAAGGCAACGTGAGGCTGCAAGGGAATCATGAACATGATTTGCAATTGATATATATATATATGAGATCGTGCAAAAATATTGTCAATTAAACACATAATGCAGTAAGAAAAAAATGAGCTTTATATCCTCACTTCAGCATGTACACGGTCTACGTTCATACCGCCCAAAAAAATAAAATGGTCCAGATAGGGCCGTGGAGGTATTGCTAGTTTGAATGCCATCGTGGCTGAAGAAAACTACCTCGTTATATACCGCTCTGAGAGTTGAACGATCATAGGGAGATCGCTTAGATAGAGATGAGTCGCCATAAAGACATGGCCTTAATCTAGGCCATCTAAGAGTTACACGGTCTATCGATAGACCGTGTACATTCTATCGATTTCAAAAAAAGAGAAACCGACCCCTCTATCTCCCTCCACCGTAACCGACGGTGAGGGAGAGGAACAAAAATGCCCCCACTCTCTCCATCTCTCACTACCCATTCTCCCTCTCTATATGTAGTACCCCAGAATTTATATATATAATTTTTGAATTATAAAATAGTTTCCTGGAAATTATAAAGGCCTAAATAAATTAATGAAGGATTATTGGATTAATAAGTCATTATAAGGCTCAATTAGGCTAATTAGTTAACCTAGCCTATCTAATTATTATCCAAAAGGTTAATGGACTAAGCCCATTAAGTTTGGCCCATATTCTAGAAGGGTAATTGGCTTATTCACGTATTTTAAGGATAAATACTAATTATATAAGATAATTATATGGATAAACGAATAAAAGAGTTTTATCAAATTGAAACTCTACATACGTTACATGTAACGATCTATCGGGCGACCGCCACAGCCTTGTAACGCACCTAGACACGACCGTTACATCCTGCAGATTCCGTAAGGTGAGGAAATTACAAAAAGATTGGAACTTTAAAATCCTATCTACAAGAGATCGACTTAGAGAAGCTTATACCATTACTAAGGACTCTTAGGGATTAGGTTCTAGTAAATTAAGAACTCTAGAATCGATCTAATCTTTAAACACCAGTCAAAACCCTATAAATAGGACCTAGTTCTGAACTGAGCGACCCTTACTTTTGGCTGGTGAATAATCAAGGTAAGGAGTCATAAATTCGGGTAAGTTCTTTACAAGCTTTTGTTTAGTATACTTTAGACTAATGGTTCTCCAAATTTCGTGCTAGGAGATCAAGCAACCAAGGAGATAGAAGCTTCCAAAGTTGCTGATTCAACCTTAGCAACCCAGGAATTTGAACGCAAGACCCCTGAAGATCCAGAGATTAGGATGACTAAACGAGGTAATTAGAGTACGATCATTTAGAACTTTTTGTTCCCAATAGTTTCATCTTCTTACCATCAAAATTTCACATCATTAGGTTAAGAGTCTGAGGAAATAGAGTAGATTGAAGTTGCTGATTTATCACAAGAAGTACAAGGGACTAAGGGTAGCACCTAGCATCAAATTCGAAGTTTTAAGGTTCTAGAAGAGGTAGGTTATCTCATGATTGGCAAACACAACTTGTTAGGAATAAAAGCCCTCTGATTGTGCTTGATTTCATGTATTGTAGACTAAGAATTTCATGATTTCTTAGTTCTATACATTCATGCATTTCTTAGCCCTAAATGGAAATTAAAAGATATTATCCTGTCTATTCACTAAGCCTATGCATATAGTTGGCCTATACTTCATTTTCATGACTAGGACAGTGGTAGTATGTTAATTTCTAGACATGTTATGTTTTCATAAACCTTTACTTAGTTTACTGCCAGCAGATTCTCTGACGCACCAACGTAAGACCGTCACATGAATGTAACGTCCTTACGATAGACCGTCACATCATGTTGTGCTTTTAATTATTCTATTGTCTCTGACGCACCCTAGCAGGAGCGTTACACCACTGTAACAGCCCCTCGATAAACCGTCACACACTGTAACGCGCCTATCCTAGACCGTCAGACACATGTGTTCTGTCAGCCAAATGCAGAATAATAACCAGTTAAGTTTACTTATAAATAAGCTTAGATAGTTAAGTTTTGGACCTATTATCATGACTTTGAGTTTAGTTTCTGATTCATAATCAAATTGCATGATTAATGTGTCTTAGGTTATTTTAAATTATGCTAATTTCATTGGCTAAAACTCTATAGTTTTATATTCTAAATCATGATTTTCCAAATTTGTATTGACAGAGTTTTATCTTGGTTTCATAATGTTACACATCGTTCCTTTCTATAGAGTCATTTCTTTAAGTATATGGCACATATTCTGGTATGTTGTCCATTAGTTCACTTTGCACTATAGGAATATTATTCTTGGACGTGAGGACATCTCTATTGGATATTCCTTCCAATGGACTAGGAAATCTTTTTTCAAGGCCTCCGTAATTCTCCGCGAGCCTGGGATTCCCATTAGGATGCCGAGTTGGTTGTACCATTAACGCCTAGTGATTAGATTACACTATCGATGATTTTGGTTATCAGTAATGTAACAGCTCTATGTTGGACCGTCAGGCACAAGTAACGGCCCAATATACGACCGTCACATTCCACTGAGTCCGATTTCTTGGTTCTGGATTCAGACTAATGTAACGGCCCAATACTGGAGCGTCATACCATGTAACGGCCCAATACACGACCGTCACACTGCCTGTGATGCGGGACAGAAGTGGGGGGTCTTCTTCATTCTGCCCATGGTCGCGCTATATTATTTACGCGCGTTCTAAAGAATGCGCTATATCGTTTACGCGCGTTCACAGACAGCAACCCAGGACGACGAGTCTTCAATTCTGGGCCTCGTGGATGACTCTGGGGGTTCAAAACACAAGGTAAACGCACACAGGACGATGGGCAACACACGAGGAATGCTAAAATGGAAATCAAACCAACCTAATACTATCTAGGATAACTTTGGTGAAGGTGGATGTGGGGTGAGCGGCGAGGGAAGAAAGGTGGACGTAGATGATGCTAGGACCGTGAGGAAGCTTGGATGGGGCCTCTCACCCGAACCCTTCACGGGGACGGTGCAACCGAGCTCCATCCTAACCTTAGCAACATCCTTGGCGGTGGTGAGGGGAGATGAACGTTGGTGGAAGAGGAACAAAGCTCCGAATGGAGCCTCACACTCGACCCTGTCTCAAAGCCGGTGCATCCAGAGCTTCGATCGTCCTCCATTGAAAGGGAAAAGAGAGAGGATCAGGAGAAGAAGATTGGGCATCGCACCCAGAGAGGGGAGGAAGAAAGGGGGTTCCAAAGATTGGGGGAGATAGCCATGCTATACTCATAAACTCTCATAGATTCATTGCTTCATTGTCTAATCAAACGAGATGGGATACATATATAGGGGAAGGGGAAGACAAAACAACGCTAGAACATCGATTACAACCATGGAAAACAGCAAACATTGAAGACTTTTGTGAGTTTCGGCGTCGGGAAGTTGGACCGTCTGTAGTAGAGTTTCTGTCTGAGATCACGCTAGGGGAACCTAGCGCCTTCATCCAGATCGCGCTACCCAAAGATAGCGCGTTCATCTTCAGCCCAGTAGCTTCCACGATCAGATTTGGCCTGGCAGCTTACTTGATTCCCATCAAACCCCTCCACTTCGGAAGGTTCATCCTTGAACCTTGTAGCTCAAGATCCCAATCTGTGAGAATAGCTTGGTTCCCTAAGCTTTGATACCATTTGATGCGGGACAGAAGTGGGGGGTCTTCTTCATTCTGCCCATGGTCGCGCATCGTTTACGCGGGTTCTGAAGAATGCGCTATATCGTTTACGTGCGTTCACAGACAGCAACCCAGGATGACGGGTCTTCAATTCTGGGACTCGTGGATGACTCTGGGGGTTCAAAACACAAGAGGAAAGCACACAGGATGATGGGCAACACACGGGGAATGCTAAAATGGAAATCAAACCAAACTAATACTATCTAGGATAACTTTGGTGAAGGCGGATGTGGGGTGAGCGGCGAGGGAAGAAAGGTGGACGTAGATGATGCTAGGACCGTGAGGAAGCTTGGCTGGGGCCTCTCACCCGAACCCTTCGCGGGGACGGTGCAACCGAGCTCCATCCTAACCTTAGCAACATCCTTGGCGGTGGTGAGGGGAGATGAACGTTGGTGGAAGAGGAACGAAGCTCCGAATGGAGCCTCACACTCGACCCCGTCTCAGAGCCGGTGCATCTAGAGCTTCGATCGTCCTCCATTGAAAGGGAAAAGAGAGAGGATCAAGAGAAGAAGATTGGGCATCGCACCCGGAGAGGGGAGGAAGCAAGGGGGTTCCAAAGATTGGGGGAGATAACCATGCTATACTCATAAACTCTCATAGATTCATTGCTTCATTGTCTAATCAAACGAGACGGGATACATATATAGGGGAAGGGGAAGACAAAACGACGCTAGAACATCGATTACAACCATGGAAAACAGCAAACATTGAAGACTTTTGTGAGTTTCGGCGCCGGGAAGTTGGACCATCTACAACAGAGTTTCTGTCTGAGATCGCGCTAGCGGAACCTAGCGCCTTCATCCATGTCATGCTACCCAAAGGTAGCGCGTTCATCTTCGGCCCAGCAGCTTCCACGATCAGCTTTGGCCTGGCAGCTTGATTGATTCCCATCAGCTTGAGTATTTTAACCCAAGGTGGACCAAGGGCTGATATTCCAAAGTTTCTAGATGGACTATTAATGATCTAGAACTTATCATATTGATCAAGAAATCTAATATAATGAATGGAAGATAAAGAACGTATCGTTATGCTGCCGATTTATTTCCATAAGCATAACCCTGCTTAAGTCATTCTTGATTTTTCATGATTCTTATTAAAACATTCATTCATTGAATTATTATTATCATGAGCTTATTTGAACTCATTATATTCTTGGCCACACTTTATTGTTACCTACGTGGAAAAAGCTTGATTTATACTTAAAGATGCGATCGAGCACTGATTGTGTTCAAGGGCTCTATGCTAGTCCCCTCGGCTGATTGTCGGAAACATACTATTTTATAAACCATGGGGTATGATGCTACTGGCGTCGCATAAATAAGTGAAAATCCACGGCACAACATGACATTCTTGTACATGACTTTCTTGCTTGATATTCCATAGAAATTCACGAAGTACTTGCTCATAAGTAAAAGATACTGGAGTGATGATTATGTGGCTTGCTAGTACATTCTCGATACATTTTTGTTCATGAAAGGCCTATATCATGTTCATGTTACATTCTTACTAGTTCGTATTTGTTCTCATTCTAACTTACATGATCATCTTGTTACTTTGGTTAATCGCATGATTGATCGCATTCGCATGATTTTTACCTTATTCTTAAGAGCTAAATTGTTAATTACTTTAATAGTGCCTTCATGTTGATGCAAAGATACCTACTGGGGAAGTGTGCTCATTAACTATTTCCAATCTTTTCAGGAGATGAAAGTGATTCAAATTCGGATTCGGGTTATACAAGTAGCGGGTCCGAGAGTGAAGACTTAGAAAGTGTATATTGTTTAGATTGAGCCTATCTAATTTTCCTATTTCTTGAGTCTGGTACATAATGGAAGTTGAATTAGTGATTGAAATTGAGGGTTCAATTTGATTATCAATGAAATAAAGTTGAAGTTTGAATATATATTGTGCAATTGCATCTTTATGTGTGATTGAGTTGCACTCTGATCATTCTTGCTTGCAAGAGGTTTACCATGCCAGCTGTTCGCACTCCCCTGGTTAGTCTTCTGCTGTAATAAAGGCTCGGGGCGTGACAGTTAAGTTGGTATCAGAGCCTAAGTCTCAGGACTTAGGAAGAAGAGTGATGTCATAGGAAAAGTCCAAGGTTTAAGGACCCCTACCTATAAACTAAGGAAGAAATTTCCATACCCATGTGAGAATTGGGTAGAGCCCGGGATAAGATAATTAATTAGCTTTAAGATTATTTCTCCCAATTTCATGAGAAATAACAAGTTGTTATTTTTCTCTCAGGTACCTCATTTTACAAATGGCTCATCGTGTAGTTTGGGATGGTATGCAACAAACAGTAGCCGGCCTTACTCAGGCATTGTAAACCATAGTGCAAGGTGGCGTAGGGGCAAGGGCTGGTGACCTACATCATAATTTCCGGAGTTTAAATCCTCTGCGATTCTATGGTTCGTCTAATCCCGACGAGGCAGAAAATTGGATAGACGAAATGAATCATATATTTGATGTCATCCAATGCACCGATCAGGAGAAGGTGCGTCTCACAACCTTTCAACTCAACAAAGATGCTCGCACATGGTGGAAGTCGGTTCCGGCACCTCCGGCCAATGCACCCCATACATGGGATGATTTTCTTACCCTGTTCCGTGCCAAGTACTTTTCTGAGCACGTAAAGGAATGAAAGGCTATGGAGTTCGCCGCTCTTTGGCAAGTAATGATGACGGTTGCCGAATATGAATTGCAATTCTCAAGGCTTGCAACTTACTCACCGCATCTTATCAGCACTGATCTACTCAATGCAAATCGGTTTATAGACGGGTTACGACTCAGTTTCATTCAGCAGCTCGGGACCCAAAACATCCATACTTATGCGGAGATGATTCAGCGGGCATACCTATGTGAAAAGACCTTAGAGAAGGTCAAAAAATTGAAAGGGAAGGGAGAAGAATCAAGCCGACGCTCAGATCGGCATTATAAGAAAGAGAAATTCAGCATCACAGAGCCTTACAAAAGCCGTGATAGTAAGAGGAGATCTAGGAATAAGAATGGTGGAAGTTCTCATAATAAAAAGAAAGTCAAGGAGGAGAAGGAGCAGGTCGGCACGGCTTACACATTTTGTGAAAAATTCGGCCATTCGACTGAGGAGTGTTGGAAGCGTCTCGGCGCTTGTTTACGTTGTGGAAGCAGGGAGCATCGCATGCCGGAATGCCCCTTTATGAAGGACCAGTCATCTGGTGGAGGACGCAGGAGGCAGGCTCGCCTCAATGCTGTTCTAGAAGGAGAGGAAGCGCCCAGGGATGATGGGCTTATGGAAGGTACTCTTCAAATTTGTTCTCATCCTGCATTTGTGCTATTTGATACTGGTGCCTCTCATTCTTTCATCTTCGCTACTTTTGCTAAAACATTACCAATCGCCTCAGTTCCCTTACCTTCAGATCTTGCTATTTCCACACCCTTAGGTTCTGGAACAAAGCTTACCAACTATTATCCTGATAGCAAAGTGATAGTAGAAGGTCATGATCTCCCCGCAAACCTAATATGCCTTGACATGAAAGGTTATGATGCCATTTTAGGGGTAGACTGGCTTGTAGATCATGATGCTTATATCAATTGCCGAAATAGGATTATATCCTTTCGAAAGCCCGATCTTCCAAGATTCTATTTTCTTGGCATCAAGTACAAGAAGCATCCTACTATTATATCTTCTCTTCACGCTTGCAAACTTATCTCGCAAGGATGTGAAGCTTTTCATGCTTCCGTAATTATCACCGAATCTAAGGAGATTATCTTAGCAGACATTCCTATTGTAAATGAGTTCCCCGATGTGTTTCCATCCGAATTATCCAATTTACCGCCCGAGAGGGAAGTGAACTTCACTATTGAACTCATTCCGGGAGTAGCACATGTTTCTATAGCCCCTTACAGGATGTCCCCCACAGAACTCAAGGAATTGAAGAAGCAATTGCAGGAACTTCTGGACAAGGGCTTCATCAGACCTAGCACATCCCCTTGGGGTGCGCCAGTTCTATTTGTCAAGAAGAAGGATGGTTCTCTCAGGCTATGCATCGATTACCGATGGTTGAATCAACTCACAATTAAAAACAAGTATCTGTTGCCGCGTATTGATGAGCTCTTCGATCAGCTTTCGGGAGCAGAATATTTCTCTAAGATAGACCTCAGATCAGGTTATCATCAGCTTAGAATTAAAGAAGAGGACAATTATAAGATGGCTTTTCGAAGTCGTCATGGCCGCTATGAATTCGTAGTGATGCCGTTTGGGTTAAATAATGCCCTAGCAGCATTCATGCAACTTATGAACAATGTCTTCCAGCCATATCTGGACCAGTTCATCGTCGTCTTCATTGATGACATCTTGATATATTCCAAGACGAAAGCGGAACATGAACAACATTTGAAAATTACTTTACAAACACATAGAGAACACAAGCTTTATGCCAAACTCAATAAGTGTGAATTCTGGCTCGAGGAAGTCTCATTCCTAGGCCACATTTTTTCAAACGAAGGTATTGTTGTGGATCCTTCTAAGGTAGAAGCTGTCAAGAATTAGAGTCGGCCAACGATTGTATCAGAAGTAAGAAACTTTCTGGGTGTAGCTGGTTATTATAGGGGATTCATTAAAGACTTCTCAAAAATTACAGTTCCTTTAACTAGACTCACAAGAAAAGAAAATCCTTTTGTCTGGTCAGAGGAATGTGAGAAGAGTTTCCAAACTCTTAAGAATCATCTTACAACAGCTCCTACTTTATCACTACCAATGGAGGGTGATGGATTCGAAGTGTATACGGATGCGTCTCCCATTGGCTTAGGATGCGTTCTCATGTAGAATGGAAAAGTAATCTGTTATTCTTCAAGATAATTGAAATGTCACGAGGAAAATGATCCCGTACATGATCTGGAATTAGCAGCGGTTATTTTCACCTTGAAAATTTGGTGTCATTATCTTTATGGAGAAAAGTTCACAATCTACTCGGACCACAAAAGCTTGAAATATTTATTCTCTTAATAGGAGCTTAACATGAGGTAAGGAGGGGGTTAGAATATCTCAAAGACTTTGATTTTGCTATTCAATATCATCCTAGCAAGGCTAATGCTGTAGCAGATGCACTCAGCAGAAAACCAATGGGTATGCTATCAAGTCTTATGATAAGTGTAACTATCCTTGTTCCTCAATTTGCTCAGTTGAACTTAGATATTGACATAAAGGAAGAAGATTGTTTCATAGCTAATATCCGAGCTCAACCTACACTGATAGAAGATCTGGTCAAGCTGTAAAATGATGATCCTATATTACTAGAAATTAAAGCCAATATGGAACAAAGGCCGGATTTTTCTATTTCCAATGATGGAAGATTGTTATTTAAGGGCCGAATATGTGTACCAGATCATGAGGCTACGAAGAAACTAATCCTAGATGAAGCGCATAATTCCAAATACATAATTCATCTAGGAGGAACTAAGATGTATCAAGATCTTAAAAGAAATTTCCGGTGGCCCAATATGAAGAGAGAAATAGCTGATTTCGTGTCTCGCTGTCTCACCTGCCAACAAGTAAAGGCAGAGCATTTTAGACTCGCAGCTAAATTACACCCCTTGAGTATTCCCGAATGGAAATGGGAGAGTATGGGGATGGACTTTATTATGGGATTACCCCAGACCAGAGGTGGACACGATGGAATATGGGTAATCATAGACCGATTGACTAAATCCGCACACTTCATACCAATAAAGAGTTGATGGTCTGTGGATATCCTTGCAGCATTATACATAAAGGAGATTGTTAAACTACATGGTGTCCCCGTCACTATTATATCCGATAGAGATCCTCGATTCCCATCACAATTCTGGAAGGGTCTACAACATTCACTAGGGACTAGATTTAATTTCAGCACAGCTTTTCATCCACAAACAGATGGTCAAACAGAAAGAACGAATCAGGTAGTAGAAGATATGCTCATGGCTTGTGCTATCGACTTTGGAGGTAGTTGGCATGATCACTTGCCTCTGGTAGAGTTTGCATATAACAATAGCTATCAGGCTAGCATACGAATGACACCTTTTGAAGCTTTATAGGGAAAAGGCTGTCGATCACCAATATGCTGGAATGAAATAGGGGGAAAGCAATTTCTAGGCCCCGACCTTATAAGGGATTCTACCGAGAAGATCAAGCTCATTCAAGAAAGAATGAAGATGGCATAAGATAGGCAAAAGTCTTATGCTGACAATCGAAGACGTGACTTGGAGTTTCAAGTAGGAGATCATGTATATTTAAAGGTTTCTCCAGGTAGTGGTATTCGAAGATTTGGCATTAAAGGAAAGCTAACTACAAGATTCATAGGCCCGTTTGAAATTCTTGAACGGATTGGTGAAGTGGCTTACAAACTGGCTTTACCTCAACAATTAGTAAGAGTTCATGACGTATTTCACGTCTCTATGCTGAAGAAGTATGTATATGGTCCCGACCATATTATTACTTATGACAATCTAGAAATTCAGAAGGACATGACATACGAATAAACGCCAATAAAGATTCTGGAACGGGAAGTGTGTCAACTAAGAAATAAAGTTATTCCCATGGTCAAGATTCAATTGAAGAAAACATGGGCATATGAAGCAACTTGGGAAACCGAAGCAGCCATGTGGAAAAGATTTCCAGAATTATTTAACTGTAAGTACACTCTCCGAAATCCATATATTGAATTCGGGGACCAAATTCTTCTAAGTGGGGGAAGGTGTAGTACCCCCGAATTTATATATATAATTTTTGAATTATAAAATAGTTTCCTAGAAATTATAAAGGCCTAAATAAATTAATGAAGGATTATTGGATTAATAAGTCATTATAAGGCTCAATTAGGCTAATTAGTTAACCTAGCCTATCTAATTATTATCCAAAAGATTAATGGACTAAGCCCATTAAGTTTGGCCCATATTCTAGAAGGGTAATTGGCGTATTCACGTATTTTAAGAATAAATACTAATTATATAAGATAATTATATGGATAAATGAATAAAAGAGTTTTATCAAATTGAAACTCTATATACGTTACATGTAAAGGTCTATCGGGCGACTGCCACAGCCCTGTAACGCACCTAGACACGACTGTTACATCTTGCAGATTCCGTAAGGTGAGGAAATTATAAAAAGATTGGAACTTTGAAATCCTATCTACAAGAGATCGACTTAGGAAAGCTTATAACGTTACTAAGGACTCTTAGGGATTAGGTTCTGGCGAATTAAGGACTCTAGAATTGATCTAATCTTCAAACCCTAGTCAAAACCCTATAAATAGGACCTAGTTCTGAACTGAGCGACCCATACTTTTGGCTCGTGAAGAATCAAGGTAAGGAGTCCTAAATTCGGGTAAGTTATTTAGAAGCTTTTGTTTAGTATACTTTAGACTAATGGTTCTCCAAATTTCGTGCTAGTAGATCAAGCAACCAAGGAGATAGAAGCTTCCAAAGTTGTTGATTCAACCTTAGCAACCCAGGAATCTGAACGCAAGACCCCTGAAGATCTAGAGATTAGGATGACTAAACGAGGTAATTAGAGTATGATCCTTTAGAACATTTTGTTCCCAATAGTTTCATCTTCTTACCCTCAAAATTTCACATCCTTAGGTCAAGAGGCTGAGGAAATAGAGCAGATTGAAGTTGCTGATTTATCATAAGAAGTACAAGGGACTAAGGGTAGCACCTAGCATCAAATTCGAAGTTTTAAGGTTCTAGAAGAGGTAGGTTATCTCATGATTGGCAAACACAACTTGTTAGGAATAAAAGCCCTCTAATTGTGCTTGATTTCATGCATTGTTGACTAAGAATTTCATGATTTCCTAGTTCTATACATTCATGCATTTCTTAGCCCTAAATGGAAATTAAAAGATATTATCCTGTCGATTCACTAAACCTATGCATATAGTTGGCCTATACTTCGTTTTCATGAATAGGACAGTGGTAGTATGTTGATTTCCCGACATTTATGTTTTCATACACCTTTACTTAGTTTACTGCCAGCAGATTCTCTAACGCACCAACGTAAGACCGTCACATGAATGTAACGGCCTTACGATGGACCGTCACATCCTGTTGTACCTTTAATTGTTCTATTGTCTCTGACGCACCCTAGCAAGAGTGTTACACCACTGTAACGGCCCCTCGATAAACCGTCACACACTGTAACGCGCATATCCTAGACCGTCAGACACCTGTGTTCTGTCAGCCCAAGGCAGAATAATAACCAGTTAAGTTAACTTATAAATAAGCTTAGATAGTTAAGTTTTGGACCTATTATCATGACTTTGAGTTTAGTTTCTGATTCATAATCAAATTTCATGATTAATGTGTCTTAGGCTATTTTAAGTAATGCTAATTTCATTGGCTAAAACTCAATAGTTTTGTATTCTGAATCATGATTTTCCAAATTTGTATTGACGGAGTTTCATCTTGGTTTCATAATGTTACACATTCTTTCCTATCTATAGAGTCATTTCTTTAAGTATATGGCACATATTCCGGTATATTGTCCATTAGTTCACTTTGCACTATAGGAATATTATTCTTGGACATGAGGACCTCTGTATTAGATATTCATTCCAATGGACTATGAAATCTTGTTTCAAGGCCTCCGTAATTCTCCGTGAGCCTGGGATTCCCACTAGGACGCCGAGTTGGTTGTACCATTAAAGCCCAGTGATTAGATTACACTATCGATGATTTTGGTTATCAGTAATGTAACGGCTCTATGTTGGACCGTCAGGCACAAGTAACGGCCCAATATACGGCCGTCACATTCCACTGAGTCCGATTTCTTGGTTCTGGATTCAGACTAATGTAACGGCCCAATACTAGAGCGTCACATCATGTAACGGCCCAGTACATGACCGTCACACTGCTTGAGTATTTTAACCCAAGGTGGACCAAGGGTTGATATTCCAAAGTTTCTAGATGGACTATTAATGATCTAGAACTTATCATATTGATCAAGAAACCTAATATGATGACGGGAAGATAAAGAACGAATCGTTATGCTGCCGATTTATTTCCATAAGCATAACCTTGCTTAAGTCATTCTTGATTTTTCATGATTCTTATTGAAGCATTCATTCATTGAATTGTTGTTATCATGAGCTTATTTGAACTCATTATATTCTTGGCCATACTTTATTGTTACCTGCGTGGAAAAAGCTTGATTTATACTTGAAGATGCAATCGAGCACTGATTGTGTTCAAGGGCTTTATGCTAGTCCCCTCGGCTGATTGTCGGAAACATACTATTTTATAAACCCTGGGGTATGATGCTATTGGCGTCGCATTGTGCTGGAGTACTTTCTCTATAAATAAGTGAAAATCCACGGCACGACATGGCATTCTTGTACATGACTTTCTTGCTTGATATTCCACAGAAATTCACGAAGTACTTGCTCATAAGCAAAAGATACTAGAGTGATGATTATGTGACTTGCTAGTACATTCTCGATACATTCTTGTTCATGAAAGGCCAATATCATGTTCTTGTTACATTCTTACTAGTTCATTTTTGTTCTCATTCTAACTTACGTGATCATCTTGTTACTTTGGTTAATCGCATGATTGATCGCATTCGCATGATTTTTTCCTTATTCTTTAGTGCTAAATTGTTAATTACTTTAATAGTGCCTTCATGTTGATGCGAAGATACCTACTGGGCAAGTGCGCTCATTACCTATTTCCAATCTTTTCAGGAGATGAAAGTGATTCAAATTCGGATTCGGGTTATAGAAGTAGCGGGTCCGAGAGTGAATGAAAGTATTATCAAGATGAGAGTGAAGACTTAGGAAAGTCTATATTGTTTAGATTGAGTCTATGTAATTTTCCTATTTCTTGAGTCTGGTACATAATGGAAGTTGAATTAGTGATTGAAATTGAGGGTTCAATTTGATTATCAATGAAATAAAGTTAAAATTTGAATATATATTGTGCAATTGCATCATTATGTGTGATTGACTTGCGCTCTGATCGTTCTTGCTTGCAAGAGGCTTACCATGCCGGCTGTTCGCGCTCCCCGGGTTAGTCTTCCGCTGTAATAAAGGCTCGGGGCGTGACACTATCTGCCCTCACTCTCCCCCGTTCCCCCATTCTATGCGCTTCAAGAAACATGTCCTACGCCGCCTTCCTCGTCAGAGGATGTACGGAGGAGATGCCCCATCGCCACCGTCGACGACCGCCGTAGAGGAGGCTTCGGCGCCATCATCATCGATCGAAGGAGGGGCGCCACCGCCCGTGGCCACGGAAGACGCCACGGTGATCGTCGCCTGGGAGGAGGACGCAGACGCACTGCCAGAGGCGGCCACGGTGACGGTGGAGAAGCCGCCGTGAGTGCCACGCCCCGAGCCTTTATTACAGCGGAAGACTAGCTCGAGGAACGTGAACAGTCGGCATGGTAAGCCTCTTGCAAGCTAGAACGACCAGAGCGCAAGACAACCACACATAGCAAAATGTAATTGCACAATAATTTACTCAAACTCCAACTTTATTTCATTAATAATCAGATCAAAATTTTCAAATACAATAACTTTTCAACCTTCTTCAATCCATCAGACTCAAAAAAAAAGGAAAATCACAAAGACTCGATCTAAACAAGATTGACTTTCCTAAGTCTTCACTCTCATTTTTGATATGACTTTCATTCGCTCTCAGACCCGCTACTTGTATAACTCGAATCCGAATTCGAATCACTTCCATCTCCTGAAAAGATTAGAAATAGGTAATGAACACACTTGCCCAGTAGGTATCTTCGCATCAACATGAAGGCACTATTAAAGTGATTAGCATTTTAGCTCTAAAGAAAAATAAAGTGAAATCATGCGAATGCGATAATTCACATGTAAATAACCAAGGTAACAAGACGATCATGTAAGATAGATTGAGCAAGTATGAATTAGCAAGAATGTAACAAGAACATGATATGGCCTTTCATGATCAAGAATATATCAAGAATGTACTAGCAAATCACGTAATCATCACACCAACATCTTTTGCTTATGAGCAAGTATTGGTGAATTTCTGTGGAATATCATGTAACAAGCAAGAAAGTCATGTACATGTATATGTCGTGCCGTGGATTTTCACTTATTTATAGAGAAAGTACTCCCAGCGTAATGTGACGCTAGTAGCATTATATCCCATGATTTATAGTATGTTTCCAACAATCAGCCGAGGAGACTAGCATAGAGCCTTTGAACACAATCAGTGCTCGATCGCATCTTCAAGTACAAATCAAGCTACTTCCACGTTTCAAGCAATAAAATATGGCCAGTAATATAACAAGTTCAATAAGTTCATGATAACAATAATTCAATGAATGAATGCTTCAATTCAGAATGTGAGGGATCAAGAATGACTTAAAACAAGGTTATGCTCATGGAAATAATTCGACAGCATAACAGTACATTCCTTATCTTCCATAATTTAAAATTAAGTATCTTGATCAATATGACAAGTCCTAGACCATCAATAATTCATCTAGGAACTTTGGAATATCAACCCTTGGGTCAAATATCGGGTTAAAGTACTCAGAATTGTGACGGTCAATCAATGGGCCGTTACATGAACGTGACAGTCTACTATTAGGCCGTTAGAATGGGATGAATCCAGAAGGAATAAATTGGACTCAGTAATGTGACGGTTGTATACTACACCGTTATATGGGCCTGATGGTGGAGTAATAGGCCGTTACATGGATAAAATTTAAAACTTCGGTAGTGCTTTTCTAGACAATTTAGGCTTTAATGGTACAACTAGCTCAGCGTCCTAGTGGGAATCCCAAGCTCACGGAGACTTACGGAGGCCTTGAAATAAGATTTCCTAGTCTATTGGAAGGAATATCCAATAGAGAGGTCCTCAAGTTAAAGAATGTGTTCCTATAGTGCAAAAAGTGTAACTAGTGGACACATACCGCAGTATACGCCACTTACTTAAAGAAAATGACTCTATAGATGAGAAAGAATGTGTAACGATGTGAAACCATGATAAAACTCCGTCAATACAATATTTTAAAATCATGGTTTTAATACAAAACTATAGTGTTTAGAAAATGAAATTAACATATGCTTAAAATAACTCAAGGTGCTTTAGACATGTAATTTCTATCATGAATCAATAAATAACCTTAAAGTCATCAAAACAGGTCAAAACTTAGATATCTAGGGTTTATTTATAAGCTAATTTGACTGTTCTCAGTTTTGTCTCGAATTGACAGAACACAGCACTCTGGCGGTCTAAGATAGGCGCGTCACAGTGATGTGGCGGTTTATCGTGGAGCCGTCAGAAGGTTGTGACGCTCTGATTCTGGTCCGTCCGAGATTACAGTGAAACTTAAGTGGGACAGAAGGTCTGACGGTTTATCGTAAGGCCGTTAGAGTAATCTGGCGGTCTAACTATAATCCGTCAGAGCACTGCTGACAATAAAGTAAAAGGACTATGGTTTAAAACATCTCATGCATGAAGAATCAAAACAATTAACTACTCTAGTCATGACAAAATGAAGTAAAGGCCATCTAGATGCATATGTTGCTGTGAATTAACAAGAGAATATCTTTTATCTTTAATTTAGGCTAAAGATATGCATGTATGCATAGACCGAACTAAAACATGAAATTCATGGTCTATAGTGCAAGAAATCAAACAAAACCAGAGGGCTTTTACTCCTATCATGATGTTCTTGTCATTCATGAGATAACCTACCCCTTTCCTAGGCTTTCAACTTCCAATTCGGGACGGCAAGTCACGCCCTAGTTCTTCAATTCTGTGAATTTTCAGCAACTTCACGTCGCTCTAACTCCGTAATCCCTTGACCTATAGATGTGAAATTTGGAGGGTAAGAAGATGAAACTAAGGGGAACAAAAAGTTCTAAAGAACCGAACTCTAAATATCTTGTTTAGGTGTTCTAATCTCCTTATCTTCAGCACCCCGTTGTACAGTTTCCTAGGTTGATGTGATGAAACCAGCAACTTTGCAAGGTTCTAGCTCCTTGTGTAGTCGATCTCCTAGCATGAAATTTTGGAAGCTGTTATTCCTAGGTATTATAAACAAAATCTTATAAAGAACCTACCCCAAATACCAAGTCTTTACCTTGATTCTATGCAGGTCAAAGTAAGGGTTGCTCAGTCCAAAACTGGGCACTATTTATAGGATTTTGCTAGGGTTTTGAGGATTAGATCGATTCTAGAGTCCTTATTAGACCTTAGATCGACTTCAGAGAGTCGTTAACACGTTTACTAGTCCTCCCATCTCGATCCCTAAGAGATAGACTACCAAAAACTTAATCTTTTTGGTCTTTCTTCAATTCACGGAATTAGCCAGAACGTAACGGTCATATCCTGGTGTGTCAGAGCCCTGTGGCGGTCGCATGATAGACCGTTACCTATCGTAGGTGCCGAATTTGAAATGAATTCAAATTATTATTTCGTCTTATCCACTTAATTATTTAATTAATGAGTATTTATCCTTATAATTCGTGAATATGCTAAGTAACCTTCTAGAATATGGGCCAAACTTCATGGGCTTGGTCCTTAAACCTTTTGGGCTTCAATTAAATAGACTAGATTAATCGTTTACCATAATTGGGCCTTAATAATGATTTATTTAACCCAATATCTATTTATTAATTCATTTAAGCCTTTATAAATTCGTATTAAATTTTAAAAAATTATTAAATTATTCCAAACTAATTTATAAATATTCTGGGTCATTACACCCTCCCCCACTTAAAAGAATTTGGTCCCCAAATTTAATATATGGATTGTGGAGAGTGTACTTACATTCAAATAATTCTGGAAATCTTTTACGCATAGCTTCTTCAGTTTCCCATGTCTCTCCTGACTTTGTCCACCGGATTTTAACCATGGGAATATTCTTGTTCCAAAGTTGACGTACTTCCCGTTCAAGTATTCTGATTAGTTTTTGTTCGTATGTCAAATCCTTCTTAATCTCTAGATTGCCATAAGTGATGACATGGAAAGGATCGGGTACATACTTCTTGAGCATCGAGATGTGAAATACATCATGAACCTCAGATAATTACGGAGGTAAAGCAATCCGAGAAGCTACTTCACCAATTCTTTCCAGAATTTTAAAAGGACCAATAAATCTTGGAGTGAGTTTTCCCTTAATACCAAATCTTCGAATACCTCGACCTGGAGAAACTTTAAGAAATACATGATCTCCTACTTGAAACTCCAAGTCGCGCCTTCAATTATCAGCATAAGATTTTTGCCTATCTTGTGCCATCTGCAATCTTTCTCGAATGAGCATAATTTTCTCTGAAGAATCCCTGAT
Source organism: Amorphophallus konjac (assembly GCA_022559845.1). Taxonomy (NCBI): domain Eukaryota; kingdom Viridiplantae; phylum Streptophyta; class Magnoliopsida; order Alismatales; family Araceae; genus Amorphophallus; species Amorphophallus konjac. The sequence goes on along the minus strand of CM040126.1, from coordinate 129,845,922 downwards.
AATGTCGGGGCCTAAAAATTGTCTTTCCCTTATTTCATTCCAACATATTGGTGATCTACAGCTTCTTCCATATAAAGCTTCAAACGGTGCCATCTGTATGCTAGCCTGATAACGGTTGTTATATGCAAATTCTACCAGAGGCAAGTGATCATGCCAACTTCCTCCAAAATCAATAGCACAAGTCCTGAGCATATCTTCTACTACCTGATTTGTTCTTTCAGTCTGACCATCAGTTTGTGGATGAAATATTGTGCTAAAATTCCATCTAGTCCCTAGTGAATGTTGTAGACCCTTCCAGAACTGCGATGTGAATCTAGGATCTCTATCAGATATAATAGTGACAGGGACACCATGTAATTTGACAATTTCCCTCATGTATAATGCTGCTAGAAAATCCACAGACCATCAACTTTTGATTGGTAGAAAATATACAGACTTAGTCAATAAGTCTATGATTATCCATATACTATCGTGTCCTCCTCTGGTCTTAGGTAAACCAATGATGAAATCCATCCCTATACTCTCCCATTTCCATTCGGGAATATTCAAGGGGTGTAATTTACCCGCGGGTCTAAAATACTCTGCCTTTACTTGTTGACAAGTGAGACAGCGGGATACGAAATCAGCTATTTCTCTTTTCATGTTAGGCCACCAGAAGTTCCTTTTAAGATCTTGATACATTTTAGTACCACCTGGATGAATGGTGTACTTTGAATTGTGAGCTTCTTCCAGGATCATTTTCTTAGTATCAACATGATCCGGTATACAAATTCGATCCTTGAATAATAACCTTCCATCATTGGTAATAGAGAAATCCGACCTTTGCTCAATATTGGCTTTAATTTCTAGTAATACGGGATCATTTTCTTGTAGCTTGACTGGATCTTATATTAATGTAGGTTGAGCTCGGATATTGGCTATAAAATAATCTTCTTCATTCATGTCAATATTTAAGTTCAATTGAGCAAATTGAGGAATAAGATTAGTCATACTAATCATAAGACTTGATAGTTTTCCCATTAGTTTTCTGCTGAGTGCATCGGCTACAGCATTAGCTTTGCCTGGATGATATTGAATAGCAAAATCAAAGTCCTTGAGATATTCTAACCATCTCCTCTGCCTCATATTTAGCTCCTTTTGAGAGAATAAGTATTTCAAGCTTTTATGGTCCGAGTAGACTGTGAACTTCTCTCCATAGAGATAATGACACCAATTCTTTAAGGCAAAAATAACAGCTGCCAGTTCTAAATCATGTACGGGATAATTTCTCTCGTGACGTTTCAATTGTCTTGAAGAATAACAATTACCTTCCATTGTGCATGAGGACGCACTCTAAGCCAATGCTAGACGCATCCGTATATACTTCGAATCCACCACCTTCCACTTGTAGTGATAGAATAGGAGCTGTAGTAAGATGGTTCTTAAGAGTTTGAAAACTCTCTTCACATTCCTCTGACCAGATAAAAGGATTTTCTATTCTTGTGAGTCTAGTTAAAGGAACTATAATTTTTGAGAAGCCCTTAATGAACCTCCTATAATAACCAGCTAGACCCAGAAAGCACCGTACTTCTGGTATAGTCGTTGGCCGGCTCCAGTTTCTGACAGCTTCTACTTTAGAAGGATCCATAGCGATACCTTATTTTGAAATAATGTGGCCTGGGAATGAAACTTTCTTGAGCCAGAACTCACACTTGTTAAGCTTGGCATAAAGTTTATGTTCTCTAAGTGTTTGCAAAGCTATCCTCAGATGTTCTTCATGTTCCTCTTTTATCTTGGAATATACCGCGATGTCATCAATGAAGACGACGATGAACTGGTCCAGATATGGCTGGAAAATATTGTTCATAAGTTGCATAAATGCTATTGGGGCATTTGTTAATCCGAACGGCATCACCACGAATTCATAGTGGCCATAACGACATCAAAAAGCTGATTTATAAATGTCTTCTTCTTTAATTCTAAGCTGATGATAACCTGATCTGAGGTCTACCTTGAAGAAATACTGATGCGGGACAAGACCACGGACACGACAAGTTCGCGATTGTCCCTTAGCAAGGGAAGCGTCGGACGTGCACGGTTGAGAAACCGGCAATAGCTAGGGTGGTCAATTCACACTTTCGCGCCCGGATCGGGTCACGGGACGGTCTCGCTCACTCTCTCGCAGCAGCAGTGATATGAAATTATAGCGAGCTAGGTCTTAAAACATGCTCTCTAGCAGTGGCATAAACAAATCTATATGGAAATAAGCGAAATGCCAAGCAAGGAGCGAATACGATACCTCCACGCGCTCGGCGTGGGGACGACGGACCCGGTCGAAGTCGTACTCCCGGGACAGTTAATACATAAAGATTACAGCAATGGGTTACAGTCCACTCCACGCAGGGAGGTAAAGGGCGACACAATGGGGTCCGGGAGGACCGATTTCAGGTTGACGGGCGGCTTCTCGCGTAGCTTCGGCAACACCCGAACTAGTGACGGTGGGGCCCACGTGCTGTCCGGAGGGGCCGTGTGGGACCCGGTGGCACCGCTGTAGTGGGGACACTTAGGGAAGCGCTCCCCGGGCTGGCGGCACACTGGTTCGCCGGCCGGAGGCCGGGCGGCTCTGTTCGGCACCGATCGGAATAACCGGCCACGGATCTGCAGCTTCTGGTTTTCAGCGCGCGCTCCGGCGAGAATGGACGCTGCGATCAGCCCCGATGTCGGATCGACACGAAACTGGCGCCGTTAGAAAGCTCTCTTCAAATAATTCAACCTAGGCCTAGAGATATGGTCTGGACCTGCACGAATCTTAGCCTTAATGAATTTTTGAGTTGCTATTGTACAGTGACCGGATTCTCAGATCTGCATAAAACTTGTCTGAGAACTACCTTTGACCGAAATGGGAACGTCCGAATCTGAAGTGGTGGTATTCAGTAAAGTTGTAGGAAATAACGCTAGAAATCGGGACTATTTTTTATGAAGGGTTTGGAGGTGGCTGTGATTTGTTATGATTTTTGGACTAGAGGGTGGTCGGATCTGGGAATTAGCTTAAAACACTATAACAGAGATAGAACATGAATTTTGAAAAATGGATAGAGGGCGGATCAAAAATTCAGAAAAATGGTGGACGTAGTGGATGATGGACAGAACTCCCAGTAAAATTGGGAGCCCCAACAAAAATCAAAAAGAAGGTCGGGGATGGGAAATTCAGAGCTACTGTCACTATAGACAGAGACAAGACAGATATGGGAGTGAAAGATGAACGAAAATGAAAAGATACTAAACGATGGAATTTGGACGTGAAAATTTAGTTGGAACTGGGGATTCAAGGTAAGAACACACCATCAAAATTTCAGGTTCAGATCTACACGTGGTGGAGAGCAAGAATTCGTGGAAGACACCTCTATCTAGCAGGACAGAATCTTGAAGATGGCTCCGCGGCGGCTCGAAGGCGGCACGAACGGCGACGACGGCGGCACAAATGATCACCGGAGATAGAGGGGGGGGATTGAAGATAAAACCACTCTAGAATTTGAGGTTGGAGGAGATGAACACCAGGGGAAGGGAGAGGGGCTCAAGAATCACTCTTGAATTTCCAACAATTTTCTCTTCATTAATGCCAACAAATGGAAAATACAACATTTTATATGCTAGGTATCAAATCTAATGTAGACCCTTGGATCTAGGGATGGGGGATGGATGGCTGGGATTAAGTGTGATTAACACACCAAAAATAATAAAATAATGAGGGGAGAGGGGTGCCCCCTTGACCAAGGTAAAGGTTGGAATGGGTAGGTGGCCTACCTTTGAAAATTTGACCCCTTTGTCTCCCATGTGGTCAATTGGCATTCAACCCTTCTAGATGGCCACCTAGGATGGTTGACCAGCCCCACATAGGTGACATGGACCAATGGGAAAGGGCTGAGGGCCCCCTAGCTGGACCTACTACACAATTGCACAAAAACCCACACAATCCATGGGAATGACTCATTGGCTTATAAAGCCTTACATTTGCGTACATATATTCCCAATGATATAAACACAAACTAAAAGGACATAAATGCAAAAGAAAAGGTACAGGCTCGGCGTCGATTCCCATCAACTCTCCCCGGGTGGGAGGAACTCGACCCCGTCGAGTAGGGGTAGGGATGCTCGAGTACTCCGGCGGATCCGTCACCGTGCCAAGTAACGTGGGTATGCTCCACTCCAAGTGACCGTCACCTGCTCATTCCATATATACTCGATATGCGTGAACTGCTATGGGCTAGTGGTGGACACTCCGGGTGGGGCACTCTCAAAAGGGAAGGAAGCGGCTCGAAGACTCACTAGGAATCACCGCTGAGTCCCTATAGGTGACTGATCCGGGTATAGATGTAGAACCGATCCCATACTCATCAAGTGAGTCTACTCGCTTCACACTCATAAGAGACTGACATCGACGAGCTTGCACAAGACACATGCAGATAAACAAACGACACACAAACCATGCAAACAAACCACACGAAGAAAAGTACATTGACTCAACTATGATCCTAGACACACCTAATGTTAGTCCGACCCGTACATGGGTGACGGCGGACCAGGACACCCGAATGTGTTCCATGCATGCATGTTATGTAACCGGAGATGGGTGGTATGGGGAACACCTAAACATCCAAGTATGACCCAGTCATGCATGGACGGCCCTTTGGATTTGGGAGACTTGAGAGGGCTAGGAGAGCCGGATGTTGTTGTATCGTGGATGGGCTCGGTGGGTGTAGATGACCCAGCCCGTGGGGTAGGAGTGTGATAGTGGAATCCCTTGAAGGAATGAAGCATATAAGGTGGGTCATGGGGTCCACCAAGGAATTGGTCAATGGGATCAAAGAAGGTATGACTCCTTGCGGTGGGTTCCCACAAGTCACGGTCCCACGTGTAGAAGTTTTGAAGGTGTGGATAATCACCTTCTTGAATTGTGACGGGTGGGACGGGGACCGTAGGCAAGAAGTATGATTCCTCCCTCGGACAAAAGGGTATGAATTCGGGCTCGTTCGGTAAGGGAAGGAGTAAGAGGACCTCCGTGGTGACACAACTCACGGTGCACTCAGAGGTAATAGACCCTAAGGCTGGATGAGTGAGGCTAAGACTAGTGGGTTGGTCAAAGCCTCGGGCCAATAGATGCATCAACTTCCATTGTGAGTCTAATCCCATGATATGATCGTCCAACGTATCAACATGGTGACTAGATCGAAATGTGGTATGGAATGAGTTGACCGGTACTAAAAGAAGGGTGGGGTCCATGGATGGGAAGGGATGTGGGACCAAACCCTCCTGGAGCCAACTAAGAAGCGGCTCGGCTATGAAAAGCATACCCGTTAGAAACACGGGTGGCTCGGGCTTGAGTGACTCCAAATGAGATGGTCCCAAATGTGGAGTGGGCCGCTGGGGTTGGGTGGCTGGACAAACGAGGGTGATCTTGCTGGGTAGGTAAGGTGGGTATAAGGTGCAAGTCCTCTTGCCCCAGTCAAGATTGGCTCTTCGTTCTCCTAACCATGTTTGCCCTAAAATGATGCATGAACCAGCAAGTGTGCCGATCCTGCACCATGCGCCATCGGTGTAGAGAACAGAGCCGATCCTCTTATAGAACCCTGTCTTGGAGAGAGACTCCACGATGTCAAGAGAAACCCAATTATCTGACTCTCTATCGGTGAAATGGAGTTCCGTTGTGGACCCGTTGGGTAGAGCAACTTTCATAGTGAGAGGGGTAAAACCAAGGGCTCGGTCCATGAGGACATTGACTTTGGCCACAAAGGTTGACCACTCGGATGTATGGTCTTGGGGAACGGCCATGGGTAGCGGATATGGACATGCATACACACGGTGACAAGACACTAGACCGACTATGCAAGTTTGGAATGCATGCACACTAAGGACCCTAGACGTAAACCAAGACTCGGTACGTGGCGGAGATAACCGATTCAAAGATCACTCGCGCAAGTGTGCGGCCTTCCCGATAGGCGTAGCCTAACGTTCGGACAACACCTTTTGATATACCGCGTTATTGGGATGTAATGCAAAAAGACACTTTTTTTGTTTTAAAACAATGATGACCCTAAACACGACGTAGACAATGACTAATGGCTAGACGTAAATGACACTTTTTTTTCTTTTTGACACCCTAGACTCAACCTAGCTCTGATACCAAATTGATGCGGGACGAGACCACGGACACGACAAGTTCGCGATTGTCCCTTAGCAAGGGAAGCGTCGGACGTGCACGGTTGAGAAACCGGCAAGAGCTAGGGTGGTCAATTCACACTTTCGCGCCCGGATCGGGTCACGGGACGGTCTCGCTCACTCTCTCGCAGCAGCGGTGATATGAAATTATAGCGAGCTAGGTCCTAAAACATGCTCTCTAGTAGTGGCATAAACAAGCATATATGGAAATAAGCGAAATGCCAAGCAAGGAGCGAATACGATACCTCCACGCGCTCGGCGTGGGGACGATGGACCCGACCGAAGTCGTACTCCCGGGACAGTTAATACATAAAGATTACAGCAATGAGTTACAACCCACTCCACGCGGGGAGGTAAAGGGCGACACAATGGGGTCCGGGAGGACCGATTTCGGGTTGACGGGCGGCTTCTCGCATAGCTTCGGCAACACCCGAACTAGTGACGGTGGGGCCCACGTGCTGTCCGGAGGGGCCGTGTGGGACCCGGTGGCACCGTTGTAGTGGGGACACTTAGGGAAGCGCTCCCCGGGCTGGCGGCACGCTGGTTCACAGGCCGGAGGCCGGGCGGCTTCGTTCGGCACCGATCGGAATAACCGGCCACGGATCTGCAGCTTCTGGTTTTCAGCGCGCGCTCCGGCGAGAATGGACGCTGCGATCAGCCCCGATGTCGGATCGACACAAAACTGGCGCCCTTGGAAAGCTCTCTTCAAATACTTCAACCTAGGCCTAGAGATCTGGTCTGGATCTGCACATATCTTGGCCTTAATGAATTTTTGAGTTGCTGTTGTACAGTGATCGGATTCTTAGATCTGCAGAGAACTTGTCTGAGAACTGCCTTTGACCGATATGGGAACGTCTGAATCTGAAGTGGTGGTCTTCAGCAATGTTGTAGGAAATAAAGCTAGGAAATCGGGACTATTTTTTATGAAGGGTTTGGAGGTGGCTGTGATTTTTCTGATTTTTGGACTAGAGGGTGGTCGGATCTGGGAATTAGCTTAAAACACTGTAGCAGAGAGATGACACGAATTTTGAAAAATGGATAGAGGGCGGATCAAAAATTAAGAAACATGGTGGATGTAGGGGATGATGGACAGAACTCCCAGTAAAGTTGGGAGCCCCAAAAAAATCAAAACGAAGGTCGGGGATAGTAAACTTAGAGCTACTGTCACTGTAGACAGAGACAAGACAGATCTGGGACTGAAAGATGAACGAAAATGAAAAAATAATACCCGATGGAATTTGGACGTGAAACTTTAGGTGGAACCGGGGATTCAACGTCAGAACACACCCTCAAAATTTCAACTTCAGATCTTCACGTGGTGGAGAGAAAGAATTCGGGGAAGACACCTCTGTCCAGCAGGACAGAACCTTGTAGATGGCTCCGCGACGGCTCGAAGGCGGCACGAACGGCGACGACGGCAGCACAGATGATCACCGGAGATAGAGGGGATGGGATTGAAGATAGAACCACTCTAGAATTTGAGGTTGGAAGAGATGAACACCAGGGGAAGGGAGAGGGGCTCAAGAATCACTCTTGAATTTCTAACAATTTTCTCTTCATTAATGCCAACAAATGGAAAATACAACCTTTTATATGCTAGGTATCAAATCTAATGTAGACCCTTGGATCTAGGGATGGGGGATGGATGGCTGGGATTAAGTGTGATTAACACACCAAAAATAATAAAATAATGAGGGGAGAGGGGCGCCCCCTTGACCAAGGTAAAGGTTGGAATGGGTAGGTGGCCTACCTTTGAAAATTTGACCACTTTGTCTCCCATGTGGTCAATTGGCATTCAACCCTTCTAGATGGCCACCTAGGATGGTTGACCAGCCCCACATAGGTGACATGGACCAATGGGAAAGGGCTGAGGCCCCCTAGCAGGACCTACTACACAATTGCATAAAAACCCACACAATCCATGGGAATGACTCATTGGCTTATAAAGCCTTACATTTGCGTACATATTTTGCCAAGGATATAAACATAAAGTAAAAGGACATAAATGCAAAAGAAAAGGTACAGGCTCGGCGTCGATTCTCATCAACTCTCCCCGGGTGGGAGGAACTCTACCTCGTCGAGTAGGGGTATGGATGCTCGAGTACTCCGGCGGATCCGTCACCGTGCCAAGTAACGCGGGTATGCTCCACTCCAAGTGACCGTCACCTGCTCATTCCATATATACTCGATATGCGTGAACTGCTATGGGCTAGTGGTGGACACTCTGGGTGGGGCACTCTCAAAAGGGAAGGAAGCGGCTCGAAGACTCACTAGGAATCACCGCTGAGTCCCTATAGGTGACTGATCCGGGTATAGATGTAGAACCGATCCCATACTCATCAAGTGAGTCTACTCGCTTCACACTCATAAGAGACTGACATCGACGAGCTTGCACAAGACACATGCAGACAAACAAACGACACACAAACCATGCAAATAAACCACACGAAGAAAAGCACATTGACTCAACTATGACCCTAGACACACCTAATGTTAGTCCGACCCGTACATGGGTGACGGCGGACCAGGACACCCGAATGTGTGCCATGCATGCATGTTATGTAACCGAAGATGGGTGGTATGGGGAACACCTAAACATCCAAGTTTGACCCAGTCATGCATGGACGGCCCTTTGGATTTGGGGGACTTGAGAGGGCTAGGAGAGCCGGATGTTGTTGTATCATGGACGGGCTCGGTGGGTGTAGATGACCCGGCCCGTGGGGTAGGAGTGTGATAGTGGACTCCCTTGAAGGAATGAAGTATATAAGGTGGGTCATGGGGTCCACAAAGGAATTGGTCAATGGGATCAAAGAAGGTATGACCCCTTGTGGTGGGTTCCCACAAGTCACGGTCCCACGTGTAGATGTTTTGAAGGTGTGGATAATCACCTTCTTGAATTCTGACGGGTGGGACGGGGACCGTAGGCAAGAAGTATAATTCCTCCCTCGGACAAAAGGGTATGAATTCGGGCTCGTTCGGTAAGGGAAGGAGTAAGAGGACCTCCGTGGTGACACAACCCACGGTGCACTCGGAGGTAATAGACCCTAAGGCCGGATGAGTGAGGCTAAGACTAGTGGGTTGGTCAAAGCCTCGGGCCAATAGATGCGTCAACTTCCATTGTGAGTCTAATCCCATGATAAGATCGTCCAACGTATCAACATGGTGACTAGATCGAAATGTGGTATGGAATGAGTTGACCGGCACTAAAGGTAGGGTGGGGTCCATGGATGGGAAGGGATGTGGGACCAAACCCTCCTTGAGCCAACTAAGAAGCGGCTCGGCTATGAAAAGCGTACCCGTTAGAAACACGGGTGGCTCGGGCTTGAGTGACTCCAAATGAGATGATCCCAAATGTGGAGTGGGCCGCTGGGGTTGGGTGGCTGGACAAACGAGGGTGATCTTGCCGGGTAGGTAAGGTGGGTATAAGGTGGAAGTCCTCTTGCCCCAGTCAAGATTGGCTCTTCGTTCTCCTAACCATGTTTGCCCTAAAATGATGCATGAACCAACAAGTGTGCCGATCCTGCACCATGCGCCATCGGTGTAGAGAACAGAGCCGATCCTCTTATAGAACTCAACACAAGCAAAATCACCATCGCGGACAATCTCGCCTGTCTTGGAGAGAGACTCCACGATGTCAAGAGAAACCCAATTATCCGACTCCCTATCGGTGAAATGGAGTTCCGTTGTGGACCCATTGGGTAGAGCGACTTTCATAGTGAGAGGGGTAAAACCAAGGGCTCGGTCCATGAGGACATTGACTTTGGCCACAAAGGTTGACCACTCGGATGTATGGTCTTGGGGAACGGCCATGGGTAACGGATATGGACATGCATACACACGGTGACAAGACACTAGACCGACTATGCAAGTTTGGAATGCATGCACACTAAGAACCCTAGACGTAAACCAAGACTCGGTACGTGGCGGAGATAACCGATCCGAAGATCACTCGCGCAAGTGTGCGGCCTTCCCGATAGGCGTAGCCTAACGTTCAGACAACACCTTTTGATATACCGGGTTATTGGGATGTAATGCAAAAAGATACTTTTTTTTTGTTTTAAAACAATGATGACCTAAACACGACGTAGACAATGACTAATGGCTAGACGTAAATGACACTTTTTTTTTCTTTTTGACACCCTAGACTCAACCTGGCTCTGATACCAAATTGATACGGGACGAGACCATGGACACGACAAGTTCGCGATTGTCCCTTAGCAAGGGAAGCGTCGGACGTGCACGGTTAAGAAACCGGCAAGAGCTTGGGTGGTCAATTCACACTTTCGCGCCCGGATCGGGTCACGCGACGGTCTAGCTCACTCTCTCGCAGCAGCGGTGATATGAAATTATAGCGAGCTAGGTCCTAAAACATGCTCTCTAGCAGTGGCATAAACAAGCATATATGGAAATAAGCGAAATGCCAAGCAAGGAGCGAATACGATACCTCCACGCGCTCGGCGTGGGGACGACGGACCCGGCCGAAGTCGTACTCCCGGAACAGTTAATACATAAAGATTATAGCAATGAGTTACAGTCGACTCCACGCAGGGAGGTAAAGGGTGACACAATGGCATCCGGGAGGACCGATTTCGGGTTGACGGGCGGCTTCTCACGTAGCTTCGGCAACACCCGAACTAGTGACGTGGGGCCCACGTGCTGTCCGGAGGGGCCGTGTGGGACCCTGTGACACCGCTGTAGTGGGGACACTTAGGGAAGCGCTCCCGGGCTGAAGGCACGCTGGTTCGCCGGCCGAAGGCCGGGCGGCTCCGTTCGGCACCGATCGGAATAACCGGCCACAGATCTGCAGCTTCTGGTTTTCAACGCGCGCTCCGGCGAGAATGGACGCTACGATCAACCTCGATGTCGGATCGACACGAAACGGGCGCTGTTGGAAAGCTCTCTTCAAATACTTCAACCTAGGCTTGGAGATCTAGTCTGTATCTGCACGGATCTTGGCTTTAGTGAATTTTTGAGTTGCTGTTGTACAGTGACCAGATTCTCAGATTTGCAGAGAACTTGTCTGAGAACTACCTTTGACCGATATGGGAACGTCCGAATCTGAAGTGGTGCTCTTCAGTAAAGTTGTAGAAAATAAAGCTAGGAAATCGGGACTATTTTTTATGAAGGGTTTGGAGGTGGCTGTGATTGTTTCTGATTTTTGGACTAGAGGGTGGTCGGATCTGGGAATTAGCTTAAACACTGTAGCAGAGATAGAACATGAATTTTGAAAAATGGATAGAGGGTGGATCAAAAATTATGAAAAATGGTGGATGTAGGGGATGATGGACAGAGGGAGCCCCAAAAAAAATCAAAAAAAAGGTCGGGGATGGGAAACTCAGAGCTACTGTCACTGTAGACAGAGACAAGACAGATCTGGGAGTGAAAGATGAATGAAAATGACAAAATACTAAACGATGGAATTTGGATGTGAAAATTTAGGTGGGACTGGGGATTCAAGATAAGAACACACCATCAAAAGTTCAGCTTCATATCTTCACGTGGTGGAGAGCAAGAATTCGTGGAAGACACCTCTGTCTAGCAGGACAGAACCTTGAAGATGGCTCCGCGGCGGCTCGAAGGCGGCACGAACGGCGACGACGGCGGCACAGATGTTCACCGGAGATAGAGGGGAGGGGTTTGAAGATAGAACCACTCTAGAATTTGAGGTTGGAGGAGATGAACACCAGGGGAAGGGAGAGGGGCTCAAGAATCACTCTTGAATTTCCAACAATTTTCTCTTCATTAATGCCAACAAATGGAAAATACAACCTTTTATATGCTAGGTATCAAATCTAATGTAGACCCTTGGATCTAGGATGGGGGATGGATGGCTGGGATTAAGTGTGATTAACACACCGAAAATAATAAAATAATGAGGGGAGAGGGGCGCCCCCTTGGCCAAGGTAAAGGTTGGAATGGGTAGGTGGCCTACCTTTGAAAATTTGACCCCTTTGTCTCCCATGTGGTCAATTGGCATTCAACCCTTCTAGATGGCCACCTAGGATGGTTGACCAGCCCCACATAGGTGACATGGACCAATGGGAAAGGGCTGAGGGCCCCCTAGCTGGACCTACTACACAATTACACAAAAACCCACACAATCCATGGGAATGACTCATTGGCTTATAAAGCCTTACATTTGCGTACATATTTTCCCAAGGATATAAACACAAACTAAAAGGACATAAATGCAAAAGAAAAGGTACATGCTTGGCGTCGATTCCCATCAAATACTCTGCTCCTGAAAGCTAATCGAAGAGCTCATCAATACGCGTTAACGGATACTTATTTTTGATTGTAAGTTGATTCAATCGTCAGTAATCTATGCATAGCCTGAGAGAGCCATCCTTCTTCTTGACAAATAGAACCGGCGCACCCTAGGGAGATGTGCTAGGTTTGATGAAACCCTTATCTAATAGTTCCTGCAACTGTCTCTTTAGTTCCTTAAGTTCCATGGGGGACATCCTGTAAGGGGCTATAGAAACAGGTGCAGCTCCCGGAATGAGTTCAATAGTGAAGTTTACTTCCCTCTTGGGTGGTAATCCGGGTAATTTGGGTGGAAACACATCTGGGAACTCATTTACAATAGGAATGTCTGCTAGGATGATTTCCTTGGACTCGGTAACAATGTCAGAAGCAAGAAAAGCTTCACATCCTTGCGAGATAAGTTTACAAGCGTGAAGAGAGGATATGATAGTGGGATGTTTGCTATACTTGATGCCAAGGAAAGAAAATCTTGAAAGACAGGGTTTTCGAAAGGATATAATTTTATTTCGGCAGTTAATATCAGCATCATGATCTATAAGCCAATCTTCCCCTAAAATGGCATCATAACCTTTCATGTCAAGGCATACTAAGTTTGCGGGGAGATTGTGACCTTCTACTATTACCTCACTATTAGGATAATACTCGGTAAGCTTTGTTCCAGATTCTAAGGGTGTAGTAATAGCAAGATCTGAAGGTAGGGTAACTGATGCAATTGGTAATATTTTTGTAAAAGTAGTGGAGATAAAAGAATGAGAGGCACCAGCATCAAATAGCACAAATGCAGGACGGGAACAAATTTGAAGGGTACCTTCCATAAGCCCACCATCTCTGGGCACTTCTTCTTCCTCTAGAACAGCGTTGAGGCGAGCCTACCTCCTACGTCCACCACCAGACGATTGATCCTTCATAAGGGGGCAATATGACATATGATGCTCTCTGCTTCCACAACGTAGACAAGTGCCAAGGCGTTTCCAACATTCTTCAGCTGAATGGCCGAACTTCTCACAAAATGTGCAAGCCGCCATGACTTGCTCCTTCTCTTCTTTGACTTTCTTGTTCTTCTGGGAACTTCCACCGTTCCCACTCCTGGATCTTTTCTTACTATCACGGCTTTTGTGAGGTTCCGTAATGCTAAATTTTTCTTTCTTATAACGCCGATCAGATCATCGACTGGACTCTTCTCCTTTTCCTTTCAATTTCTCGACCTTCTCTAAGGTCCTCTCACATAAATATGCCCGCTGGACCATCTCCGCATAGGTACGGATGTTTTGGGTCTTGAGCTGCTATATGAAACCGAGTCGTAACCCGTCCATAAATCGATTAGCCTTCAATAACTTAGTACTGATTAAATGCGGTGCATAGGGTGCTAGCCTGGAGAATTGAAGTTCATACTCTGCGACTGTCATCATTCCCTGGCGAAGAGAGGCGAACTCCATAGCCTTTCTTTCTTTAACATGCTCAGAAAAGTACTTAGCACAGAATAGAGTGAGAAAACCATCCCATGTATAAGGTGCATCGGCCGGAGGCACCGGAACCGACTTCCACCATGTGCGTGCATCTTTATTAAGTTGAAACGTTGCAAGACGCACTTTTTCTTGATCTATACACTGGATAACATCAAAGATATGATTCATTTCATCTATCCAATTTTCTACCTCATCTATATTAGAAGAACCGTAGAAACGCGGAGGGTTTAAGCTCTAAAAATTGCGATGCAAGTCACCATCCCTTGCCCCTGCGCCTGCCTGGGCCATAGTTTGTAATGCCTGAGTAAGGCCGGCAACTGTTTGTTGCATGCCACCCCAATCTACGTAATGAGCCATTGTAATAATAAGGTACCTGAGAGAAATAACAAATTGTTAATTCTCATGGAATTAGAAACAGATTAATCTTAAAACTAATTAACTATCTTCTCCCGGGCTCTACCCAATTCTCGTATGGGTGAGGAAATTTCTTCCTTAGTTCATAGGTAGGGGTCCTTAAACCTTGGACTTATCCTTTGACGTGACTCTTTTCCCTAAGTCCTGAGACTTAGGCTCTGATACCAACTTAACTGTCATCCCCCGAGCCTTTATTACAGCGAAAGACTAGCTCAAGGAACGTGAACAGCCGGCATGGTAAGCCTCTTGCAAGCAAGAACAATCAGAGCGCAAGATAACCACACATAACAAAATGCAATTACACAATAATTTACTCAAACTCCAACTTTATTTCATTAATAATCAGATCAAAATATTCAAATACAATAACTTTTCAACCTTCTTCAATCCATCAGACTCAAGAAAAAAGGAAAATTACAAAGACTCGATCTAAACAAGATTGACTTTCCTAAGTCTTCACTCTCATTTTTGATATGACTTTCATTCGCTCTTGGACCCGCTACTTGTATAACTCGAATCCAAATTCGAATCACTTCCATCTCCTGAAAAGATTGGAAATAGGTAATGAGCACACTTGCCCAGTAGGTATCTTCCAATTAACATGAAGGCACTATTAAAGTGATTAGTATTTTAGCTCTAAAGAAAAATAAAGTGAAATCATGCGAATGCGATAATTCATATGTAAATAACCAAGGTAACAAGACAATCATGTAAGATAGATTGAGAAAGTATGAATTAGCAAGAATGTAACAAGAACATGATATGGCCTTTCATGATCAAGAATATATTGAGAATGTACTAGCAAATCACGTAATCATCACACCAACATCTTTTGCTTATGAGCAAGTATTGGTGAATTTCTGTGGAATATCATGTAACAAGCAAGAAAGTCATGTACGTGTATATGTCGTGCCGTGGATTTTCACTTATTTATAGAGAAAGTACTCCCAGCGTAATGTGACGCTAGTAGCATTATATCCCATGATTTATAGTATGTTTCCGACAATCAGCCGAGGAGACTAGCATAGAGCCTTTGAACACAATCAGTGCTCGATCACATCTTCAAGTATAAATCAAGCTACTTCCACGTTTCAAGTAATAAAATATGGCCAGTAATATAACAAGTTCAATAAATTCATGATAACAATAATTCAATGAATGAATGCTTCAATTAAGAATGCGAGGGATCAAGAATGACTTAAAACAAGGTTATGCGCATGGAAACAATTCGACAGCATAACAGTACATTCATTATCTTCCATAATTTAAAATTAAGTATCTTGATCAATATGAAAAGTCCTATACCATCAATAATACATCTAGAAACTTTGGAATATCAACCCTTGGGTCAAACCTCGGTTTAAAGTACTCAGGAATAATGCCGGTCAATCAATGGGTCGTGGCATGAACGTGACGGTCTAGTATTGGGCCGTTAGAATGGGCTGAATCTAGAAAGAATAAATTGGACTCAGTAATGTGACGGTTGTATACTGGACCGTTATATGGGCATGACGGTAGAGTAATAGGCCGTTACATGGACAGAATTCAAAACTTTGGTAGTGCTTTTCTAGACAATTTGGGCTTTAATGGTACAACCAACTCAGCATCCTAGTGGGAATCTTAGGCTCACGGATACTTACGGATGCCTTGAAACAAGATTTTCTAGTCTATTGGATGGAATATCTAATAGAGAGGTCCTCAAGTTCAAGAATGTGTTCCAATAGTGTAAAAAGTGTAACTAGTGGACACATATCGGAGTATACGCCACGTACTTAAAGAAAATGACTCTATAGATGAGAAAGAATTTGCAACGATGTGAAACCATGATAAAACTCCATCAATACAACATTTTAAAATCATGGTTTTAATACAAAACTATAGAGTTTAGAAAATGAAATTAACATATGCTTAAAATAACTCAAGGTGCTTTAGACATGCAATTTCTATCATGAATCAATAAATAAACTTAAAGTCATGAAAATAGGTCAAAACATAGATATCTAGGGTTTATTTATAAGCTAATTTGACTGATCTCAATTCTGTCTCGAATTGACAGAACACAGCACTCTGGCGGTCTAAGACAGGCGCGTCACAGTGATGTGGCGGTTTATCGTGGAGCCGTCAGAAGGTTGTGACGCTCTGATTCTGGTCCATCAGAGATTACAGCGAAACTTAAGTGGGAAAGAAGGTCTAACGGTTTATTGTAAGGCCGTTATAGTAATCTGGCGGTCTAACTATAATCCGTCAGAGCACTGCTGATAGTAAAGTAAAAGGACTATGGTTTAAAACATCTCATGCATGAAGAATCAAAACAATTAACTACTCTAGTCATGACAAAACGAAGTAAAGGCCATCTAGATGCATATGTTGTTGTGAATTAACAAGAGAATATCTGTTATCTTTAATTTAGGCTAAAGATATGCATGTATGCATAGACCGAACTAAAACATGAAATTCATGGTCTATAGTACAAGAAATCAAACAAAACCAGAGGGCTTTTACTCCTATAATGATGTTATTGCCATTCATGAGATAACCTACCCCTTTCCTGGGCTTTCAACTTCCAATTCGGGACTGCAAACCACGCCGTAGTTCTTCAATTCCTGTGAATTTTTAGCAACTTCACGTCGCTCTAACTCCGTAATCCCTTGACCTATAGACGTGAAATTTGGGGGGTAAGAAGACGAAACTAAGGCGAACCAAAAGTTCTAAAGAACCGAACTCTAAATACCTTGTTTAGGTGTTCTAATCTCATTATCTTCAGCACCTCGTTGTACAGTTTCCTGGGTTGATGTGATGAAACCAGCAACTTTGCAAGGTTCTAGCTCCTTGTGTAGTCGATCTCCTAGCACGAAATTTTGGGAGCTATTAGTCCTAGGTATTATAAATAAAATATTCTAAAAAACCTATCCCAAATACCAAGTGTTTACCTTGATTCTACACAGGCCAAAGTAAGGGTCGCTCAGTCCAAAACTGGGCACTATTTATAGGATTTTGCTAGGGTTTTGAGGATTAGATCGATTCTAGAGTCCTTATTAGACCTTAGATCGGCTTCAGAGAGTCCTTAACACGTTTACTAGTCCTCCCATGTCGATCCCTAAGAGATAGACTACCAAAAATCTAATCTTTTTGGTCTTTCTTCAATTCACGGAATTAGCCAGAACGTAACGGTCGTATCCTGGTGCGTCAGAGCCCTGTAGCGGTCGCACGATAGACCATTACCTATCGTAGGTGCCGAATTTGAAATGAATTCAAATTCTTATTTCGTCTTATCCACTTAATTGTTTAATTAATGAGTATTTATCCTTATAATTCAAGAATATGCTAAGTAACCTTCAAGAATATGGGCTAAACTTCATGGGCTTGGTCCTTAAACCTTTTGGGCTTCAATTAAATAGGCTAGATTAATCGTTTACCATAATTGAACCTTAATAATGATTTATTTAACCCAATATCTATTTATTAATTCATTTAGGTCTTTATAAATTTCTAATAAATTCCAAAAAATCATTAAATAATTCCAAAATAATTTATAAACATTCTGGGTCATTACAGCGAACCTCCGAGGTAGGCCCCTAAACCCATCCCACTTCAACTTTTTTAGCATGCATGCAACCCTAGGGGGTAGAAGAGGGGCACACGACCCCTTTAGGGCCAGTCGGGAGGCCTCATGGGTCATCGCCGCCGGCAGGGAGGGGGGTGAACGCCGTCGGGCACGGTGACCAATACACGGTTCAACAAAACCGCTTTCAAAACTGCACGGTTCACATAGAACTGTTTTGTTAAGTAAGAGGACGGTGAGCTAGAAGGGGAGGGGATGAATAGATCACCGTTTAAAAATATTTGTCCTAGCCGAGGTAATCTTAGAAGATGAGATGGGCTAGGAAGAATGACTATATGTAAAATAATCCGAAACCTCAACCAAGATAACGCAGGTCACGAGCGCAGAACATATATCACTCAGAATTTCATCAGCACATATGCACAAGCACTAAGCGAGCAGTCAGACCAAGGTTTCGATCATCAACAATCACACTTACTTCGTGAAACCAGACAAAAGCATAAAGAGAAAAGATGCGCACAATCACACCACGAAGAACAAGAGGTTTAGATGGTTCAGTCTGCAACCTGCAGACTTACGTCCATCTCTCACTCAAGGCCGAGTGAGGCTTCCCTTTCACAAGAAAGAACCGCAGACTCAGTCTGCCAACAACACGCTGATCCACAGCTTGGGGATCGAAATCCCTACAGATGCTGAACACACAGCTTGCACCCAGGTCTCACACCCCAAGACCTGACCCGGAGATAACTCTCCCTTCCTCTTAGACAAGAGGGAACCCAGCAGTGACCCACACTCACTGCAAATCAGAGATGCTGTCTCTCTTCCTCCGCAGCCGGAGGGAACAACCCAGATAGCATCCTTACTATCTGAACACAAGAACCCCAGAGACCACCTCCCTTCCTCTGATCTGATTCAGAGGGAACCACAATGCAACCCAGAGGATTCACCTCTCTTCCTCTACACCTAGAGGGAACGATAAAATAGAGTATCGGAATTTAAGAACAAACAACTGAAAACATAAAGAAATATCGAAGACAATCGAACGGAGAAACAATGTAGCTTCTTAAAGAAGCATAGACAAAACATAGCAGAAAACCATCCTCTCCTTCATCACTCTCTCTCTTCCAGGTATGCTCAATGAATGGATCAGGATGGATTCTCCTCTCCTTCCTCTCGCTCTGGCCTCACCCTTTTCCTTGTGGCTTCGGCAGCTTTTCAGGAGCAGAAACCTTCATATATATATATCCAACCTCACGAGGGAGAGAGTGAGGGTTTGGAAGACACACGTGAAGTAATGCTTCCAGATGAACCGAGCCACGTATTAGACAATTATTCCCTCGGATCACGTGCTCACATGATTGGAATAAAGTTCCAATTTGTCTTTAAGTCCCTGTAAGGTTTCAGAGAACATTCAGTCAATCTCAGAAATATTCAAGTCATACATTGTTCACACAGATTGCACGGGACTTATCAAAGGACTGAAGAACGCGTCAACGCACTAAAGCCAAGGTGTTAACGCAATGGATATAATGGAGAATAGGTCCCTTGATAAAACACACTAATGCGTCAACGCATCAGTTGACAGCGTCGACGCTTCTGCTTGGTGGTTGATCAAAAGAACCTTTGGTCATAAACTCAAGGCGTCGACGCTTCCATTGTGTAGCGTCGCCTCAACTCCTTGGGCGAGACGCACAATCTCTTGGTAACAAGCCAATGCGTCAACGCTTCAGGTGACAGCGTCGACTCAGCTTCATAGGCGAGACGCTCAAGCCCTTGGCACCAAGCCAATGCGTCAACGCTTCAGGTGATAGCGTCGACTCAGCTTCATAGGTGAGACGCTCAAGCCCTTGGCACCAAGCCAATGCGTCAACGCTTCTAGTGACAGCGTCGACGCAGTGGACAAAACAGCAAGCGAAAGATGGACTATTGCATCTACGCAGCCAGCCAAGTGCGTCAACGCACTAAATGCACAGAACCCATATAAACAAGACAGATAAGTATGAGCTTATGGGTGAACATGATAGAGGACCATTAAATCAGAAAAGCATGATGAAAAAGCATTTGATCCATAGATGTGCATGCACGACAACAACATTAGATCCTAAGAATATTTAAACAATGCATGATCTTTATCATTCATCAAGGAGCATCAAAATAATTATCATAAAAATAATTTGATTCATAGTGTTAGTCATCATCAAAACTACAGAGATGCAACAATCTCCCCCTTTTTGATGATGGCAACATCATGAGTCAAATTCAGTGAAAGAAGAAACACCAACTTAAAATATTCTCAATAAGGGCAGCAATGGTGACCTCTCAAGGCCTGAACTCACAGCATGCATCATCTTTTACCTAAAACCATTCCATAACCTTCCTTCCACTAGCTAGCTACTAGATCACCCATCCTTTCAACCTCTTTACTCCCCCTTTCAACCTTCTCCCCTTTTCAGACTTTTTCAACCTTCTCCCCCTTTGACATCATCAAAACAAGGAGAAAGAGAGATGTTGACGCTGGACTGATGAGTAAAGATGGAGAGAATTCCAACAGTAGACACTCATTGTCAAATCTTAGATGCTTAAGTGGGGCTGTAAGGTCCAGTGAAGAATCTTGGAGTTCTGGTAAGAGAAAGAGATTCAGAATAAACTTGAAGTTTATCAACTTACTATGATTATGAGAGAAGAGCAAGTGGCAACAAGTATGACTGAGGTAGCTGTTAAGGCTTGTCAAAGAGACAACAAGAGTTTGAACCACTAAGACAGCCTGTAGGCATTGAGGACAAACAGTCCAGGCAGAGAGAGCACAGTTATAGAGTGTATTTGGCCAGTTACACTTTTGACATTAAGTATGCACCTTGGTCAGAGGCCAGCATCCTCAGTTACTCAGTGTAAGAGCCTCATCACTTCTCAATTAGAGAACAAAGATAGTGACCATTGGTTGTTACATGAGGAGACACCTTGATCAGAGGCCAGAATCCCCAGTTATTCACCATATTGTCATCATTGCTCTGCCAAGCACAATTTTGAATTGTATTTCTTTCTTTTGATTTTGTTTATGAGAACTAATACCTCATGACATAGGAAATTCTCATTTCATTGATGGGATTCCTAGTTTCTCAATATGCAGTTTTAAGCACAGATCAGTTTAATTAGCTCAACAAGGGGTTGTTTGAAGACAAAAACCAGGGCAAATATTAGAGGTCTTATCAAGATGTCCAATGAGAAGCTCATAAACAGAAACCATTTCTTACAAGTCTAGCTTGTTCATGAGTCATGCAACAAAGTAAGAGGATATACTTGTGAAGGTTAATCTTAGCCTCTTAAGACTTACTAGAAGAGGATTCTAGCTGGACTTTAATTGCACAAACTTAAGAATGTAGGAAATGAATGAGGTTCTATTAAGAGGAATATTCAAGATCAATTCTAACATTTAATCCAGCAATAACACCCATCTTTCAAGCGTTTCTAATTAGTCAAGCTCCCCCTCTCTAGTAGCTCTATCTTCCATTCTACCCAGAAAATAGCAGTGAAGCAGAATTGACTTTACTCAAAGCACACACCCGCTCCCCCTCACATAGGGACCCCCACCAGAAAAGGTATGACAAAACTACCACTAAATTTATGGAAATACATGAACCAGAATTCATTGCCTCAAATCAGTCAGAGTTTGTAAATACCAAGTTCTCTTCTCAAAGAAGTGAATTTTTCAGTATCTAGAGGTTTTGTAAAAATATCAGCAATTTGATCTGCAGTCCCAACATGAATTAATTCAAATGTCTTATTTGAAATTTCATTTCTGATAAAGTGGTGCCTGATTTCAATGTGTTTTGTTCGTAAGTGTAAAACAGGATTCTTTGCAATGTTTATGGCACTAGTGTTATCACAAAAAATGGGAGTGCAACCTGTCTCTACTTGGTAATCCTGAAGCTGATGCTTGATCCAGATAACCTGAGTGCCACAGCTGCTTGTAACCACGTATTCAGCCTCAGCAGTGGAAAGAGCCACTGAATGTTGTTTCTTTGAACTCCAAGAAACTAGGCATCCTCCTAAGAATTGGCAGTGGCCACTGGTGCTCTTCCTATCTAGTTTGCATCCAGCAAAGTCTGCATCAGTGTATGCAACTAAATCTAATGTGCGTGAAGCAGGATACCATAAGCCTAATGTATGTGTATCAGACAGATATCTAAAGATTCTTTTTACAGCAGACAAATGAAGTTCAGTAGGCCTAGACTGATATCTTGCACATAAACCAACACTGAATTGTATGTCTGGCCTAGAGGCAGTTAAGTACAAGAGGGATCCGATCATACCTCTGTAGAGTTTTTCATCCACTTGTTTACCTGACTCATCTGCATTAAGGGTCATGCTTGTGCTCATTGGGGTGGATATTTGCTTCAGGTTAGTCATTCCAAACCTTTTTAGGATATCCAGCGTGTACTTGGTTTGGTGGAAGAAGCAACCATCTAACATTTGATTTATCTGCAAGCCAAGGAAATAAGTCAGTTCTCCAACTAAGCTCATCTCAAATTCAGCTGACATAAGCTGTGAGAATTCTTTACACAGTTCAGGATTTATTGATCCAAAAATGATGTCGTCTACATATACCTGAACTATGATGAGATCTTGTCTTGAATTCTTAGTGAATAAGGTTTGGTCAACTTTACCTCTGTTATATCCTTTATTCAGTAAGAAACTGGTCAGTCTTTCATACCAGGCCCGAAGAGCCTGCTTTAGTCCATAAAGAGCTTTGTTTAACCTGAAAACTTGATCAGGTTTAGTCAAAAACTGAAACCAGGAGGTTGTTCAACATAAACTTCTTCTTTTAGAATTTCATTCAAGAAAGCACTCTTAACATCCATTTGTTGAAGTTTTATGTTGTTTGAACAAGCAAATGCTAATAGAATTCTGATAGCCTCCATTCTAGCTACTGGAGCAAAGGATTCATCAAAGTCCACTCCATACTCCTGACTGTAGCCTTTAGCTACAAGTCTAGCTTTATTCCTAGAGATGACACCTTCTTCATTCAGTTTGTTCTTAAAAACCCATTTTGTTCCTATTACATTGAAATTTTCAGGTCTAGGTACAAGCTCCCAGACATTGTTTCTATCAAATTGCCCTAGTTCTTCACACATGGCAGTTACCCAATTCTCATCACTTAAGGCTTCTTCAATGGTCTTAGGCTCAATTTGAGAAACTAAAGCAATTAAGTCCTGATTCTGAACATTTCTGAAATGAGATCTTGTCCTAGGGGGATCATTAAGACTACCAATAATATTGGTTACAGGGTGGTCTTTTAAAACTCTGACATTTGTTGAGGACTCACCTTGTTCAGCTGTACTTACTGGGTTCAGATCAGTGGGTTCTTCAGCCGGTTGTACTTCCTCCTCTTGCATTTGTTCCAGGAACTCTCCATCATGACTTGTAGACCTGTTATCATCATTTGGACTGTTAGAGATTTTTGTTTCATCAAAAATAACATGAGGGGTTTCCTCTACAGTTCTATCAGTTTTATTAAAGACCCTGAAGGCCCTAGATGTTTCAGAGTATCCTAGGAATATTCCTGGAATACTTCTAGCATCAAATTTATCTAAGTCTCTCTTGTTGTTATTATGAATAAAGCATTTTGAACCAAAAATTTTGAAATATGAAACATTAGGCCTCTTACCTTTCAGGAGTTCATATGGTGTTTTCTTATGTATGGGTCTTACCAAAGCTCTATTAAGTATGTAGCAGGCTGTGTTTGCTGCTTCTGCCCAAAAGCTCTTAGGTAGCTGACTCTCCATTAGTAGTGTTCTTGCCATTTCCACTATTGTTCGATTCCTTCTCTCCACAATTCCATTCTGCTCTGGGGTCCTGAGAGAAGAAAATTTGTGAGTCAGTCCCTCCTTGTCACAGAAGCTAGAAAATGAGGAGTTCTCAAACTCTCCTCCATGATCTGATTGGATAACATTGATCTTGTGCCCTATATGTTTTTGCTTATTGAAAAAATGTTCAAATTTTTGAAAAGCATCACTCTTATTTGCCAAGAAAAATAGCCATGCAAATCTAGAGTAGTCATCGACAATGACAAAACCAAATCTCTTACCATTTAGACTCTGGGTTCTGGTAGGACCAAAGAGGTCCATGTGCAAGTGTTCCATGATCTTTGTTGACAAGCTCTCAGACCTAATTTTAAAAGAAGCTCGAGTTTGCTTGCATAGAGCACAGGCCTCGCAAGGCTTAGAGAATGATTTGAACTTCAAGCTAGGCATCCCTCTAACTAAATCAAATTTAGCTAATTTATGCAAGGTGTTAAAGCTAGCATGGCCTAGTCGCCTATGCCAGTCAAACATGTTATTCTCTGAATCAGCAGTGAGACACAGATTAGACTCAGACTCAACATCAAGATCCACAATATAGACATTATTGACTCTATTTGCAATGAACTTTATTTTATCAGAGTTTGGTTCTAAAATTTTGCAAGCATGCTCATCAAAAAGAACCTTGTGACCCTTGTCACATAACTAACTAATACTCAATAAATTGTGTGACTTTTTCAACAGAGTTGGAGGTTTTCTTACCGATGGTTCCGGTCCCAATGATTTGACCTTTGTTTTTACCTCCAAACTTAACTGACCCTCCTGCTTTCAATTCAAGCTTGCTGAACTTTCTTTGATCCCCTGTCATGTGCCTCGAGCAGCCACTGTCGAGATACCACTTGTTGTTCTCGGCTGATAGGCTCACCAGCACAATAACAATTTAAGTTGTGTGCTTTGGAACCCAAGGTAAGTTGGGTCCAAAAATACCGTTCAATTCATTAAGCACAGTCTTGGGAATCCAGATCTGTTTTAACCCCTTTTTCTTTCTATGCTGAGGGTTGACAGTTTTGTTATTGATGTGCATTTCATTTGTTTCTTTTTGTTTCTCAAGTTGTGTCCAGTTTCTGTTGATAAAGGTTTGGGTCCAAGCCAGACCATAATTTTTAACATGTCTAGATGAAGGCATTTTATTGACAGTATTCTGTGTGTAGTTAGACGTTCCCATGTTGCTTTTAAAATAGCCCATTCTTTTATTAGAGTCATAGTTGTTGAATTGACAGACACCTTGCTTCTGGTGCGTGGGCTTGTTGAATTTCTTGAAGATATTTTTTCCAAAATCAGCCTGTTGTCTATGGATGTTCTTTTGTTGTTCAGTAGTTTTGGAACTGGATGGAATGTCCAGTTTCTCTTTTCCTTTCTCAGTGCAGAAAGTAGTGGTTTTTACCCCAAATGCTTCCTTCTTACTTGGGTTGAAACCCAACCCCTCTCTGTTAAAGTTTACTTTGGTGCCTAATAAGGCATTCAAATTACTCTCTCCCAAAACAAACCTCTCAAGGGTTTTCTTCTTATCTTCCAACTCCTTCCGCAGACATATATTGTTTTCTAGCAATTCATCATTGACCCTTTTAACAGCTTCATACCCTTCCCTGAGTAAGTCATTTTGTCTCAGGTTTTCTTCAGTATGTTGATTGGTTTCATCAAGCTGTTTTCTAAGTTTTTCAAGCTCATTTTTAACAAGATTGTTCTCATTTCTTACATTTTCCATTTGAGCTAATTCAGCTATCAGTTTGAAATTTTCTGTCTTGATGAGTTCTTGTTCTTCATTAACCACATTGAGTTTGCGTTTGGTGACTCTATGTTCTTTAGCTAAGGCATTGTACATATCTAGCAGTTCACCATACTTATCTTCCCAGTCATCAATAGAGTAAGTCACAAAGGGATTGATTACCTCATTTTCCTCGTCGGCCATCAGACATACTCCTTCAGTCTCCTTTCCTGAGGAATTAGTCTCTGAGTCTTCTTCTTCATCGCTCCAAGTGCATACCATAGCTTTTGGCTTTTTCTTGTACACTTTGGAGCCTTTCTTATGGTAATCCAGTGTCTTCTTTTGAAGCCCAGGGTAATCTTGCTTCATGTGCCCAAGGTTCCTGCAATGATAACACATCACACTTTTAGCATTCCTATCCTTGTCATTGCCATTGTTCGGATATTTACCTGATGAGTAGTTTCTTCTTCTCCCATATGATTTTCCCTTCAGTTTCAGAAATTTCCTGAACTGTCATGTGAGCAAGGCTTTTTCACTCCTGTCAAGGTCTGGAATTCCATCAGAGTCTCCACTACTGCTGCTGATGCTACTGCTGCTGCTGCTGCTGTGTCGTTCAACCTTAAGAGCAACATTCTTGCCCTTTCTGTCACTACCTTCTCCTGTTTTCTTGAGATTCATCTCATAGGTCATAAGAGACCCTATGAGTTCAGTGACAGTCATGGTTGTTAAATCCTTCGATTCCTCTATCACAGTGGCCTTTGTGTGCCACGCTGGAGTCAAAGATCTCAAGATCTTCCTAACTATATCCCCTTCAGATATTTCCTTTCCAAACCCCTTGAGGCTGTTTGTGATCAGTGACAGCCTAGCATACATACCAGTCGCGCTCTCCTCTGACTTCATCTTGAATAATTCATACTCAGAGGTTAGGTAGTTTACCTTGGTAGCTCTGACTTGAGAGGTACCCTCGTAAATTAGCGCTAGTTCATCCCACATCTTCTTAGCTGTCTTGCACGCCGAAATTCGGGCATATTCTTCAAGGTGAACTGCGCACTGGATGATGTTGAGCGCAGACCAGTTCAGTCCGGATAATTTGACTTGTTCTTCAGACCACATCTCCTCATTCAGAGGTAAATCATACGGTCCAGTTGTAATGACTCTCCACAGCTTGTGGCTCTGAGATCGGATGAAAACTTCCATCCTATTTTTCCAAAAGAAATAATTAGAACCATCAAAATATGGGGGACGGGAGATTGACTGTCCTTCAGCTATGTAGCTGTGAGGACCACTAGTTCCAGGATTACCCTGGTCGTTGGACCACATCTCGGGTAAACCTGCTTTGATACCAACTGTTAAGTAAGAGGACGGTGAGCTAGAAGTGGAGGGGATGAATAGATCACCGTTTAAAAATATTTGTCCTAGCCGAGGTAATCTTAGAAGATGAGATGGGCTAGGAAGAATGACTATATGTAAAATAATCCGAAACCTCAACCAAGATAACGCAGGTCACGAGCGCAGAACATATATCACTCAGAATTTCATCAGCACATATGCACAAGCACTAAGCGAGCAGTCAGACCAAGGTTTCGATCATCAACAATCACACTTACTTCGTGAAACCAGACAAAAGCATAAAGAGAAAAGATGCGCACAATCACACCATGAAGAACAAGAGGTTTAGATGGTTCAGTCTGCAACCTGCAGACTTACATCCATCCCTCACTCAAGGCCGAGTGAGGCTTCCCTTTCACAAGAAAGAACCGCAGACTCAGTCTGCCAACAACACGCTGATCCACAGCTTGGGGATCGAAATCCCGACAGACGCTGAACACACAGCTTGCACCCAGGTCTCACACCCCAAGACCTGACCCGGAGATAACTCTCCCTTCCTCTTAGACAAGAGGGAACCCAGCAGTGACCCACACTCACTGCAAATCAGAGACGCTATCTCCCTTCCTCCACAGCCGGAGGGAACAACCCAGATAGCCTCCTTACTATCTGAACACAAGAACCCCGGAGACCACCTCCCTTCCTCTGATCGGATTCAGAGGGAACCACAATGCAACCCAGAGGATTCACCTCTCTTCCTTTACACCTAGAGGGAACGATAAAACAGAGTATCGGAATTTAAGAACAAACAACTGAAAACATGAAGAAATATCGAAGACAATCGAACGGAGAAACAATGTAGCTTCTTAAAGAAGCATAGACAAAACATAGCAGAAAACCATCTGAACGACAAAGGTGATGTCAAACTGAGAGAGGAAGCTCTGCCAGCGAGCTAACCTACTAGAAAGGACGGGTTTTTCTAAGAGATAACGGACCGGGTCCATTCTAGAGATCAACCTAACTGGGTGGGCGAGAAAGTAATGTTTAAGCTTCTGAGCTACCCACACTAAGGCGGCACAAGTTTTCTCCATAGCGGTGTACTTGGACTCAGCTGGATTAAACAGTCGAGAGAGGTAGTACGCAGCCCGCTCTTTCCCTTCATCATCTACTTGTGCTAAGACCGCCCCTAGGGAGTCCTCAATAACCGAGATGTATAGGATTAGGGGTTTCCCAGGGACAGGAGGTTGCAAAATCGGGGGATTGGACAGGTACTCTTTGAGGTCCTCATAGGCCTTCTGACAATCTTGATTCCATTCGAACTTGACACCCGCCTTAAGCAATTCATAAAACGGACGACACCTCTGAGAATGCTGAGATATAAATCTTCTAATGAATTGCAGTCTACCAATCAATCCTCGAAGTTCCGTAATGTTCTTTGGCGGAGGCATGTCCATGACGGCCTGTGCTTTATTAGGATCAATCTGGATCCCCCGTTTGCTCACTATGAACCCTAACAACTTCCCTGAGGAGACTCCGAACACACACTTCTTCGGATTCATCTTAAGCTTATACTCCCTGGCCCTCTGCAGCACTTTAGCCAGGATAGAGGGGTGCTCTTCTTTTGTTCTTGACTTCACCAAGATGTCATCCACGTAAGCTTCCATGTATATGTGCATCATGTCGTGGAAAATGGCCATCATCGCCCTTTGATAGGTGGCACCTGCATTTTTAAACCAAATGGCATAACTACATAACAATACGTGCCCCAGGGTGTGGTGAAGGAAGTTTTCTCTTGGTCTTCCGGAGCGAGACGGATCTGATTGTAGCCCGAGTACCCATCCATAAATGACAGAGCTTCATACCCGGCAGTGTTATCCACTAGGACGTCTATATGGGGTAGCGGAAAATCATCTTTGGGACATGCTTTGTTTAGATCCCTGAAATCAATGCATATGCGCACTTTTCCATCCTTCTTGAGAACAGGGACTATGTTTGCCACCCACTGAGGATATAAAACAACTCTGATGAATCTGGCCTTGTATAGCTTGTCGACCTCTTCTTGATCCTCAGGGCCATGTGGGGGTGAAATCTTCTTGACCTTTATTTTACAGGTGTTGCCCCTGGTTTAAGCACGAGTCGGTGTTCCACTAAGGAGGGGTCAAGACCCGGCATGTCCTCGTAAGACCAGGCGAAGAATCGCTATACTCCCTTAGAACCTTAGTCAATCTCTTCTACTCGTGAAGGGAGATTAGCGGTAATAATGATGGGCCTTGGGTCTTCTTCAGTTCCCAAGTTGATTTCCTTTGTAGGTTCATCCACCGCCGTCGACGGCTCGTCGAATCTTTTCAATCCTTGTGCGTATAGGTCGGCAGTGTCATCTACATCGCTGTCCTAATTAATTGGATCCTTCTCATCCAAGATCTCATAGACGCCTAATCCGTCGTCGCTCCACTCCCCTTCTATTTCCTCTCATCTCAATCACAATTGCTGTAGCGAAGAATTCCGGACATTTCAAAAGAGCATGACACCGCTGAGCTATATCCTGCAAGAACCTATCAGGAACAGATCGGGAAGGATGCGCAAGCGAGCGCGGTTCAGAATGGGAAGGGTTGGACGACCCAGAACAAGACCCTACTTCTCTAGACCTAACGGACTCTACTCCTCTAGACTCGACGGACCCTAATCCTAACCTAGGGGACAGAAGACCTAGTGGAAGGGAAGGCGCAGGGGACTCATGCCCCTGGGAGGAAAATGGCGGCAAGATAGCGTAATCTTCCACTGAAATCTCCGTTTCAAATTTGACGTTTTTTTTTGGAGGTCAGCGGAGACTATACAGCAAGATGGAGGAGGTGGGAGCTGCATAGGGAACAGCTCGGGGAAAATGCAGTCGAAGAAAGGATCGGAAGAAGAGAACCACATCTCGTGGAGTTGGGCGTTGGGAGGAGGAGGAGTGAAGAGAGTGGATAGACCGAGGGGTGGGCACTTCCCGCAAGCATAAGGAACAAATAGAATCTCGGGCGGATCAATGAAAGATGGATTTATTATGATGGGAGGAAGGCAGGGTATGAAGTCCCTTTGTTGAAAGATAGATTGGAGGCGTGAGGGAGGCCAAGAAAAGATAACGGGAGAGCCCCCCCTTTCCTGTAGATCAACAATAGGCTGCTTCTTCGGCCTCCACTTCATAAGCTGAACTTCTTGTTGCTTCTTCTGACATTCCTCCTCATGAAAGAGCCCCTGCAAGGCCTGACTGTAGTTGAGCACGTCATCATCTGACCCTCCTAGCGAGGGAGGCGGACTGGCGATTGGACAAACTGTATTCCTTTCTTGTTGAACCGGCTTTGGAGCTAATGTGCCAGGTTGGAGAGGCCCTTTGACAAAATGCTGACGATAATCCCAGGTGAGCGGCCCAGAATCACCCATCATAGATAATGCTGTTTCTTTGTAGCCGAGACCTCTCCTACCCATTTTCCTTCCCTTAGGTATAGGCTTAGTCATCCCTTGCAATTGTGCACTGAGGCCTCTCCCCGGCTGATAGCCCAGTTTCAGTATGATGTTCCAGCCTTTAGAATCGTGAATCTGAGGCTTCACTTTGATGTTGACTGGAGTAGCGACGGGCTTAGGAGGCGTATAAGCCCAAGGGAAGTTCAAGTCGAGCACTGATATGATGGGCCGGCTGCTGGGCCAAAGTGTGGGAAGAATCTGTTCTGAAATAGCCTTAACTGTCCGCACTGTTGATAGGCTTTTGACCTTGATGACCCTCCCCTGGAAAGGGAATTTGACGCACTGATGTGTGGTGGAGGGCACGACACCGAGTGTATCAATCCATGGACGACCCAGGATAGCCTTAAACATAGGGTCAATGTCCAGCACATAGAATTCCACGGCCATTGTAAGGGGCCCGAGCTCTGCTTGGATAGTAACCACCCCGTGACATGCTCGCCTTGAGTTGTCATATGCTGCTATAGTGGTGGGGGTAGGCCGTAGTAACTCTTCAGATATGTTGCATGCTCGGAGGGTACTTAGTGGGCACACATTGATTGAAGCCCCTGTGTCAACCAGCGCTGCTTCAATGCTGACTTTGTTCAGAGTGATTGTGATGCAGAGCGGCATCTGCCGTGCTTCTGGAGGTGCTAGCTCAGTTTCTGAAAATGTAATTGCCGGCCCCTTTAAGATAGTTGCTAGTGCCGTTGGTAAGCTGTCGACTGCCATATCTTCACTGACCATTACCTTCTGTAAAAAGTCTCTCAGTGCATCCTGATGAAGAGTCGACCTTTTGATCAGCTCCAGCACAGATATTTTAGCGGGCACTCGGTCCAGATGATGCAGTACTGAGTACCCGATAGAGGTTTGGTTTCTTCTTGCTCGATCGTCGGCTGAGAGGACTGGGGATTAGAAGTAGTAGGGTAATTCCGATGGAACATCCTCCCACTCCTCAAAGCACAATTCGCCGCGGCATCTGAAGAGAGTATGATGGGCCCTGCGGGGTCGATAAATGGAACAGGTGGTGCGGGGGAGGCGGTTTGGTGGAGCGTAGGGTTGGTGAGTTTAATGGGCGGTGCGCGGATGATGGATGAAGGATTGGTGGAAGGCAAGGTGGTGATGGATGTAGATGCGGGTGGAGGGAAGGCTAGCGGTTGGGAAAGAATGGGTGAAGGATTGGGCGGCGGTGTGATGGTGGTGATGGGAGTAAATGAGGGAGAGTATGATGGAATGGAGAGTGGTAGAGGATTTGCTGGAGCGGGTGCGAGTGGGAGGATGAGTTGAGAGGACGTCGGCTGTGCAGGGATGATGAAGGGAGGATTGCGGTGGTTATGGTGGAGGGCCATGACCTGCGGTGTGGCGCCATCATCGTCGAAAGACCATCCGGCGTTGGAGGCCGGTGGCTGGACCATGTTTACTTGCGCTGGTACTGGCGGCTGCTGCTGAGGAGCGGGTGGATGATTCGGCATCGGGTTCTGATGGATGCCCAGGTCTTGTACTTGCTGTGGTTGCTGCTGTTGTGGTGGCTGCTGCGGCGGCGGTGCTTGATGCTGCTGCACTTGCTGCCCCTGCGGCTGCCTTCTCTTTTCTTTAATCTCAACAATGGCCCTATGCATTTTGGCCCAGTCGATCCTCTGCCCCTCATGTAGTCCATACACAAGATCTCGGAACTGAAAACATCCTTCTATGGTATGGCCTGGCTGCCGGTGGAACATACAATACTTAGTCTGATCGACTGCCGGGTTCCAAACAGGCCGTTCCGGAGGAAGTTGGATTGCATTCACTGACATGAGTGCCGAGAAGATATCCGTAAGTGTCTCGGGCAATGGAGGATACTGGGCTCTCCTGGGAGCCGGGCGCTTGCTATTTGGATTGTTGTTGTTGTAGTCGTTGGGTGGAGGGACGTTATGGTATTGTGGTGGCGGCGATGGTTGTTGTGGTGCGGCGAAGGTGTTTTGTGGAATGGTGAAGGCGGGTGGAGGGTTTTGTGGAGTGGCTTGGAAGTTATGCGGAGCGGCGTTTTGTGAATTGCGGGGGTTTTGGTTGTAGCGGAAAGGTGCGGCTTGGTATGGAAAAGCAACGGCTTGTACTTGCTCATTTGTTTGAACTCCCTCAGTAACTGGCGCTTGTGGTTTCTTGTGGTACTTGGGCTTTTGGTTTTCGAAGAGGGAATGGATAGGGGAGTCCTTGAATTGAGTCTGGATGAAGCGCGCCCGGCTATAGAGTTGATGCATGTTGGCTATGTCATTCATCGCCAGGATGTTGCGGAAGGTCGGGGTGGCATTGGAAATCAGCAGTTTGACCTTCTCTTCCTCCGGAATGTGGCCCGGTACCCTGGCGGCCATTTGTCTCCACCTGTCTGCATAGGTGGTGAACTCCTCATCCGACTTCATCTTCTCGGCCACTAGATCTGTAAATGAATATTCAGGGCCAACCCTGTCTTGAAACCGCTTGATGAATTTGTCTTTTACTACCTTGAAACTCTCGGCCTCTTCCAGTGGTAGAGAATAGAACCATTCTAGAGCAACACAGTCCAAAGATCGGCGGAATAAATACGCCATAAGGCGATCATCATACTGGAATTGCGCCGATTCATATAGAAAATCCCTCACATGAATAAAGGGATTGTTGTTCCCATCATACTTGCGATAATTGGGGAGCTCTGATTGTGGGGGGAACCGAATATTCTGGAAGCTCGGGATAGGAATATCTGCCAAAGATTGCGGGCCAACCCGCTTCTGGAGGAAATCGAGTTGTTGCTGCATGGTGGCCCATTTGTCAAGCAAGTCCTGCTCTCGAGAGGGAGCATGGGTGGTAAAAGACGCTGATTGAATTTGAGGAGCAGATGGAACGGTTGCGGCAGAAGGTGGAAGCCCATAAGCAGGAGTGGAGGGATAAACAGTAGAGATGACGGGCCCATAAGAAGGATATTGGGCCTGAGATTGGCCCAAATTAGAATGGGCTTGAGCCACCCCTTGCCGAGGGTGCAAGAAATCGGAAGGGCCCATGAGAACTTGCGAAGCTACCGGAGTAGAGTTGTGATGATCCAACTGGACAAAGGAAGAGATGGGTGACTTCCTTTTATCGAAAGATTGATGGGCCGGATTAGAAGACTGGCCCATCTCCATGCCAGTGAAAGTGATGGTCCGGGGTTGGACCGGAGTGAGATCAATCGGAGTGGGCTGAACGGGCGGCCCAATATTGGAAGGATTAGATTGACCTTGGATAGTGGCAGAGGGAGAAGTATTGGACCCTTGCATAGCTTGATATAGAACTTGGAGTTGGGTCGGATCCAATTGGGCCATCATATGAAGGACGGAGCCCGCGGAAGGAGTAGAGAGAGAAGGGGTAACTTGACTTCCTTCCATAGAGGTGGAGGATGGGAGGGGGGCAGTCCCCTCTCCAGAGGAAAATGTAATAACCCTAGGGGGGTTTTCAAGGAGCCCTTGGGGAAGAGAGTCCTCTTGGGAGCGAGGAGGATTGAAGGATGCCATGGTGGACTCGAAGAGGGGATTAGAATAGAACGTGAAGACGGAATTGACTTGAGGAGATGAGTCGGACGGACGAAAACAACTCCACATGCAACGGACAACCTTGGAAATGCACACAAACAACACAAACAATCACACAATGAGTAACCAAACTCGAATGTTTTTAGAAAAAGATGTAAGTGACAAAAGATGAAGACACTCAAAGTCAACCAAGTTGTTTTAAGATGGTGCAACATAATTCTTGTGATTTTCCTTTGGAACTTTAGTGAATTGATTGAAATGTGCTCTCAACAATGGGTTCCTAACATGAGATGGGTATGGGACTTGGTTTGACTCTAAGTGTAATCACTCCTCACTTATGCAACCCTAGACACGGGGTGGGAAAGGTACAACTAGCCCGGCGTCCGTGTGGAATCCACGGCTCGCGGGGACTTATGGAGGTCCTTGGTGTGATTTCCTAGTCGGCCCAAGGAATATGGAGACGAGAGGTCCGCACACCAAGGTAGGAAAATGCAATCTAGGATATGAAAAGATGAATGGTCCTATGTGCACCGGAGTGCATGCAAAGTCTAACCTAAAATCTAGCAATCAATGATGCACACAATGATATGGAGATATGAGCAAAGCAAGGAGGAGGTCAAGTATCACCCAAGCAATAAATCACAGCAAAAACCACGGAAATAAATGCACCTCGGATGTGTACCTGCCAGGAGAGTAACGGTCGAAGGACCCTGCATCAGAGAACAATAACGGTCTAAGGCCAGACCGCCAGATAATATATAACGCAGGGGGATGAGACCGTCAGATGAGCCAGGGAACCAAAACCAGACAGAAGTAACCGAAAAGCTCGTGGAAACTCACACAGCAGAACCAAAGTGGCAGTCTAATGCCCCTGCGTCAGAGAACTGTGACGCGGGGACACCTGGCCGTCAGAGAACTCAGAAAACCAGAATGAGCAATAATCAAAGGGGAAACAAAAGGCAACTCCACAAGCAGATGATGGCAGGTTTAAACAAGAATCAAAAGCACGATTGGCACAAGTTGTCCCACCGTGATCGCCAAAAAATTATCTGTTGATATTTATTTGTCTATCTTCTATCTTTTCTTTTGAGGTTTGGAGAGTGATATGGTAAGATGACAAACAAGCAATCAAAGATCTACTCAAACCTATGAACATGTGATCATGAACCTAGGCAATCATAGCTAGCTCTAGCATGGGCATGCTATCTCAATCCAACTACGCTAAGGAAAAGGAAAAACACACGCCGGGGCGTGGAGCAAGGAATAAATAAAAACACACCGTGAAGGTGGAATAAGCAAGGAAAATAGGAAGATATGATGAAGAAGACAGCTAATGCCCAATACCAAGGAAAGATGTGATCGCCACCAAAGTAAAACAAGTCAAAAGAACCTGAATATACCTTGGAAATAGGTGGATGAAACACCCGCCCACGGGAGAGAAAACCAGAGAAAGCCTGCAGATCAACTTG
This sequence comes from Amorphophallus konjac, assembly GCA_022559845.1. Lineage (NCBI taxonomy): Eukaryota > Viridiplantae > Streptophyta > Magnoliopsida > Alismatales > Araceae > Amorphophallus > Amorphophallus konjac. The sequence continues at coordinate 129,810,668 of CM040126.1, read as the reverse complement.
GAAGTAACGGCCAGAATCCCGTGCGTCGCTTTGAAGTGACGGCCACACGATAGACCGCCGGAGGAGAAGGACGCGTCTGCCCAAGACCGTCAGATAACCTGCAGTAACAAAGCTTGAATTCTTTTAACTCCAACTCTTCCAGCCGGCTAGAAGACTTGGGCCTCGTGTCAATGAACCTGTAAACCTGCCAAATATGTAGAAAGATCAAACACAATAACGTCAATTAGTCCTTTTCACAAGCATAGCATCAATTCTCAAAGGACTTAACATCATCAAAAGGAGAGGGAATTACCGGGGAGTTTTAGTTTTTTAACCCCTCTGGGTGTTTTAAAAGTTTGGGAAGATGTTTATATGCTTAGAGGACAGTGAAAAACGTGGAGAAGGAAGAGGGACAATGCCTTGATTGAGGAAAAAACCAGGGAAGAACTCAAGCATGCAATGATGAACTTGAAAGACCAAAACCAAAGTACTCCCTTGATTATGAGATGGATGGACGTGGGAAGCAGTTCCTCTTGGATGAAGATGGCTCTTGAGTTTGGCAGCACTTCGTCGTGAATTCAAAATCTCCCCTCCTTTGGCCATGAAGTCAAGGGTTCTATTTATAGACCCTCAAACTCTTAGGTCGAGCAGAGGATAATTCAAACGTGAAAGGAGATAACTCTTAGCAAATCCTCGAAGATAATATCACCAAGAGTCCATAGAATCGAACGGGAGGTCCTGAGAATCAGATTTGAAAGAGATAACGTCAATCCAAATCCTTATCTCGACCACGGAGTAGCAGAAAAAAGGCCTGAACTGCCAGGACTCTCGGAAGGAAGTAACGGCTGCATGACAGACCGCCACTTGGAAGCAACGCATCAAGGAACGACCGCCATTTTCAACCCTATCCCAAAGGATAAGATCAACGGGAAGAAGACCCAAACAATAGGACTCTGCAAGGAAGCGACGGCCAAGGCATAGGGCGTTAGAATGAAACAACGGTTGCACGACAGACCGTTATTATCAACGTGGAAATTAAGGGATAAGCACTGAAAACGAGGCCTCAAGCCTTAGGACTCTTCAAAGAGTAACGGCCCAGGATCTATCCGTCAGAAGGAAGCAACGCGCCTGACTGGGACCGTTATTAACACTGAGGTTCGAAAAATAGAGTGAAGGGTTTTGCTAAGCTTCATCCAACGAAATGCCACCGGGAGCCACATCTTAATCCAGGAATTAAGACCCAAAAAATAGGCTTCAACTGATCAAGAGACTCAATGAAGAGTGAACAACTCGGAGCATCATATAGAATGAAATAAGGAGATGACCCGACTTATTGGGTATAAAACGGGTGTCAACAACCGTCACCTGCTCATTCCATATATACTCGATATGCACAAGCTGCTATGGGCTAAAGGTGGACACTCCGGGTGGGGCACTCTCAAAAGGGGAGGTGGCAGCTCGAAGACTCACTAGGAATCACCGCTGAGTCCCTGTAGGTGACTAGATCCGGGTGTAGATATGGAACCGATCCCATACTCATCGAGTGAGTCCAATCGCCTCTTACTCATAAGAGAATGACAACGAGCTGACACAAGACACATGCAGACTCACCATGCACTAACACACATATGCAAACCACACAAATAAGAAACAGACTCATGCATGACTCTAGAAAAATCTATGGTTAGTCCGACCCGTACATGGATGACGGAGGGCCAGGACACCCGAATGTGTGCCATGCATGCATTTGACGTAACCGGAGGTTGACATCATGGGGAACCCCTAGACATCCTACGATGCACCAATCATGGACATTGGGCTTGGATGTAGGAAGTCCGGGAGGTGCGGGTGGTTTAGATGGATCGGGGAAACCAAAGTTTTCATTACCCCCGAATGAAGGTTCGGACCTATGACTATGTGGAGGTTGCTTGGCCCGAGTGGAAAAGACTTGATAGTGAACTCCGCAGAGGAAGTGGAGTGAAGATGGCGGCTCGGGAGATTCACTAGTGAGGGGATCAAAAGGGTCGAAGAAGGTATGACCCCGTGAGATGGGTTCCAACATGACATGGTCCCAAGTTTAGAATTCATAATCACCGCCATACATTATGATCGGTGCGATGACGGACATGTGTAGGAAATAAGATTCCTCCCTTGGGCAAAAGGGAACGAAGTCAGACTCGGCCGGCATCGGGAGGAGTAGAAGAATCTCCGTGGTGACACACCCCACGGTGCACACAGAGGTAATGGACCCTAAGGCCGGATGGGTGAAGCTAAGACTAGCGGGTTGGTCAAAGCCTCGGGCCAAAAGATGCGTCAACTTCCATTGTGAATCTAATCCCATGACAAGATCGTCTAACGTGTCAACATGGTGACTAGATCGAAATGTGGTATGGAAGGAGTTGACCGGCACTAAAGGTAGGGTGGGGTCCTTGGATGGAAAGGGATGTGGGACCGAGCCTTCTTTGAGCCATCTAAGAAGTGGCTCGGCTATATAAAGAGTACCCGTTAGAAATACGGGTGGCTCGGGCTTTGGTAGTTCCAAATGAGATGGTTCCGAATCAAGTTCGGAAATAGAGAGTGATGACATTGGAGCTCTCATGGGTGAGGAAGGAATGTCCTTCTCATGGTGAAGGGGTCCTTGGGGTGGCTCCGGGAACAACCAATCTACCCCGATAGACCGATCTAGGCTAGTACTAAACCGATCTAGGCTTTTACTAAACCTTTGCACTTGTCCCATCATGGCTTGGAACATTGCGCCCACTTCATCGGGACTATAGGCTCGGGATGCGGCCATGGTTGTAAAGATGGGGTTGGGTCCCCTAGGAATGGAGATGCAAGACCATTTTTTTTAAGTTCAAAAGTAAAATGTGATGCTAACTAATGCACCTAGACATAACCAAAACTCGGTACGCGGCAGAGATAACCGATCCGAAGACCACTCGCGCAAGTGTGCGACCTTCCGGATAGGCGTAGCCTAACGTTCGGACAACACCTTTTGATATATCGGGTTATTGGGATGCAATGCAAAAGACACTTTTTGTTTATTTTAAAACAATGATGACCCTAAACATGACTTAGACAATGACGAATGACTAGACCTAAATGACACTTTTTTTTGGACACCCTAGACTTAACCTTGCTCTGATACCAAATTGATGTGGGACGAGACACGGACACGACAAGCTCGCGATCGTCCCTTAACGAGGGAAGCGTCGGACGTGCACGGTTGAGAAACCGACAAGAGCTAGGGTGGTCAATTCACACTTTCGTGCCCGGATCGGGTCACGGGACGGTAATACTCTCTCGCAGCAGCGGTGATATAAATATAAAGTGAGCTACGATCCTAGAACATGCTCTCTAGCAGTGGCATAAACAAGTATATATGAAAATAAGCAACTGCCGAGTGTAGGGAGCGAGAATGATACCTCCACGCGCTCGGCGTGGGGAAGACGGACCCGGCCGAAACTCGTATCCCGAAACAATAATACACAATATTATAGCAATACACATCGCTGCCCACTCCACGCATGGAGGTAAAGGGCTACACAATGGGGTCCGGGAGGACCGAATTCGGGTTGACGGGCGGCTTCTCGCGTTGATTCGGCAACACCCGAACACGTGACGGTGGGGCCCACGTGCTGTCCGGAGGGGCCGTGTGGGACCCGATGGCACCGCTGTAGTGGAGGATGCCTGGAAGGGCACTCCCTAGAGTGGAGGTGCGCTGGTTCGCCGGTCGGAGGCCAGACGGCTCCAATCATCACCGGTCGGAATCACCGACCACGGATCTACAGCTTCTGGTTTTCAGCGCGCGTCCCGGCGAGAACGGACGCTGCGATCAGCCCCGATGTCGGATCGAAACGAAACGGGTGCCGTTGGAAAGCTAACTTGAAGTACTTCAACCTAGGCCTAAGATCAGACCTGGATCTGCTTCGATCTTGGCCTTAATGAATTTTTGAGTTGCTGTTGTACAGTGACCGGGCTCTCAGATCTACAGAGAACTTGTCTGAGAACGGCCGTTGACCGCCTAGTAGACCTTGGATTCAGACTTCGACCTCTTCATGAAAGTTGTAGGAAATTAAGAGATGAAATCGGGATTATTTTTTATGAAGGGTTTGGAGGTGGCTGTGATTTTTTCTGATGTTTGAACTGGATGGTGGTCGGATCTGAAACTTGGCTGAAAGCACTGTAGTAGAGATAGAACATGAATTTTTAAAAATGGATAGAGGATGGATAAAAAATGAAGAAACATGGTGGATGTAGGGGATGAGGCACAGAACCCACAGTAAAATGGGGAGCCTTAACAAAAATCAAAAAGAAGGTCGGAGATGGGAAACTCAGAGCTGCTGTCACTGTAGATAGAGACAGGACAGATCTAGGAGTGATTGAAGACCAAAATTTAAAAAATATCAAACGAAGGATTTTTGACCTGAATTTTTTTGTAGGTGATGGGATGGAAGATAGGAACACACCATAAAAAGTACAAATCACGAAGAGGCCGTGTCTAGTATCAGAATTTTGGGAAGACACCTCTGTCCAGCAGGACAAAAAATTGAAGACGGCTTCGCGGCGGCTCGAAGGCGGCACGAATGGCGGCGGCGGCGGCACTGATGAAGATCAGATGTTGAGAGGGGGAGATATAAGATTGATACACTCTAGAATTGGAGGTTTGAGGAGAGGAAACCAGGGGGAGAGGGCTGGGGGCGCAAGAGCCTTCTTGGCATTCAACAAAATTTCTGATTTTTTCATTGATTTCTAAATGAAAATACAACCTTATATATGATTCACATCAAATCAATTGTAGACCCTTGGATCTAAGGATGGGGAATGGAGGGCTGGGATGCAATGTGAGCAACACATCTAATACATTTTTTTAATCTAACTTGACCATTTCTATTCAAACTCTACCTAAATCACACCTACCTAGCCTAATAGGACAAGGAAGAGGGCGCCCCCCTTTATGGGCTTCTCATGGGCCTAGGCTGGTCCAAGGCCAACCACTCAAGTCCAATAACCCATGTCTAGACTTGGGCCTTCCAAGTCTTGGTGGTCCATGAGAGGAGAAAGCCCACTTGGGCCTTAAGTGGCTATTAAGGTCCAATATGAACTAGGCTTCTAATGGACTCTACTAATGGCAACCTAGCCATGGACTTTACATTACATGTGGCCCATTGACTTGTTATAAGCCTTACAAGGAGCCCAAATGAAAGAAATGAAACAAATACACAAGTACAATCCCATACAAGTCATAACACACAAATACGTTCCACCCGTATAGCTTTTGATGCCCACATCATTTTATATATGTCAGTTGATTTATCCATTTAAGGAGTAATTATCCCCCTAAATTTCGTGAATATACTGATTTAAGCTTCTATAAGATGGGCCAAATCTTATGGGCTTGGTTTTAGGTCTTTTGGGTTTATTTAAATGGGCCAAGTCAATTGGTTATCATTTAGGGTTCCATAATAACTTATTTAACCCAAAATTAATTAATATCCAGAAAAATCTCAGAAAATTGTAAAAATATTTGTATAAAATTTTGGGGTATTACACCCTCTCCAACTTAAGAGAATTTGGTCCCCAAATTCAAATACGTGGACTTTAAGGGAGAGTGTACTTACATTCAAATAGATCAAGAAATCTCCTACGCATGGCTTCCTCCGTTTCCCATGTCGCCTCGTATGGCCAAGTTTTGTTCCATTGGACTTTGACCATGGGAATAACTTTATTCCGAAGTTGACGTACTTCTTGCTCAATTATTTTGATGGACTTTTGCTCGTATATCAAATCCTTTTGAATTTCCAAGTTATCATAACTTATAACATGGTATGGATTAGGAACATACCTCTTAAGCATTGAGACATGAAATACATCATGAACTCCAGCCATTTGAGGAGGCAAAACTAGTCGATACACCACCTCTCTAACCCTTTCAAGAATTTCAAAAGGGCCAATGAACCTTGGTGTAAGCTTGCCTTTGATGCCAAACCTTCGAATACCTCGACACGGAGAGACCTTGAGAAATACATGGTCGCCTACTTTGAATTCAAGGTCACGCCTTCGATTATCAACATATGATTTCTGCCTATCTTGGGCCATCTTGAGTCTTTCTCTAATTAGCTTCACTTTCTCAATAGTATCCCGTATCAATTCTGGATCTAGAAGTTGTCTTTCCCCAACTTCACTCCAACAGATAGGTGAGCGATAGCTTCTCCCATATAGTGCCTCAAATGGTGCCATTTGAATGCTAGCTTGGTAACTATTATTGTAGGCAAATTCCACTAGAGGTAAATGGTCGTGCCAGCTTCCACCGAAGTCTATAACACATGCTCTTAGCATATCTTCTACCACTTGATTGGTTCTTTCAGTTTGTCCATCAGTTTGTGGATGAAATGTTATGCTGAAATTCAATCGGGTCCCCAAAGAATGTTGCAGACCCTTCCAGAATTGTGAAGTAAATCGAGGATCTCGATCAAAAATAATAGTGACATGGACACCATGTAACTTAACAATCTCCTTCATGTATAAGGCAGCCAAGATATCCACAGACCATCGGCTTTTAATAGGTAGAAAATGAGCCAATTTTGTTAAACGGTCTATGATCACCCATATCCCATCATGTCCACTTTTGATTTAGGCAGTCCCATGATAAAATCTATCCCTATACTCTCCCATTTCCATTCCAAAATTTCCAAGGGATGTAGTTTTCTAGCATGCCTTTGATGTTCTGCCTTAATTTGTTTACAAGTGAGGCAACGGACACATAGTCCGCTACTTCCCTTTTCATATTGGGCAAACAATAATTCCTTTTGAGGTCTTGATACATCTTGGTAGCACCAGGGTGAATGGCGTACTTAGATTTATGAGCTTCTTCTAGGATCAATTTCTTAGTATCAACATGATCCGGTATACACACTCGTCCCCTAAATAACAATCTTCCATTATTTTCAATAGAGAAATTCGGCCGTTGCTCCATTTTGGCTTTGATCTTCAATAACACAGGGTCATTATCTTGGATTTTGACTAGATCTTCTACTTAAGGTACTCCAACCATCGCCTTTGCCTCATATTTAGCTCTTTCTGAGAGAATAGATATTTCAAGCTCTTGTGGTCCGAATAGACCGTGAATTTCTCTCCATAAAGGTATTGACGCCAAATCTTCAAGGCAAATATAACAACAGCCAGTTCCAGGTCATGAACAGGATAATTTCCCTCATGTCGCTTTAACTGTCTTGAAGCATAGCAAATCACCTTGTCATTTTGCATAAGTACACAACCTAGACCAATGCTAGATGCATCGGTAAAAACTTTAAATCCGCCACCTTCTATGGGCAATGCCAATATAGGTGCCATGGTGAGATGCTCTTTAAGGGCTAAGAAGTTTTCTTCACATTCCTTTGTTCACGCAAAAGGATTTTCCTTCCTAGTGAGTCTTGTTAAAGGAGCGGCAATTTTGGAGAAATCCTTGATAAATCTCCTATAATAACCAGCCAGGCCAATGAAACTTCGAACTTCAGATACGGTGTTCGATCGGCTTCAGTTCTTAACAGCTTCAACCTTAGAAGGATCTATTGCAATGCCTTCCTTAGAAATGATATGGCCAAGGAAAGAGACTTCCTTAAGCCAAAATTCACATTTGCTTAACATAGCATAAAGTTGGTGTTCCCACAAGGTTTGCAAGACAACCCTTAGATGTTCCTCGTATTCCTCCTTTGTCTTTGAATAGATGAGAATATCATCAATGAATATGACCACAAATTGGACAAGATAAGGCCGAAACACATTATTCATTAGTTGCATGAATGCAGTAGATGCATTAGTTAAACCGAACGTCATAACCACAAATTCATAATGTCCATATTGGCTTCAAAAAGTAGTCTTGTGAATGTCTTCATCCTTGATCCTCAGTTGATGATAGCCTGAACTGAGGTCGATCTTGGAGAAGTACTCCGCGCCAGAAAGTTGGTCAAACAGCTCATCAATACGCGGTAGTGGGTATTTGTTCTTGATGGTGAGTTGATTCAACTACATGTAGTCAATGCATAATCCGAGGGAGCCGTCCTTCTTCTTGACAAATAAGACTGGCGCACCCCAAGGGGATGTGCTAGGTCAAATGAAGCCTTTTTCTAGCAGCTCCTGAAGTTGTTTCTTTAGTTCCTTCATTTCTGTGGGGGACATCCTGTAAGGAGCTATTGACACTGGTGCTGCTCCAGGTGTGAGTTCAATGGTGAAGTTAACCTCCCTTTCGGGTGGTATGCCAGGTAACTCGGAAGGGAAAATATCAGAAAATTCCCTAACTACGGGGATTTCTTCTATCTGAATTTCCTTAGACTCGGTAACTACTACGGAGGCAAGAAAAGCTTCACATCCTTACGAAATGAGTTTGCAAGCATGAAGAGATGAAATAAGAGAGGGATGCTTCCAGTATTCGATGCCAAGAAAGGAAAATCGTGAGAGACCTGGTTTTCAAAAGGAAATTATCCTACTGCGATAATTTATATAGGTGCCGTGGTCTACAAGCCAATCAACTCTTAATATGGCATCATAGCCTTCCATATCAAGGCATACGAGATTAGCGGGAAGATTATGCCCTTCTACAGTGACTTCACTATTGGGGAAATAGGTTTTCAATTCCATTCCCGACCCTAAAGGAGTGACTATGGTTAAATCTGATGGTAAGGGAACAAGTGAAATAGGTAATATTTTTGCAAAGGAACTAGCAATAAAGGAATGAGTAGCACCTGTATCAAATAACACAAAAGTAGGAAGGGAATAAATATGAATTGTACCTTCAATGAGCTCCCCTTCTTTGGTTGGTTCATCCTTCATTACGGCATTCAATCTAGCTTGCCGCTTCCATCCACCATTGCTACTTGTGGATGATTGCTCTTTCATCAGAGTACAGTCAGGCATGCGGTGATCCCGACTTCCACATCTTAGGCATGCGCCCAAATGCTTCCAACATTCTTCGGCCGCATGGCCGAATTTATCACAGAACGAGCAAGCCGCCATGACTTGCTTATCTTCTTCTTTATTCTTCTTGTTCCGATGATCATCCTTGCCGTCCCCATTCCGAGATATCTTCTTGCTATCCCGAGAGTTATAGGTGATGCTAAATTTTTCTTACTTCATACCTCGCCGATCAGACTTTCGGCTCGACTCCTCCACTTTGCCCTTGAGTTTATCGACCTTCTCCAAGGTCGGTTCACATAAGTGTGCCCATTGGACCATCTATGTGTAGGTCCGAATGTTTTGTGGGCCAAGTTGTTGGATGAAAATGGGTCACAGCCCGTCCATAAAGTGATTTGCTTTAAGAAGATCTGTGTTCACTAGATATTGAGCATAAGGTGCCAGGCGTGAGAATTGTAACTCATATTCCTCCTCCGTCATCATGCCTTGATGTAGTGACGCGAATTCAGTCGCCTTCCTCTCCTTGACATGCTCGGAGAAATACTTGGCTCGAAAAAGAGTAAGAAATCCATCCCATGTGTGTGGTGCGTCTGCAGGCGGTGTCAGAATAGACTTCAACTAGGTACGTTTGTCTTTGTTTAACTGGAATGTGGCAAGACGAACCTTCTCTTGGTCGGTACATTGCATGACCTCGAATATACGGTTCATTTCATCAATCCAATTTTCTGCCTCATCAGGGTTAGAAGAAGCCGAAAATCATGGAGGGTTTAAACTCCGAAAATTGCGGTGCAGATCACCAGCTCCTGCCCTAGCGCCAGCTTGAGCCATATTTTGCAAGGCCTGAGTGAGACCCGCAACAGTTTGTTGCATTCCACCCCAATCAACACGATGAGCCATGGCAAGAGTAAGGTACCTGAGATGAGTAATATATTTGTTAATTCTAATGGAATTGATGGGTTAATCCTAATGATAAATTCGAATTACTAACTCATCCCAGGTTCTACCCAATTTCTCTTAGGGGTTGGGAATTTATTTCCTTGTTTCATAAGCATGGGTCCTTAAGCCTTGGACTTAACCTATGACATGACATCTCTCCTAGGACTTCTAGGCCTAGGCTCTGATACCACTTTAATTGTCATGCCCCAAGCTTTTTAATACAGTGAAAGGAATATCGGGAACGTGAACAACTGTCATGGTAAGTCTCTCGCAAGCAAGAAATCAGAGCGCAAGACAATCACACAAAAGTAATTACACAAGTTAATTTTTTTTCCAAATTCTAACTTTATTCCATACTAGTAACCACAAAGTACATTAGATGCATGACTTTAAACATCCTTACATCATAGACTCAAAAAAATAAAAATTACAATAGGACTCGACTAGACACTTGACAACTAGGTCTTCTCTCAATCCATTTGACCTTCAATCACTCTCGGACCCGCTACTTGTATATTCCGAATCCGATTCATCGGTACTTCTTGAAAAATTTGAGAAAGTAGATCTGAGCACACTTGTCCAGTAGGTATCCTCGCATCAACATGAAGGTAGTATTAAAATGATTAATGTCTTAGCTCTAGATCTTAAGGTAAAAATAAGAATGCGATAAACAAGCGATATAAACCAAGATAACCAAGAATATAGAATCATGAAATAACTGAGCAAGTAGACGTGAGCAAGTATAGACCATGAACAAGCAAGATTAATCATGTAGATGTAAATTTGGCCTTTCATGAATAAGAATGTACGAGAAAGTATCTAGAAAGTACATTACACAACCTTGTAAAGGCTATGTACTAGAAAGTCATTAACAAGCATGTAATTTCCATAACGAACATCGTGAATTTCACTCATTTATAAGAGAAAGTGTTCCCAGGGTAATGCGATGCCAATATCATCGTATCCCATGGTTTATAGCACGTTTTCGATAATCCGTCGAGGGGACTAGCATGGTGCCCTTGGACACAATCTGTGCCTGGTCTTGCATCTTCAAGTTATAAATCCAGCAACTTCCACGAGATATAACAATAAATTTGGCCTATAATTCAATTCCAAATAATAAGTTTCATGACCAAGTAACCAAGGTATAGAACGTACCAAAACTAACATGAGATATCAAAGAAAAATTAAAAGAATATCATACTCCGACGACATTCCGGCCGCATAACTGTATATTCATTAAGTTTCATATCTTAATATTAACTTGTTAAACATATGTTGAGACTCCAGATAATCCTAAGACCATCTAGAAACTCAAGAAAACAAACCCCAAGGGTCAACCTCGGCTTAGGCAAAATTAGGAACTAAACAGTCGTTTCCTGAACCATTTAATGAATCAGGCAGTCAAGTCTAGACCGTTAGGCAGAACTATGCGATCGAGTCAGGACCGTTTGTGACGAGTCAAAGCCAGAACAAAGAAAGCATGACTCAGAGAGACATGCGGTCATAGGATGACCGTTTGCCAAAATAAGCACTCACTTGCTAACCATTAAGTAACCCTTAGCGGTCGCCATGAAGACCGTTTGTACCTCAGAATTCAGAAAACATTGATGGTGTAAGTGCTTTCTAGACAATTTGGGTTTTAATGGTGCAACCAGCTCGGCGTCCTAATGGGAATCCCAGGCTCGCGGAGTCTTATGGAGGCCTTGAAACATAATCCCCTAGTCCGACAGAAGGAATATCCGGCGAAGAGCTTCATAAGTCCAAGAAAGTGTGCCTATAAGTGCAAAGTGTAACTAATGGTCACATACCGGAGTATATGCCATGTACTTATGAAAATGACTCAAGAGATAAGAGTGGATCATGTGAAAACAGCGATCAAAACGACGTTCTAATACCACTATGAATCATGTTTCATAAACATAAGAGGAAATATTTAATTACAAAACTATAACATTTAGGCATGAAATTACATGATAATGAAAATAAAATTTAAAATCATGCTCATGCTAAAATAGGATATTTAACAGGAAATAAACATAATTTTTAGTGAAAAATAACATAATTATAAGGTTTCTATTATGCAAAATTCAACTAGGTTTATAGAACCAAATAGCGGTTAGGATATGGCCGCATAGGCTATAAACGGTCTCGCGATAGACTGATGTTTAAATGGGGCGGTCAGGTTATGGACCGTTTCTGTCTGATAGACAGAAAACTGAGAAAATAGTAAAATAAAGACTAATCTAGGGCATGTTATGCATGGAAATCAATGAGAACATGCTGTAAAACATGATAGAACGAGAATAGATCAGAATATGCATGGGTTTATGTATAATGAATAAGTGATTTTCTTTTTAACTCAATTAGGGCTAAGATTCATGCATGGCAATTACACTAGATGCACAGTCCCAATAAAACATAAAATTCTCTATGTACAGAACATGAATACGACTGAAATCAGAGGGCCTTTATTCCTAACATCAAGTTTAAGCCGTTCATGAGATAACCTACCTCTGATTCGCCTCCTAGGCTTTGGATTTCTGACTGGAAGTAAGCCCTAGTTCCTACACATTCTATGTCAAACCAGTAACTTCTCGCCCCTCTATCTCGTGATTCTCTTGACCTAAAGATGCAGAAATTAGAGGGTAGATAGAAGATATAAAGGGTAACAAAAAGTTCTAAAGACACAACTTCTAAATATCTCGTTTGGGGCTTCTAATTTGCAGATCTTCTTGGGTCCATTGCACCGGTTCCTGGGTTGCTTGCTCTGAACCAGCGACTTTGCAAGCTTCTATCTCCCTGATGGCTTGATCTCCTAAGATGAAATTTCGAGGGACGTTAGACCGTACTATTTTAAACAAATTCTTCTAAAGAACATATCTCTATTTTGGCCTCTTTACCTTAGTTCCATGTGATCCAAAAGTAAGGGTCGCGCAGGTTGATTCTGGGGTCTATTTATAGGTATAGCTAGGGTTTTAGAGATACGAACGAACTTAGAGTCCTAATTTGGTCACCAATTCGATCCTCAAGCACTCTAGACTCTTCTAACTAAGGGATATCATCGATCCTGGGTGATTAGGATGCCAAAGTTCCTATCTTTTCATGCCTTCTTTCATTCACAGAATATGCAGATAGTAGCGGTCCAGTTGGGACCGTTTCTTTCCTTAAGCGATCGCCCGATAGACCGTTTTTACAGTTGGGTGTCAAATTTCAAAATTTTCAAACTCTTTTATATATATCCATTGGTTTATCCATTTAAGGATTAATTATCCCCCTAAATTCCGTAAATATACTGATTTAAACTTCTAGAATATGGGCCAAACCTTATGGGCTTGGTTTTAGGTCTTTTAGGTTTATTTAAATTGGCCAAGTCAATTGGTTATCATTTGGGCTTCCATAATAACTTATTTAACCCAAAATTCATTAATCTCCAGAAAAATCTCAGGGGCTGTTTGGTATCGGGTTAGAGTGGGGATATCCCCGCTCTAATCCCATTCTACGTTTGGTATGGCTAAAATGGGCGGGGATAAGCTAGGTTAAGGGAAACAGGGTTAACCCTAATTTTGGGGTTGGAAACGGGGATAATCATTCCAACCTTTTGTTGGAATGACTTATCCTCATTTTTCTAACCCCATTTCACCCCTTGTATACCAAACGTACATGAGAATAAGACTAGACATAAATTATCCTAGAATGACATACACCTATTATCCTCAACTTTTATCTCGATACCAAACAACACCTCAGAAAATTTAAAAAATATTTGTATAAAATTTTGGGGTATTACATGGTACCCCCGGCGCATTAAAGAATTAAAAGACCATGCATACAACTGGTACCTCAGCGCATTAAAGAATAAAAAACATTTATATAGCCTGTACCCCGCCCCCCCGCGCATTAAAGAATAAAAACCCTACACACAGTCGGTACCCCCGGCGCATTAAAGAATTAAAAGACCTTTCATATAGCCGGTACCCCCGACGTATTAAAGAATAAAAAGACCCTTCATATAGCCGGTGCCCCGGTGCATTAAAGAACAAAAAGACCCTTTCAGTCAGACTCGGACCTTCTGTCTAGCCAGAGAACAAAAAGACTGTTACTTTGAGACTCACCCTGGGTCAATGAATAAGCCACGTCAACTCCCAGCACCACGCCGGCATTGACAAACAAATATTTGACCCCTTTCACCTATGGCCCAGACCTTGCATCTAAAGCCGTGAACAAAATGACTTTTCTTTGGCACTAACCCCGCATCAATGAATAAACCATGTTAGCCCCCGACACTTACATCAAAGCGACCACTTACCGGCTCGAAGAATGAAGCAATATACTGAAGAAGTCTACACCCGCGGGCCCCGCGCACTTGTCCCTCGCTTGCGCCGCCTGCGGGTGTGGGGTATTTGTGGACACCTAAAAATTATCCAAACCACTCCGAGCCTAACGAGTGCAACGGAGAAGAAGAGGAAGAAGTGTGCAGGCACGCATGCCCAGAGCGTGCAGAAACAAAAGACAACACACCAGGTGGTCTGTCACCTGATAAGGAAGTTTCCCGCAGTGAAGAAATGTGCATGGTCCCTTGAAACGGGGTGCCGAAGGCAATATCAGTAGAAATCGAGTGAACCGATAAGGGCACACGGTATGCCGGAAAGGTCCGTAGGAGGCCGAAGAACTGCCCAATGAGGGTGAATATACTTTGAGTGATTGCCCACTCAATGAAGACGCTCTCCACAGGCGGAGAGCAGGATTAAGAGCACAATCCACAATGCCAAAGGCCGAATCAAGAAGAAACCCTAGTAATCTGACGTGGGTTTGGCTCGTGTCAGAAATCACTCAGAATTCCAAACCGAAGCCTGGGAGCTTCAAAATAAATATTCCGGAGATGGTTCATCAAAACCAAGACATCACCAGATGACAAGCACTCGTATGAGCCAGTCTGGGGTCGATGAAGCAAAGAAGAATGGCGAGATTACCAAAATACCACTTCATGGTGATGAATCGGCGCCATGTGAAACTGCGCAACCCCTCTTGCCTCTTGAAATGGCGCGGCCATCTTCACATCCCACTTAAAACGGCACGCATTGTAATGCCCTAGATCTTGCCGGATCCTTTGTGAATCTGTTTAGATCTTTTATTGGATCTTTCAGATTGGTTTCGTTGAGTTTCAGTTCGCTTTTGTGGCTTCCGAGTTGAGTTTGACGAGCCGTGTGGGTTTTTCTTTCGTACTAGTTACGGAACCCTATGGTGAGTTTGTTTGTCAATTCTCGAACTTGTGGATGCTACAGCGACGATCTACTCTTTGAGCCGGTCGTTTCGACTATTTTTGCGTATTTTTCTGAATTTGTGCATTTTCAGCGCATTTTCAGAATTTTTGAAAATTAGAAAAATTTCCTAATTTCTTTTCTTTTTCTTTTCTTTCCTCTCTCCTCGCTTCTCATTTCGACACTACCATCTCTCTCTCTTCTGTTCTCCCTCGTTTCGCCTCCTCGGCTCCGGCTGCAGACGGGGTGCCTAGGGGCGTGTGCTGGGGACGTGGTGGAGCTGGCTAGGTGCGCGATGAGGCGAGGATCGGATCGATTCTGGTGCGATCCCATTCGGTGGATTCTAAGCCGATGGATCGGTTCGTGAGTGGATTTCAGCGTGGTTTAGTCCTTTCGGGGCTCGGTTTCTTCGGTGGAGGTAGGGTGACGGTTCCTCACTTCTTCCTCTCTGTTTTCCATGCCATTGCACGTCGTTCGGCAAGGAAACGGCCGAGTTTGGGCTTGTTTAGTCTAAACCGTGATTTTCGGAGTTTTTAGGGTTTGCCGGAAAATGGTGACCGTTTGCGGTGTAGTTAGTTTTAAACTGACCGCAGGGATGTTAAGATCCCATCCACGTTAGTTTTGTGCTGATCGGTGGTCATTCGAGGCCGGTTGGAGCCCGAGACCCTCATTGACTCTTGGTGGATTCATTGGAATCGCCCAGATCTTGTGTTTGTGAGCGTGCATGTGGGGTTTTTATCCCCCTGGTGTTGTCTGTCATCGTTTGGCTTTGTTTCCCCTGCGTTTCGGCGTGAATGGGGCGTGGAACGGGCCGATTTGGCCGTTCCTCTGTTTTCCCGCCGTGACCGATGTAGCGGTCGTTTCAGTGGCTGTTACTTGGCTCTGATGGCCCTACGATAGACCGCCACTTCGTTTGGCATTTTTGAGCTTTCTGGCTTCTGGGTGCGTGACGGCCCTGGGGTGGCGCGTCACACCCATGTAACGCGCCTAGGCTGGGGCGTTACATTCGTTTTGTCGTTTTGTTTTGGGGTTAAGTCAGTTCCTCTAACGCGCTTGACCCAGTGCGTTAGATGGATGTAGCGCGCCCGCCTTAGGCCATTACATTCCGTTTGACCGATGTTGACCATTAGAGGCGGTGCCTCTGACGGTGGTGCCCCTATGCGTTGGGTGAGTGTAACGCGCCTGCCCCTGGCCGTCACACTCTGTTTTGGCCGAGTTAGGGTGGCTGCGTACTGTTATGTTTCTAACGGCCCCTACCCTGTGCGTTAGGGCTGTGTAACGCGTCCTCTCTGGACCGTTATGTAGCAACCCTGGTAAATTTAAGGATTTGAAAGTCTAAATAAATTTAAAACCAATAGATAAACGAGCCCCAGACCTTGTACATAAACCTATTACGTCCTTATAAGTCTTACAAAAAAAAAGAACTCGTGAACCCTACTCTAGTATTATAATAAGTTTAAGAATAACATGTTATTTTATGGAAGCATCCAATACACAACATACTTTTTATTGAATTAAGGATCATTAAATCTTGAAGAAAATGTCAATTTATATTTTATTATTTTATAAAATTTATTATTCCACATTTACTATATTATAATCTTAATAGAAGGAAGAAGGATATATACATAAGATTTAATTCCACTAAAGATATATAAAGGATAAAAGACTGGACATATATGTAATTTAAGTTCTTTCAAGGACATTGAGAGAAGGCCAAAAATAGAATAACGCCCGTCTAGTGGGCGTGATTCACATAATAAACGACGTACATTATGTCGTTATTTAAAATACAAATGACATAAACAGGACATATAGCTAAGGTTTAAAATACCCATGTAACGCGCCTAGGCTGGGGCGTTACATTCGTTTTGTCGTTTTGTTTTGGGGTTAAGTCAGTTCCCCTAACGTGCTTGACCCAGTGCGTTAGATGGATGTAGCTCGCCAGCCCCAGGCCGTTACATTCCGTTTGACCGATGTTGACCATTAGAGGCGGTGCCTCTGACGGTGGTGCCCCTATGCGTTGGGTGAGTGTAACGCGCCTGCCCCTGGCCGTCACACTCTATTTTGGCCGAGTTAGGGTGGCTGCGTGCTGTTCTGTTTGTAACGGCCCCTACCCTGTGCGTTAGGCCTGTGTAACGCGTCCTCTCTGGACCGTTACTTGCTGTTTTGGCTGAGTGGGGTGGTTGCGCCGTTGGATGTAATGGTGGGGACCCTGTGCGTCAGGCGTTTGTAACGCGCCCTGTGCTGGCCGTTACATGCCTCTCAGCTAGGTTTATTTGTGGGTGTGTTGGCCCTGACGCGCCTGGTCTTGTGCGTTAGGTGGCTATAACGCGCTCGCTCCCATGCGTTAGTTCGTTGTAACGCACCTCGTATAGTGCGTTGCATGCTTCGTGTGTTTTGTGTTTGAGGGTTGTTGGCCCTGACGGCCCCGATCGGGCACGTCAGGCTGGTGTAACGCGCCAGGTGCTGGCCGTTACATGCCTTTGCGTTTCTAGAAGTTGGTTAGGGCGGTGTGCGTGACGGCTTCTCTCCCGACCGTCGCGTGGAGTGTAACAGCCTAGGCTTAGACCGTCAGGTTCATGTAACGGTCTAAGGGTGGTGCGTTACATGCCTTGTGCTTCGATTTCCGTGATTTCGGTTTCAGCTTGTCTTGGCTTGGCCTTGTGGTTTGCCCGCTGTCCCGTGGAGGTCTTTTGACTTTCTATGAGGGCTTAGACTACGTGGTAAGGTTGCCAGGAGTCTTCTTGCTTGAGGTAGGATTCTCTATCCTACTTTCTGTGTGCCTTCACTCGGTTCCGGTCGACCCGGTGTGACCCAGGTGTTGACAGGTAGCCTTGTGTGTGTCTCGACGGATCTGTCCAGTTCGAGACTTTGGTTCTGGATGCCTCGAGGTATCGTTTACCTTGGGTTGTGTGTCTACGCGCGTCTGAGGGTCTTCGGTGTTCCCTAAGGTCTCCGTGAGTTGTTTCCTACAGAGTGTCGTTTCTTGTGGCTTAGGATTAGACCGATTGGCAGCCTGTTCCGCTGTTTGTGACGATCTTGCCTTTGAGTCGTTCGACTCGGGATCGTTACGTGGTAGGTCTAGTTGCCTAGTCCTGAGTCTGTCGGCAGTGGTTGTACTGCCAGTGGTGCTTCGGAGTACATGTGACAGGGCTTCAATAGACTGTCTGTACTTTAGCACTTGTGTTTTGGAGTCCGTGCCTTGTGAACCTCCACTAGTCGTAGCCTGTGGCGTAGGATTTTTAGTACGTCACCCACCGGGAGTGGTGGACGGGCAGTTTCCCGTTACACGGTTTTTAAGCTAGTTCCGTGGGCCCCGGCCAATGGTAGCGTCCTACCGAGGGGAATACTAGCTAGAGGCCTAGCCTAGGTAGTGGTCAGTGTGTGCACACGTTGTCAGGGACTGAGGACTCGCGTCGACGGGCGTGACCCTGACTAGTCACTCGCAGCTTGGTACTGCGGTCATGTGTCCGTAGTTGCCGTTCTTCCTTGGAACGTTGTTGTTCCTTGGGCCTAGTTTTTAGTGTGTCTAGTCTTCTCCGTGCTGCACAAGGTCTGGTAGACATGACACTTGAGGCGCAGTGTAAGACGTCTGTGGACGCATTTGGCTATTCTTCTAGTGTGAGGGTACTCCTATCACTCGACTAGTGACTCTCGGCGTTTCTCGTGCGTTGCGACCTTTACGAGTGGCCCTCTCGTGGCTGTACTCGAGGTTGGTGTCCTGTAGTGTGCGCGACGTTCTGGTCGTGTGTGGGGTTGTGTGCACGACGTTTCTGCTTGTGTTTGGTTGTCGTGTGTCTTGGTCTTTTCTAGACCTGTTTGTCTGAGTTGTTGGTTTTTGCCTTCTTCTTTGGTGTTGGTTGACGGACTGGTGTACCCTTCTGTGTGAGTTTAGGGTTGACCGTCTGTTGCCTTTTGGAGTAGCTTAGAGTGCCGAGTTCTCCTCGGTGGCCGTGTTTTGGGTTTTACGGCCTCGCTCTTTCTTTTGGTTGAGCTCCCCTTGCTCTTAGCATGTTCCCTACTCCTGCTGTCCCTGTTCTATTTACAGCTTTGTAGTGTAGCTTTTCCTGCTTTGCTACACTTATTATTAGTGTTGCTTCCGTTGCACTGTGCGTTTTCCAGTGGGGATCCGCGTAACCCCTACTGAGTTTCTGTTTAGAGACTCACCCCTACATTTCAGGTGGGTTTTGCCATCTGCCTCTGCTATTCCTGGTGGAGCACGTTGTTGTACCTGCCAACTGTACCTGTGTCGGGCTTCCCCCGACTTCTGTGTACGTTCTTTTCTGTCAGACTGTACTTGTTGTCTTTCCTTTGGACTAGACTCTGGTGTATAATTGTAAAATTTGAATTATTAATGAAAAAGTAATTTTATTTCTGCTACTTTAGCAAACCGTTCTAATGAAATTTAATTGCTTGCTGTTATATCTGTCAGTTCAATGTACTACACGACAGTCCTTTTTCCTTCGGCACTTTCCCACGCTTGGGAGGCCTCGCGGGTCCCATGCGGTACCACGTGTATCCGGTAGTCCTACCGGGTGCACCTGGTATCCGGAATCCGGGTCGTCACAGTTGGTATCAGAGCGTTGTTGTGTGAAGTACATGGGAATCTCAGATATACAGTTTCCAGAGTCCTTAAGGTCCTGTACAGTCTCTTGCTGGCTTAGGTGTTGCGATGGTTTATCGCGTTGTTTTCTATGTGTGGTCTTCTGCATGCTTGGTTGGCACTGTGCGAGATGGTTTTGCTCTCGTCTGGATGTGACGAGGTGCTTCGTTCGGTTTTAGTGTTGATCTCGATCATGTTGTACTTGGCAGTGTTCGTCGAAAGGCTTGAACCTGCAGTGCATTATTCGAGATGTTTCGTGTGTTGTTCAGGTTGCTGTTGACCTTTAGCCTTGGTTTGATGACCGTACACGTTCTTACGTTGTCTTGGTCGTCCCGGCTTGAGTTTGTTCAGCTCCTGATGTGTCTCGCTCATGTTGAAGTGCTCGATTAGATTCCGTGTTTGAGAAGCTGCTCAGGCGAGCTAGGATTTTCCCTTCCTGGTGAGCTTTTGTGGTTGATCTAATTGCTTCTTATCCCTTTTGGTGGAATCTTTTCGAGGTTTGCCTTGGAATTGCTGTCTTAGTGATGCCTTTGTCCTGTGTCTGCTTAAGTGTGGACAGCTTTGTTTTGAGCCTGATCTGCTCTCTGGTTTACGGTTGCTTGGATTTGGACTCCATGATGGTGTTAAGAGCTGTCGCGTACTGTTGTTGTCATGCCGTGTTCAGCGGCCAATGTATCGTGAAGGCTCATTTATTATTTTCAGGACGTGAAGGTAAGTTGAGATTGATGCTTTCCTTGTGCTTTGTGCTAAAGCTAGTACTCTTCTCCTGTTGCACTTAGGCTCCTTGTGATCGGTTGTTCGCGGGATCGGTACTCGTGGCATGTGATTTATGATCTTTGTTGATTGCGAAGGCGCTTGGTGTGTGCTGAGGTGCGACTACCGAGGTTGTCCTGTTGCCTGTGCACATTGTTGAGAGTGCAGCGGAAGCATGTGGGTTGGCTACCCACTGGTCGAGAGGCTTGCTCTTTCTCGATGTGACTTCGTCCTGGCTTCTTGTGCCTCGATGTCGTCTATTGCCGTGCCACTGTTGGTGGTTTTCTGGTGTCGACTTTGGCATTTGTGAGTATTGAGAATTTGTCGGCATTCCTGCTGATTAAGTACCCTTTTGCTCTGCATTTTTTTTCTTGGGTGTTGTGCTCTCGAGGCGTGTTGGTGGTCATTGAGGTGCGTTCCTTGAGATTGTTTTTTCTCGTTGTTGTGGGTCTTTTTCTTGGTGGGCAGTTTGATGCGCGACCCATTTCTTGTGGTCGTGTGCTCAGCTGTTCTTGTGCCTTGTTGTGACCCTGCTTGCAGATGTGTTCCTTGGTTCAGTGTTTGGAACGGAACCGGAATTCTGTGAGTGTTGCTATTGTTGTTGTTTTGTCGCTGTTTCTTTATGATTGCGTGTCTCTTTGTGGACCAAGCCTTGTCAGTTAGCCTTACTGTACTCTTTTCCTTAGAGTTGGCTTGCGACTCGATCAGATGTGATATCTGGCTGAGCGCTGACTTGATTGTGTTTGTGGTCCAGTGTTGTTGTTGTCGTTGGCGTCATGTGTGCCAGGTGTTTCCTGTTACCTTTGGCACTGGAGCCGATGATGTGGTCGAGCTGTCAGCTGTGAGGACTGTGCCTCCTTGTGTAAGCTGCCGCTTGCCGTGCTGTCGTTGTGTTTTTCGGTGTTGGTTTTCGGTTGTTGTGGCAGTCGTGTCTCCTGTTCTGTGAGGCGTAAACGACGTTGCCTTGCTCCGGAGGTGTCAGATGTGTTCACTTTGGTGCCATGCTCGTGCTGCGGACTTGTGTCTTAGAAGCTGAGTGTGTACCTGTAATGGTGGTCTGATGGTGTTCCTCTGAGCTGTGTTTCTCGAGATTTGTGTTATTTTTGAGGTTGTGTTGTCGGGTTGTTCTTCCCTGCTTCTCCTTTGCTAGTCCTTAATTTTGAGGGTGAAATTTCTTAAAGGAGGGGAGAATGTAATGCTTTGGATCTTGCTGGATCCTTTGTGAATCTGTTTAGATCTTTTATTGGATCTTTCGGATGGGTTTCGTTGAGTTTCGGTTCGCTTTTGTGGCTTCCGAGTTGAGTTTGACAAGCCGTGTGGGTTTTTCGTTCGTACTAGTTACGGAACCCTACGGTGAGTTTGTTTGTCAATTCTCGAACTCGTGGATGCTACAACGACGATGTACTCTTCGAGCCGGTCGTTTCGACTATTTTTACGTATTTTTCTGAATTTATGCATTTTCGGCACATTTTCGGAATTTTTGGAAATTAGGAAAATTTCCTAATTTCTTTTCTTTCCTCTCTCCTCCCTTCTGATTTCGCCGCCGCCATCTCTCTCTCTTCCGTTCTCTCTCGTTTCACCTCCTCGGCTCCGGCTACAGACGGGGTGCCTAGGGGCGTGTGCTGGGGACGTGGTGAAGCTGGCTAGGTGCGCGATGAGGCGAGGATCGGATCGATTCTGGCGCGATCCCGTTTGGTGGATTCTAAGCCGGTGGATCGGTTCGCGAGTGAATTTCGGCGTGGTTTAGTCCTTTCGGGGCTCGGTTTCTTCGGTGGAGGTAGGGTGATGGTTCCTCACTTCTTCCTCTCTGTTTTCCTTGCCATTGCACTTCGTTCGGCAAGGAAACGGCCGAGTTTGGGCTTGTTTAGTCTAAACCGTGATTTTCGGAGTTTTTAGGGTTTGCCGAAAAACGGCGACCGTTTGTGGTGTAGTTAGTTTTAAACTGACCGCAGGGATGTTAGGATCCCATCCACGTTAGTTTTGTGCTGATCGGTGGTCATTCGAGGCCGGTTGGAGCCCGGGAACCTCGTTGACACTTTTTGGGTGGATTCATTGGAATCGCCCGGATCTTGTGTTTTTGAGCGTGCATGTGGGGTTTTTAGCCCCCTGGTGTTGTCTGTCATCGTTTGGGTTTGTTTCCCCTGTGTTTCGGCGTGAATGGGGCGTGGAACGGGCCGATTTGGCCGTTCCTCTGTTTTCCCGCCGTGACCGATGTAGCGGTCGTTTCAGTGGCCGTTACTTGGCTCTGACGGCCCTACAATAGACCGCCACTTCGTTTGGCGTTTTTGTGCTTTCTGGCTTCTGGGTGCGTGACGGCCCTGGGGTGCCGCGTCACACCCATGTAACGCGCCTAGGCTGGGGCGTTACATTCGTTTTGTCGTTTTGTTTTGGGGTTAAGTCGGTTCCCCTAACGTGCTTGACCCAGTGCGTTAGATGGATGTAGCTCGCCAGCCCCAGGCCGTTACATTCCGTTTGACCGATGTTGACCATTAGAGGCGGTGCCTCTGACGGTGGTGCCCCTATGCGTTGGGTGAGTGTAACGCGCCTGCCCCTGGCCGTCACACTCTGTTTTGGCCGAGTTAGGGTGGCTGCGTACTATTATGTTTCTAACGGCCCCTACCCTGTGCGTTAGGCCTGTGTAACGCGTCCTCTCTGGACCGTTATGTAGCAACCCTGGTAAATTTAAGGATTTGAAAGTCTAAATAAATTTAAAACCAATAGATAAACGAGGCCCAGACCTTGTACATAAACCTATTACGTCCTTATAAGTCTTACAAAAAAAAAGAACTCGTGAACCCTACTCTAGTATTATAATAAGTTTAAGAATAACATGTTATTTTATGGAAGCATCCAATACACAACATAATTTTTATTGAATTAAGGATCATTAAATCTTGAAGAAAATGTCAATTTATATTTTATTACTATTTTATAAAATTTATTATTCCACATTTACTATATTATAATCTTAATAGAAGGAAGAAGGATATATACATAAGATTTAATTACACTAAAGATATATAAAGGATAAAAGACTGGACATATATGTAATTTAAGTTCTTTCAAGGACATTGAGAGAAGGCCAAAAATAGAATAACGCCCGTCTAGTGGGCGTGATTCACATAATAAACGACGTACATTATGTCGTTATTTAAAATACAAATGACATAAACAGGACATATAGCTAAGGTTTAAAGGATATAAACATAATTTTAATTCTTCAAAGAAATGCAAAATTTAATTGACGCCTTGCTACGTGGGCATTTCTTTGAAAATAAACGACTTGAAACAAGTCGTTATTTTATTGATTGAATAGTAATAGTAAATAGTGCCACTTTTTATATTAAGAGAATTTAATAAAACTAATTATATAGAAAAATAGAGAAAAATGGAAAATGTATACCCATAAAATTTCATGTCGATGTCCCATTAAATGAAAAAGATAAAAATCCCCAAAGATTGTTACTCTTTATAAACACGCCCTATATGAAGTCACGATTTAAATAAGTAACGCCTTAACATGAGGCGTTAATTAAAAAAAGTGACGCCTATACCAAAGGGCGTCAAATTTCAAAACGACCCAACCAAAGTCGTGTCTCACATTTCGACGTAAACAGAAAGAGTTCTGTCTGGGAAAGAATTGTAATGGAAACTGAGTTGTTAATGGATCGATGCGAGGAAGTGTTTCCCCAATAGAACTCCAACCCTTTTTAGGTCTCTATGAACCCTATAAATATCAACCCTCCGTGCCAATCGATTCCCTTCCTTTCACTACGACCGCAAGAGGGTTGTGGCTGCGGTAATTTAGTTCCTCCTGTTACTTCTTAGTTCTGCAACATTGGAAGCTCTTATCTTTCCGAGGGCTGCTGCTGCTGCTGTTACTATCAAGAGTTGTTGCTCTTGTTGATTCGTCCAGGACGTTTCTTTAGCTGCTGTTATCTCTGTTGAAAACAGAGCATCAGGAATTCTGTTGATTTCTCATCATCTGTGAACCCAATCGACAACCAAGGTAGGTCTTCTCTCTGATGGTTAAATTAAATTAACAAAGATGATATCAGCATGTTTTTTTTTGTCAAGTTCATATCCTCTAGCTTCTTGTTAGAATTTCTCAGTATTTCTATCGAGCATTCATATAGGTTCTTCGTGTGTTTAAAGGTTCATAGTAAAAGACACCCCGGTTAAGGCACGTTTTTAATTTAAAACGACCCATTTGAAGACGTTATTTAATTTAACGTCGTCCATTCAGGCGTCATTTTGTGTCAATTTGTGATTCCCTGGACATTTGAAAATAACGACATTCAATATGTCATGTTTTATGATTCTGACGTCACTATTAAAGACGTTAAAAAATTTAAACGTGATAGTCACGAGGGCGTCAATTAACAGAATTCTAAAAAGATTGATCCGTGACAGTCGTCAATTGTATATATGTGAGTTATGAAGTTTTTCGCATTTATAATTGTTAATGGTTATAGAAGTATCCTTTAGCCATGAAAATTTATGGGCATACTATTGGGATGGGGACCGAGGTACTGAAAGTGGTTACACCATTTTTCGTGCCCTCTATTGTAAGATCCTCCGTCTCTCATCGAAAAATTATTTTGAACATATGGTTGGGTAGAGTTTTTCGAGCCGGTCATTTCGGTATATTATAAGCCTGATTCCGACATCATTTACCATAGAAACCGGGGACTTGAAAAATGAAATTTTGTGAAATAACGACCTACTATAGGTCGTTACAAAAAAAAGGGACGACCTATCTATTGGGCGTCACTTTTGAGTATTATATATATATATATGTATATATATATATATCATGTACATATATCTTTGAAAACTCATATTAATTAGAATATGTAACAAAAAATTATGAAAAATATATATTTGGAATCCTGGTATTTTCCTCCTAATTATCTTATATTCTTTTTCTTAAATCTATTTTAAATAAATCAATGTGCCTTCAAATGAAGGTTTTTGAATTTATTCAATTAAATAGATATAAATGTAAATTCTTGTTAAATAAATTGAGATAAAAATCATGAAAATTAACGTTCCCCAAGGGGATGCTAATTAATAAATGACGGCACCCACGGGCGTTAAATAATAGAAGTTTCTTTAATTGTAGTTAATTATAGAATAGAATGGACATGAATTCTATGATTAACGTATACATTTTCTCACTGTTTTCTTTCGATTTTTACCCATACCGCGGGGCTTCTGGCACTCTCATCTCACGTCCGTAGATGGAGTCCCTATTTCATGATTGGTTCACACATACACCTCAACTCTCGGTGACATACGAGCCCTCCGTTGGACATTCCGTTCCTTCGGACCGGCAAGTTAGTCATTGAGACCTCCGTAAGTCTCCGCTAGCCTTGGATTCCCTCAAGACAGCCGAGCTGGTTGTACCTTAAAAACCCTGGTTCTGATCCGTGTTACTTTGATTTCCGTTAGTCTTGACACTATACTCCTTTGGAATCTTCTTGTCATCAATTCGAGAACATAACCCTTTGACTCTATATTTGGCCATATCTGATTCTGAAATATTAAAGGGCTCTGGGTCCGCGACTTTTTAGTGCCAGGAAGGACGGAAGTCCAATTCTGTAACCATGGTAAAATTCTGGGTGTGGCATTGCACCAACGTCTGTATATCTGTTCTGATCTGTTATCTGTTGAATCTGTTAGTATGAAAATTCTGATATTATGTTATTCTGTTATTTTGATATTCTATTATTTGTTATTCTGTTATTCTGTTAAATTCAGTTATTTCGCTAGACTGATTCATCTGCTTATTATTATTATTGAACTCTATTATATTCTGACCAATTTTAAAGTTATGTTCATCCGCGCATCTGTCCTTGTTATATTCTGATAACTTGTCCTTGACTCTGCATGGGAATTCGTCCCTATATCTCTTGATCTCGTATCTGCCTTTGACTTTAGTATTCATCTTTCCTGATAGTTGATCATCACGATTTTCTAGTTACATGCATTGCATCATCATGAACATGTTAATTGGTTAATCACTTATATTCTGCTTGATGAGAGATGTAATTCCTACTGAGCGTTTCGCTCACCTGCCTATCTTTAACGTTTTTCAGGTAATGACATTGAAGATAGTCCATCAGATGGGGAAGGGCAAGAGTGATAAGCGTTATGGAATCATGTCGGTGTCTTTTGTTTTTCTTTGAGTCTCGTCCTGTTATTTGAGTCTTTCCTCTTTATTAGAATGTAATAGTGAGTCCTTCCTACACTTATGTAAGTTGAGTCCAGATATGTAATTTGAATATTGATTATCAATAGAGATTAATTGGCCCACATTGTCCAGGTTGTAATTTTGTGTCTTATGTATGCTCTGATCATTCACGACCGTATCACTGCCACGTTCCGAACGACACGTTCCGCTGCTATCGGTTCGGGGCGTGACAGTTTGTGGTATCAGAGCCTAGGCTTTCTAAGTCCTAGGTCATTGAGTCTAAGTCCTAGATCGAGTCATCTTAGAAGTACCCGGTGAGATGGGGTAGAACCTTGGGCTAAGAGCTAAAAATGGAAGTTAGAATACTAATAAGATTAACTTATGAAAACTGCTTGGTAAAATTTCACAAGAAATATTTGATAACCTTACATAAGATTGTTTATGTCTTGTAGAACTAGATAGATAGCAATGGCTGCCGAACGTGCTCAGTGGCGTGCCATGCAACGCACTCTCCAAGGCATGACTCAGGCTCTTCAACGAGTAGCCGATGGTGGAGCCAATCGTGGAGCCGGAGATTTGCATCGTGAATTCCGGAGTTTAAATCCTCCTAGGTTTAGTGGAACTCCTGATCCCGATTTAGCTGAAGATTTGACTAAAGAGATGGAGAGGATCTTTCGGGTCATGGAGTGTTCGGACCGGGATAAGGTATTA
The DNA here is from genome assembly GCA_022559845.1 of Amorphophallus konjac. Taxonomy (NCBI): domain Eukaryota; kingdom Viridiplantae; phylum Streptophyta; class Magnoliopsida; order Alismatales; family Araceae; genus Amorphophallus; species Amorphophallus konjac. Next base: position 129,783,316 of record CM040126.1, on the reverse strand, counting down.
TTGGCAACATTTCAACTAGAGAAGGACGCAAGGGCTTGGTGGGAGTCAGTAGAAGCCACCTTAACAGACGACGAGGTTACATGGGAGGAATTCTTAGAACATTTTAACGAAAAGTATTTCTCGGAGAGAATTCGGGAGAAAAAGGCAGGAGAGTTCGCTTCACTCAAACAGAGAAGCATGACCGTGGCCGAGTACGAGGCTCAATTCTCGCGGCTGTCTAGATATGCACCTCACTTAATATCAACGGGGAAAATGAAAGCTAGAAGATTCTTGAATGGGTTAAGACTACAATATATACCCCAGTTAGCACCAATGGATATTCAATCTTATGCCGAGATGGTTAAGAGAGCTCAGCTATTAGAAGATGCCATGGAATTATCTTTCAAGGTCAAGGCTAGAATGGAAAAGAAAAAGGTAGATAATGGCAACAAAAGGCCCAATAATGAGAATAGAGTTCCAAATGGCAAGAAGCCTAAAGGAGAGAAGTGCAAACATTGTGGTAACGAAGGCCATCCATCTGAGAAGTGCCGTTGGAAGAGTGGAGCATGTTTTCGATGTGGGAGCAAAGAACATAGGGTATCTAATTGCCCTCTTCCAAAAGACCAACCTCAGCAGGAAAAAGATGGTAATAAGGAACGTCATCATGGGCGACTTCAAGCAATAAGAGTCACACCTGCTGGCCAAGGAATGGATGGAGGTATTTCTCTTTAACTTGAGCTTTAATCCCTTAGTTCAATTTGCTAGACATGATTGTTGAATTGAGGAATATGGATTAGATGAACATATGATGTGCATAGGAAATTGAATTTGAGGATCAAATTCTTTTAAGTGGGGGAGGATGTAGCAACCCTGGTAAATTTAAGGATTTGAAAGTCTAAATAAATTTAAAATCAATAGATAAACGAGGCTCAGACCTTGTACATAAACCTATTACGTCCTTATAAGTCTTACAAAAAAAAAAGAACTCGTGAACCCTACTCTAGTATTATAATAAGTTTAAGAATAACATGTTATTTTATGGAAGCATCCAATACACAACATAATTTTTATTGAATTAAGGATCATTAAATCTTGAAGAAAATATCAATTTATATTTTATTACTATTTTATAAAATTTATTATTCCACATTTACTATATTATAATCTTAATAGAAGGAAGAAGGATATATACATAAGATTTAATTACACTAAAGATATATAAAGGATAAAAGACTGGACATATATGTAATTTAAGTTCTTTCAAGGACATTGAGAGAAGGCCAAAAATAGAATAACGCCCGTCTAGTGGGCGTGATTCACATAATAAACGACGTACATTATGTCGTTATTTAAAATACAAATGACATAAACAGGACATATAGCTAAGGTTTAAAGGATATAAACATAATTTTAATTCTTCAAAGAAATGCAAAATTTAATTGACGCCTTGCTACGTGGGCATTTCTTTGAAAATAAACGACTTGAAAGAAGTCGTTATTTTATTGATTGAATAGTAATAGTAAATAGTGCCACTTTTTATATTAAGAGAATTTAATAAAACTAATTATATAGAAAAATAGAGAAAAATGGAAAATGTATACCCATAAAATTTCATGTCGATGTCCCATTAAATGAAAAAGATAAAAATCCCCAAAGATTGTTACTCTTTATAAACACGACCTATATGAAGTCACGATTTAAATAAGTAACGCCTTAACATGAGGCGTTAATTAAAAAAGTGACGCCTATACCAAAGGGCGTCAAATTTCAAAACGACCCAACCAAAGTCGTGTCTCACATTTCGACGTAAACAGAAAGAGTTCTGTCTGGGAAAGAATTGTAATGGAAACTGAGTTGTTAATGGATCGATGCGAGGAAGTGTTTCCCCAATAGAACTCCAACCCTTTTTAGGTCTCTATGAACCCTATAAATATCAACCCTCCGTGCCAATCGATTCCCTTCCTTTCACTACGACCGCAAGAGGGTTGTGGCTGCGGTAATTTAGTTCCTCCTGTTACTTCTTAGTTCTGCAACATTGGAAGCTCTTATCTTTCCGAGGGCTGCTGCTGCTGCTGTTACTATCAAGAGCTGTTGCTCTTGTTGATTCGTCCAGGACGTTTCTTTAGCTGCTGTTATCTCTGTTGAAAACAGAGCATCAGGAATTCTGTTGATTTCTCATCATCTGTGAACCCAATCGACAACCAAGGTAGGTCTTCTCTCTGATGGTTAAATTAAATTAACAAAGATGATATCAGCATGTTTTTTTTGTCAAGTTCATATCCTCTAGCTTCTTGTTAGAATTTCTCAGTATTTCTATCGAGCATTCATATAGGTTCTTCGTGTGTTTAAAGGTTCATAGTAAAAGACGCCCCGGTTAAGGCACGTTTTTAATTTAAAACGACCCATTTGAAGACGTTATTTAATTTAACGTCGTCCATTCAGGCGTCATTTTGTGTCAATTTGTGATTCCTTGGACATTTGAAAATAACGACATTCAATATGTCATGTTTTATGATTCTGACGTCACTATTAAAGACGTTAAAAAATTTAAACGTGATAGTCACGAGGGCGTCAATTAATAGAATTCTAAAAAGATTGATCCGTGACAGTCGTCAATTGTATATATGTGAGTTATGAAGCTTTTCGCATTTATAATTGTTAATGGTTATAGAAGTATCCTTTAGCCATGAAAATTTATGGGCATACTATTGGGATGGGGACCGAGGTACTGAAAGTGGTTACACCATTTTTCGTGCCCTCTATTGTAAGATCCTCCGTCTCTCATCGAAAAATTATTTTGAACATATGGTTGGGTAGAGTTTTTTGAGCCGGTCATTTCGGTATATTATAAGCCTGATTCTGACATCATTTACCATAGAAACCGGGGACTTGAAAAATGAAATTTTGTGAAATAACGACCTACTATAGGTCGTTACAAAAAAAAGGGACGACCTATCTATTGGGCGTCACTTTTGAGTATTATATATATATATATGTATATATATATATATCATGTACATATATCTTTGAAAACTCATATTAATTAGAATATGTAACAAAAAATTATGAAAAATATATATTTGGAATCCTGGTATTTTCCTCCTAATTATCTTATATTCTTTTTCTTAAATCTATTTTAAATAAATCAATGTGCCTTCAAATGAAGGTTTTTGAATTTATTCAATTAAATAGATATAAATGTAAATTCTTGTTAAATAAATTGAGATAAAAATCATGAAAATTAACGTTCCCCAAGGGGATGCTAATTAATAAATGACGGCACCCACGGGCGTTAAATAATAGAAGTTTCTTTAATTGTAGTTAATTATAGAATAGAATGGACATGAATTCTATGATTAACGTATACATTTTCTCACTGTTTTCTTTCGATTTTTACCCATACCGCGGGGCTTCTGGCACTCTCATCTCACGTCCGTAGATGGAGTCCCTATTTCATGATTGGTTCACACATACACCTCAACTCTCGGTGACATACGAGCCCTCCGTTGGACATTCCGTTCCTTCGGACCGGCAAGTTAGTCATTGAGACCTCCGTAAGTCTCCGCTAGCCTTGGATTCCCTCAAGGCAGCCGAGCTGGTTGTACCTTAAAAACCCTGGTTCTGATCCGTGTTACTTTGATTTCCGTTAGTCTTGACACTATACTCCTTTGGAATCTTCTTGTCATCAATTCGAGAACATAACCCTTTGACTCTATATTTGGCCATATCTGATTCTGAAATATTAAAGGGCTCTGGGTCCGCGACTTTTCAGTGCCAGGAAGGACGGAAGTCCAATTCTGTAACCATGGTAAAATTCTGGGTGTGGCATTGCACCAACGTCTGTATATCTGTTCTGATCTGTTATCTGTTGAATCTGTTAGTATGAAATTCTGATATTATGTTATTCTGTTATTTTGATATTCTATTATTTGTTATTCTGTTATTCTGTTAAATTCAGTTATTCGCTAGACTGATTCATCTGCTTATTATTATTATTGAACTCTGTTATATTCTGACCAATTTTAAAGTTATGTTCATCCGCGCATCTGTCCTTGTTATATTCTGATAACTTGTCCTTGACTCTGCATGGGAATTCGTCCCTATATCTCTTGATCTCGTATCTGCCTTTGACTTTAGTATTCATCTTTCCTGATAGTTGATCATCACGATTTTCTAGTTACATGCATTGCATCATCATGAACATGTTAATTGGTTAATCACTTATATTCTGCTTGATGAGAGATGTAATTCCTACTGAGCGTTTCGCTCACCTGCCTATCTTTAACGTTTTTCAGGTAATGACATTGAAGATAGTCCATCAGATGGGGAAGGGCAAGAGTGATGAGCGTTATGGAATCATGTCGGTGTCTTTTGTTTTTCTTTGAGTCTCGTCCTGTTATTTGAGTCTTTCTCTTTATTAGAATGTAATAGTGAGTCCTTCCTACACTTATGTAAGTTGAGTCCAGATATGTAATTTGAATATTGATTATCAATAGAGATTAATTGGCCCACATTGTCCAGGTTGTAATTTTGTGTCTTATGTATGCTCTGATCATTCACGACGTATCACTGCCACGTTCCGAACGACACGTTCCGCTGCTATCGGTTCGGGGCGTGACAGTTTGTGGTATCAGAGCCTAGGCTTTCTAAGTCCTAGGTCATTGAGTCTAAGTCCTAGATCGAGTCATCTTAGAAGTACCCGGTGAGATGGGGTAGAACCTTGGGCTAAGAGCTAAAAATGGAAGTTAGAATACTAATAAGATTAACTTATGAAAACTGCTTGGTAAAATTTCACAAGAAATATTTGATAACCTTACATAAGATTGTTTATGTCTTGTAGAACTAGATAGATAGCAATGGCTGCCGAACGTGCTCAGTGGCGTGCCATGCAACGCACTCTCCAAGGCATGACTCAGGCTCTTCAACGAGTAGCCGATGGTGGAGCCAATCGTGGAGCCGGAGATTTGCATCGTGAATTCCGGAGTTTAAATCCTCCTAGGTTTAGTGGAACTCCTGATCCCGATTTAGCTGAAGATTTGACTAAAGAGATGGAGAGGATCTTTCGGGTCATGGAGTGTTCGGACCGGGATAAGGTATTATTGGCAACATTTCAACTAGAGAAGGACGCAAGGGCTTGGTGGGAGTCAGTAGAAGCCACCTTAACAGACGACGAGGTTACATGGGAGGAATTCTTAGAACATTTTAACGAAAAGTATTTCTCGGAGAGAATTCGGGAGAAAAAGGCAGGAGAGTTCGCTTCACTCAAACAGAGAAGCATGACCGTGGCCGAGTACGAGGCTCAATTCTCGCGGCTGTCTAGATATGCACCTCACTTAATATCAACGGGGAAAATGAAAGCTAGAAGATTCTTGAATGGGTTAAGACTACAATATATACCCCAGTTAGCACCAATGGATATTCAATCTTATGCCGAGATGGTTAAGAGAGCTCAGCTATTAGAAGATGCCATGGAATTATCTTTCAAGGTCAAGGCTAGAATGGAAAAGAAAAAGGTAGATAATGGCAACAAAAGGCCCAATAATGAGAATAGAGTTCCGAATGGCAAGAAGCCTAAAGGAGAGAAGTGCAAACATTGTGGTAACGAAGGCCATCCATCTGAGAAGTGCCGTTGGAAGAGTGGAGCATGTTTTCGATGTGGGAGCAAAGAACATAGGGTATCTAATTGCCCTCTTCCAAAAGACCAACCTCAGCAGGAAAAAGACGGTAATAAGGAACGTCATCATGGGCGACTTCAAGCAATAAGAGTCACACCTGCTGGCCAAGGAATGGATGGAGGTATTTCTCTTTAACTTGAGCTTTAATCCCTTAGTTCAATTTGCTAGACATGATTGTTGAATTGAGGAATATGGATTAGATGAACATATGATGTGCATAGGAAATTGAATTTGGGGACCAAATTCTTTTAAGTGGGGGAGGATGTAGCAACCCTGGTAAATTTAAGGATTTGAAAGTCTAAATAAATTTAAAACCAATAGATAAACGAGGCTCAGACCTTGTACATAAACCTATTACGTCCTTATAAGTCTTACAAAAAAGAACTCGTGAACCCTACTCTAGTATTATAATAAGTTTAAGAATAACATGTTATTTTATGGAAGCATCCAATACACAACATAATTTTTATTGAATTAAGGATCATTAAATCTTGAAGAAAATATCAATTTATATTTTATTACTATTTTATAAAATTTATTATTCCACATTTACTATATTATAATCTTAATAGAAGGAAGAAGGATATATACATAAGATTTAATTACACTAAAGATATATAAAGGATAAAAGACTGGACATATATGTAATTTAAGTTCTTTCAAGGACATTGAGAGAAGGCCAAAAATAGAATAACGCCCGTCTAGTGGGCGTGATTCACATAATAAACGACGTACATTATGTCGTTATTTAAAATACAAATGACATAAACAGGACATATAGCTAAGGTTTAAAGGATATAAACATAATTTTAATTCTTCAAAGAAATGTAAAATTTAATTGACGCCTTGCTACGTGGGCATTTCTTTGAAAATCAACGACTTGAAACAAGTCGTTATTTTATTGATTGAATAGTAATAGTAAATAGTGCCACTTTTTATATTAAGAGAATTTAATAAAACTAATTATATAGAAAAATAGAGAAAAATGGAAAATGTATACCCATAAAATTTCATGTCGATGTCCCATTAAATGAAAAAGATAAAAATCCCCAAAGATTGTTACTCTTTATAAACACGCCCTATATGAAGTCACGATTTAAATAAGTAACGCCTTAACATGAGGCGTTAATTAAAAAAGTGACGCCTATACCAAAGGGCGTCAAATTTCAAAACGACCCAACCAAAGTCGTGTCTCACATTTCGACGTAAACAGAAAGAGTTCTGTCTGGGAAAGAATTGTAATGGAAACTGAGTTGTTAATGGATCGATGCGAGGAAGTGTTTCCCCAATAGAACTCCAACCCTTTTTAGGTCTCTATGAACCCTATAAATATCAACCCTCCGTGCCAATCGATTCCCTTCCTTTCACTACGACCGCAAGAGGGTTGTGGCTGCGGTAATTTAGTTCCTCCTGTTACTTCTTAGTTCTGCAACATTGGAAGCTCTTATCTTTCCGAGGGCTGCTGCTGCTGCTGTTACTATCAAGAGCTGTTGCTCTTGTTGATTCGTCCAGGACGTTTCTTTAGCTGCTGTTATCTCTGTTGAAAACAGAGCATCAGGAATTCTGTTGATTTCTCATCATCTGTGAACCCAATCGACAACCAAGGTAGGTCTTCTCTCTGATGGTTAAATTAAATTAACAAAGATGATATCAGCATGTTTTTTTTGTCAAGTTCATATCCTCTAGCTTCTTGTTAGAATTTCTCAGTATTTCTATCGAGCATTCATATAGGTTCTTCGTGTGTTTAAAGGTTCATAGTAAAAGACGCCCCGGTTAAGGCACGTTTTTAATTTAAAACGACCCATTTGAAGACGTTATTTAATTTAACGTCGTCCATTCAGGCGTCATTTTGTGTCAATTTGTGATTCCCTGGACATTTGAAAATAACGACATTCAATATGTCATGTTTTATGATTCTGACGTCACTATTAAAGACGTTAAAAAATTTAAACGTGATAGTCACGAGGGCGTCAATTAACAGAATTCTAAAAAGATTGATCCGTGACAGTCGTCAATTGTATATATGTGAGTTATGAAGCTTTTCGCATTTATAATTGTTAATGGTTATAGAAGTATCCTTTAGCCATGAAAATTTATGGGCATACTATTGGGATGGGGACCGAGGTACTGAAAGTGGTTACACCATTTTTCGTGCCCTCTATTGTAAGATCCTCCGTCTCTCATCGAAAAATTATTTTGAACATATGGTTGGGTAGAGTTTTTCGAGCCGGTCATTTCGGTATATTATAAGCCTGATTCCGACATCATTTACCATAGAAACCGGGGACTTGAAAAATGAAATTTTGTGAAATAACGACCTACTATAGGTCGTTACAAAAAAAAGGGACGACCTATCTATTGGGCGTCACTTTTGAGTATTATATATATATATGTATATATATATATATCATGTACATATATCTTTGAAAACTCATATTAATTAGAATATGTAACAGAAAATTATGAAAAATATATATTTGGAATCCTGGTATTTTCCTCCTAATTATCTTATATTCTTTTTCTTAAATCTATTTTAAATAAATCAATGTGCCTTCAAATGAAGGTTTTTGAATTTATTCAATTAAATAGATATAAATGTAAATTCTTGTTAAATAAATTGAGATAAAAATCATGAAAATTAACGTTCCCCAAGGGGATGCTAATTAATAAATGACGGCACCCACGGGCGTTAAATAATAGAAGTTTCTTTAATTGTAGTTAATTATAGAATAGAATGGACATGAATTCTATGATTAACGTATACATTTTCTCACTGTTTTCTTTCGATTTTTACCCATACCGCGGGGCTTCTGGCACTCTCATCTCACGTCCGTAGATGGAGTCCCTATTTCATGATTGGTTCACACATACACCTCAACTCTCGGTGACATACGAGCCCTCCGTTGGACATTCCGTTCCTTCGGACCGGCAAGTTAGTCATTGAGACCTCCGTAAGTCTCCGCTAGCCTTGGATTCCCTCAAGGCAGCCGAGCTGGTTGTACCTTAAAAACCCTGGTTCTGATCCGTGTTACTTTGATTTCCGTTAGTCTTGACACTATACTCCTTTGGAATCTTCTTGTCATCAATTCGAGAACATAACCCTTTGACTCTATATTTGGCCATATCTGATTCTGAAATATTAAAGGGCTCTGGGTCCGCGACTTTTCAGTGCCAGGAAGGACGGAAGTCCAATTCTGTAACCATGGTAAAATTCTGGGTGTGGCATTGCACCAACGTCTGTATATCTGTTCTGATCTGTTATCTGTTGAATCTGTTAGTATGGAAATTCTGATATTATGTTATTCTGTTATTCTGATATTCTATTATTTGTTATTCTGTTATTCTGTTAAATTCAGTTATTCCGCTAGACTGATTCATCTGCTTATTATTATTATTGAACTCTGTTATATTCTGGCCAATTTTAAAGTTATGTTCATCCGCGCATCTGTCCTTGTTATATTCTGATAACTTGTCCTTGACTCTGCATGGGAATTCGTCCCTATATCTCTTGATCTCATATCTGCCTTTGACTTTAGTATTCATCTTTCCTGATAGTTGATCATCACGATTTTCTAGTTACATGCATTGCATCATCATGAACATGTTAATTGGTTAATCACTTATATTCTGCTTGATGAGAGATGTAATTCCTACTGAGCGTTTCGCTCACCTGCCTATCTTTAACGTTTTTCAGGTAATGACATTGAAGATAGTCCATCAGATGGGGAAGGGCAAGAGTGATGAGCGTTATTGAAGAACCGTGTCGGTGTCTTTTATCTTTCTTTGAGTCTCGTCCTGTTATTTGAGTCCTTTCTCTTTATTAGAATGTAATAGTGAGTCCTTCCTACACTTATGTAAGTTGAGTCAAGAGACGTAATTTGAATATTGGTTACCAAATAAAGATTGTTTGGCCCACATTTGTCCAATTTAATTTTTTTATGTCTAATGTATGCTCTGATAATTCATGACTGTAATACTGCCACGTTCCGAACGACACGTTCCGCTGCTATCGGTTCGGGGCGTGACAGTTTGTGGTATCAGAGCCTAGGCTTTCTAAGTCCTAGGTCATTGAGTCTAAGTCCTAGATCGAGTCATCTTAGAAGTACCCGGTGAGATGGGGTAGAACCTTGGGCTAAGAGCTAAAAATGGAAGTTAGAATACTAATAAGATTAACTTATGAAAACTGCTTGGTAAAATTTCACAAGAAATATTTGATAACCTTACATAAGATTGTTTATGTCTTGTAGAACTAGATAGATAGCAATGGCTGCCGAACGTGCTCAGTGGCGTGCCATGCAACGCACTCTCCAAGGCATGACTCAGGCTCTTCAACGAGTAGCCGATGGTGGAGCCAATCGTGGAGCCGGAGATTTGCATCGTGAATTCCGGAGTTTAAATCCTCCTAGGTTTAGTGGAACTCCTGATCCCGATTTAGCTGAAGATTGGACTAAAGAGATGGAGAGGATCTTTCGGGTCATGGAGTGTTCGGACCGGGATAAGGTATTATTGGCAACATTTCAACTAGAGAAGGACGCAAGGGCTTGGTGGGAGTCAGTAGAAGCCACCTTAACAGACGACGAGGTTACATGGGAGGAATTCTTAGAACATTTTAACGAAAAGTATTTCTCGGAGAGAATTCGGGAGAAAAAGGCAGGAGAGTTCGCTTCACTCAAACAGAGAAGCATGACCGTGGCCGAGTACGAGGCTCAATTCTCGCGGCTGTCTAGATATGCACCTCACTTAATATCAACGGGGAAAATGAAAGCTAGAAGATTCTTGAATGGGTTAAGACTACAATATATACCCCAGTTAGCACCAATAGATATTCAATCTTATGCCGAGATGGTTAAGAGAGCTCAGCTATTAGAAGATGCCATGGAATCATCTTTCAAGGTCAAGGCTAGAATGGAAAAGAAAAAGGTAGATAATGGCAACAAAAGGCCCAATAATGAGAATAGAGTTCCGAATGGCAAGAAGCCTAAAGGAGAGAAGTGCAAACATTGTGGTAACGAAGGCCATCCATCTGAGAAGTGCCGTTGGAAGAGTGGAGCATGTTTTCGATGTGGGAGCAAAGAACATAGGGTATCTAATTGCCCTCATCCAAAAGACCAACCTCAGCAGGAAAAAGACGGTAATAAGGAACGTCATCATGGGCGACTTCAAGCAATAAGAGTCACACCTGCTGGCCAAGGAATGGATGGAGGTATTTCTCTTTAACTTGAGCTTTAATCCCTTAGTTCAATTTGCTAGACATGATTGTTGAATTGAGGAATATGGATTAGATGAACATATGATGTGCATAGGAAATTGAATTTGGGGACCAAATTCTTTTAAGTGGGGGAGGATGTAGCAACCCTGGTAAATTTAAGGATTTGAAAGTCTAAATAAATTTAAAACCAATAGATAAACGAGGCCCAGACCTTGTACATAAACCTATTACGTCCTTATAAGTCTTACAAAAAGAACTCGTGAACCCTACTCTAGTATTATAATAAGTTTAAGAATAACATGTTATTTTATGGAAGCATCCAATACACAACATAATTTTTATTGAATTAAGGATCATTAAATCTTGAAGAAAATATCAATTTATATTTTATTACTATTTTATAAAATTTATTATTCCACATTTACTATATTATAATCTTAATAGAAGGAAGAAGGATATATACATAAGATTTAATTACACTAAAGATATATAAAGGATAAAAGACTGGACATATATGTAATTTAAGTTCTTTCAAGGACATTGAGAGAAGGCCAAAAATAGAATAACGCCCGTCTAGTGGGCGTGATTCACATAATAAACGACGTACATTATGTCGTTATTTAAAATACAAATGACATAAACAGGACATATAGCTAAGGTTTAAAGGATATAAACATAATTTTAATTCTTCAAAGAAATGTAAAATTTAATTGACGCCTTGCTATGTGGGCATTTCTTTGAAAATCAACGACTTGAAACAAGTCGTTATTTTATTGATTGAATAGTAATAGTAAATAGTGCCACTTTTTATATTAAGAGAATTTAATAAAACTAATTATATAGAAAAATAGAGAAAAATGGAAAATGTATACTCATAAAATTTCATGTCGATGTCCCATTAAATGAAAAAGATAAAAATCCCCAAAGATTGTTACTCTTTATAAACACGCCCTATATGAAGTCACGATTTAAATAAGTAACGCCTTAACATGAGGCGTTAATTAAAAAAGTGACGCCTATACCAAAGGGTGTCAAATTTCAAAACGACACAACCAAAGTCGTGTCTCACATTTCGACGTAAACAGAAAGAGTTCTGTCTGGGAAAGAATTGTAATGGAAACTGAGTTGTTAATGGATCGATGCGAGGAAGTGTTTCCCCAATAGAACTCCAACCCTTTTTAGGTCTCTATGAACCCTATAAATATCAACCCTCCGTGCCAATCGATTCCCTTCCTTTCACTACGACCGCAAGAGGGTTGTGGCTGCGGTAATTTAGTTCCTCCTGTTACTTCTTAGTTCTGCAACATTGGAAGCCCTTATCTTTCCGAGGGCTGCTGCTGCTGCTGTTACTATCAAGAGCTGTTGCTCTTGTTGATTCGTCCAGGACGTTTCTTTAGCTGCTGTTATCTCTGTTGAAAACAGAGCATCGGAATTCTGTTGATTTCTCATCATCTGTGAACCCAATCGACAACCAAGGTAGGTCTTCTCTCTGATGGTTAAATTAAATTAACAAAGATGATATCAGCATGTTTTTTTTGTCAAGTTCATATCCTCTAGCTTCTTGTTAGAATTTCTCAGTATTTCTGTCGAGCATTCATATAGGTTCTTCGTGTGTTTAAAGGTTCATAGTAAAAGACGCCCCGGTTAAGGCACGTTTTTAATTTAAAACGACCCATTTGAAGACGTTATTTAATTAACGTCGTCCATTCAGGCGTCATTTTGTGTCAATTTGTGATTCCCTGGACATTTGAAAATAACGACATTCAATATGTCATGTTTTATGATTCTGACGTCACTATTAAAGACGTTAAAAAATTTAAACGTGATAGTCACGAGGGCGTCAATTAATAGAATTCTAAAAAGATTGATCCGTGACAGTCGTCAATTGTATATATGTGAGTTATGAAGCTTTTCACATTTATAATTGTTAATGGTTATAGAAGTATCCTTTAGCCATGAAAATTTATGGGCATACTATTGGGATAGGGACCGAGGTACTGAAAGTGGTTACACCATTTTTCGTGCCCTCTATTGTAAGATCCTCCGTCTCTCATCGAAAAATTATTTTGAACATATGGTTGGGTAGAGTTTTTCGAGCCGGTCATTTCGGTATATTATAAGCCTGATTCCGACATCATTTACCATAGAAACCGGGGACTTGAAAAATGAAATTTTGTGAAATAACGACCTACTATAGGTCGTTACAAAAAAAAGGGACGACCTATCTATTGGGCGTCACTTTTGAGTATTATATATATATATGTATATATATATATATCATGTACATATATCTTTGAAAACTCATATTAATTAGAATATGTAACAGAAAATTATGAAAAATATATATTTGGAATCTGGTATTTTCCTCCTAATTATCTTATATTCTTTTTCTTAAATCTATTTTAAATAAATCAATGTGCCTTCAAATGAAGGTTTTTGAATTTATTCAATTAAATAGATATAAATGTAAATTCTTGTTAAATAAATTGAGATAAAAATCATGAAAATTAACGTTCCCCAAGGGGATGCTAATTAATAAATGACGGCACCCACGGGCGTTAAATAATAGAAGTTTCTTTAATTGTAGTTAATTATAGAATAGAATGGACATGAATTCTATGATTAACGTATACATTTTCTCACTGTTTTCTTTCGATTTTTACCCATACCGCGGGGCTTCTGGCACTCTCATCTCACGTCCGTAGATGGAGTCCCTATTTCATGATTGGTTCACACATACACCTCAACTCTCGGTGACATACGAGCCCTCCGTTGGACATTCCGTTCCTTCGGACCGGCAAGTTAGTCATTGAGACCTCCGTAAGTCTCCGCTAGCCTTGGATTCCCTCAAGGCAGCCGAGCTGGTTGTACCTTAAAAACCCTGGTTCTGATCCGTGTTACTTTGATTTCCGTTAGTCTTGACACTATACTCCTTTGGAATCTTCTTGTCATCAATTCGAGAATATAACCCTTTGACTCTATATTTGGCCATATCTGATTCTGAAATATTAAAGGGCTCTGGGTCCGTGACTTTTCAGTGCCAGGAAGGACGGAAGTCCAATTCTGTAACCATGGTAAAATTCTGGGTGTGGCATTGCACCAACGTCTGTATATCTGTTCTGATCTGTTATCTGTTGAATCTGTTAGTATGGAAATTCTGATATTATGTTATTCTGTTATTCTGATATTCTATTATTTGTTATTCTGTTATTCTGTTAAATTCAGTTATTCCGCTAGACTGATTCATCTGCTTATTATTATTATTGAACTCTGTTATATTCTGGCCAATTTTAAAGTTATGTTCATCCGCGCATCTGTCCTTGTTATATTCTGATAACTTGTCCTTGACTCTGCATGGGAATTCGTCCCAATATCTCTTGATCTCGTATCTGCCTTTGACTTTAGTATTCATCTTTCCTGATAGTTGATCATCACGATTTTCTAGTTACATGCATTGCATCATCATGAACATGTTAATTGGTTAATCACTTATATTCTGCTTGATGAGAGATGTAATTCCTACTGAGCGTTTCGCTCACCTGCCTATCTTTAACGTTTTTCAGGTAATGACATTGAAGATAGTCCATCAGATGGGGAAGGGCAAGAGTGATGAGCGTTATGGAATCATGTCGGTGTCTTTTGTTTTTCTTTGAGTCTCGTCCTGTTATTTGAGTCTTTCCTCTTTATTAGAATGTAATAGTGAGTCCTTCCTACACTTATGTAAGTTGAGTCCAGATATGTAATTTGAATATTGATTATCAATAGAGATTAAATTGGCCCACATTGTCCAGGTTGTAATTTTGTGTCTTATGTATGCTCTGATCATTCACGACCGTATCACTGCCACGTTCCGAACGACACGTTCCGCTGCTATCGGTTCGGGGCGTGACACGTTACTTGCTGTTTTGGCTGAGTGGGGTGGTTGCACCGTTGGATGTAACGGTGGGGACCCTGTGCGTCAGGCGTTTGTAACGCGCCCTGTGCTGGCCGTTACATGTCTCTCAGCTAGGTTTATTTGTGGGTGTGTTGGCCCTGACGCGCCTGGTCTTGTGCGTCAGGTGGCTATAACGCACTCGCTCCCATTCGTTAGTTCGTTGTAACGTGCCTCGTATAGCGCGCTACATGCTTCATGTGTTTTATGTTTGAGGGTTGTTGGCCCTGACGGCCCCGGTCGGGCGCGTCAGGCTGGTGTAACGCGCCAGGTGCTGGCCGTTACATGCCTTTGCATTTCTAGAAGTTGGTTAGGGCGATGTACATGACGGCTTCTCTCCCGACCGTCGCGTGGAGTGTAACGGCCTAGGCTTAGACCGTCAGGTTCATGTAACGGTCTAAGGGTCGTGCGTTACATGCCTTGTGCTTCGATTTCCGTGATTTCGGTTTCGGCTTGTCTTGGCTTGGCCTTGTGGTCTGCCAACTGTCCCGTGGAGGTCTTTTGACTTTCTATGAGGGCTTAGACTATGTGGTTAGGTGGCCAGGAGTCTTCTTGCTTGAGGTAGGATTCTCTATCCTACTTTTTGTGTGCCTTCACTCGGTTCCGGTCGACCCGGTGTGACCCAGGTGTTGACAGGTAGCCTTGTGTGTGTCTCGACGGATCTGTCCAGTTCGAGACTTTGGTTCTGGATGCCTCGAGGTATCGTTTACCTTGGGTTGCGTATCTAGGTGCGTCTAAGGGTCTTCGGTGTTCCCTCAGGTCTCCGTGAGTTGTTTCCTGCGGAGTGTCGTTTCTAGTGGCTTAGGATTAGACCGATTGGCAGCCTGTTCTGCTGTTTGTGACGATCTTGCCTTTAAGTCGTTCGACTCGGGATCGTTACGTGGTAGGTCTAGGTTCCTAGTCCTGAGTCTGTCGACAGTGGTTGTACTGGCAGTGGAGCTTCGGAGTACGTGTGACAGGGCTTCAGTAGACTGTTTGTACTTTAGCACTTGTGTTTTGGAGTCCGTGCCTTGTGAACCTCCACTAGTCGTAGCCTGTGGCGTAGGCTTTTTAGTACGTCACCCACCGGGAGTGGTGGACGGGCAATTTCCCGTTACACGGTTTTTAAGCTAGTTCCGTGGGCCCCGGCCAACGGTAGCGTCCTACCGAGGGGAATACTAGCTAGAGGCCTGGCCTAGGTAGTGGTCAGTGTGTGCACACGTTGTCAGGGACTTAGGACTCGCGTCGACGGGCGTGACCCTGACTAGTCACTCGCAGCTTGGTACTACGGTCCTGTGTCCGTAGTTGCCGTTCTTCCTTGGAACGTTGTTGTTCCTTGGACCTGGTTCTTAGTGTGTCTAGTCTCCTCCGTGCTACACACGGTCTGGTAGACGTGACACTTGAGGCGCAGTGTAAGACGTCTGTGGACGCATCTGGCTGTTCTTCTAGTGTGAGGGTACTCCTATCACTCGACCAGTGACTCTCGGCGTTTCTCGTGCGTTACGACCTTTGCGAGTGGCCCTCTCGTGGCTGTACTCAAGGTCGGTGTCCTGTAGTGTGCGCGACGTTCTGGTCATGCGTGGGGCTGTGTGCACGACGTTTCTGCTCGTGTTTGGTTGTCGTGTGTCTAGGTCTTTTCTAGACCTGTTTGTCTGAGTTGTTGGTTTTTGCCTTCTTCTTTGGTGTTGGTTGACGGACTGGTGTACCCTTCTGTATGAGTTTAGGGTTGACCGTCTGTTAACTTTTGGAGTAGCTTAGAGTGCCGAGTTCTCCTCGGTGGCCGTGTTCCGGGTTTTGCGGCCTCGCTCTTTCTTTTGCTTGAGCTCCCCTTGCTCTTAGCCTGTTCCCTACTCCTGATGTCCCTGTTCTATTTACAGCTTTATAGTGTAGCTTTTCCTGCTTTGCTACACTTGTTGTTAGTGTTACTTCCGTTACACTATGCATTTTCCAGTGGGGATCTGCGTGACCCCTACTGAGTTTCTGTTTAGAGACTCACCCCTACTTTTTAGGTGGGTTTCGCCGTCTGCCTCTGCTGTTCCTGGTGGAGTGCGTTGTTGTAGCTGCCAGCTGTACCTGTGTCGGGCTTCCCCCGACTTCTGTGTACGTTCTTTTCTATCAGACTGTACTTGTTGTCTTTCCTTTGGACTAGACTCTGGTGTATAATTGTAAAATTTGAATTATTAATGAAAAAGTAATTTTATTTCTGCTACTTTAGCAAACCGTTCTAATGAAATTTTATTGCTTGTTGTTATATCTATCAGTTCAATGTACTACACGACAGTCCTTTTTCCCTTCGGCGCTTTCCCGCGCTTGGGAGGCCTCGCGGGTCCCATGCGGTACCATGTGTATCCGGTAGTCCTACCGCGTGCACCTGGTATCCATAATCACGGTCGTCACACGCATGATGGCCTCCTAGGCCTTTAAACCGGCGCACCAACTACTGAACCGGAACCACCCCTGTTGTCATTTGAAATCGACGCGCAGAGGAGCACTTGAAACGGCGCTCAAACTTCTCACCTACCCTCCTGAATCGGCGTGGCCCCTTGCTCCTGAAATGGCATGGGAGGTGTCTCATCATGGACACGGAGCTCTGTTTCTGAAATAGGGGAGCATGAAGCGTGAAAGGGAAGCTCCTCCGGGGGCCTCCAGCACGACATTCAATGCCTGATTCAATGAACTGTCAAAGGATGCTTGTGTGGGTACTTTGTCTACCATGTAAACCCCAGACCCCTCACCCAAGATCGACAGCGCGACCGCAACCCGCCATCGACGCTGGAGCGGGTGGTCTGACGTGTTGAATCTAAAAGATGGTGCAGATTGGATTCAGAGGGGGGGTGAATGAATCCCCTTTAAAAATTTTGCCCAAATAAAACTGAATTAGAAAATACTATTGAATTAAACTCTAGAATTGAGTTAAGCCACGGTATGCAAACAAAATCCTCACTAGTGTATGTGAGCCTAAGCATACATCTATCGTGAATTATGAAATAAGGAATCAAACCACTGCACAAGGAATTTTATATGGTTCAGCCTACTGCCCACAGACCTACGTCCATCCCCCAACTCTAATTAGAGTGAGGCTTACTGCTACCTAACAGCTTGATCCGGTGAGCACCAAAGCTTGCTTATATCCGCTGAGCATTACAGCTTGGCTATCCGCTGAGCATCACAGCTTGATATCCCGCTGAGCATCACAGCTTGATGTCCGAGGTACACACCTCGCACGCTGAGAATCACAGCTTGCTCTACTGACTAACAGCTTGATGTTTAATAGAGAAAATAAAATCAAGACACAGCAACGGAAAGCTGGAAATAAAAACACAGATAAAATGTAGCTCTCGCAGGAGAAGATTGGCTTTAATCTGATCCAAGGGCCAGTAGAATAGATCTTCAGGATCTTCAAATTCCTCTTGTCAAGCTTGCTCTATTACTTCCTCTTCCTTCCTCGTGAGCTCACGATCTCCTTGTGCTCTCTCTGCTTCTTCTTCTTTTCTCACTCACTCTCTGCTTTACTTTCTGATCTTCTCTTTTTCTTCTCCTTTCACTTCTTTCTTCCTCTGCTGCTCTCTCTATGCTATATCTCTCACTGTTCTCTCCTTTTCAACTACTCTCTTTTCTTCTCCGTAGAAGTCTTCTTGTATAGGAACAAGGGCATCGGAGGAAAATTGAATTAGGAATGTGATTCCCCTTTCTTCTGAATCTCCCACGTGGCAGGATCACGCTTTGATCCTGTGGTCCCTACAAGATTCACCCAGGAGGCATGTGGAGGGAATACTCCCACCAATTCCTTTTCTAAAAAAGTGTTTCGCTGAAGTACAGTTAGAGTCCACATGGCAGACTCTTCAGATGTGACTCCTCTTTGGATCATGTGCCTGTAGCCACCTTGAATCACGTGTCTATTTAAGTTGAGTCTCGAGCCTCGTGACTTGACCCTCTGCACACTTAAGTTCATGTCAAAAGATTAAAAAGTATTTTGTCAAACACATTGTAACCATGAATGGATAACTAATGCGCATTGACCTATTGAAATGAAAGTCACTGTACATAAATGAATTTTAGTTAAGTGTGAAAGATGCACAGACTTCATAGTGCAATATACAAACATGCATAGACTTATAATGCATATATGAAAATGTGCGCATACCTTATTATGCATATGTGAAAATGTGCACAGACCTTATATGTCTATATGTACACATGCACAGACCTTGTAGTGCAATTGTGCAACTGTGCACAGACCTTGGTAACATGTTGAGCAAGTGTGCACAGACCTTGGTCACATGATGAATGGATGTGCATCGACCTTATAAGTGCACAGGTAGAATGTGCACAGACCTTATTTGTGCAAAAGCAAAATGTGCACTGACCTTATTTATCATGTTTTTCAATGTGCACAGGCCTTATTTATGCTATCGTGAAAATATGCACAGACCGGACAATGCATGCTACTGAATGTGCACCGACCTAAGAATGCAAGTTTGCAAATGTGCACAAACTTGTCCTTGCTAAAATCAAATGTGCTCAGACCTTTCATGCTTTTGCTAGCATATGTGCACAGACTTCAAATAGCAGACAGTGCATATGCATAGGCCTATGCTGTGCATGTGCACAGACCTTCTATGTGCTTATGGCAAATGTGCACTAACCTTAGATGCGTAGCAATCAAACATGCACAGACCTTCTTCATTCACAAAGCAAATGTGCATCGACCCATATGTATGCTCATGGAAAATATGCATCGACCTGCATTCTGTGCCAGGCCAACTAGCATCGACCTTCTATATGCGTAATGCAAATTGTGCATCGACCTTGGTCCTGTATAGACTGGGTGTGCATCGACCTTGGTCTGCACAATGCAAAATGTGCATCGACCTAGGTCTTGCACTGATTGGATGTGCATCGACCTTGGTCTGCACGTGGTCTATAGAAGCATCGACCTTAGGGTGAAATGGTCTGTACTAGCATCGACCAAATAATGCAAGACCTCACATATGCATGACCTTAACATGCAAACCTTAATGATAAACAGTGTATGCACTGACCTATATGCTTCAGACTGAAAAGTCCATTGACCTTACCTGTCTTGACAGATGATTTATGCACTGACTACCTGTCGTTGACAATCTATCACCTTTTTGAAAAGTCATTGCTTTGAGTCATTTTAAAACATGTTCTAACAGATTTTCATACTGATATATGAAGATGATTTGATTAGTAATAAATCCATCGAAGTTATATAACGATTCATAATATTTGTCATCATCAAAATTTCAGAATTATAGGGACACAAAAATCTCCCCCTTTTTGATGATGGCAATATTATGAGTCATTGCTATAATTCATCATGATAATCAAGTCAGTATGAACATTGAATAATTCTGTCAGAATGTATGAACATGCAATGCAGCAGCAATTTGATAACCAACCAATGTATGCAGCAATAAATTGACAACCAATGACTCAAAAAAAAATTCTCCCCCTTTGACAACATCAAAAAGGAAGAAACAATTAGGATGCTGATAAGATCTTCCCCTTCATGTACTATATGCAATATGATTCACTGACAACTAAACTCCCCCTGAACAGATGCTTCATCAACAGATGCTTTCTACAGAGCAGATGGAGTGGAATGAAATAAATGATTAGTGAACCACATGGACATTCAAATTGAAGCAGATAGTTAGCCAATCAGATTGGACAAATAGTTCAGATTGAACATTCAAATTTAAGCAGACAGTCAGATTTAAATAGATCACATGTGCAGTCAAGAATAAGTTCAGGTCATAAGGAATGTATGAAGAATAGTGTGCATAATCTGAGTTTTGAATTTCAATCAGAAAATGCAAACTGAGCACAGATTGATCAAATGAGCTTCAAGCATATGAGAAAGTCAACAAGATTTTCAAAGGATATACCAATTTCATAAATCCAAACATAGGAATTTTTCAGAATCTCCCATTATAAGGGTTAATGAATGAACTTTATTAAACTGCATGGTTTAAAGATGATGTATACATGATTTGACAATAAAGTTCTGTACTCATATCTGAAATCAAGATTTAATAAAAATGAACCAAATCCTCATATTAACATCTTAATTAACCTCCCTTCATCTTACTCAATCAATTTCAATGACTTCTTTAGGAATTATAATCATAAGTATTGAGGTTAAACAGTCATGAAACCATTTGATTTTGTCCATGGTTATAGCATTTTATTCTTTGTATCATTTTCAGATTTTTCATTTAATCAAGCAGATAATTTTTTGCTATTAAATCTTACGAGCAATCTAGTTTAGTACACACATTGTAACAAAAGGATACACGTTGCTTAGGCGCCAGTATCCCTAAGTACTTAGTGTGACCAACAGTCATACTTTAAAATAAACAGAGTTAACTCTTCACCTCATGACATACCTCATCTCATTTCTTTGATGAGTGAGATGTGTTTCTCAGTGTGCCAGTCATTGCTCTACCTATTTTTCAATCATTTTTAAGCAGAGTTAACCAAGGCACCTCATGACACAACCCTTTGGACATGTGTTTCTCAGTGACCAAAGTTATTGCTCTTACAAGATTTGACCCTTAGACATTTTCAGAAAAGTTAGATGTTTAAAAATAATACAGATTTCATGTATTTCAACCAAATAAAGTCATGATTTCAACATTTTCAGATTTCAGCAGATTTGACATGATTTAGCATGAAGAAGTTGGTTAAGGTTTATTAAAGTTGATTCAGATATTTTCAAAGAATTTATAACCAACCCTAATAAATACATTAAACTTAAACTAATCTGATCTTTTAGACATTCATAAATCTGTATAATAGAAGATTCCTCATTGAATTACTTTTTCAGATTTATGAGCAAGGTACATAGATTGAAATCTTCATGAAATTTAGATATATGAAAGAATGTTTAAAGAAACAATCAATTTGTCAATAGAAGCAATAGCAAGAATATGCATCATGTGCAAGAGACTTGAAGTTCAAACATAAGATAGGATCTTGCAAACATTCAAGGTTTAGCAGATAAGCAGTGTTTTCAGACAAGTTTAAGAATATGACAAGAATTTTAAGCAAATGACCATCATTGATTAGAAACTTACAACCTCAAAAGTATGACAATGAGAGTCAAGAAAGCAAGAGCAGACAATTTCATAGAGAAAGTTACAGTACTGATCAGAGGTGGCTGAGCAATCATGGAAAATTTCTCAAAATGAATTTAGAACAATAACCTCTTCTACAGTAAAAGTAATTAAGTAGATTCTTGAATGATGAGAAAAAAATTAGTTCAAAGGAATATAGAGCAGATAATCAGTTTGATCAGACTTGCAATATTTGGAGAGTGTCATCATTCAGATTTTAGCAGTTGTGAATTAAACCAAGAAGCAAAGACATTAGTTATTCAGATGAGAATTCTGAGTTTCGGTTGACAGGAATGGAAAATATTAGTCGACCGAACTAGACATAGATGCAACATTATGTTTTCTTAGAATTGAGCAATCAATCTATCTTTTTGGTATTTTATGTGTAAATGATATGCAATGAAATATTTATGCATATGCAATGACTATTTTTCACAGAATGCATTGATCCATCATACATGAATTGCAAAAATTTGTTTGATAGACTCCCCCTGACTTTATGCAATATATGCAATGAAGTTAGGCATATGATTTTATGATCCATGCTCATGATCATTCAGACTGCCCCATATGCAATATGACCCATGGTACCAAGCAGAGGACTTGGTCTAAAGGACCACTTCACACATGATATTGGTTTCCAGACAAGAGGCATCTGCCCTTCTCCCAATATCATTTAATATACCACTGGGTCATGCATGAGAAGATTAGATTAAATGCAGTCCTGTATGCATGACAATTTTGCTGAGCATGAGTATGTGTATATGAGCCTTATATGCAGCAAGTCATCAAACAACCATGGAATTAAGGCAATTCAGATTTTTGAGAGTAGCAATTTATTTTCATTGTCTTTGCATTATGACAAATATCAAACAAATGCAATTGACAAACGTATGCATCGAATTCAGACAATTCTAATTTTCAATGAAGGGTATCCAATCAAAAATATGCACACTATGCTCGTGAATTTCTAAATTTTTCTATGTGCACATTTGACCCATGGTACTAGGTGGAGAATTTTGTTTAGAAACCATCTCACACATGGTTAGAACTTCCAGATAGACTTAATCTGTCCTTTAGTACTGGACCATTTAATATACCATGAAGTCATGCATGAATATGCATAACAGTTTAAGAATATGCAAGACAATTCAATTGGATATGCATATGTGAAAATGTATGCAGACATGAAATTCCATGCATTTGAATTTATTTCACCTCCTCTCAACATGCTACCAGTTGAAGCACAATTAAATGACAAAACACAAATGCATGTGTATGAGAAATGAATTTAGCATGAATTCAGTAAACATGTGCACATACAACTCAATATATGCAGAAACTCAGATTGTGCATTGCAAATGTCAAAGCAACTAAGAACATGTATGCATGAGATTTTATTTAACAGATTAATCATGAAATATAGCTATCTAAAAGAGATTAAAAGAATTCAAATGAACAACCTTGTAACCAGCAGAAATGGGGTTTTACCTTACTTGGGTGCCTTGGTTTATTTAACCCCCTTTTTATTTCCTTCCAAGGCACACCTGCAAAAGCTGAACCTTATTTTGCACAGACAGGTACCCAAGATGTCTTAGGTCCTAAAATGACATTGACACCTCTGAATGGTGCACTTACAAATTTTTGAACTCTCAAATCATCAATTATCATTAAAGAGCAATCATTCATAGAGTGTCTGGACTATCCACAGTAATGACAAAAAATAATAGATTTCATGTTCTTCTTATATGGATTAGCATGAGCATGAAATTGGTGTGAGTGAACATGATTTTTTCTGTTATTAACATGGAAGTTTATTTTTTTATTACCAACCAGCCAACAGTTAGCAGCTCTGTGGCCTGACTTTTCACAATTAAAATATGCACTGAATTTTCCTTTAACAACAGATTTGTTTCTATCAAACATGTTTTGATTTCCAGGGAAATTTATAGGTTTAGAATTAATTCTTTTCCCTTAAGCATGCCAACAGTCTTTGACTGTATGGCCATGCTTTTCACAATGAAAATATACAGCATGCTTACCTCTAGGTCCAAATTTATTTTTATCAAAAATATTTCCGTTAATAGGGAAATTACCAAATTCAGAATTAACTTTCTTTCCCTGTGCATGCCAGCATTGTGCAGCAATATGGCCTAGTTTTTCACAATGAAAATAGTGAACATTCTTTTTCGGATATATATGATTTCTAAAATGTTTAGCATTCTGGTCATCTTGTTTCATTAGTCTACATTCATGCATGAGATGACCTATCTTATGACAATAAAAGCATTGAATTCTTTTCTTTTGAACAGAATAGAATTTCTTAGCATAAGAATTCCTAACATGAACTTTACCAGAATTCAACTCATCCTTTTTCATTACAAAATAGTCATTCATCACATGACTAGATTTCCCACAGTAAAAATATGAAACATTAGATTTTCTTTTCTGTGGTTGCTGCAAACTACTTTTGATTTTCTGCTTCATACTTTTCTTTTGAATTTTAGTTGTAGCAGACTATTTTGGGGATTGACTTGAGGTTCCAGCTATTTCAAAACTTCTAATAAAAGTGGTATACAGCTAGTTCCTCATAACCTTTTTAACTCCAAAATTATGACCTATCCCATCACTTAATTTAGTGGCTTCATCATTCAAGGGAGCTTCTATTTTCTCTTTTCCTTTGACAGATTTTGACAGGGAATTGTTCAATTTAGTAACCTTAGATTGCAGAGAATAAATTTTAAGTTCAAAATTAGTCAAGTCTTCCTCACATGAGAGGATTTGTCTCTTCATAGCATCATTCAAATTTTTAACAATTTCTAGTTCCTGTTTCAGTTTCAATTCATTCTCAAATTGAATTTTCTTATCAGAAGAATTTTCTTTCTCAACAGCCAGGAGCCTCTTTTATATAACAGTATTTAAGACCATCAGCTTCTTATTCTGTTCTTTTAGACTTTCACTTTCCTCTTTATATTTTTCAACTTCCTTTTTAAAAAATGGAACCATGGATTTTTCTTTTTCAAGATTAAGCAATCTTTCATATAAGATAGTATTAAGCTCCTTCAATTTGGTCATTTCATCAATTAATTTTTCATCCTGAACCAGTTCATTTATTAAAGCATGATCATCATTGTTTGAACTCAATTTTTCTTTCAGTTCAGAAATCTTATCTGTGAGTTTCTGATTTTCATTTTTTAAAGAAGAAATATGTTCCATACTCTTATGAACATCAGCTAAGCAAATATCATGAGATTGTCTCAGTTTTGAACAATTTTTACAAGAGACATTAGAAGTAATCTGATCAAATTTCTTTTTCAATTTTCTATGTTCAGATTTCAGTTTCTTATCTCTGTCAGATAGTTCTTCATACATGTTCACTAATTCATCAAATGAAAGTTCTTTGGATCTAGAACTTACCTGAGATGAAGTCTCCTCCTATTGATCTTTGCTATGATCACTTCTTTTAGCCATGAGACATTCTCCTTCCTTTTTCTCATAGATAGCTATCACCTCATCCAGGATTTCCTTTCCTGATGTGCACCTGAAAGCAACTGGAAATAAATCAGTATCAATTGAAGCTTTCAGAATACTAAGAACTATTGTGTTCTCACTTTCCTTCACTTTGTCCTCATGAGACCATTCGGTCTGATTCTGAGGCACTTTATGTGGCCCGATGGATACAAGACTCCATAAATTGGAATCAATGGAGTTCATGTAAGTGCATAGGCCTCCTAGCCAAGAACTAAAATTAGAACCATCGAAGACCAACAGAAGAGTCATTGAAAAATAGTTAAGCAGATTTAAGCAATAGACTGAAAGTAACAATGGATGAGTAATGCACCAAAAGTAAGATAGCAGGATCCTCTGCAGATCGTTGTATCTGATCAATCAGAAACCTGCTCTGATACCAATTGTTGAATCTAAAAGATGGTGCATATCGGATTCAGAGGGGGGGGGTGAATGAATCCCCTTTAAAAATTTTGCCCAAATAAAATTGAATTAGAAAATATTGCGGAATTAAACTCTAGAATTCAGTTAAGCCGCTGTATGCAAACAAAATCCTCACTAGTGTATGCGAGCCTAAGCATACATCTACCGTGAATTATGAAACAAGGAATCAAACCACTACATAGAGAATTTTAGATGGTTCAGCTTGCTACCCGCAGACCTACGTTCATCCCCCAACTCTAACCAGAGTGAGGCTTACTGTTGCCTAACAGCTTGATCCGCTGAGCATCACAACTTGCTTACATCCGCTGAGCATTACAGCTTGGCTATCCGCTGAGCATCACAGCTTGTTATCCCGTTGAGCATCACAGCTTGCTGTCCGAGGTACACACCTCGCACACTGAGCATCACAGCTTACTCTACTGACTAACAACATGATGTTTAATAGAGAAAATAAAATCAAGACACATCAACAGAAAGATGGAAATAAAAACACAGATAAAATGTAGCTCTCGCAGGAGCAGACTGGCTTGGATCTGATCCAAGGGCCAGTAGAACAGATCTTTAGGATCTTCAAATTCCTCTTATCAAGCTTGCTCTCTTACTTCCTCTTCCTTCCTCGCGAGCTCACGATCTCCTTGTGCTCTCTCTTCTTCTTTTTCTTTTCTCACTCACTCTCTGCTTTACTTTCTGATCTTCTTTTTTTCTTCTCCTTTCACTTCTTTCTTCCTCTGTTGCTCTCTCTATGCTATATCTCTCAACGTTCTCTCCTTTTCAACTACTCTCTTTTCTTCTCCGTAGAAGTCTTCTTATATAGGAACAGGGGCACCATAGGAAAATTGAATCAGGAATGTGATTCCCCTTTCTTTTGATTCTCCCACGTGGCAGGATCACGCTTTGATCCTGTGGTCCCTACAAGATTCGCCCAGGAGGCGTCTGGAGGGAATACTCCCGCCAATTCCTTTTCCAAAAAAGTGTTTCGCTAAAGTACAGCTGGAGTCCATGTGGCAGACTCTCCAAACGTGACTCCTCCTTGGATCATATGCCTATAGCTACCTTGAATCACGTGTCTATTTAAGTTGAGTCTCGAGCCTCGTGACTTTACCCTCTGCACACTTAAGTTCCTGTCAAAAGAATAAAAATCATTTTGTCAAACACATTGTAACCATGAATGGATAACTAATGTGCATTGACCTATTGAAATGAAAATCATTGTACATAAATGAATTTCTATTAAGTATGAAAGATGCACAGACTTCATAGTGCAATATACAAACATGCATAGACTTATAATGCGTATATGAAAATGTGCACAGACCTTATTATGCATATGTGAAAATGTCCACAGACCTTATATGTCTATATGCTCACATGCACAGACCTTGTAGTGCAATTGTGCAACTGTGCATAGACCTTGGTAGCATGTTGAGCAAGTGTGCACAGACCTTGGTCACATGATGAATAGATGTGCATCGACCTTATAAGTGCACAGGTAGAATGTGCACAGACCTTATTCCTGCAAAAGCAGAATGTGCACCGACCTTATTTATCATGTTGTTCAATGTGCACAGGCCTTATTTATGCTATCGTGAAAATACGCACAGACCTGACAACGCATGCTATTGAATGTGCACCGACCTAAGAATGCAATTTTGCAAATGTGCACAAACTTGTCCTTGCTAAAATCAAATGTGCTCAGACCTTTCATGCTTTTGCTAGCATGTGTGCACAAACTTCAAATAGTAGACAGTGCATATGCATAGGCCTATGCTGTGCATGTGCACAGATCTTCTATGTGCTTATGGTAGATGTGCACTGACCTTAGATGCGTAGCAGTCAAACATGCACAGACCTTCTTCATTCACAAAGCAAATGTGCATCGACCCATATGTATGCTCATGGAAAATATGCATCGACCTGCATTCTGTGCCAGGCCATCTAGCATCGACCTTCTATATGCATAATGCAAATTGTGCATCGACCTTGGTCCTGCACAGACTGGGTGTGCATCTGTAACCCCCGAGAATTTTTCTAAGAATTTTTTGGATTTAAAAATTAATTATAAAGAATTTTATGGGCAATAAATGAATTTTGTTTAATTAAAATCTAATTATTTAAGCCCTACAGTAATCCAAAAAGATTAGGCCCATATAATAAACCCAATAGGCCCAAAAGGTTGTTTTGGACTTTAGCCCATATTCTAGAAGCTAGGAATGGGTGAAATCACGAATTAAGGAGATAATTACTCCTTGGGATACAAATAAAAGGATAATATTAGGGATAATATCAAAAGAGTTTGAAGTATTTCAAATTCATCTCCTGGAGTGGAAAATGGTCTATCGCGAGACCGCTAACGGGCAATAAACGGTTGTTCCAATGACCGCTACCCACTGCAGATTCTGTGAGTGTAAGAAAGTGTAAAAAGATTAGATTTTTGGCAATTAAAACTCTAGAGACCAACGAATGAAGATTTGTAAGGATGCTTAGGACACTCAAGGATCGATCTAAAGTCTAATAAGGACTCTAAGTTCATCCTAATCTCCAAAACCCTAGCTAAACTCTATAAATAGATCCCAGATTTGATGTGTGCGACCCTTACTTTTGGCCCACGTGAAACTCAGGTAAGGAGGATGAATTAGAGGTAAGTTTCTTCTAGGACTTTTTTTATTATACTTAGAACTAGCTACTCTCCAATTTTCGTTCTAAGAGATCAAACATACATGAAGTTAAAGTCTTCCAAAGTTGCTGATTTTACATTAAGAACTCAGGAATTAGTGCATCAGACCCAAGAAGATCAATTAATTCGGAGCCCTAAACGAGGTATTTAGTAAAAGTGTCTTTAGAACTTTATGTTCCCTTTCATATCTTATATCTACCCTCAAAATTTCACGTCCATAGGTCAAGGAAATCAGGAGATAGAGGGACGTTAAGTTGCTGATTTAGTACAAGAACGGGCAGAATTAGGGCTGACTTCCAGTTCGAAATTGACTATCTAGAAGGATTAATTGAGGTAGGTTATATCATAAAAGGCTCAAACTCCAAGTCAGGAATAAAAGCCCTCTTGTTGCACTCGATTTCATACATTGTATCTTGAGAATTTCATGTTTTACTTAGGACTAGGCATCTAAATATTCCTCATGCATGAACTAGCCCTAATGAAGAAAAAGGAAATTTCTTGTAAATTACATGAACATATGCATATTATTGGCCCATATTTGTTCTATCATGATTATGGAAGTTATAGTATGTTGATTTCCATGCATGATATGCCTTAGTTTAGCATTTTGTTTCATTAGCATCTGCACTCAGATTAATACAGGAGAAAACGGTCTTTCTGTAGACCGCCAGGAACTCTAGCGGTCGCTCGATAGACCGCTAGCCACCGCTAGGAACACAATCTTGGACATGATGACCGCTCCTTTGGATATTCCTTCCAACGGACTAAGAAATCTTGTTTCAAGGCCTCCATAAGACTCCTCGAGCCTGAGATTCCCAATAGGATGTCGAGCAGGTTGTACCATTAAAGCCCAATTGTCTAGAAGGCACCTATACCGATGTTTTATATTCTGGACTTTAGCGGCCATTTGGTTGACCGTCTGACTCTGCTAGCGGCCCTGCCCTTGACCACTAATGGATCATAAACGGCCATGCATTAGACCGCTAAGACTCCAGATATTCTGTTTTCCAAAATATCGAATTATCTTATAAAACGGTCCTATACTAGACCGCCATAGCAATAAATGGTCCAGTAAACGACCACTAGCTTCCTGAGTTTGATTAACCCGGGGCTTGAATCAAGGGTTGATTTTTCTATGTTCCTAGATGGTCTAATTGATTATCTAGAACCTGTCACATTATTCCAAAGATACCTAAGTAATTTTGAGAGTTAAAGAATGTACCGTTATGCTGCCGATTTATTTCCATGGCATAACCTAATTATTTAATACATTTATTGAAATCTCTTGTTCTCAATAGAAGCATTCTTATTTTTGGTTACTTTATCATGGAATTATAGTTGAAATTGTACATTCTTGGCCATATTATTGTTGTAAACGTATAAGTAACTTGATTTATACTTGAAGATGCAGTTCGAGCACTGATTGTGTTCAAGGGCTCTATGCTAGTCCCCTCGGCTGATTGTCGGAAACATATTGTAAAACATGGGTATGATGCTACTAGCGTCGCATTACGTTGGGAGTACTTTCTCTATAAATAAGTGAAATATCCATGGTGATCCACATGAATTCACAAAGTACTTGTTACTACGTGAAGAATACATTTTTGCTTGTTACATGACTTTCTAGTGCATAGCCTTCATGGTTATGAAAAGTACATTCTTGTTAAATTCTTGAAACGGCCAAAATTTACATTCTTGTTCTGCACTTGATCAAATTATATTCTCATATCCCTAGCTTGATCATATCACGTTACTTTGGCTTTATTCATATGATTCATCGTATTTGCATGATTTATCTTATTCTTTAGAGCTAAGATGCTAATTACTTAAATTTGTCAATCATGTTGATATGAAGATACCTACTGGGCAAGTGTGCTCATTACCCTACTTTCCAATCTTTTTCAAGAAATTCTAGTGGGACAGAATCGGAATTACTCGAGTGATGGATCCGAGAGTGATTGAAGGATAAAGACTCGAGAGAAGCCTTAGTTATTCATGTCTAGTCGAGTCAGAATGTAACTTTTAATTTTCTTGAGTCTAGCAATGAGAATCAACGTTCTTATGTAATTTGGGATTATTTTATGAAAGAATAAAGTTAAAGGTTTTTAGTGAATTACATTGTACAATTACTCTTATGTGATTATCTTGCGCTCTGATTGTATTGCTTGCTCGAGACGTACTAGCCGACTGTTCACATTCTCGATTATTTTCGCTCCATAATCTCGGGACGTGATAGTGAAAGTGGTATCAGAAAGTCATGTCATAGGCTAAGTCCAAGGTTTAAGGACCCACACCTATGAAACTAGAAAAGAAATTCCCAACCAATGAGAGGAGTTGGGTAGAACCTGGGATGAAATAGTCATTAGAATTAATTCTAAGATAACCTTACCCATTCCATTAGAATTAACGAATTCATTGCTCTTCTCAGGTACCTCATTCTTACGATAGCTCATCGCGTAGACTGGAACGGTATGCAAGAGACCGTTGCATGTCTTACTCAGGCATTACAAACTATGGCTCAAGCCGGCGCAGGGGCAAGAGCTGGAGATTTACATCGCAACTTCCAGAGCTTAAACCCTCTACAGTTTTCGGGTACCTCTAATCCCGACGAAGCCGAAAATTGGATAGATGAGATGAACCGCATCTTTGAAGTTATGCAATGTACGGATCAAGAGAAGGTTCGCCTTGCTACTTTTCAATTAAATAAAGATGCACGTACATAGTGTAAATCTGTTCATGCACCACCAGCTGATGCACCTCATACATGGGAAGGTTTTCTTACACTTTTGAAAGCCAAGTATTTCTCCGAGCATGTTAGGGGGAGAAAGGCGATGGAGTTTGCTTCGTTACGTCAAGGCATGATGACGGTAGCGGAGTATGAACTTCAGTTTTCTAGGCTAGCAATGTATGCTCCTCATTTGATTAGCACCGACTTATTAAAGGCTAATCGATTTATGGACGGTTTGAGGCCCGGCTATATTCAACAATTGGGGACTCAGAATATCCGTACCTATGCGGAGATGGTCCAATGGGTGCATCTATGCGAAAAGACCTTAGAGAAGGTCAAAAAATTAAAAGGCAAGGGCGAGGAGCCGACCAACGACTGTGTCTGAAGTCAGGAGTTTCTTAGGTTTGGTTGGTTACTATAGGAGATTTATCAAAGATTTCTCTAAGATCGCCGTTCCTTTGACTAGACTCGCCAGAAAGGTGGTGGTTTTGAGGACTGCGAGGAGAGTTTTCTAACTCTTAAGGATCACCTTACTATATCCCCTATTCTGATATTGCCCAATGAAGGTGGTGGTTTTGAAGTCTATACGGATGCATCTGACATTGGCCTAGGATGCGTTCTTATGCAAAATGAAAAGGTGATTTGCTATTCATCAAGGCAGTTAAAGCGTCATGAAGAAAATTACCCTGTGCATGATCTGGAATTAGCTGCAGTTATATTCGCATTGAAGATTTGGCGACATTTCCTTTATGGGGAGAAATTCATTATATTTTCATATCATAAAAGTCTGAAATATCTTTTTACCCAGAAGGAGTTAAATATGCGACAACGCAGATAGTTGGAGTATCTCAAGAACTTCGACTTTACTATTCAATATCATCCAGGGAAAGTAAATGTTGTAGCTGACGCTCTTAGCAGGAAACCAATGGCAACTCTAGCAAGCCTCCGAAAAGGTATAACTTGTCTTATTGAAGATTTTCTCATTTAAATCTTGATATTGATAGAGAAGGAGAAGGAGGTATGATTTCCAACATAAGGTCTCAACCTACATTGATCAAGGACATAGTTCAATTGTAAGAGAATGATCCTATATTGATGGAAATCAAGGATAACATTGATCAAAGACCAGAATTTTCTATCTCACATGATGGAAGATTATTGTTTAAGGATCGAATGTGTGTGCCGAATCATAATGACACTAAGAAATTGATCATGGAGAAAGCGCATAAATTGAGATATACTATACACCCTGGTGATACCAAGATGTATCAAGACTTGAAAAGAAACTTTTGGCGGCCTAATATGAAAAGAGAAGTAGCGGATTTTGGATCCCGATGTCTCACTTGTCAACAAGTAAAAGTAGAATATTTAAGACCTGCTGGAAATTACAGCCCTTGAATATTCCCGAATGGAAGTGGGAAAGTATAGGGATGGATTTTATCATGGGTTTACCTAAAACAAGAGGAGGACATGATGGCATATGGGTGATCATAGACTGATTTACTAAATCTGCACATTTTTTACCAATCAAAAGTCGATGGTCTGTGGATGTACTAGCAGCATTATACATGAAAGAGATTGTTAAACTACATGGTGTCCCTGTCACCATTATATCTGACCGAGATCCTCGGTTTACATCACAATTCTAGAATGGTCTACAACATTCATTAGGGACCCGACTGAACTTTAGCACTGCATTACATCCACAAATTGATGGTCAAACTGAAAGGACAAATCAAGTGGTGGAAGATATGCTCAGGGCTTGTGCTAGTGACTTTGGAGGAAGTTGGCACGACGACTTGTCTTTAGTGGAATTCTCATACAACAATAGCTATCAAGCTAGCATACAACTGGCACCGTTTGAAGTTTTATATGGAAGAAGCTGTCGTTCCTCTATTTGTTGGAATAAGTAGGGGAAAGGTAATTTCTCGGTCCCGACATCATTAGGGATACTACTGAGAAGATAAAACTCATTCGAGAAAGACTTCATATGGCTCAAGACAGACAAAAGTCATATGCTGATAATCGAAGGTGCGACCTGGAATTTGAAGTAGGAGACCACGTATTTCTTAAGGTTTCTCCAGGCCGAGATATTCGAAGATTCGGTATCAAAGGCAAGCTTACTCCAAGATTTATTGGCCCCTTTGAAATTCTTGAAAGGGTTGGTGAAGTTGCATATCGAATTACTTTACCCCCTAAACTATCAAAAGTACATGATGTATTTCATGTTTCAATGCTCAAGAAGTATGTACCTGATCCCTTCCATGTCATTACTTACGACAATCTAGAGATTAAAAAGGATTTGACATATGAATAAAATCCAGTAAAGATCATTGAACGAGAAGTACGTCAATTACGGAATAAGACTATTCCTATGGTCAAGATTCAATGGACCAAGTTATGGCCGCATGAAGCAACATGGGAAATCGAAGAATCTATGCGCAAAAGATTTCCAGAATTATTTGAATATAAATAAACTCTCCATAAATCCATGTATTGAATTTGATGACAAATTCTTTTTAAGTGGGGGAGGGTGTAACGCCCGAGAATTTTTTAGATTTAAAAAGTAATTATATAGCATTTTATCAGCTATAAATGAATTTTATTTAATTAAAATCTATTTATTTAAGCCCTACACTAATCCAAGAAGATTAGGCCCATATAATAAACCCAATAGGCCCAAAAGGTTGTTTTGGACTTTAGCCCATATTCTAGAAGTTAAGAATGGGTGAAATCACGAAATTAAGGAGATAATTACTCCTTGAGATACAAATAAAAGGATAACATTAGGGATAATATCAAAAAGGTTTGAAGTATTTCAAATTCGACGCCTGGAGTGAAAAACGGTCTATCGCAAGACCGCTAACGGGTAATAAATGGTCGTTCCATTGGCCGCTACCCACTGCAGATTCTGTGAGTGTAAGAAAGTGTAAAAAGATTATATTTTTGGCAATTAAAACTCTAGAGACC
This sequence comes from Amorphophallus konjac, assembly GCA_022559845.1. Classification (NCBI taxonomy): domain Eukaryota; kingdom Viridiplantae; phylum Streptophyta; class Magnoliopsida; order Alismatales; family Araceae; genus Amorphophallus; species Amorphophallus konjac. Next base: position 129,749,075 of record CM040126.1, on the reverse strand, counting down.
AACGAATGAAGATTTGTAAGGATGCTTAGGACTCTCAGGGATCGATCTAAAGTTTAATAAGGACTTTAAGTTCGTACTAATATCCAAAATCCTAGCTAAACCCTATAAATAGATCCCAGATTTGACGTGTGCGACCCTTACTTTTGGCCCGCGTGAAACTCAGGTAAGGAGGACGTATTAGAGGTATGTTTCTTCTAGGAATTTGTTAATTATACTTAGAACTAACTACCCTCTATTTTTTATTCTAGGAGATCAAGTCTACAGGAAGTTAGAGTCTTCCAAAGTTGCTGATTCTACATTAAGAACTCAAGAATTAGTGCATCCGACCCAAGAAGATCAAGGAATTCGGAGCCTAAACGAGTTATTTAGTAACAGTGTCCTTAGAACTTTATGTGCCATTTCATATCTTCTATCTATCCTCAAAATTTCACGTCCATAGGTCAAGGGAATCAGGAGATAGAGGGACGTGAGGTTGCTGATTTAGTACAAGAACAGACAGAATTATGGCTGACTTCCAGTCCGAAATTGACTATCTAAAAGGATTAATTGAGGTAGGTTATCTCATGAAAGGCTCAAACTCGAAGTCAGGAATAAAATCGCTCTTGTTTCACTCGATTTCATGCATTGTATCTTGAGAATTTTATGTTTTACTTAGGACTAGGCATCTAGCATATTCCTCATGCATCAACTAGCCCTATTGAAGGAAAAAGGAAATTTTCTTGTAAATTACATGAACCTATGTATATTGTTGGCCCATATTTATTCTATCATGTTTATCGAAGTTATAGTATGTTGATTTCCATGCATGATATGCCTTAGTTTAGCATTTTATTTTATTAGCATCTGCACTCGGATTAATACAAGAGAAAACGGTCTTCTTGTAGACCGCCAGGAACTCTAGCGGTCGCTCGATAGACCGCTAGCCACCATGAAACGGTCACCCACTAGACCGTTTTCGATTCTGATTTCTATAATATTGTTAACCCAAATATTTTGCAGATTAGCCTTAATTAATATATGTTAAGCCTAGTTAACTAAGTTTTATTCTTGGTTTGATTACTAGTTTTATATACTTTGTTATATTTAATGTTTATCATCATAGATTTCATGTTTTATGCACATTGGTATTATTTTAACTTATGTTAATTTGTGACCAAAATGATATACTTTGTATTAAACATGTGTTTCAAATGATAGAGGATTTACGATTTGAATTCTATTTTACATGATTCTATCTCTCTTCTAGCGTCATTTTCTTAAGTACATGGCACATATCCCGGTATGTTGTCATTAGTTACACTTTTTGCACATTAGGAACACAATCTTGGACATGATGACCGCTCCTTTGGATATTCCTTCCAACAGACTAGGAAATCTTGTTTCAAGGCCTCCATAAGACTCCACGAGCCAGGGATTCCCACTAGGACACCGAGCTGGTTGTACCATTAAAGTCTAATTGTCTAGAAGGCACTTATACCGATATTTTATATTCTGGACTTTAGTGGCCATTTGGTTGACCGTCTGACTCTGCTAGCGGCCCTGCCCTTGACTGCTAATGGATCCTAAATGGCCATGCATTAGACCGCTAAGACTCCAGATATTCTGTTTTTAAAATATCGAATTATCTTATAAAACGGTCCTATACTAGACCGCCAGGAGAAATAAACGATCCAGTAAACGACCGCTAGCTTCTTGAGTTTGATTAACCCGGGATTTGACTCAAGGGTTGATTTTTCTATGTTCCTAAATGGTGCAATTGATTATCTAGACCCTGTCACATTATTCCAAAGATATCTAAGTAATTTTGAGAGTTAAAGAATGTACTGTTATGCTGTCGATTTATTTCCATTGCATAACCTAGTTATTTAATGCATTTATTGAAATCTCTTATTCTCAATTGAAGCATTCTTATTTTTTGTTACTTTATCATGGAACTATAATTGAAATTATACATTCTTGGCCATATTATTGTTGTAAACGTGGAAGTAACTTGATTTATACTTGAAGATGTAGTTCGAGCACTGATTGTGTTCAAGGGCTCTATGCTAGTCCCCTCGGCTGATTGTCAGAAACATACTGTAAACCATGGTGTATGATCGAGAGATTCTGTTCAAGTAAGCAAATATAGCATGGTTACAGGAGTTTATCCATCGCATATACGAGTGAATAGATTAACCTTGAAACAACAACGATTAATTACTATTACTGCAAGCAGTCATCTGTCAATTTTCCGGTAATCTAGATAAAGATGGGTTGTGTGTGATAAGACCCAACTTTACTATCTCCTTGGATGACCTGCACTTGTCTCAAGCCTTTGTAGTATGTGTTCAAATAAAGGATGTCGAAATGCTTCCAAACTCGGTGTATGCTACCATAGCATCAAGATGCATCTTTCATCTAACAAATTCCATTGTTTCTCATTTCCGGAACCCTTATGGTATGCAATTACCAACTAATCTTAATAGAAACATCTCTAATGTAGCCCCAGTAATCATTTCAGAAGGCTTTGTTCAAGGCTTCCCAGCTATTGAACAATTCTTGGCAACAACTAACTTTTCAGAGAAAAAACAAAAAAAGCGATGGATGTCTCGTTTTCCAGAATCTCACTCTCTTCGTTACTCGACACTCCAGCTCCTTCCACCACATAGTCATGAGGCCTCAACCTCCGAACTACCCCCCATACTTCTCGTTGTCCATAATCCTCCCCCATCCTCTGTTAGTTCTTCCCCAAACCGAGACGCCGCAGCTATCAGAATGTTAAATGCAACCTCATCCACGGCCAAATCCATTTATATCACTACTGAGGAATTTGAATGGCCCCCAGAAATGGCGTACACCACCACTACGCCAGAACAAGCAAAAAAGGACAAAATTGAACTCAAAGCAGATGCTAGCTACCTCTTGCTCCATAGTGTAGAATCTTCTCAAACACAGAAAGATGAAGTTTGCCAGCTAAACTATGTAAATCACTAGACCTCGTTTGCTAAAATAAAAATGGATAAGATGGATGCCAAATTGTCTGCTATACTCCAAAATTTGTCGCTACTGGATCAATCCTTCCAGCAATTGAAGTTGTTAAAAGCATCTACCTTAGCAACTCATGAGGCACATGTACAACTATTGAAAGCCCCTATGGCAAAAGATAAGGAGCCTTTGAAAAGCATTAAGTTGCCTCAAGATCCAACCAAGGTCCCCCAATTGGAACTAAAAATGATGCGCTCAAAAATTCCAAAACCAGAGTATGGCATTGGTCGGATCTACACAGATCATATCATTGTTCTAGGAATGGACATTCCCATCCTTAACATCGATACTGCCCCTGTAACTAAGATAAGCGACATCATTCGCATCTGGACCCAGAAGGTATATATGGCCCAACAGGCCAGTAAAACTCCCAATGCACAACTGTTCGAAGTTTTAAGTCTCGCCTTTACTGGTAAAGTCAAATTTCTATGGGATAATACCTCTGAGGATAACAAAACCCTCATTGTCACGCAAGGAGTGCAAGAATTAGGAAATCAACTCCTCCGAGAATTTTGTCCCTCCAGAGAACATCAAACGTCCATGGATATTTTTATGCTCGCCAAACGAAGCCTCACAAATCTGGACCACTTCAAGCAATTTTGCGACAGTTATACCAAGGAGGTCTACAGACTCGGGCTCAATAATTCATCAGCAGCTAAAGCGCAATTTTTAGCTTCTCTTCCCGAAGCTATCAGTAATCTGGTACTAAACGAGCTCAATACTACGAATGTTCTGCTTTACTTTTTTTTGACATTATTCAGTATGTCCGACAAGAAATAAAGAAGCTCTGTTATAATCTGAAATCTCAAAAAGCCTTACCTAAGCTTTCGCAACAAGCATGTGCTCAAATTGAAGGAGCAAAAACTTTCAATATTCCCCAAAGGAGAACTATTAGACGTCATCGACGTTTCCGGCCTCGCTTCTCTCGAACAAACAGGTCAAACAAGAAGCCCTTCCGGCCTTACAAGTTCTTCAAACGTAGGCAAACAAAACGCCGAAATGCTACCGCAAAGGACGAATGCTTTGCTTGCCGCCAACAAGGCCATTTTGCAAGAAATTGTCCCAACAAAGCTCCCAAACATGTTCGAGTAATGTTTGCTACGGACGAAATCGACTCTGATTGGGAATTAATTGAATCACCATCATAATATGAGAAGGAACTCAATCGCCATACTCAGTTATATATTTTGGAAGAGCCTAATTCACAGACAGATTCTGAATATGAACCTCTCCAAGCACATATGGCTAGCAGTTCGGGAATAAACTATGGGCTCTTCTATCTCAGTACTACCGACGAAGAGGATGAAGCAACTCTTGATGTTGAAGCAAGTGATTCGAATTCACAAACTAAACTAGCTGAAACAGACAGCATAGATTCACAATCTCTCTCATCTTCTGTAGAAAGTGAAGAAGACTTTGTGAACCCTTTCTATAAAGCTTCCACCTCTGCGTCAGCTCCAAGGTCTGCTCCACCAACGAAGCCATCATCCCCACCACCAATGGTATTCTCTCGAGATTACAAGAAGGGCAAAATTCCCGAGATAAGTATCCCTCACTTTCATCATACACTCTCTGATAACCAAGTCTTACAAATAAAAAAAATGATCAAGATAACCAATAGCATAGTCATACCAGGTCATATTGCCACAGATGGCCACGAAGCATGGAAAAAATGTCAGATTTTTATCGACACAGGAGCTAACATCAACTGGTGTCACCAAAGACTCTGGCATGACTGGCTTTACTACCCCGCCGGTGGCGAAATTGAAACAATGAATGGTTCTCGCGCCATTTCCTACTTCGCCTTACAAGTACCCATTAAACTGGGCAAACAGGTATTAATGACCGATTTCTTTCAGATCAATGATGGAGGTTACGAAGTCGGGTTAGGGTGTGTCACACTGGACAAAATGGGCCCCTACACTATTTCAAAAGAAATGATGGTGCTTAATCTACATCATAACAAAGAGTTAATTCCTCGCATTTATCCCTACTTCAAGAGCCCCCAGCATCACAGGGTTTCTCTCGAAGATATCTCGATATCACAATTGATTCGATATAAATAAAAACAGCAAGCAAAGAGAGAAAGATATGAGCTGGTCAAACAGCTAAATGCTTTAGAAGTCCAGGCCCAGCCTTATCTCTGCCCATTAACAGTCATCACCCAACAGTTGAAAGATTGTTGTGTGGAACATCCACTACAGCATTGGCATAAAGATTCACCAGAGGCCTTTATTCCTACTCAACATGCAATTCCAGTTCAAGGGAAACCCATTCGTCACTCACTAGAAGACGAAACTGAAATTCGAAAACAGATTCATGAATTCAGCCAGAAACAGCTCATGAGATCCTCCTCATCTAGTTATGCATGTTCAGCCTTCATTGTTAGAAATCATGCAGAACAAAAAAGAGGAAAAGCCAGGATGGTGATCGACTATGGCCCTCTAAATGAAGTCACCCTTGACATTAAATGGCCACTACCAAATAAAGAAGAACTGATCCAAAGAGTAGCTCAGGCTTCTATATTCTCTAAATTCGATTGTAAATCAGGATATCATCAGATCAAAATAGCCGAAGCCGGTATTCACAAAACAGCCTTTTCTTCGCCATGTGGTTTATACGAATGGCTGGTGTTGCCATTTGGGCTAAAAAATGCTCCGGCTCAATTCCAATGCAGAATGGACAGTATCTTCAAACCATATGCTCACTTCATTACAAACTATATTGATGACTTCTTAGTCTTTTCTACCTCTATGAACGAGCATCTTCAACATCTACAGCAATTTATTGAATTAATTCAAGGTCATGACATTGGACTGTCAGCCTCTTCAGATAAATTTCAAATTGCTGTTACCAAAGTTGAGTTTCTGGGTGTACTAATCGAACATGGAAAAATCCAGATGCAAGCTCACCCCCTTAAGAAGTTGGCCAACTTTTCCACTGAGATGGAAACTCTACTTCAATGCCAACGATTTATGGGTTGCCTCAACTACATACGCAACTTTATCCCTAAATTATCAGAAAAGACGCGTAACATCAGAATAGCTATGAGAGCAAAACCCTTTCAATGGACTACAGCTGCTACACAGGAGGTAATCCGTTTGCAAAAGGAATGTGAAACTCTTCCAAGTCTATCTCCTGCCTATACAGGACCTTATGTGTTAGCAACCGATGCTTCTGAAGACACTTGGTCTGCAGTACTTCTCCAGAAACAAGATCGCCAGGAAAACATCTGTGCTTATACCAGTGGACAGTTTAAAAATCATGAATTAAATTACTGGCCGGCTGAAAAGGAAATTCTTGCGGCTGTAAAGGGTGTACAAAAATTTCATCCTTACTTAATTGGAGAAACTTTTATCTTGAGGACAGATTCATCCACTCTGGGTGCGTTTTTAAAATGAAAGCTGGCCGATAGTGCCAAATTAAGGCGTTATGCATGGTGGCAATTCATTTTGGCGCAATACATCTTTTCAATTGACAGAATTGCCAGAAAAGACCACCATCTCCCCGACGCCCTCACAAGGGAACTCAAACCCCAAGTCAAAATGATGCGCAGAGTAGGGCCCGCTAATTGGAAAATTTTTCAGATACGAACCACACAACAAATGCTTCATTTTTGTCAAAAAATTAGAATGCTATTTCCCCAGGGCAGCTCTACACAGGGAGAATACCCTTCCTTCGATTTATTTATCACTTCTGCAGGAAGGATCAGTGTTGTGCCCTTGTGGTTTTGATGATGGTTTTGATGATTGGTTGTTGATGTGAGTTAATCAAATGTTCAGTCATCTTGCTGCTTAGTTTAGATTAACATATTTGATGTTCAGTCTTGTTACATGTTAAACTGATGCATAAAGCATTCATTCATTGCTGTGGTTTTGATGATTGATATTGTATTTTGATGATAGCAATGATATAGTGTTTTCATGACATTGTGCCTTGATGATTGCATCATGACTGTGACTGGTACAACTGATATATTGTTTATGTTAGACTTATGTTATGTGCATAGTCTATACAGTGCTTCGTGGGTTTATGCCCTAAGTCTATTCACTGCACAATAACATAAAGTCGATACATTGAGCGTCTCATGCATCATTCGTCTAAGTCCATACATTGGACTGTAGTGTGCATTTGGCGAACACATCGCAAGTCTAGACATTGCACTGTAGCATGCATTTCCTTAAAGTCTATACATCGGACTGGTTTGCATTGGCTAAGTATATACAACGTCAGCTCATGCCTTGTCTTAGACAAAGTCTATACAATGGCTTTGGGTCTCCAAGTCTATACAGCCTTTTGCTTCGCAAAAGTCTGTACATTGGTCTGCATAGGCTAAGTGTTTACATCGTCAAGTACAATCAACACTGGTCTTCCAAGTCTGTACAGCGTGAAGTCTATACTTTGGACTGTTCTTCATGTCTGTACATCAGATTGTACATCATCTTCGTGCTGTTTCTATACTTGAGTTTTCGTGTTGTTTCCCCTCACCAACACGAAAAGATCTCGTGTCGTATGAGCTTACAACACTTCGTGTTGATTTCCATACGTGACAGGAAAGCTTGTATGAGGTTAGACTTCGTGTCGTTTCCCTTGTTTTCATCTTCGTGTTGTCTTAGTGTCTACGTCTCCGTGTTATTTTTATGTTTCTGTCTTAGTGTTGGTCTTTCGTTTTTGATTTAGTGTCTTTCTCGCCTTGACCACACTTCGTGTCGATTCTTGGTTTTCTACACCTCGTGTCGTTTCACCTCGTGTTGTTCTCACTGTCATCGTGTTGTTTTCACTTGGTGTCGATTACTGTTTCACTTAATGTTGTTTTTCACTTAGTGTTGTTTTCACTTCGTGTCAACTTCACTTCGTGTCGTCTCTTTGTATTTCGTCTTCGTGTCGTCTTACCTCGTGTAGTGTTACCCCGTGTCAGATACTGTTTCGACTTCGTGTCGTTATCAGTCCGTGTCTTTCTTATGTTGAAATCACACTTCGTGTTGATTTCTGTTCACGACGTCGTGTCGTTTTACTTCTTGTCATTTTGACTTCGTGTCAAATTACTTTTCTGTTTTCATGACTTCGTGTCGTTTTTCCTCTCATGTACTTCGTGTCGGTTACTGTTGTTTCTTTGACTTCGTGTGGTTTTCCTTGTGTTTCATCTTCGTGTTGTTTTCACTTCGTGTCAACTTCACTTCGTGTTGTTTTCATTTCGTGTCAACCTCGTCTTGGTGTCGTACTTACTTCGTGTCGGTTACTGTTGTTTCTGTGTCTTCGTGTCGTTTTTGTTCCACTGCGTGCAGAACATTGCAGCACCTCGTGTTGCTTTCTATATACCACCTCGTGTCATTTCCCAGTGAATCTCGTGTCATCTTTTACGTCTACTTGTTCAACCCCGTGTCAACTTCTGTGTTCGTCTTCGTGTTGTTTTCAACTCGTGACGGTTTTTGTCATTTCACTTCGTGTCGTTTTCTTATTCTGTCTTCATGTTGTCTCCGTGTTGTTACCGTTTGTTAGCTCGTGTTGTTTCGTTCTAACCTCGTCCAGGTTTCTTCTAAAACACTGTTCTTCTGATAAGTCTATACAGAGTTGTTCTTTAAACTGATGACTTATCCGATACTCTGTTTTACAGGTGCTTTGATCGTGAAGCTTAAGGAGGGCACGTGATCCGAGGCTGGAATGAAGCCTGCTGAGAGACTGCCACGTGGTCCTAATAATTAGGGCTGGAAATGTGGAGGTCACACGTCGTGGCTGATGATGCTGCTGCTGCTATATATATGAGACCTTCGTCCACAGATGAAGGTGATCGAGTTGGCGAGAAGAAAACTCTATACAGAGAGCCACGATCCAGACAGAGAAGAAGAAAAAGAAAAGAAGAAGAGAAAGAGAGTGAGAAAGAGAAAGAAAGAGAGATTGAGTAAGAGATCGAGATAGCAGAGTGTGAAGAGAAGAAGAGGAAGAAGAATAGAGAAGAAGAGAGAGCTAGAGTGATAGAAGCTTCAACAGAAGATCTATTCCTGCTGAACCGTGGATCAAATCCAGGCCAGCCAGCTCCTGCGAGAGCCACATTTGTTTTTATCTTTTCAGCTTTCTGTTGCTGGTTTCGTTTTTATTTTTATCCATTTACTGTATTTCGATCCTCTGTAGAGAGGTCGGGGTTCCTCCTGTGGGCTCAGGAGAAGGGAGACTTTGTGTCTTCGGTTTGCAAGTAGCTGGGTGCTACTTGTGGTTGGTACCCTCCGGTGTGGAGGAAGAGAGACTTGCGTCTCTGGTTGCCTTTGACAGGGTGTCATCGGTTGTTTCCCTCCGGGTTGGAGGAAGGGAGATTTATCTCCGGTTGTGCTTCCCTCTGGGGTTCAGAGGAAGAGAGACCGTGTGTCTCTGGTTTGCTAGTGACTAGTGTCACTAGTGGTTCCCTCCGGTTGGGAGGAAGAGGGGAGGGTGTTCCCCTGGTCAAGCTGTGTGGCAGCACTTGTTGCAGACTGAGTCTGCTGTTTCTAGCGTGAGCTAGTGGAAGCCACACTCGGTTTGAGTGTGGGGTGGATGTAGGTCTGGAGGACCGAACCACCTAAAAACCCCTTGTGCTTGTGGCTTGATTTGTTCATTTGTGCTTCCGCTAGATGAATGCATAGGGGCGCTCCATGTGTTTGCTAACTGGTAGAACTGAATAGTTGACTAGCTTTCAGATTTGGTAAATCTGTCTAGTTAGCATCATAGTTCTAGTTTGGGCGAAATTTTATATTGAGTGAAAGTCTTGTTAGTATTCTAGTTTTCAATTGGGTGAAAGTTTTTTAAACGAGTTATTTTCATTCACCCCCCCCTCTGAATACTGCACTGAACCTAACAATTGGTATCAGAGCGGGTTCCTAGCTCAACAGATCCAACGATCTGAAGGGGATCCTGCCATCGTGTGAAGTTTCTTATCTGTGTGTGTGTCTGTCCTGCTTCTTGGATCTCTCATCGAACAACTACTGTTCTAAAATTGTTTGTTTAAATGTCTTCTCTCGTGATATTTGATGGTTCAAATTACAGCAGTTGGTTGGGCGGCATTGGCATTCACCTGAGTTCCATTAATCCTAAATTATGGAATCTCATATCAAAGGGCCCACACAAAGTGCCTCAGGATGAGGCCAGATGGTCTAGGAGGGACATGAGGAAGTTTAAAGAGAATACTGAAGTCTTTAATATTCTGAGAGACTCAGTAAATATTGACATGTTTCCTTGTATTGCAGGTTGCTCAACAGGAAAAGAAATCATGGCTCAAGTGAAAGCCATACATGAGGAAAAAGGTGGACTGTGCTTAGTCGGAAATGGAGGAGACTATAGTGACAGCCATAATCCAGAAGATGATAATGGCAAGGCAAGCTCAAATGATCAGGAAGAGGATAATGATGAGGAGGTAAACATCTTCGAAAACTTCTCTTTAGATGATTGGGAGAATGCATACGCTGAGTTGTTCGAGTCTCATGAACAATTAAGAAAACAATACAAGAAATTGAAAAATAAAAGTGATCGAAGTAGTTCTACTCCACAATGTGAAAATTGTTCAAATATGCAGAAATCTCATGACGCCTATTTATCTGATTTCCATATGCATAAAAACCAGAATGAAAAATTGATGAAAAAACTTGAATGTGTTAGCTCTGAATTGGATATTGTGAAATCCGAAAATGAATGCCTTAAGAAACAATGTGAAAAACTTCAGGCTCAAACAAAATGCTCTGATAATTCTGCTTGCAATGAATGTGCATTCTTGAAAGAATTGATTGAAGATTTAGACTCTAATGATAATATACAGAAGAAACTAATCACTTCCTTGAAGGAAGAAAATGATTCACTACTGAGTCAGAAGAAGGAAACCGATAAATTACAAGATAAGCTGATTGAAGAAAACCTTCATCTGAAGGAACAAAACAAAAAGCTAATGGTTCTTAATACTATTTTTTCTGAAAAATGGCTGACAGTTGAAAGAGGGAATTCTATTCTGAAAGAAAATGAAGTGAGTATTGAATTCACATTGACACAAGAAAATGAGACTCTGAAGAGTCTGAATGATGAATTGCAAAATCAACTTATTTTGTGTGAGGACCACATTGTGTCTTTGGAAAGAGAAATTGAAGATCTAAGAAACTCCCTGTCAAAATTTGTTAAGGGAAGAGACAATTTGAATAAGCTCCTTGGTGCGAATGTGAATTTTCAGAAGGAGGGACTGGGTTACAGTCCAGACATGAAGAAGGCTGAGAAGGCTTTTGGAGAAAAATTGAAGACTGTTTTCGTTAAAAGTTCAGAACAAGAAAAGCCCTCTACCTCATTTTCACCTCAGTACAAAAATCAGAAAGAGAATGAAAAACAGAAAACATATAGAAAGAACTCCTCTATGCATATTGATCACAATCCTCACCCACACTCGCATACATCTAGAAAGAAAATGATCTGTCACTACTGTCACAAACACGGACATTTGATGCATGATTGTAATTTGATGGAAACGGATGACCTAGCAGCTGCTCAAAACAATCAGGCTAGAAAGCATGTCCCGTGGGATAAGAAAATTGATTGTTATAACTGTGGAAAAATAGGACATGTTGCTGCACAATGCTGGTCAGGGTCGTTTAGAAGAAACTCCCTTCAATGTTCTCATTGTAGAAAGCATGGCCACACAGTCAAAGACTGTTGGCATATCCAGGGTAGGAATGAGAATTTCAAATATGCTAAATTTCCTACAAAGAAAAATGACTTTGGAAGAAATAAAGTTGCATATAAAAGAAAGATTTTTACATGTTCTGAATGTGGTAAGCTAGGCCACAAAGCTGCCAACTGTTGGCTAGCTGATTATGGAAAGAAAAATTTTCATGATAATCAAAGAAATACTCATGCTCATCTACATAGGCATCATACTTCAGCTAATTCGGCGGTGTCATGTAGATATTGTGGAAGGCTTGGTCATTCCATGAATAATTGCTATCTGATGGAATTTGATGACTATCCTGCTAAGAAACCTGATAGGGGTAGTGCAGGACCCAAGACTGCTTGGGTCTCTGCAGGATCAACTTGATTGACTTGCTGCAGGTGTGCCTTGGAAGGAGAAATAAAAGGGGTCAACCAAGGCACTCAAAAAAGAAAACCCCATGATTCAATTTAGGTCAGTTCTGAAATCTGTTTTAAATTCATTATCTGAACTTGTGAGTATGAAAAATGAGAATTTCATGTTGATTTACTTGTTTGTTGTATGATCTTCTCTTGTCTAGTTGATCAGTCTGCATTCCAGACTCAGCTATTGAATTCAACTCTGCATATCTGATGCTCTTCTCGTACTATATGTTGAACTGAATTTGAATGCTTCTTTAGTATATACGGTTGATGCACTATACAGACTCTGCGTCCATGCATGTGTTTTGTGTTAATGCATTGCATGCTTGTTATTGAATGCACACTTGGACTGATTGTGTATAGACTGATTGTCATTACATGTGTCAATGATGCTGTTCAATGCATGAAGGACTGCTTTATGTTGCATTGTCATACATGATCATCATGGTATATTAAATGGGACAAGTTGAAGGGCATATGGAGTATGTCTGGATGCTACTGACATGTGTGAGGTGGTCCTTGGACCAAGTCCTCCGCCTAGTACCATGGGTCTAGTCTTCATGTAAAACAGTGAACTGCATCATATGTTGAAAAATCTGAAAAAGGATAAAAATGCTCATGAATTGGATGCATAAACCTGAATTGATTGCATACTTGTTTAATGTATCCTTGGTGCATAGTCTGCATGTAGGACAGTATGTTGCATAGCAAGTTAATTCTGTGTTTGCATAATCATTCCTCATCAGCATTGTCTGAATTGATACCTCTGAACTCTACTCATCTGAAGTGCATATATGTGATTTGCATGTATGTTTAAATGCATATTGTAAGGGGGAGTCAATGCATTGCATATAGGTTGTCAAATGCATACATTTGTCAGATTTCATAGCATATCCTTTCTTATTGATTTTGTTGACAAACCTTGATCATATTCTGAAAACTTTATGCTTCAAAATCTCTCTTAACAATTGGTAATTCTCCTATCAATTGGTATCATTTGGCTTCAGAATTCTATCAGTCTTTCATGAAGATTTCAATGGGCTATCTCGATCATAAATCTGAAAATCTTGAACTAGAAATCTTCTATTATACGTTTTTATGAATGACTGAAATAACTCATGTGGTTTAAGTTTAATGTATTCAATGAGTTTGGCTTTAAAATCTCTTAAAAATATCTGAAGCATGTTTAATAAACCTTAACCATCTGTTTCATGCTATGTCTTGTGAAAACTCCTGAAATCTGCACTTTTGAATACATAACTTTAATTGGTTAAGTACATGAGATTAATATTGTTTTGAAGCAAATGAATGTTTCTGAAATGTCTAAAGGGTAATATCTGTCAGAGCAATGACATTGGTCACTGAGAAACACAAGTCCAAAGGACTGTGTCATGAGGTGCCTTAGTTAACTCTGTAAAATGAGAATTCATTGAAAATCAGGCAGAGCAATGGCATGCACACTGAGAAATACAATTCACTCATTAAAAATTGAGCTGTAGTGTGTCATGATGTAAATGCTAACTCTATTTACATAAGGCATGACAGTTAGTCACACTAAGGGCTTAGGGATATTGGCCTCTGATCAAGGTATATCCTCTAGTTACAAGGTGTGTACTGAACTAGAAAGCACGTAAAATTTGTAGCAAGGAAAATTGTTGAATAAATTGAAATATCTGAATATTGATGCCAAAATCAAATTGCTACAACCCTAGACAAAATCATATGACTTCATAATTGCTTGATTTCAATACTAGTACATGTAATTCTGAAAGAAGTCAATAGATTTGATTGTGTAAGACAAAGGGAGAATAATCAAGATAAATATGAGGGCTTGGTTCATTTTTATTAAACCATGGTTTTAGATATCATTACAGAATTTTATTGATAAACTCTGCATACATCATGTTTAAACCATGATGTTCAATAAATGTCATTCATAAGCCCTTATGATAGAAGACTTTGAAAACTTATGCTTTAGATTTATGAGATTGATATCTCTTTGAAAATCTGGCAAAATTTCTTATGTTTGGAGCATCCTTGAAAAATTTGTTAACTGAATTTCTTCTGCTCATGTCCTTGGCTCAATGACCTGAACTTCTCATATCTCATAAGATTCCACTGATTGAGGGGGAGCTTCCATGTCATGTATCACTTGCATATCAATTGGCATCTCTTCAGGGGGAGCATTCCTTGTCATGCTGAATCATGTTCATTTTCCTTCTCAAAGGGGGAGCTTTTATTTAGGGGGAGAACTTGACTGAACTCTTATACATGCTATAATTTCTCAAATTATTTTTCTTTTTGATGAAGTCAAAGGGGGAGAATAATTTGAGTCTTCAGAATGCCTCAAAATGCCTCACATCATCAGAATGACTCAATGTATTGAAAGTGTTGCCATCATCAAAAAGGGGGAGATTGTTGTGCCCCTGTGGTTTTGATGATGGTTTTGATGATTGGTTGTTGATGTGAGTTAATCAAATGTTCAGTCATCTTGCTGCTCAGTTTAGATTAACATATTTGATGTTCAGTCTTGTTACATGTTAAACTGATGCATAAAGCATTCATTCATTGCTGTGGTTTTGATGATTGATATTGTATTTTGATGATAGCAATGATATAGTGTTTTCATGACATTGTGCCTTGATGATTGCATCATGACTGTGACTGGTACAACTGATATATTGTTTATGTTAGACTTATGTTATGTGCATAGTCTATACAATGCTTCGTGGGGTTTATGCCCTAAGTCTATTCACTGCACAATAACATAAAGTCGATACATTGAGCGTCTCATGCATCATTCGTCTAAGTCCATACATTGGACTGTAGTGTGCATTTGGCGAACACATCGCAAGTCTAGACATTGCACTGTAGCATGCATTTCCTTAAAGTCTATACATCGGACTGGTTTGCATTGGCTAAGTATATACAACGTCAGCTCATGCCTTGTCTTAGACAAAGTCTATACAATGGCTTTGGGTCTCCAAGTCTATACAGCCTTTTGCTTCGCCAAAGTCTGTACATTGGTCTGCATAGGCTAAGTGTTTACATCGTCAAGTACAATCAACACTGGTCTTCCAAGTCTGTACAGCGTGAAGTCTATACTTTGGACTGTTCTTCATGTCTGTACATCAGATTGTACATCATCTTCGTGCTGTTTCTGTACTTGAGTTTTCGTGTTGTTTCCCCTCACCAACACGAAAAGATCTCGTGTCGTATGAGCTTACAACACTTCGTGTTGATTTCCATACGTGACAGGAAAGCTTGTATGAGGTTAGACTTCGTGTCGTTTCCCTTGTTTTCATCTTCGTGTTGTCTTAGTGTCTACGTCTCCGTGTTATTTTTATGTTTCTGTCTTAGTGTTGGTCTTTCGTTTTTGATTTAGTGTCTTTCTCGCCTTGACCACACTTCGTGTCGATTCTTGGTTTTCTACACCTCGTGTCGTTTCACCTCGTGTTGTTCTCACTGTCGTTGTGTTGTTTTCACTTCGTGTCGATTACTGTTTCACTTAATGTTGTTTTTCACTTAGTGTTGTTTTCACTTCGTGTCAACTTCACTTCGTGTCGTCTCTTTGTATTTCGTCTTCGTGTCGTCTTACCTCGTGTAGTGTTACCCCGTGTCAGATACTGTTTCGACTTCGTGTCGTTATCAGTCCGTGTCTTTCTTATGTTGAAATCACACTTCGTGTTGATTTCTGTTCACGACGTCGTGTCGTTTTACTTCTTGTCATTTTGACTTCGTGTCAAATTACTTTTCTGTTTTCATGACTTCGTGTCGTTTTTCCTCTCATGTACTTCGTGTCGGTTACTGTTGTTTCTTTGACTTCGTGTTGTTTTCCTTGTGTTTCATCTTCGTGTTGTTTTCACTTCGTGTCAACTTCACTTCGTGTTGTTTTCATTTCGTGTCAACCTCGTCTTGGTGTCGTACTTACTTCGTGTCGGTTACTGTTGTTTCTGTGTCTTCGTGTCATTTTTGTTCCACTGCGTGCAGAACATTGCAGCACCTCGTGTTGCTTTCTGTATACCACCTCGTGTCGTTTCCCAGTGAATCTCGTGTCATCTTTTACGTCTAATTGTTCAACCCCGTGTCAACTTCTGTGTTCGTCTTCGTGTTGTTTTCAACTCGTGACGGTTTTTGTCATTTCACTTCGTGTCGTTTCCTTATTCTGTCTTCATGTTGTCTCCGTGTTGTTGCCGTTTGTTAGCTCGTGTTGTTTCGTTCTAACCTCGTCCAGGTTTCTTCTAAAACGCTGTTCTTCTGATAAGTCTATACAGAGTTGTTCTTTAAACTGATGACTTATCCGATACTCTGTTTTACAGGTGCTTTGATCGTGAAGCTTAAGGAGGGCACGTGATCCGAGGCTGGAATGAAGCCTGCTGAGAGACTGCCACGTGGTCCTAATAATTAGGGCTGGAAATGTGGAGGTCACACGTCGTGGCTGATGATGCTGCTGCTGCTATATATATGAGACCTTCGTCCACAGATGAAGGTGATCGAGTTGGCGAGAAGAAAACTCTATACAGAGAGCCACGATCCAGACAGAGAAGAAGAAAAAGAAAAGAAGAAGAGAAAGAGAGTGAGAAAGAGAAAGAAAGAGAGATTGAGTAAGAGATCGAGATAGCAGAGTGTGAAGAGAAGAAGAGGAAGAAGAATAGAGAAGAAGAGAGAGCTAGAGTGATAGAAGCTTCAACAGAAGATCTGTTCCTGCTGAACCGTGGATCAAATCCAGGCCAGCCAGCTCCTGCGAGAGCCACATTTGTTTTTATCTTTTCAGCTTTCTGTTGCTGGTTTCGTTTTTGTTTTTATCCATTTACTGTATTTCCGATCCTCTGTAGAGAGGTCGGGGTTCCTCCTGTGGGCTCAGGAGAAGGGAGACTTTGTGTCTTCGGTTTGCAAGTAGCTGGGTGCTACTTGTGGTTGGTACCCTCCGGTGTGGAGGAAGAGAGACTTGCGTCTCTGGTTGCCTTTGACAGGGTGTCATCGGTTGTTTCCCTCCGGGTTGGAGGAAGGGAGATTTATCTCCGGTTGTGCTTCCCTCTGGGGTTCAGAGGAAGAGAGACCGTGTGTCTCTGGTTTGCTAGTGACTGGTGTCACTAGTGGTTCCCTCCGGTTGGGAGGAAGAGGGGAGGGTGTTCCCCTGGTCAAGCTGTGTGGCAGCACTTGTTGCAGACTGAGTCTGCTATTTCTAGCGTGAGCTAGTGGAAGCCACACTCGGTTTGAGTGTGGGGTGGATGTAGGTCTGGAGGACCGAACCACCTAAAAACCCCTTGTGCTTGTGGCTTGATTTGTTCATTTGTGCTTCCGCTAGATGAATGCATAGGGGCGCTCCATGTGTTTGCTAACTGGTAGAACTGAATAGTTGACTAGCTTTCAGATTTGGTAAATCTGTCTAGTTAGCATCATAGTTCTAGTTTGGGCGAAATTTTATATTGAGTGAAAGTCTTGTTAGTATTCTAGTTTTCAATTGGGTGAAAGTTTTTTAATCGAGTTATTTTCATTCACCCCCCCTCTGAATACTGCACTGAACCTAACAATCAGTTGTCTTATGAACAACTTAAAATGGTCTACGATGGAAGGCGAAATCTTGCGATGGCTCGTCAGTAAGCAGATAATAGACGATATATTATTTACTCGACGACAATTATACGCCAATCAGCAAGCCAAACAAGACCTGACCGATCTTCTACAAACTCCTGCATGGGAAATGGATTTATGTTCTTTCTTTCAAAGATATAATTTCTCTGAACCAGGCCAAATTAGGCGCTACTTGGATGATGAACTTATCATTGAAGATTTAGACGACGACGAAGCTCCATCTGCGTCAACAACTCTAAAGCAGCTCAGCTCTCTCATTGAAGAATGCATAAGCTGTCAAAAAAAGGCCGTTGGGTTTTGTACCACACATGGCAAACTATTACAACAACTCATCAAGCAATAAACTCAGCAAAGGTTCGGACACGCCACCTCAGCAAAGATTCGGACGCGCCGCCGGATTTTAACCAACACTAACTACAGGATCCGGACATAAAATTTTCTTTATTCCGGACTTCAAAAGTAACCCGGACTCCAAGTCCGGACTTCAAAGTTCTTTGTTTCGGACTTCAAATGTAACTTGAGTCGGAACTCTCTAGGACTCAGACTCCAAATTTTATTCATTATATTGTATCATTTTCTAGCTATAAAAGAACACCTCGGTTGCTCTAGTTTGGCATTGAGTTTTTGATCAAAGCCTTGTGCATTTGTTTGTTGACTATCGCCTGCGAGTTCTTGAGTTTCGAGTGCTCTTGAGTTTCGAGTTTACTCAGGATAGCTTACTCAGGATAGCTTGGTTGTCTTCAATCAACCTAAAGTTATGACCTGGTATGACTATGCTATTGGTTATCTTGATCATTTTTTTTATTTGTAAGACTTGGTTATCAGAGAGTGTATGATGAAAGTGAGGGATACTTATCTCGGGAATTTTGCCCTTCTTGTAATCTCGAGAGAATACCATTGGTGGTGGGGATGATGGCTTCGTTGGTGGAGCAGACCTTGGAGCTGACGCAGAGGTGGAAGCTTTATAGAAAGGGTTCACAAAGTCTTCTTCACTTTCTGCAGAAGATGAGAGAGATTGTGAATCTATGCTGTCTGTTTCAGCTAGTTTAGTTTGTGAATTCGAATCACTTGCTTCAACATCAAGAGTTGCTTCATCCTCTTCGTCGGTAGTACTGAGATAGAAGAGCCCATAGTTTATTCCCGAACTGCTAGCCATATGTGCTTGGAGAGGTTCATATTCAGAATCTGTCTGTGAATTAGGCTCTTCCAAAATATATAACTGAGTATGGCGATTGAGTTCCTTCTCATATTGTGCTGGTGATTCAATTAATTCCCAATCGGAGTCGATTTCGTCTGTAGCAAACATTGCTCGAACATGTTTGGGAGCTTTGTTGGGATAATTTCTTGCAAAATGGCCTTGTTGGCGGCAAGCAAAGCATTCGTCCTTTGCGGTAGCATTTCGGCGTTTTGTTTGCCTACATTTGAAGAACTTGTAAGGCCGGAAGGGCTTCTTGTTTGACCTGTTTGTTCGAGAGAAGCGAGGCCGGAAACGTCGATGACGTCTAATAGTTCTCCTTCGGGGAATATTGAAAGTTTTTGCTCCTTCAATTTGAGCACATGCTTGTTGCGAAAGCTTAGGTAAGGCTTTTTGAGCTTTCAGATTATAACAGAGCTTCTTTATTTCTTGTCGGACATACTGAATAATGTCGAAAAAAAGTAAAGTGTCCAGCAGAACATTCGTAGTATTGAGCTCGTTTAGTACCAGATTACTGATAGCTTCGGGAAGAGAAGCTAAAAATTACGCTTTAGCTGCTGATGAATTATTGAGCCCGAGTCTGTAGACCTCCTTGGTATAACTGTCACAAAATTGCTCGAAGTGGTCCAGATTTGTGAGGCTTCGTTTGGCGAGCATAAAAATATCCATGGACGTTTGATGTTCTCTGGAGGGACAAAATTCTCGGAGGAGTTGATTTCCTAATTCTTGCACTCCTTGCGTGACAATGAGGGTTTTGTTATCCTCAGAGGTATTATCCCATAGAAATTTGACTTTACCAGTAAAGGTGAGACTTAAAACTTCGAACAGTTGTGCATTGGGAGTTTTACTGGCCTGTTGGGCCATAAATACCTTCTGGGTCCAGATGCGAATGATGTCGCTTATCTTAGTTACAGGGGTAGTATCGATGTTAAGGATGGGAATGTCCATTCCTAGAACAATGATATGATCTGTGTAGATCCGACCAATGTCATACTCTGGTTTTGGAATTTTTGAGCGCATCATTTTTAGTTCCAATTGGGGGACCTTGGTTGGATCTTGAGGCAACTTAATGCTTTTCAAACGCTCCTTATCTTTTGCCATAGGGGCTTTCAATAGTTGTACATGTGCCTCATGAGTTGCTAAGTTAGATGCTTTTAACAACTTCAATTGCTGGAAGGATTGATCCTGTAGCGCCAAATTTTGGAGTATAGCAGACAATTTGGCATCCATCTTATCCATTTTTCTTTTAGCAAACGAGGTCCAGTGATTTACATAGTTTAGCTGGCGAACTTCATCTTTCTGTGTTTGAGAAGATTCTGCACTATGGAGCAAGAGGTAGCTAGCATCTGCTTTGAGCTCAATTTTGTCCTTTTTTGCTTGTTCTGGCGTAGTGGTGGTGTACGCCATTTCTGGGGGCCATTCAAATTCCTCAGTAGTGATATAAATGGATTTGGCCGTGGATGAGGTTGCATTTAACATTCTGATAGCTACGGCGTCTCGGTTTGGGGAAGAACTAACAGAGGATGGGGGAGGATTATGGACAACGGGAAGTATGGGGGGTAGTTCGGAGGTTGAGGCCTCATGACTATGTGGTGGAAGGAGCTGGAGTGTCGAGTAATGAAGAGAGTGAGGTTCTGAAAAATGAGACATCCATCGCTTTTTTTGTTTTTTCTCTGAAAAGTTAGTTGTTGCCAAGAATTGTTCAATAGCTGGGAAGCCTTGAACAAAGCCTTCTGAAATGATTACTGGGGCTACATTAGATATGTTTCTATTAAGATTAGTTGGTCATTGCATACCATAAGGTTCCGGAAATGAGAAACAACGGAATTTGTTAGATGAAAGATGCATCTTGATGCTATGGTAGCATACACCGAGTTTGGAAGCATTTCGACATCCTTTATTTGAACACATACTACAAAGGCTTGAGACAAGTGCGGGTCATCCAAGGAGATAGTAAAGTTGGGTCTTATCACACACAACCCATCTTTATCTAGATTACCGGAAAATTGACAGATGACTGCCTTTTCCCAATCCAGATGGCGTACATCTAGTAAGGTAACTAGATAGGGAGCATTTAGGTTGTAAGAAAAGTGCGGGTGTACTAATATATCGATCTGTCCAACATGGATAAATCTAGCTTGCGTAAGTTTCCAAGTCTTGACATCTTCTGGGGAGAAGAAGGGTAAAAACACTGGTACTATCGATTCGATCATAACCACTACCTACAATCCACAAAATTGTGCCCCACAAATAGGAACTAATGAATAGGTAATAATATAATAATACATATAATTAGTAATAATATATATAATATATATAATATATATAATTAGTAATAATATATAATTAGTAATAATATATATAATTAGTAATATCCTGCCGCACCTTCTAGTACGGCTACCTTGTTACGACTTCACTCTAGTCACTAGACCTCTGGATTTGAAATCACTGCTTATATACCTGGTATTGGCCATAATTCACAAGTTGAAATAAAATTCCCCAGAGAATAAACTTCGGGAAGATAGAATAAAAATAAATAATAATAATAATTTATAATTTATAAAATATTATATCTATATTATATTCCAATTCCATTCATTTAATATCTCTTTTGAATCATTTGCGTTGGGAGTACTTTCTCTATAAATAAGTGAAATATCTACAGTCATCCACATGAATTCACGAAGTACTTGTTACTAAGTGAAGAGTACATTCTTGCTTGTTACATGACTTTCTAGTGCATAGCCTTCATAGTTATGAAAAGTACAATCTTGTTAAATTCTTGAAACGACCAAAATTTGCATTCTTGTTCTACACTTGATCAAATTATATTCTCATATCTTTAGCTTGATCATATCATGTTACTTTGGCTTTATTTGTATGTTTCATCGTATTTGTATGATTTATCTTATTCTTTAGAGCTAAGATGCTAATTACTTAAATTTGTCAATCATGTTGATACGAGGATACCTACTGGGCACGTGTGCTCATTACCCTACTTTTCAATCTTTTTCAGGAAATTCTAGTGGGACAGAATCGGATTACTCAAGTGATGGATCCGAGAGTGATTGAAGGATAAAGACTCGAGAGAAGCCTTAATTATTCATGTCTAGTCGAGTCAGAATGTAATTTTTAATTTTCTTGAGTCTAGCAATGAGAATCAAAGTTCTTATATAATTTGGGATTATTTTATGAAGGAATAAAGTTAAAGGTTTTTAGTGAATTACATTGTGTAATTACTCCTATGTGATTATCTTGCGCTCTGATTGTATTGCTTGCTCGAGGCGTACTAGCCGACTGTTCACATTCTTGATTGTTTCCGCTGTATAATCTCGGGACGTGACAGCATCGACCTTGGTCTGCACGATGCAAGATGTGCATCGACCATGTTCTTGCACAGACTAGATGTGCATTGACCTTGGTCTGCATGTGGTCTATACAAGTATCGACCTTAGGGTGAAGTGGTCTGTACTAACATCTACCTAATAATGCAAGACCTCACATATGCATGACCTTAACATGCAAGCCTTAATGATAAACAATGTATGCACTGACTTATATGCTTCAGACTGAAAAGTCCATTTACCTTACCTGTCTTGACAGATGATTTATGCACTAACTACCTGTCGTTGACAATCTATCACCTTTTTGAACAGTCATTGCTTTGAGTCATTTTAAAACATGTTCTTACATATTTTCATACTGATATATGAAGATGATGAGATTATTAATAAATCCATCCAAGTTATGTAACGATCCATAATATTTGTCATCATCAAAATTTCAGAACCATAGGGACACAACATGACGCTGGCAGAACATCCTATCCTCGGACGATCTCTCGTGTACTGCGGAACCAACGTTCGACAGCACGACACCAAGTCAACACCTCACCCTCTTGTGAAGAAGAAGAAAACGGTGGGAGTTCTATCTGAAGAGAAGAAGACCCCCCCATTCTATATATAGAACTGGCTGGTTACATAAGAAAAGAGAGGGTGGTGGATGGTTGGCGAACAAAAAGAGAGAGCTTCCCCCTTGCAAAAAAATCAAAGAAGAAGAAAGAGCGCCGTCTGCTCCCGTGTTAGCAGGGTGAGGAAAGGAGGGGGAAAAGAATAGAGGTGAGAGTGGAGGGGGAGGAGCTTGTCACGCCCCGAGCGCGGAAGGAACCCAATATGCGTAACGAGTTATATCATTCATGTCAATCAGAGCACGAGAAAATTTGACACAAAGACAGAGTGTGCAAAAGATAAGGGAATATAATAACAACCACAATTAAATTCCACAATTAACCAAACTCCATAAAGATGATAATCCCAAGAACCATAAAGTTGATAATCCATAACCATCACAAGGCTACAAGCCTTTTAACGAGTTCCACTACTTGACCCAATGAAAGGAAAGGAGATTTCAAGACCAAATAAATGGACATGACATGACAAGACAAGACATAACTAGATGGCAGCACGACGCTTGGAGTCTCTAACATTCTTCACTCGGTTTCATCCCCGTACGGTTGCGAGTCGCTATCCGAGTTACCTGAAAAGTTGGGAAAAACTAGGTGAGTGAACACTCAGTAGGATTTATATCTCAAGAACTAGCAATGCTTTAAGTAGTTACATGTTACGTGCAATGCAGGTAAAGCTATGCATGATGAACGATCATGATGTCAAGAACTTTAAAGATGAATCACTCATGATGTCAAGGTAATAATAAAGAACTATCAAGAGTTTGCACAAATTTTCAAAGGGGTATAGTGTCCAGTATTTCAAGCATGTAATAGCAAGTATTGTCACGAAATTTGGCTATTTAAAGCAAGCAAGTACTCGGCCGTCCCGGGCCACGCAAGTCAAGTCAAGTCTCAAGTAATGTCATGAGAGAGTGAGTGGAATGCCTTATATCTAAAATGACAAGTACTCCGGTGCAATGCCACACCGTGGTCAATCAACTCCCATGGGCACAAGTACTTTCGGGTGCTCCTCCCAGGACCAGACCGGGCCCTATATGCACAGGCATTGGGTCATGTATATATTTCAGACATCCACTATGTTTATAGCCAATATAGAGTTCCAAAGAATATCATTGTAGGATGATAAGGTAGATTTTTCATACATGAAGTAGTTCAAGGACTGAACTTGGAACAAGTATGACTCTGCGTTAAGCCACACGAAACCAAGACAAT
This sequence comes from Amorphophallus konjac, assembly GCA_022559845.1. Classification (NCBI taxonomy): domain Eukaryota; kingdom Viridiplantae; phylum Streptophyta; class Magnoliopsida; order Alismatales; family Araceae; genus Amorphophallus; species Amorphophallus konjac. Next base: position 129,725,010 of record CM040126.1, on the reverse strand, counting down.
ATCGTCAAATTGGTCGCTCAATTACAGAAATAGCGTCCACCGCATGGTCGCTCATTAAGCCCACTCAGTCGCCATCAATTACAGAAATAGCGTCCACCGCATGGTCGCTCATTCTTGTGGATAGTACAGGAAAGAAGAATTAGTGACTTCTCAACCAGTCGTTCATTCATAAATAGCGTCCACGTCACGGTCGCTATAATAGTAAACTGTGCCCCTTGACTGGGCGCCAATTCCTTTTGGCGTCCAAGTCCAGGTCACAGATTCAGAACAGATAGCACACTTCTCAACAGAGGCCAGAATAGCACTCTTTGAGGGCCAAACATCACATTTTTTCAGAGCAACATGACAAAGAAAGGTTCTAGGGTTTTTAGGGTACAACCTGCTCGACGGCCTTGAGGAAATCCAAGGCTTCGTGTAGACTTACGGAGGTCCCAATGATGAAATCACCAGTCCGAAGGAAGGAATATCCCGCGGAGGGCTCAATCATCACCAAGAGTTAGAGGCTATACGGAAAAACAACATGAAACGTGGGACTGTATCTACGGACTGAGACACAGTGCCATAGACCCGCAGTATGGGCCGAAAAATGCGATAAATCTCCGATACAGGGAAACTGTGCCTGCTCATGAGTCGCCCTTTAATGAAATAGCGACTTTATGAGCAGTCACTCAATCTTGTTTATAACTAAAATTTTCATGAAATAATAAGAAATAACGACACAGCATGTGGTGCTAATTTTAATTATTTTAAGTATAACCATATAATTAGTTACAATTAGCGTCCGATTCCACGGGTGCACTATCTTTAATTGACGTCTATTGTCAGGTCGCAGAATACTAAATTACCATATATTTTGATTTTACTAATATATTCACAAACAATGCCTCTGTATAGGGGCGTTCATTTTTAAATAGCGACTACATGACTGTCGCTCTTTTTCTTTGTGATGCTACGCATCGCGTAGATACAATTATAGATACATGAAATTTTCAGTTTATCAAAACAGGAAACTAAAGACATGAATATATGGAGAAAAATATCAGGATTTCAGAAACATGCTCATGCAACATTTTTAACGTCAGGTTTTACAGATATTGATTTTTAAGCAGGTGATATTTATTATGTGCTTAAAATAAATAGCGGATTGACAAAGGGTCGTTCATTAAATGATGTCCTGACCGCTGTCGCTATTTCAGGGAAATTAGCGACCATGCATGCGGTTGTTCATTAAATAAGCACCCATGACAGGGTTGTTGTTTACTAAAACATAGTAAAAATCTACTAAAACTGAAACAAAAATCCAAGTATTATCCTATATGACCTATATGCATGAAAATTACTGTGATTAATAGGTTGGGCTTTGTAACTTGAGAACACCTACCTCGTGTGTGGATTGGATCGACGAGCGGAAGAAGAATAGAAGAAATATATATCTCCGTAGATGTTTGCAAAGATCTTATATCAGTAGTAGGAAGAAGATCAACAACGAAGAAGATGGGTTCTCCCTTCGTCCACGACAGCAGGAAGTAGCAAAAGGGATGAAGAACGTCGATGGCAGGAGGACGACGGCTGCATAGCTCGAACGCAGCAATAGGGTTTTGCTCGTTCGATGGGGCAATGTATTTATAGAGGAGAGAATCCTAGTGGGTTTAGAATTGCAATGGAAGCAAGGTTCCTATGCTTCGATCCGTAAATTCCTCTCCTTACCAAAACCACCGCCGCCTGCCATGTTTTGGTTTAAAATGTTAAAAACTGTAAGCTATTTCCCCGTTGGGAATTGGCACCCAATAAAGGGGCACCTATTTAAAATGTGCCCATTTGACGGGGCACCCATTAACTGGTTTGACCAGTCAATGGAATTGGCTCCCTTGTAAGGGGGCGCCCATTCCATTTTGTTTGAAAAAAACTCTGCACGTGTTATCTAAACGTTGGTCTCCTGGGTTTCTTCCTATGTATGGGTTAAGGCCCATATAATGCACTTCTTTTAGTTGGCCTTCTTAGTATTTATTATATATATATATATATATATATTGAAACTTTATTCCTTATTAATTTATCTGGGGTGCTACACCATCCTCCACTTAAAAGAATTTGGTCTCCAAATTCAATTGCATATACGGAGACATGGAGGGTGCAGAGTACATATGATCTAGATTAATTTTGAGAATCTTTTTCGCATAGATTCATCGGTTTCCCACGTGGCTTCTTGTTCCAGGCACTTGTTCCATTATACTTTTACCATGGGGATGGTCTTGTTCCTTAGAACTCGGACTTCTCGATCGAGGATCTTCATTGGCGTTTGCTCATAGGTAAGGTCCTTTTGTATCACTAAGTCATTCTGGTTAATAACATGGAAAGGATCGTGCACATACTTCTTCAGCATAGAGATGTGAAATGCGTTGTGCACTTTTGATAGTTGTGGAGGTAAGACAATGCGATAAGCTACCTCGCCCACTCTTTCTAATACTTCAAATGGACCAGTAAACCTTGGTGTAAGCTTACCCTTAACACCGAATCTTCTAATACCTCAGCCGGGAGAGACCTTGAGGAAAACATGGTCTCCAACTTGGAACTCCAGATCTCTTCTTCTACTGTCAGCATACGACTTTTTCCTAGATTGATCTATCTTAAGTCTTTCTCGAATGCGGTGTACCTTCTCTGTTGTATCTCTTACCATATCTAGGCCTCGGAGCTGTCTCTCGCCGACTTCATTCCAGCATATCGGAGATTGGCAACTCTTGCCATAAAGTGCTTCAAACGGAGCCATCTGAATACTGACATGATAGCTGTTGTTATAAGCAAATTCAGTCAGAGGTAAGTGATCATGCCAGCTCCCACCGAAATCAATGATACATGCCCTTAATATATCCTCAACAACCTGATTGGTTCTCTCGGTCTGACCATCTATTTGGGGATGGAAGGCAGTGCTAAAGTTGAGTTTCATCCCCATGGAGTATTGTAGACCCTTCCAAAAATAGGAAGTGAAGCGCGGATCTCGGTCAAACACGATCGACACATGTACACCATGCAATCTTACAATCTCCTTGATGTATAATGCGGCTAGGGCATCAACCGACCAATGGCTCTTGACGGGCAAGAAATGAGCTGATTTAGTTAGACAGTCGATAATTACCCAAATTCCATCAAGTCCGGCCCTAGACTTAGGCAAGCCCATGATGAAGTCCTTGTCGATGTCTTCCCACTTCCACTTGGGAATATCTAGCGGATGCAGTTTTTTGGAGGGTTTCTGGTGTTCGCCTTCACTTGTTGGCATGTCAGGCAGCGAGATACGAAGTCTGCAACCTCCCTTTTATATTGGGCCACCAAAAAAATTGTTTCAAGTCTTGATACATTTTAGTGGCTCCGGGGTGAATTGTGTACCTTGATCGGTGAGCTTCTTCTACCATCTTCTTCGTTAACTCGGGACAATTCGGTACACATGTCCTCTCATGGAATAGTAATCTGCCATCAGATGCCAGCTTAAAGTCTGGTTGTTCCTCCAGCTCATCCTTTACTTCCACCAGCATAGGGTCTTAATCTTGTAACTTCTTAATTTCAGGTAGTAAATTCGGATGTAGACTCATATGGGATAGAATAATACACCCCTCTTTGTCCGTGCTTATGTCAAGCTCAGAGAACTTTTCCAATAACTTCCATTCTTGTATCATATAGTTGGCCAATATTGCTCTCAATTTTTGACTTAGGGCATTTACTAAGGAATTTCCCTTACCATGGTGGTATTATATCGTGAAGTCGAAATCCTTGAGGTATTCAAGCCAACGCCTCTGCCTCATATTTAGTTCCTTATGGGAAAATAGATACTTGAGGCTTTTGTGATCGGAGTACATGGTGAATTGTTCTCCGTAGAGATAGTGTCTCTAGATCTTTAAGGCAAACACTACAGCGGCTAACTCTAAATTGTGCACGGGGTAGTTCACTTCATGTTTCTTTAACTTCCAGAAAGAATATGCAATAACTCTTCCATGTTGCATTAAGACACACCCTAGGCCAATACCAGAAGCATCAATATATGTCACGCCCCGAGCGCGGAAGGAACCCGGTATGCGTGATGAGTTAAATCAATCATGTCAATCAGAGCATAAGCGTATTCGACACATAGACAGAGCACGTAAAAGTAGAGATAAACCAAATTCTTAATTCATAATAACCTTCAAGGTAATTTTATTACATAATCCCAAATAAGAGTACTAAAGGGCAACCTTGACTCAATAAAAGAAAGTTACAATAATTGACTCAAGAAAGTAAAAAGACACGACTGGATAGATGCTTTAATAGTCGGGTGGCTCTATGCTCTTCACTCATATTCGTTCCCTTCCAAGTGATCCTCATCATCGGAATTACCTGAAAAATATGGGAAACACTAGGGTCAGCAAAGGCACAGTAGGAATTATATCTCAAGTACAAGCTTGATTTAAGTAATTACATGTTTCATGAATGCAAGTATAGCTATGCATGTACGCATAAAAATGACAAGAGAGAGAGAGTATCAAGAGATAATAGAGATGAACTAACAAGATTTCCAGATAATCATGTGCAATGTAACAAGATAGTCAAACATGTAAATATTGCAAGTCATGTCATGTGAATTGGCTATTTTAATATCAAGCAAGTAAATACCCATTCCGGGCCACACAAGTCATGTCAAGTCAAGTCAAGTGCGAGTCATGGAATGTCAATCTAGCAAGTCATGCACTTTGGTGCAATGCCACACCGTGATCAATAGAGCTCTCATGGGCACAAGTACTTTCGAGTGCACCTCCCAGGACCAGATCGGGCCCTATATGCGCAAGCATTGAGTCATGTATATTTAGACATCCACTATAGTTATAGCCAATATAGAATTCCAAAGGACAAACCATTGTAGGATGACAAGGTAGATCTCACAAATGAGGAAGTTCAAGGACTGAACTTTGAACAAGTAGGACACATAATTAAACCTCATGAAAAAACCAAGACAAGTTGTTAAACTAGGTAAATGGCGCCCACTCAGTCGCTACCAATTACAGAAATAGCGCCCACATGCGTGGTCGCTAATTCATGTGAACAGTACAGGCTTGATGAAATAGCGCCCATGCTCAGGTCGCTATATCAGGAAATAACGGCATCGGATAGGTCGCCAATTCCTTCTGGCGCCCAAGTCCATGTCGCCAATTACTGATAGAGAACAGACTTATCAAAGAGGCTAGAAACAGTGCTCTAAGAGTGCTAAAGCATCATGTTTCTTCAAAGTGATGTGACAAGACGGGATGTCATGGGTTTTTAGGGTACAACCTGCTCGGTGGCCGTGACGGAATCCAAGGTTCGCGTAGACTTACGGAGGTCTCTATGAAGGAATGTCCCGCGGAGGGCTCAAACATCATCGAGAATTGAGTGTGTAATCGATGAAATTAAAACAGGGACTCCATCTACGGATGTGAGATGAGAGTGCCAAGTAACCCGCGATATGGGTTGAGAAACGCGACAAAAACTGCGAGACTAGAAAACTGTGTCTGTACAGAAGGCGCTATTTAATGAAATAGTGACCTTCTGAAAGGTCGTTCAATCAGGATTTATATCTGAATTTCCAAGATAATAATAGAATTAATGACAGTGTATAAAGGCGTTAATTTTAGTATTTTTCAGAAATTAATAACTAAAATTTGAAATAGCGACTGTGTACAGTGCCGTTCATTCATTGAATGACCCCCTGTCCTTGGTCATAATTTACAATTTCCAATATATTCTGTCATTTATTGGTTATTTACTAAATAGCGCCCTTGCATTAGGGCGTTCATTATTTAAATAGCGACTATGTAATAGTTGTCCTTTCTTTGTCTTGTGATACGCATCGGGCAGGTACAATCACAGACACATGATAATTTCAAGTTATCAAAACAGGAAAGTGAAGACATGAACAGGTAGAGAAAAATACCAAGAATCTAAAATCATGTTCATGCATTAATTTAACATCAGGTTTTATAGTTATCTATTTTTAAGCATGTAGTATTTATTAAATACCAAAAGAATAAGCGACTGGGAATAAGGTCGCTCATTAATTGACGCCCTTGGAACTGTCACTATTCAAAAAGAATTAGCGACCGTGCGTGTGGTTGTTTATTAAATCAGCGCCCATGATAAGGTCGCCATTTACTGAGAAGCAGTAAAAACTATGATACTAAAACTGAAAACATGGTATCATGTTATATGCATGCTTATTACTATGACTAACAGTTTGGGCTTCGAAACTTGAGAACACCTACCTTGTCTGGCTTGTTCTGGATGACAGATAGATAGGTTTGAGAGATAATAAGAACCACACTGCAACTGCTACTGTATCAGCCAACGATAGTCAGAAGAAGCTTACTTCTTCACGTGTGATAGTAGGAGGAAGACGAAGTGATACTTCTTCGCGGTAGCAATGGCAGGAATAAGAAAAAAGAAGTATGCGTCCGTGGAAGAAGACTAGCTCCTTCACGCGACCACGGTAGAAGAGAAGCAGTAGGAAGAAGCTTGCTTCCTCGTGCGGCAGCAACAACAAGAGCAGCAGCCGCTCCGGGAAGATGAGAGAACAAGCAAACGTTACTTTACGCCCGGCAGTAGGAAGACGACAAACAGTAGGAAGACGATGTCGACACAAACAGCAGAACAAGCAGTGGCAGTAGCCTTGGCTTGTTCGATAGAGGGGTTTATTTATAGGATTTGAGATTTTTGAATCCTATTAGGAATTAAATTCTCATGAACCAAATCCTAATATGTTCAATATTTCCATGTTAATCTTTCTACTGCCAAAACATCAGCCGCTTTCTCCATTAGTGTAAAAAACCCTAAAGCCATGCAATGCTTCAAACGTGTATGTCCAGCTATAGTGGTTTATTTGCAAGGTCCATTGTATAAGTATGTTTAAAGCTTATTTATGTATTTAAGGATTAGCTCACATACGTGAGGCCCTAATGGAATAACTAGGGAGGGCTTTGTTAGATTTGGGCCTTTTGACTATTTTTGTTGGAGGTTTTTATTTTATTTCCATTATTAAATCCGGATTGCTACACCCTCCCCCACTTAAAAGAATTTGGTCCCCAAATTCAATTGCATATAAACATGGAGGGTACATAATACTTACGATGTTGAAATAAGTCAGGGAATCTTTTCTTCATAGATTCTTCAGTCTCCTATGTGGCTTCTTGTTCCGAGCACTTACTCCATTGAACCTTGACGATGGGAATTGTCTTGTTCCTTAACGCACGAACCTCGTGATCAATGATCTTTATTGGCTTTTGCTCATATGTGAGATCCTTTTGTATCACCAGGTCACCCTGATCTATGACGTGGGTTGGATCGTGCACATATTTCTTCAACATAGAAATGTGGAACACATTATGAACCTCGGACAGTTGAGGAGGCAAGGCGATGCAGTAGGCAACCTCGCCAACTCTGTCTAACACTTCGAAGGGACCGATATATCTTGGTGTAAGCTTGCCCTTAACTCCAAATCTTCTAATTTCTCGGCCAGGGGAAACTTTAAGGAAGACGTGGTCTCCGACTTGGAACTCGAGGTCTCTCCTCCTAGTATTGGCGTAAGTCTTTTGTCTAGACTAAACCATTTGGAGTCTCTCTCTTATGAGTTGAATCTTCTCAGTGGTATCCCTTACCATCTCGGGGCCTAGTAGTTACTTTTCGCCAACTTCGTCCCAGCATAAGGGTGATCGGCAACTCCTTCTGTATAATGCTTCGAAAGGTGCCATTTGAATACTTGCTTGGTAACTGTTATTATACGCAAACTCGACCAGGGGCAAGTGATCATCCCAGCTTCCACCGAAGTGAATGATACAAGCTCGCAGCGTGTCTTCTACAACTTGATTCGTTCTCTCAGTCTGACCATCCGTCTGAGGATGAAAAGTTGTACTAAATCTGAGCCTCATCTGCAACGAGTGTTGTAGACCCTTCCAAAAATGAGAAGTGAAGCAGGGGTCTCGGTCAGACATGATCGAAACGGTAAGTCCATGCAGTCTGACAACTTCTTTAATGTATAAGACAACAAGAACATCAACCGACCATCGGCTCTTGATTGGCAGGAAATGAGCTGACTTGGTCAATCGATCTATGATGACCCATATTCCATCATGTCCTCCTTTGGATTTAGACAGACCCATTATAAAGTCCATGCCGATATCCTCCTACTTCCACTTAGGAATATCTAAAGGATGTAGCTTACTGGCATGCTTTTGGTGTTCTGTGTCACGCCCCGATCCGATAGCAGCGGAACATGTTGTTCGGAACGTGGCAGTGATACAGTCGTGAATAGTCAGAGCAACCATAAGACACAAAAAACACAAGGCCAGACAATGTGGACACATAAGATCTTTATTGATACTGAAATATTTGAATTACATATCTTGACTCAACTTGCATAATTGAAAGAATAGGACTCACTATTACACTTTAAGAAAATGAAAAGACTCAAGTGACAGGACAAGACTCAATAAAATAAAAGACACTAACTCAATTCTCCAAAACACTCTTCACTCTTGCCCTTCCCCATCTGATTGGTTATCTTCTGTCACGCCCCGAGCGCAGAAGATACCCGGGTGTACGACGCGCCTATATCGATCATGTCATTAATGTAAAGACATAGTGCGCATAGCACTCGGTAATTTTATTGCTAACTCAAATTTGAACATAATACCATAGTCCAAGATGACAATTATCTACTTAACGAAATGGCAATATCCCAGAATCATTCATAAGGCTACAAGTTTAATAACTTCCATCAAACTAGATCATAACTAACTCAATTAAATTATACAAGCCTTTAATAATAACTGGAAATACAAAGTAGGTCCTACAAAATGAAAGACACGATAGCCTGATGATACACCAAATCTAGCACTCATCACTCGGTATCGGTCTCATCCGGGTGGTGGTCGCTATCCAAGTTTCCTGGAAATGTTAAGATGCAACTGGATGAGTGAATCGCTCAGTAGGATTTATATCTCATGTTCTAACAATCTTTAAGTTAATTACAAGTTCAGTGCAGGTATAATGATGCATGTTGGAACAAGCAAGAGTGTCAAAAATTGTATCAAGAGAGTATCACATGAATTTCAATAAGATGTATCAGCAAGGGACTAGCATGTAATTTGCAAGTAATCGCAAATTTAGTTTGCAAGTAATCGCACAAGTATTTAAGCAAGTATTTGCAAGAATTTAACATTCGAGCAAGTCCTTCCAAGAATGGGATAGTCAGTATTCAAGCAAGTGATTTCAAGCTCGTGTAATAACAAGTAGTGTAATAGAATTGGCTATTTCATTCATACAGGTAATTTGCCCTTTTTTCAGGCCAAGCAATTCATTTCAAGCAAGTCAAGAATGTCACGAGAGAGTGAGTGGGAATGTCTTAAGTCAAGTCAAGCAAGCAAGTACTTCGGTGCAATGCCAAACACCGTGATCAATAAACTCCCATGGGCACAAGTACCTTCGAGTGCTCCTCCCAGGACCAGACTGGGCCCTTAATATGCACAACATTTCATGTATACTTTTTGACATCCACTCTCATTTATATAGACAATATAGAATTTCAAGAATTTTACACATTGTAGGAATATAAGGTAGATTTTCAGGAATAGAGTTCAAGAACGATATCACATGTAAATGATGATTTATGACCAAGCTACTTAAAATGCATGACACATAGGCCAATCGGGGTTAAGGAGGTGGCCAGAGATCATTGGGTAAGGGCTAGACAGAAGCCCAAAAAAATTCCAGTTTACAGGGAAATGGGACCCTTGCAGAGGTTCTCTATTTCAGTAAATAGAGTTTTCTCGGAGAGTCTCTATTTCAATGCTGAAATAGAGTCTTCCCGGAGGGTCTCTATTTCGGTAAATAGAGTCTCTCCGGGGAGTATCTATTTCAGAAGGTTAACAATCTAACAAGATAACAGGTTTACACATACTATAAACATGTTTAACAAGCTATGTGATTTGACAGGCTGCAGGATTAACATAGCTTAATGAAAGCTATGTAATTAACAAGGTTTGACAGGATATGTAATTACCAGGCTCAATAATTAGCAAGTTTAACAACTAACATGCTTAACAAGGTAAGTAATTACCAAGTTAATAGGTGTCAGGTTTAACAGGATCAGGTTTAATAGGTAACTGGTTTAACATGTGACAGGTTTAACGGGATTCAGAAATAAAGACTTCCCGGAGGATCTCTATTTCAGAATGTTAAAATAGAGTCTCCCCGGAGAGTCTCTATTTCAGAAAATAGAGACTTCCCGAAGGGTCTCTATTTCAGAAGGTTAACAATCACAGGTTTCTAACAGTATAATAGGTTTACACGTGCTGTAATAGGTAACAGGTTTAACGGGCTGATCGTCATGGTTTAATAGGTAACAGGTTTAACATACTATTCTCAGGTTAACATGCTATAGGATTTTTACGGGCTTAACAAGGTATGTAATTTACATGTTAACATGTAACAAGTTTAACAGGTTTAATAGTTTTAACAGGCTAATCAACAAGGTTTAACAGGTAACAAGTTCAATAGACTAATCGATAGGGTTTAACAGGCTAATCACGGGATCAGGGGGTTTTAATTCACACTGGAGAATGGTACCCTGGCCAAGGGCGCCCTATTGAATGGCGCCCTGTTCAAGGGCGCCCTTCACCAGGGTGCTCCACTAGACTCATAACACTGTTCATCATGCAAAATTTCACGAAATCCGAAAATGAAGACATGGTAAAATAGAGAAAAATCTGAGGATTTCAAAGTCATGCTCATGTAGGAGTTTCATGATTTGGTTCAATAGATTAAAATCCCTGAACATGGTGGCTATTAATCATGTAACTTTACTGTTCATGATTTATAACATGTTCACAGAATCAAGAAGTAGAGACATAGATAGACATGGAAAATAGCAAGATTGCAAGGTCATGCTCATGCAATAAGTTTTTATTTTAATTTCATAGATATTAACTTTTAAACATGGATCAATTTACTAGAAATTGGGACAGATTATGAGTAACAACAACTATATAGTCAGTATGTACATGAGATACTTGACAGAGGTAAGATCATAGATCTACTCACGTAAGAGCTAGTGTTTCGGATAGGCGTAGCCTAACCTTCCCACTATGTCTTTTGATATGCCCCTGACTTAAATGACCAGATTGTGACTATGAAAGGTTTAACTAGCATGCATGTTATCCTATATTAACTACTAGTTAAGCTAGATCTTGAGAACACCTACCTTTTGACGTGGCTAACTGGTAGAACCGTGGAATCCTAGCCCTCCACGTTCTATGCAGCCTAGCTCCCAACCACAGGATGTGGTACGTAGCCTGCACATGAATAGAAAAGGCTAAGATTTCTCTTCTGCAGGTGTAGAATAGAAAAGGCATGAACAACCTTCTCTTCTATAATGGCAGAGGAATGGCAGGTTTGCAGTAAGGTCTTCTACGTTGGATGGAGGGAATTGTTTATAGGAACTAAATCGCTAAGAGTCCTTGGGGAACCAGATCTGAAAACCTTGTTGTCCATGGCCAGAGAAGGGTCCATTGCTAGCAAACATAACCCGTTAGTGTTTCAACTTTTCTAGAAGCTTTCCCCTCAGGGAAATGGTGCCCTCCCCAGCAGTCTTCATTTAGGTAAATAGCGCCCCTTCATGTGGGCGCTATATCCTTGAAATATCTATATCTATATCTATATCTATATCTATATATATATATATATATATATATATATAAAACTGTAGGGGGTCTGGCAATGGCGCCTGTGTCTTGGGCGCCCTTCCTTGAATAGCGCCTAGGTCATGGGCGCTATTCTCTCTGGGTGGTGGGTTAGTGGCCCTGTGGCTTGAGAAAATGACGACCTTGTATAGAGTCACTATTTCAGGTGAATAGTCTTTTAGGAATAGGAAGCCCCATTACGTATGATGACTTCAATGGTGGTATATTTATATATTGGCCCACATTGGGCATTCTAACTTTTTATTTAACCCTCTTATAGTGTTGTCTCCTCATAGAGTTATCTAAAGTTTTTATCTACTTGGAGAAAAGTATATATATTATTATTTTTATTATTTTTCTATCATTTTTATACGGGGTGCTACACCCTCTCCCACTTAAAAGAATTTGGTCCCCAAATTCAATTGCATATATGGAGACATGGAGGGTGAGAAGTACTTACAGACTAGAAGAGTTCTGGAAATCTTCTTCTCATAGACTCCTCGGTTTCCCATGTAGCTTCTTGTTCTAGGCATCGATTCCATTGGATCTTCACCATAGGGATAGTCATATTTCTCAAAACTCAGACTTCTCGGTCGAGGATCTTCATTGGCTTCTGCTCATAGGTAAGGTCCTTCTGTATCACCAAGTCAGTGTAGTCAATGACATTGAAAAGGATCATGCACGTATTTCTTCAGCATAGAAATATGGAATACATTGTGCACTTTCGATAGTTGTGGAGGAAAGGCAATACGGTAAGCCACCTCGCCTACTCTTTCCAACACTTCAAATGGACCAATAAACCTTGGTGTAAGTTTGCCCTTAACATAGAATCTTCTAATGCCTCGGCCAGGAGGGACCTTGAGGAAAACATGGTCTCCAACCTGGAATTTTCCAGATCTCTTCTCCTATTGTCAACATATGACTTCTGTCTGGACTGTGCTATCTTTAGCCTTTCCCGAATGAGGCGTATCTTTTCGATTGAGTCTCTCACCATATCTGGGCCTAGAATTTGCTTATCACCGACTTTGTTCTAACATATTGGAGATCGACAACTTCTGCCATAGAGTGTCTCGAAAGTTGCCATTTGGATACTGAGAAATATCTAGCGGATGTAGCTTTTCGACGGTTTTCTGATGTTCCGCCTTCACTTGTTGACTGGTTAGGCAGCGAGATACGAAGTCCGCTACCTCCCTTTTCATATTAGGCCACCAGAAAGTTCTTTTCAAGTCTTGGTACATCTTAGTAGCTCTAGGGTGGATCATTTACCTCGATCGATGAGCTTCTTCAAGAACCTTCTTCTTCAGCTCGGGACAGTCGGGTACACATGTCCGTTCATGGAATAACAGTCTTCCATCGGGTGCCAGCTCGAAATCAAGTCTCTCCTTCAGCTTGTCCCTTATCTCCACTAGTGCAAGATCTTCTTTTTGTAGCTTCTGAATTTCTGGTAGTAAATCCGGATGCAAACTCATATGGGCTAGAGTAAAACACCTGTGTTGCTCGTCAGTGCTAATATTGAGTTTAGAGAGTTCCTCCAATAGCGTCCATTCTTGAATCATGCAACTGGCCAATATTACTCTCGACTTTCGACTGAGGGCATCAACTACAGAATTACCCTTACCGGGATGGTACTGTATAGTGAAATCAAAATCTTTGAGATACTCGAGCCAACGCCTTTGCCACATGTTTAGTTCCTTTTGGGAAAATAGATATTTGAGGCTTTTGTGATCGGAGTACACAATGAATTGTTCTCCGTAGAGGTAGTATCTCTAGATCTTTGAGTCAAAAACCACTGCGGCTAGCTCTAAAACATGAACTGGGTAGTTCTCTTCATGCTTCTTCAATTGTCTGGAAGAGTATGTAATGACCCTTCCATTTTGCATCAATACACATCCGAGGCCAATACCAGAAGCATCGGTATATACCTCATACTTCTCTCCTTCAATTGGTAATGATAAGACTGGAGCAATGGTCAAGAGATTTTTCAAAGCTTGAAAACTCTTCTCACAGTCTTCATTCCACTCATAAGGTATTTCCTTACGAGTCAATCGGGTGAGAGGAACAGCAATTCTTGAGAAGTCCTTGATAAAACGCTGGTAATATCCAGCTAACCCCAAGAAACTTTGAATCTCCGTTGCATTTGTTGGTCGCTCCCAATTCTTCACGGCTTTGACCTTTGATGGGTCCACAAAAATTCTGTTCTTTGAAATTATATGGCCCAAGAAGGATACTTCCTCGAGCCAAAACTTGCACTTGCTGAATTTAGCATATAATTTATGTTCCCTCAATATCAGCTATGCCTGCTTGAGATGTTCTTCATGGTCTTCTTTAGACTTTGAATAAATATAAATATATTCGATAAAGACCACAATGAACTGGTCTAAGTGAGGCCTGAATATGTTGTTCATTAACTGCATGAAAGCTGCGGGGGCATTTGTTAGTCTGAAAGGCATAATAGTAAATTCGTAATGCACATGCCTGCTTCGGAATGCAGTTTTATAGATGTCTTCTTCTTTGATTTTTAGCTGATGATAACCACACCAGAGATCAATCTTGGAGAAATATTTAGCTCCAGATATTTGGTCGAACAATTCATCAATCCTCGACAGTGGGTATTTGTTCTTTACTGTAAGGTGGTTTAACTGCCGATAGTCGATGCAGAGTCTCATCGATCCGTCCTTCTACTTGACGAATAGCATATGTGCTTTCCATGGAGAAGTACTTGGCCGGATGAAACCCTTGTTCAATAGCTCCATTAGTTGTTCCTTTACTCAGCAGGAGACATTCTGTAAGGTGCCTTGGAAATAGGTCCAGCACCAGGGACTAGGTCGATGGTGAACGACACCTCCCGCTCCGGGAGTAAGTCGGGTAATTCTTCTGGAAAAACGTCAGAAAAATCCCAAACTACACCGATGTCTTCAAGCTTAGACTCCTCGATGTCCGTGGTAGTTACAAATGCAATGAAAGCCATACATCCCTCACTTATAAGTTTACTAGCTCGGAGGGCTGATACAAGAGGTGATCTAGCTCGAGGGCTAATGTACACCAGTTCCGGCTAATCCACAAAAGTTATCTTGCCCTTCCGACAATCTACAGTTGCTTGGTATGTGGATAACCAATCAACACCTAGCATGACATCATACACTTCCATATCTAGGCAAATTAAGCCAGCCGGTAGATTATTTCCTTTAATCATAATCTCACAGTTTGGGTAATGATGTGTGAGGTCGGCCTTGTTCCCGATAGGTGTAGATATGACTAAGTCTAACCATTAAGGCTCCTTAGTAAAAGCAGCAGCAAAATTCTTGGAAATAAATGAATGTGTTGCTCTAGTATCAAATAAAACTTTAGCAATCTTAGAGCAAACGATTAGTGTACCTTCCACGATTCCTCCTTCCATTGGTTCCGTCTCTTGGAGAGCTTGCAGATGGCCTTCCTTCTTTGCCGGGAGCTTCTCATCTTTAATGGCTTGCTCAGTCATCAGTGGGTAATTAGGGATCCGATGTTCTCGGCTTCCACATCGGAGACAGGCTCCTAGCTTCCTCCAGCATTCCTCGGTCCTATGACCAACTTTGTAACAGTACTTACAAACTTCCTTGGAAGGTGTGGTGATAGAGAATGGCTTGACATTCTTTTGGAATTTCTTTCGTTTGGAGGACTCCCCTCCACTATAGTATTGCTTCTTATTGAATGATGCTTTAAAATTTCCAAGGCTTGTGATTGGTTCCTTATTTTCCTTTCCTCGAATCCTTTCAGATAATTTGGTGGCGTCTTCTAGCAATTGGGCACGCCGAACCATCTCCGAATAGACTTGAATGTCCATCGGTACAAGTTGTGTAATATAATGGAGCCGAAACCCGTTGAGGAACCTTTTAGCCTTCATCTTCTCCGTACACACCAAGTGGGGGGCATACTTGGATAGTCTTGAGAATTGGGCCTCATACTCGGCCACTTTCAAGGCCCGTTGTTTTAATGCAGCAAATTTTGCGGCCTTCTTTTCCTGGATTGCTCAGCGAATTCATCCCATATGACGTGGTCATCGAGTAATGTTGCTTCCACAGATTCCCACCAACATTGAGCGTCCCGCTCCAGTTGGAATATAGCATGTAGAACCTTCTCCTCATCCGTGCATTGCATCACACAGAAAATTCATTCCATTTCCTTTAACCAATTTTTGGCATCCTCGGGGTCTGATGAACCCGTGAACCTTGGTGGCTTCATGTTACGGAAACCCCTATGGAGATCACCGACTCCATGGTTAGCACTGCCTTGCACCACTTGCTGTAGCGCCCATGTAAGGCCTTGCACGGTACGATGCATCTCACGCCATTGTGCTCTTTCAGCAGCCATGATCCTACAAAAGGGTTTAAGCATAATACAGATCGGGTTTCATTATAAGGTCAAATGTCAATATAGAACATAACTCATGGCTCTACCCATCTTACCGGGTAAGGTATAAACCTATCCTTGGACTTCGATTTTTACCTAGGAAATTAAAATCCTAGGCTCTGATACAACGAAGACTGTCATGCCCCGAGCGCTGAAGATACCCGGGTGCGCGACGCGCCTATATCGATCGTGTCATTCATGTAAAGACAGAGTGCGCATAGTACTCGGTAATTTTATTGTTAACTCAAATTTGAACATAATACCATAGTCCAAGATGACAATTATCTACTAAACCAAATGACAATATCCTAGAATCATTCATAAGGCTACAAGTTTAATAAGTTCCATCTAACTAGATCATAACTGACTCAATTAAATTATACAAGCCTTTAACAATAACTGGAAATACAAAGTAGGTCCTACAACACGAAAGACATGATAGCTTGACGATACACCAAATCTAGCACTCATCACTTGGCATCTGTCCCATCCGGGTGGTGATCACTATCCAAGTTTCCTGAAAATGTTAAGATGCAACTGGATGAGCGAATCGCTCAGTAGGATTTATATCTCATGTTCTAACAATCTTTAAGTTAATTACATGTTCAGTGCAGGTATAATGATGCATGTTAGAACAAGCAAGAGTGCCAAGAATTGTATCAAGAGAGTATCACATGAATTTCAAAAAGATGTATCAGCAAGGGACTAGCATGTAATTTGCAAGTAATCGCAAAATTAATTTGCAAGTAATCGCACAAGTATTTAAACAAGTATTTGCAAGAATTTAACATTCGAGCAAGTCCATCCAAGAAGGGGATAGTCAGTATTCAAGCAAGTGATTTCAAGCTCGTGTAATAACAAGTAGTGAAATAGAATTGGCTATTTCATTCAAGCAAGTAATTTGCCCTTTTTTCGGGCCAAGCAATTCATTTCAAGCAAGTCAAGAATGTCACGAGAGAGTGAGTGGGAATGTCTCAATTCAAGTCAAGCAAGCAAGTACTTCGGTGCAATGCCAAACACCATGGTCAATAAACTCCCATGGGCATAAGTACCTTCGGGTGATCCTCCCAAGACCAGATCGGGCCCTTAATATGCACAGTATTTCATGTATTCTTTTTGATATCCACTTTCATTTATATAGCCAATATAGAATATCAAGAATTTTACACATTGTAGGAATATAAGGTAGATTTTCAGGAATAGAGTTTAAGAACGATATCACATGTAAATGATGATTTATGACCAAGCTACTTAAAATGCATGACACATAGGCCAATCGGGGTTAAGGAGGTGGCCAGAGATCATTGGGTAAGGGCTGGACAGAAGTACAAAAAAATTCTAGTTTATAGGGAAATGGCGCCCTTGCAGAGGGTCTCTATTTCAGTAAATATAGTCTTCTCGGAGAGTCTCTATTTCAATGCTGAAATAGAGTCTTCTCGGAGGGTCTCTATTTAAGTAAATAGAGTCTTCTCGGAGAGTCTCTATTTCAATGTTGAAATAGAGTCTTCCCGGAGGGTCTCTATTTCGGTAAATAGAGTCTCTCCAGGGAGTCCCTATTTCATAAGGTTAACAATCTAACAGGATAACAGGTTTACAAATACTGTAAACAGGTTTAACAAGCTATGTGATTTGACAGGCTACAGGATTAACATAGCTTAATGACGGCTATGTAATTAACAAGGTTTGATAGGATATGTAATTACCAGGCTCAGTAATTAGTAAGTTTAATAGCTAACAGGCTTAACAAGGTAAGTAATTACCAGGTTAACAGGTGTCAGGTTTAACAGGATCAGGTTTAATAGGTAACTGGTTTAACATGTGACAGGTTTAATGGGATTCAGAAATAAAGACTTCTCGGAGGATATCTATTTCAGAAGGTTAAAATAGAGTCTCCCCGGAGAGTCTCTATTTCAAAAAATAAAGAATTCCCGAAGGGTCTCTATTTCAGAAGGTTAACAATCACAGGTTTCTAACAGTATAACAGGTTTACACGTGCTATAACATGTAACAGGTTTAACGGGCTAATCGCCGTGGTTTAACATGTAACAAATTTAACATACTATTCTCGGGTTAACATGATGTAAGATTTTTACAAGCTTAACAAGGTATGTAATTTACAGGTAAACATGTAACAAGTTTGTTAGGTTTAACAGTTTTAACCGGCCAATCAGCAAGCTTTAATAGGTAACAGGTTCAACAGGCTAATCGATAGGGTTTAACAGGCTAATCACGGGATCGGGGGGTTTTAAATCACACTGGAGAATGGTGCCCTGGCCAGGGGTGCCCCAAGGTGAAATGGCACCCTGGCCAGGGGCGCCCTTCACCAGGGTGCTCCACTAGACTCATAACACTGTTCATCATGCGAAATTTCACGAAATCCGGAAATGAAGACATGGTAAAATAGAGAAAAATCTAAGGATTTCAAAGTCATGCCCATGCAGGAGTTTTATGATTTGGGTCAATAGATTAAAATCCCTGAACATGGTGGCTACTAATCACGTAACTTTACTGTTCATGATTTATAACATGTTCACAGAATCAGGAAGTAGAGACATATATAGACATGGAAAAATAGCAGGATTGCAAGGTCATGCTCATGCAACAATTTTTGATTTTAATTTCATAGATATTAACTTTTAAACATGGATCAATTTACAAGAAATTGGGACATATTATGAGTAACGACAACTATATAGTCAGTATGTACATGGGGTACTTGACGGAGGTAAGATCATAGATCTACTCACGCAAGAGTTAGTGTTTCAGATAGGCGTAGCCTAACCTTCCCACTAAGTCTTTTGATTTACCCCTGACTTAAATGACCAGATTGTGACTATGAAAGGTTTAACTAGCATGCATGTTATCCTATATTAACTACTAGTTAAGCTAGATCTTGAGAACACCTACCTTTTGATGTGGTTAACTAGTAGAACCATGGAATCCTAGCCCTCCACGTTCTCTATAGCCATGCTCCCAGCCGCCGGATGTGGTACGTAGCCTGCACATGAAGAAAAAAGGCTAAGATTTCTCTTCTGCAGGTGTATAATAGAAAAGGCACGAACAACCTTCTCTTCTGTAATGGCAGAGGAATGGCAGGTTGGCAGTAAGGTCTTCTATGTTGGATGGAGGGAATTGTTTATAGGAACTAAATCGCTAAGAGTCCATAGGGAACCAGATCTGAAAACCTTGCTGTCCATGGCCAGAGAAGGGTCCATTGCCAGCAAACATAACCCGTTAGTGTTTCAAATTTTCTAGAAGTTTTCCCCTCAGGGAAATGGCACCCTCCCTTGCAGTCTTCATTTAGGTAAATAGCGCCCCTTCATGTGGGCGCTATATCCTTGAAATATATAAACATATTTTTTAACTGTAGGGGGTCTACAAATGGCGCCTGTGTCTTGGGCGCCCTTCATTGAATAACGCCCAGGTCATGGGCGCTATTCTCTCTGGGTGGTGGGTTAGTGGCCCTGTGGCTTGAGAAAATGACGACCTTGTATACAGTCACTATTTCAGGTGAATAGTCTTTCAGGAATAGGAAGCCCCATTACATATGATGACTTCAATGGTGGTATATTTATATATTGGCCCTCATTGGGCATTCTAACTTTTTATTTAACCCTCTTATAGTGTTGTCTCCTCATAGAGTTATCTAAAGTTTTTATCTACTTGGAGAATAGTCTATATATTATAATTATTATTATTATTCTATCATTTTTATACGGGGTGCTACATCTTTGACATCATTATCTGAAAAATGTTAAATAACTGGATGAGCGAAAAGCCCAGTATGATTTACATCTCTCATCAAGCAGAATATAAGTGATCAGTCAATTTTAATCATGTTCATGACTATGCGATGCATGAAACGATACAACCTGAAAATCATGACAATCAATCTAGCAGAAAGGATGAATATCAAGGCCAAAGGCATATGCTCAAGAGAATTAGGGATAAATTCCCATGCAGAGCCAAGGACAATATATCAAAATATAACAAGGATAGATACTTAGATGAACATAACTTCAGAATTGGCCAGAGTATAACAGAGTTTCAATAAATATAAGCAGAATTAAACAATCTAGCATAATATCTAAATTATCAGAATAACCGAACAGTAAAATATCAGAATAACAGAATTTCCAGAATTCACAGAATTTGCAGAATAACAGATATAATAGAATAACATAATATAACAGATATACAGACTTTGGTGCAATGTCACACCCAGAATTCCCATGGTTTACAGAATTGGACTTCCGTCCTTCCTGACATTGATAGTCGCGGACCTACAGCCCTTAATGTTTCAGAATCAGATATGGCCAAATACAGAGTCAAAAGGGTTATATTCTCGAGATAATATCAAGGAAATTCCCAAAAGGGACATAGTGTCAAGGCTAATGTGGAAGTTAATCATGTATATATGTGATATGACTATCTTGCGATAAATCTCACCAAATCAGGAAAATGGAGAAAACTGGAAATTTGCGTCACTCTCACCGCCATCCATTGGAAACAGTGTCCAGGGAGGGGTCGCTCATTAGTATGACCAAGACAGGCACAATGGAAATATGACACTTCTTAAGGTCGCACAATTAATAAACTATGCCCCTACCATGGTCGCTAATTCTATTAGGCATCCATGTCATGGTCGCAGTTCAGAGATATACAAGCTTTCAGAAAAACCACAGCGACACGTATCGGTTCTAGGGTTTTTAGGGTACAACCCGCTCGGCTGCCTTGAGGGTATCCAAGGCTAGCAGAGTCTTATGGAGGTCCCAATGACAAAGTCACCAGTCCGAAGGAAGGAGTATCCTGCAGAGGGCTCATTCGTCATCGAGAGATGAAGGTGTAATCGAGAAACAACGTGAAATGCGGGACTACATCTACGGACTGAGATATAGTGCCAAAAGAAACCCTTGGTAATGGGTCATAGGAAACACTCGGGAGAAAACAGGGAAGCAGAAAAATGGCGCCTTAGGAGGGGCCTTCATTTCATTAAATAGGGCCCTCTTTTAGTGGCGCTCAATCTTTGAATTCCATGTATATATATATATATATATATATATATATATATATATCAATTTTTGGAGAAATCTTACACAGGGTAAATGACGCCCTCTTGAAGAGGCTTCATTTCAAGATATAGCTCTCTAGACAGGGGCGCTATATTGAATGGTGGCTTAGGTCCTGTCGTGCTTTCTTTCTTATGAATTTCAACATGAACAGTAGCACTTTTTAAATAAATAGAATTTTGCAAAAGTGAATATATGGATAGAAAGAGAAAAATAGCAGGATTCAGAACTATACTCATGCATTAATTTGGACATCAGGTTACATAGTTATTAGATTTTAAACATGGGTAATTATTAATTAGCAAAGAAATCAACGACTATTCATTAGGTCGTTTTAATGAGATAGCGCCCTAGATAGGGTCGCTAATTCATTGTTTATGTAGAAAACTTCGATACCAAAATTGCAAGTCACTCTACTGATCTTTACTGATCTATATGCATGCATAGGACTTAGTGATTTCGAGATTTAGCTTAGAACTTGAGAACACCTACGGAGATATCCAGGGAATCATGGAATATGCAGAGAATAGTTTAAGATTTAATTTGTTAAAGAGTTTAGCTTGAGATATTGAGAAGATCTACCTGTTGATTGATGGAGAATGATGATTCAAAGAGAAATATAAGAAGAATAGTAACAACCGTAGTAGCTACAACTTCAACAAAAGAAGCAACAACAGCACACCAACAACAACGTCCACAGTAGAAAGGGAAGCAGCAGGGAAGAAGCAGCAGCTTCTCCTCGTTATGGCCACGGGTAGAAGATGAAGAGGTGAGGAGCAAGGCTCCTTTACACATGGTAGGGGAAGAAGCAGTTGCAGCAGCGAACCGCAGGCAGCTACGATGGAGGAAGAAGATGAAGTAGCATCAGCAGCAGCTCACGCCCTCGCGAAAGAAGAGAAGGATAAGAATAAGCAGCAGGCTTCTTCGTGCAACTCTAGTAGTAGCAAAGACGGTCAAAGGCAGCAGAGGAGGCTTCGAGAATGATGATGGTTTGGGGCTCACGAGGTTAACAGCAGGATTCTACTGTCGTTCGCAGAGTAGGGTATTTATAGAGAAGAAGTTTAAGGTTCTTAATGGGATTAGAATTTCCCATGTATAAATCCTACAGAACTTAAGCTTTCCCTGCAACCCATTCCTACCTAAATCCGTAGCCGCCCCTTCACGAAACTTTTTGGTCAAAAACCCAATTCATATTCGAACACCACTTGGGCATGGCAGGAAACCCTTGTCTGTTAGCATATTTATATATATACCAAGCCCATCTTAAGGCCCACTTTGGCTATTTGTTCGAGAGGCCCACAAAGGTTAAGCTCTTTTTAGTTTAATCTTTTGGTTTTTACATTTTTAGTTAGTTTTTGGCCATTAAAGGTGTATGGATTTCTAAAGGGCCACCAAAAGGTCCATTTCAAGTCTTGGTACATCTTAGTAGATCTGGGATGAATGGTGTATCTTGATCTGTGAGCTTCTTCTAAAATTTTCTTCTTCAATTATGGGCAATTAGGTACACAAGTCCTTTCCCTGAATAATAATCTTCCATCTGATGCTACCTTGAAGTCTGGTCATTCTTCTAGCTTATCCTTGATCTCCACTAACACCGGGTCACTACCTTGAAGTTCCTTCATCTCGGAGAGCAGGTCTAGTTGTATCCTCATGTGTGATAGAGTAATACACCTCTTCTCTCGGTTTGTACTTATATCAAGTTTAGAGAATTGTTCCAGCAACTTCCACTCTTGAATCATACAGTTGGCTAATAACGCTCTCGATTTTTGACTAAGGGCATCAGCTACAGGATTACCCTTTCTAGGATGATATTGTATTGTGAAGTTGAAGTCCTTGAGATACTCTAGCCAATGCCTTTGTCTCATATTTAATTCCTTATGAGAGAATAAGTACTTAAGACTTTTGTGATCAGTGTACACAATGAATTGTTCTCCATAGAGATGGTGTCTCCAGATCTTAAAAGAAAATACCACCGTGGCCAACTCTAAGTCATGCACCGGGTAGTTTTCTTCATGATTCTTTAACTATCGGGATGAGTAGGCAATGACTCTCTCTTGTTGCATCAGTACACATCCGAGGCCAATGCTAGATGCATCAGTATATACCTCGAATTTCTCCCCTTCAGTTGGTAATGCTAATACTGGGGCGGTAGTTAGATGATCCTCCAAGGCTTAAAAGCTCTTCTCGCACTCTTCATCCCACTTATAGGGAATCTCCTTACGGGTTAGCCTAGTAAGGGGAACGGCGATCTTGGAGAAGTCCTTGATGAATCGCCTGTTATAGCCAACTAGACCCAAGAAACTATGGATCTCGGTAGCATTGGTCGGCCTTTCCCAACTCTTTATGGCCTTGACTTTTGACGGGTCAACAGAAATACCATCTTTCAAGATCACATGTCTTAGGAAGGACAATTCCTCGAGCCAAAAGTCGCACTAGCTGAGTTTGGCATAGAGTTGATTTTTCCTCAGTATTTGTAGTGCAATCCCCAAATGTTCCTCATGATGTTCCTCATGATCTTCCTCAGTCTTGGAGTAAATCAATATGTCATCAATGAAGACCACTATAAATTGATCTAGATGAGGCCTGAATATGCTATTCATCAACTACATAAAGGTTGCAGGGGCATTCGTTAGTCCAAAAGGCATAACAACAAATTCGTAGTGCCCATACCTACTCTGGAATGCGGTCTTATGAATGTCCTCATTCTTGATCCTTAGTTGATGGTATCCTGGCCTGAGATCTATCTTTGAGAAATATTTGGATCCAGATATTTGATCGAATAACTCATCGATCCTCGCAAAGGATACTTATTCTTGATGGTAAGGTGGTTCAACTGCTGATAGTCGATGCAAAGTCTCATCGACCCATCCTTCTTCTTTACAAATAACACGGGCGCTCCCCATAGGGAAGTGCTCGGTCTGATAAATCCTTTCTTCCAATGCTCCATCAATTGCTCTTTTAGCTCCTTGAGCTTGGCGGGGGACATCCTATAAGGTGCCTTAGAAACTGGACCAGCATCAGGGACAAGGTCGATGGTGAAGGCCACTTCTCGTTGTGGGGGTAATCCGGGCAATTCTTCTAGGAATACATCAGGAACTTCCCGAACTACTCGGATGTCTTCTATCTTGGACTCCTTAACTTCCGTGGCAGTCACAAAAGCTATGAAAGCCATGCATCTTTTCCTTAGGAGCTTACTAGCTCGGAGAGCTGAAATAAGAGATGACTTATTCTGACCTTTAGGGCTAGTATAGACAAGTTCCGAGAATTCCTTAAAAGTTACCCTACCGTTCCGGCAATCTACAACTGCCTTGTGTGTGGATAGCCAATCGACTCCTAGTATAACATCATAGTCCTTCAAATCTTGGCATATCAGGTTAGCGGGTAGATTTTTCCCCTTAACCATGACTTCACACTTTAAATAGTGGTGTGAGAGCTCAGATTCGTGTCCGAGAGGAGTTGAGATCACCAGATCTATCCACTCCCATTCCATAGGTAATGGATCAGCAAACTTCTTGGAAACGAAGGAATGTGACACGTCGGTGTCAAACAAGACATGAGCAGACTTGGAACAAATCCTTAAGGTACCTTCCACTAGTCCACCTTCATCTTGTCTCGCCTCTTGAAGAGCTTGGAGATGTGCTTGTTTCTTCACCGGGTGCTTCTCATCTCCAGCTTGATTATTAAGCAAGGGGCAGCCAGGAATCCGATGATCACGGCTCCTGCAACGGAGATAAGCTCCTAGTCTCCTCCAGCATTCCTCGGCCTTATGGCCGGCCTTGTCGCAGTGCTTACACACCTCCTTTGAAAGTGTGGTAGTAATGAGAAGGGCTTGTTGTTGTTCTTCTTGAATTTCTTCTCCAGGGAGGAATCTCCTTCGTTGCTTGACCTCTTCATAGTGAAGATTGGCTTGAAAGTACCGGAGCTTGTAACCTGCTCCTTCTTATCCTTTCCACAGATCCTATCGGACAACTCTGTGGCATCTTCTAACAGCTGGGCTCTTCGCACTATCTCCGAATAGACCTGAATGTCCATCGGTGGCAGTTGGGTTATATATTATGGTCGAAGCCCATTTAGAAATCTTCTCGCCTTCATCTTCTCGGTACCCACTAGATGCGGCGCGTACCTTGATAATCTAGAGAATTGGGCCTCATACTTGGCCACTCATATAGTCCGTTGTTTGAGTGTGGTGAATTATGCGGCCTTCTTCTCTTATATACGATCGGAGAAATACTTGTTATTAAAGTGCTAAACAAATTCCGCCCATGTAATATGATCATGTGCCGAAGTAGCTTCTACGGACTCCCACCAGAAGCGAAGTAGCTTCTA
Organism: Amorphophallus konjac; assembly: GCA_022559845.1. Taxonomy (NCBI): domain Eukaryota; kingdom Viridiplantae; phylum Streptophyta; class Magnoliopsida; order Alismatales; family Araceae; genus Amorphophallus; species Amorphophallus konjac. The sequence goes on along the minus strand of CM040126.1, from coordinate 129,699,500 downwards.
CGGACTCCCACCAGAAGCGGGCATCCCTTTCCAATTGGAAAGTTGCTAGTAATACCTTCTCTTCGTTCATGCATTGCATAACCCAGAATATCCTTTCTACTTCCCTGATCCAGTGCTCGGCATCTTCAGGGTCAGATGAGCCAATAAACTTTGGTGGATTCATATTACGGAAGCTTCGGTGGAGATCTCCTGCTCCACGGTTAGCTCCGCCCTACGCTACCTATTGTAGCGCCTGGGTAAGACCTTGAACGGTTCGCTGCATGTCACGCCACTAAGCACGTTCGGCGGCCATGATCCTACAAGATTTTTAATAACTATATTAGTATATGATAAAAAGTTTAAGTTCCTAAGTTAACTTAATGTCACATCCCGAGCGCGGAAGATACTCGGAGGTGCGCGACGAGTTTATATCAATCATGTCAATCAGAGTAGTAGTGTATACGCAAAATAGAAAGATAACCCAATCCTTTATTTCATAATGGATGGACTATTACAAATCCAATACTCTATTCAAAAAAGAGAAAAGTACATAGTCGACTCAAGAAAATAGGAAAAAGACTAGATGACACTTGGAAAAGCTCTAGCTCTTTCACTCTTGACTTTCCCCATCAGATTGACCTTCTTCGTCGGACTTACCTGAAAAGTAAGGGACAAACACGGAGTGAGCGAACGCTCAGTAGGAAATTATATCTCAAGCGCTAGCAAGGGGTTTAAATAATTACATCTTTCATGTATGTACTGTAGCTATGCATGCTCGCATAAAACGACAAGATAGAGAGAGAATTATCAATAAGACAGCAAGATGAACTAGTCATGAGCTTCAAGAAAAGATAACAAGATATTCAAGCAAGTATTCTTTAGCAAATCATGTCAAGAACTTTGGCTATCATGTATCAAGCAAGCAAGTAATTACCCTTTCTCGGGTCACGCAATTCATGTCAAGTCAAGTACGAGTCAAGTACAAGATTTGTGTGGAATGTCCAATCAAGCTAGTCATGCACTCGGTATAATGCCAGATACCTTATCATTCAACTCCCATGGGCACAAGTACTTTCGGGTGCTCCTCCCAGGACCAGATCGGGCCCTATATGCGCAGGCATTTATCATGTATATTTGACATCCACTCTTGTATATATATAGCCAATAGGGAAATTCAACAATTTAAGCTTGTAGACACGTAGGATAACTTTGAGAGAATGGAGTCCAAAAATACGACATTGGACATAGATAGGCGATAACAACGGTACAATCACGATGAACGATGAAACTAGGTGGAATTAGGTTCCCTTAACTCGGGTACCATGACAAACAAGTATGGATATTCTTTATATAGAATTGAGGTCCACATGAACAGTACATCAAAGGCAAGATACCCTCATTCTTATTATAGAATTGAGGTCCACAAGAACATCAACAAATGGCATGATATCATCATCCCATTAAGAATTCTCATGATATACTCTTTGCATATCATAAGGGCCGGTATACCATGTTCCTTTTAGAGTGACATGGCATTCAATAGTGTAATGGGTTTTTAGGGTACAACCAGCTCAGTCGACCTTGAGGGAATCCAAGGTACGAGGAGTCTTACGGAGGTCTCTATGACTAACTCGCTAGTCCAAAGGAACGGAATGTCCAATGGAGAGCTTGTATGTCAATGAGAGTTGAGGGTGATCGATAAAACATCATGAAACGTGGGACTATACTCACGGAGTGGAGATATAGTGCCGATATATAAATATATATAGATATATTGAAACCATCGGTTATCAGAAACTGGGTAAAAATATTTTTACAGGAAAATAACGACTTAAGTAAAGTCACTACTCAAGTAATTAACGCCTTCAGTAAGGGCGTTTATCTATTTTACATTTTTGCAAATTTTCAATATTTCCGTATTTTACCGAAAACGCGCCCTGGTAAGGGGCGTTTAATTAAAATTTGACGACGTATGCAATGGTCGTTCATTCTTTACCTCTATTTTTACAGAATATATATTTTCAGTAATTTATCAGAAACACGCCCTGGACAGGGGCGTTACTTTTCAATTCACGCCCTGAACAGGGGCGTTAGTCAAGTGAGAGACGACCTATACAGGGTCGTGTATTTCAAGAATTTACAATTTTTCAAGTATTGAAATTTCTAGAAAACGAGATATGGTCATGACAAGATAATATCAGGATGCACTGATTTAGAATCATGTTTAAGTGAATATTGAACTAATTAACATGGGTAATTATTAGGTAATTAAATTGACGTCTGTGTACAGGGCGTCAAATCTTTGGAATTGACGACCTTGTCAGGGTCGTTTATTTAAATAGCGCCCTAGTCTGGGTCACGTATAAAATTAGCGCCCTTGGAAAGGGCATTTCTTTCCAACAATAGAACTTTTAAAACTAGTGAAAACTATATGCATGAACTAATATATATGGTTTAATATAGTTGTTATGGTGATTTGGGCTACAGTGCTTGAGAAAACCTACCTTTTTGATGATTAACTGGCGAACTGATGAAGACACGGTACTCTGTTATCAACAGAGTAGGACGAAAGGGTAGAGGTCTTGGTGTAGATTATCGACAGGTTCTCTTTTGGCACGATCGGATGCAGTCGTTCGTCGATGAAGAACCCACGTTCTTCAGGTCAAGATGACTTCCTACAGAGGACATATATATATGATCATTAGTATTATCTTCATAATACTTGACTGAAGGTAGAGGAAAGAAGAACTTACCCTTTCGTTCTTCACAACGTGAATCTTCTTAACCTGTAAGAAGAGAAGAAGACGAAGAACCTGTTAATGTTCTTCATACCATCGTAAACAGAAAAGAAGAAGAAAGAACCTTGGTTCTTCACCTACCGTAGAATAGTCCGAACGCCAAATAGCGTTCTCGGTTCAAGCAGTAGGTTATTTATAGGATTTAGGTGAACCTAATAGAGTTAGTGTTCGATTGGAAGTACCACTTCCATGATAGAGTTATTACTACATTCGAACTCTTTCTCATAGTTATCATCTTACCCTGGATAGACTCCTGGGTCGAACGAAACTCAAACTGAATTAGCGACTTAGGTCAGGGCGTCGAATTTAAATTGACGCCTTGTCAAGCGTCGTTTCTTGTTGAAACGCGTCCATGCAAGGGACGTTACGCTATCTTGCCCTTTTTATTTATTTTGGTCGTTTGCAATTTGACGCCTTGACGTGTGGGCGTCCTTTCTCAAAACACGCCTTAGGTAAGGGCGTTTTATTTTAAAGTAGCGCCTATATCTGAGGCGTTATTTTCATCAGGGTTTAATTATTTTTATTCCAAGCTCTTTCGTTTATTTACTAAATCTTTTAATCTATTTTGATTTATTTATTCCTTTTAAATTTATCAGGGTTGCTACACCCTCCCCCACTTAAAAAGAATTTGGTCCCCAAATTCTATATCATATATTTACATTTGGAGAGTGTAGAGTATGTACCTTCTAAAATAAATCTGGAAATTATTTCCTCATAGATTCCTCGGTCTCCCATGTAGCTTCATGTTCTGAATTCTTATTCCATTGTACTTTTAGCATGGGAATAACCTTATTCCTTAGGATACGTACTTCTCGATCTAAGATCTTCATAGGCTTCTGTTCATACGTGAAATCTTTCTGGATCACTAGGTCTCCATATTCAATAATATGTGATGGGTCATGTACATACTTCTTCAACATAGATATGTGGAACACATCATGTACTTCGGACAGTTGAGGGGGCAATGCGATGCAATAAGCAACCTCGCCAACTCTTTCTAGTATCTCAAAAGGTCCGATAAATCTTGGTGTAAGCTTGCCTTTAACACCAAATCTTCGTATTCCACGTCCAGGCGATATCTTGAGAAATACATGATCTCCAATTTGGAATTCGAGATCTCTTCTTCTTGTGTCGGCATAAGCCTTTTGCCTTGTCTGAGCTACTTGCAATCTTTCCCTGATTACTCGTATCTTCTCAGTTGTATCCCTTACCATGTCTGGACCTAACAGTTGTTTCTCTCCAACTTCATTCCAGCACAAGGGTGATCGGCAACTCCTTCCGTATAAAGCTTCGAAAGGTGCCATTTGTATACTAGCTTGGTAGCTATTATTGTATGTAAATTCGACCAGAGGCAAGTGATCATGCCAGTTTCCATCAAAATCAGTGATGCATGCTCTAAGCATATCTTCAACTACTTGATTTGTTCTCTTGGTCTGACCATCCGTTTGAGGATGAAAGGCTGTACTAAAATTAAGTCTCGTCCCCAACGAATGTTGTAGTCCTTTCCAAAAATGAGAAGTAAAACGGTGATCTCTGTCAGACACGATTGAAACAGGAATACCATGTAATCTGACTATTTCCTTGATGTATAGTGCAGCTAAGACATCAACTGACCATCGACTCTTGATTGGCAAGAAATGCGCGGATTTGGTCAATCGGCCAATGATAACCCATATTCCATCATGTCCTCTTTTTGATTTAGATAAACCCATGATGAAATCCATACCAATATCCTCCCACTTCCATTTAGGGATATCTAGAGGATGTAGCTTTCCAGCAGGCTTTTGGTGTTCCGCCTTGACTTGTTGGCATGTGAGACAGCGTGATACATAGTCCGCTATTTCTCTTTTCATGTTGGGCCACCAAAAATTTCTTTTCACATCTTGGTACATCTTGGTAGATCCAGGATGAATCGTATACCTTGATCTGTGAGCTTCATCTAAGATCTTCTTTTTCAATTCTGGGCAGTCCGGTATACCAGTTCTATTCTTGAACATTAATCTTCCATCAGAAGCTAGTTGGAAGTCCGATTGTCCTTTTAATCTGCCCTTGATTTCTACTAATGTAGGATCATCATCCTGAAATGCTTGTATCTCAGATAATAAATCTGACTGTATGCTTACATGAGATAATGTGACACACCTAGGGTCCGTGTCCATGCTTATATTGAGTTCAGAGAATTATTCTAGCAATTTCCATTCTTGAATCAGACAATTGGCTAACAGTGCTCTCGGCTTTCGACTAAGGGCATCTGCTACATGATTACCCTTTCCGGGATGATATTGTATATTGAAGTCGAAGTCCTTGAGATATTCCAGCCATCGTCTTTGCCTCATATTTAGTTCCTTCTGTGAGAAAAGATATTTGAGACTCTTGTGATCGGAGTATACAGTAAACTGTACTCCATAAAGATAATGTCTCCATATTTTTAGTGCAAATACTATCGCGGCCAATTCTAAGTCATGAACGGGGTAGTTCTCTTCATGCTTCTTTAATTGACGAGAAGAGTAGGCTATAACCTTCCCTTGTTGCATTAGAACACACCCGAGGCCAATGCCAGAAGCATCAGTGTATACCTCGAACTTTTCTCCTTCAATTGGCAATGCTAAGATAGGAGCTGTAGTAAGATGATCCTTGAGAGTTTGGAAGCTTCTCTCACATTCCTCATCCCATTCATAACGGATCTCCTTGCGAGTTAACCTTGTAAGTGGCACGGCGATTTTAGAGAAATCCTTGATGAATCGCCTGTAATAGCCGGCAAGACCTAAGAAACTTCGGATCTTGCTAGCATTGGTCGGTCTTTCCCAGTTCCTTACAGCTTCAACCTTTGATGGGTCTACAGACAAGCCATCCTTTGATATAACATGTCCGAGAAAAGTCACTTCTTCAAGCCAGAATTCACACTTGCTAAGTTTTGCATATAATTGATTTGTCCTCAATATTTGTAATGCAATCCTCAAATGTTCCTCATGCTCTTCCTTGGTCTTGGAATAAATCAATATATCATCAATAAAGACCACCACGAATTGATCCAAATAAGGCCTGAATATACTATTCATTAACTGCATAAAGGCAGCAGGGGCATTCGTTAGTCCGAAAGGCATAACAACAAATTCATAATGGCCATACCTGCTTCTGAATGCGGTTTTATGAATATCCTCGTCCTTGATTCTTAGTTGGTGATATCCGGACCTAAGATCAATTTTGGAAAAGTACATGGATCCTGAAATTTGATCAAACAATTCATCGATTCTCGGCAGTGGATACTTGTTCTTGATAGTGAGATGATTCAATTGTCGATAGTCGACGCATAACCTCATGGATCCGTCTTTCTTCTTTACAAATAATACAGGCGCTCCCCACGGGGAAGTACTTGGTCTAATGAATCCTTTCTTAATGAGTTCCATCAATTGCTCCTTTAATTCCTTGAGTTCAGCAGGTGACATCCTATAAGGTGCCTTTGAAATCGGACCAGCACTAGGGACTAAGTCGATGGTGAAGGCCACTTCTCTTTACGGGGGTAATCCCGGCAAATCTTCCGGAAATACGTCCGAAAATTCTTGTACTACTGGAATGTCTTCTAGCTTAGCTTCCTTAGCTTCTTTAACTGTGACAAAGGCAAGGAAAGATGTACATCCTTTCCTGATGAGCTTGCTAGCTCGGAGAGCTGAAATAAGAGGGGATTTACTCCGACTCTTGGGGCTAGTAAATATTAGTTTTGGGAATTCCTTGAATGTAACCTTACTATTGCGGCAATCAACCGTTGCCTGATACTTGGATAACCAATCTGCCCCTAGTATAACATCATACTCTTTCAGATCTAAACATATGAGATCAATAGGGAGATTTTGACCATGAATCAATACCTCGCAGTTTTGGTCATGATGTGTAATATCAGTCTCATCATCCAGAGGAGTAGACAAAACTAACTTTATCCATTCCGTTCTAGGGGTAATGGGTCAGCAAACTTCTTAGAAACAATAGAATGCGATGCACCAGTATCAATTAAGACATATGCATTCCTGAAACAAACTTTCAATGTACCTTCCACTAAGCCGCCTCCTTCTACTTGCTCGGTCTCCTTGATTGCATGAAGACGAGCATTCTTGGTTACTGGGCGCTTTCCGTCAACGGCTTGATTGTTAAGTAATGGGCAATCGGGAATCCGATGCTCACGACTCCCACAACGGAGACATGCTCCTAGTTTCCTCCAGCATTCCTCTGCTCTATGACCCGCTTTATCACAATGTTTGCACACTGTATTTGGAGAGGTAGTGGTGATAGAGAAGGGCTTGGTCTTCTTGAACTTTTGGTCTTGTGAGGATGCTCCTCCATTGCTAGGCCTTTTCTTGAAGTTGGGTTTAAAGGAACCCGAATCGGTAACTTGTTCCTTCTTATCCTTACCACGAATCCTATCAGACAGTTCCGTGGCATCTTCTAATAGTTGAGCTCGGCGTACTATCTCTGAGTAGACTTGAATGTCCATCGGCGCCAGTTGAGTAATGGCTTGGGGCCTGAGCCCATTAAGAAACCTCCTAGCTTTCATTTTCTCGGTGCTAACTAGATGCTTAGCGTATCGAGACAATCTAGAGAATTGGGCCTCATACTCGGCCACTGACAAAGATCGTTGCTTTAATGCAGCAAATTCTGCAGCCTTCTTTTCCTGAACTCGATCTGAGAAATATTTCACGTTGAAGTGTTCAACGAATTCTTCCCACGAAACCTGATCTTGATTTATAGTAGCCTCTATTGATTCCCACCAGCATCTAGCATCCCTTTCTAACTGAAAAGTAGCTAATAAAACTTTATCCTGATCCGTGCATTGCATAACACGGAATATACGTTCTATCTCCCTAATCCAGTGTTCAGCGTCATCTGGATCAGTAGAACCCGTGAACTTGGGTGGGTTCATGTTCTTGAAAGTCTGGTGGAGACTTCCTGCTCGTTGTCCACCTCCTTGTGCTACTTGTTGCAGCACTTGAGTCATGCCTTGAAGGGTACGCTGCATGTTGCGCCATTGAGCACGTTCGGCAGCCATTATCCTACAATTACAATAACTAGGTTAATATGTGATTGTATTTAAAGACTCATATACTATGTTAACTTTAACCCTTGGTTCTACCCAATCTCACTGGTTAAAGGTTTGAACATATCCTTGGACTTGGGTTTTCCTAGGAATTGAATACCCTAGGCTCTGATACCACAAAAACTGTCACGCCCCGAGCGCGGAAGATACTCGGAGGTGCGCGACGAGTTTATATCAATCATGTCAATCAGAGTAGTAGTGTATTCGACACCAAAACAGAGATGCACAAAATAGAAAGATAACCTAATCCTTTATTTCATAATGGATGGACTATTACAAATCCAATACTCTATTCAAAAAAGAGAAAAGTACATAGTCGACTCAAGAAAATAGGAAAAAGACTAGATGACACTTGGAAAAGCTCTAGCTCTTTCACTCTTGACTTTCCCCATCAGATTGACCTTCTTCGTCGGACTTACCTGAAAAGTAAGGGACAAACACGGAGTGAGCGAACGCTCAGTAGGAAATTATATCTCAAGCGCTAGCAAGGGGTTTAAATAATTACATCTTTCATGTATGTACTGTAGCTATGCATGCTCGCATAAAACGACAAGATAGAGAGAGAATTATCAATAAGACAGCAAGATGAACTAGTCATGAGCTTCAAGAAAAGATAACAAGATATTCAAGTAAGTATTCTTTAGCAAATCATGTCAAGAACTTTGGCTATCATGTATCAAGCAAGCAAGTAATTACCCTTTCTCGGGTCACGCAATTCATGTCAAGTCAAGTACGAGTCAAGTACAAGATTTGTGTGGAATGTCTAATCAAGCTAGTCATGCACTCGGTATAATGCCAGATACCTTATCATTCAACTCCCATGGGCACAAGTACTTTCGGGTGCTCCTCCCAGGACCAGATCGGGCCCTATATGCGCAGGCATTTATCATGTATATTTGACATCCACTCTTGTATATATATAGTCAATAGGGAATTTCAACAATTTAAGCTTGTAGACATGTAGGATAACTTTGAGAGAATGGAGTCCAAAAATACGACATTGGACATAGATAGGCGATAACAACGGTACAATCACGATGAACGATGAAACTAGGTGGAATTAGGTTCCCTTAACTCGGGTACCATGACAAACAAGTATGGACATTCTTTATATAGAATTGAGGTCCACATGAACAGTACATCAAAGGCAAGATACCCTCATTCTTATTATAGAATTGAGGTCCACAAGAACATCAACAAATGGCATGATATCATCATCCCATTAAGAATTCTCATGATATACTTTTTGCATATCATAAGGGCCGGTATACCATGTTCCTTTTAGAGTGACATGGCATTCAATAGTGTAATGGGTTTTTAAGGTACAACCAGCTCAGTCGACCTTGAGGGAATCCAAGGTACGAGGAGTCTTACGGAGGTCTCTATGACTAACTCGCTAGTCCAAAGGAACGGAATGTCCAATGGAGAGCTTGTATGTCAATGAGAGTTGAGGGTGATCGATAAAACATCATGAAACATGGGACTATACTCACGGAGTGGAGATATAGTGCCGATATATATATATATATATAGATATATTGAAACCATCGGTTATCAGAAACAGGGTAAAAACATTTTTACAGGAAAATAACGACTTAAGTAAAGTCACTACTCAAGTAATTAACGCCTTCAGTAAGGGCGTTTATCTATTTTACATTTTTGCAAATTTTCAATATTTCCGTATTTTACCGAAAACGCGCCCTGGTAAGGGGCGTTTAATTAAAATTTGACGACGTATGCAATGGTCGTTCATTCTTTACCTCTATTTTTGCAGAATATATATTTTCAGTAATTTATCAGAAACACGCCCTGGACAGGGGCGTTACTTTTCAATTCACGCCCTGAACAGGGGCGTTAGTCAAGTGAGAGACGACCTATACAGGGTCGTGTATTTCAAGAATTTACAATTTTTGAAGTATTGAAATTTCCAGAAAACGAGATATGGTCATGACAAGATAATATCAGGATGCACTGATTTAGAATCATGTTTAAGTGAATATTGAACTAATTAACATGGGTAATTATTAGGTAATTAAATTGACGTCTGTGTACAGGGCGTCAAATCTTTTGAATTGACGACCTTGTCAGGGTCGTTTATTTAAATAGCGCCCTAGTCTGGGTCGCGTATAAAATTAGCGCCCTTGGAAAGGGTGTTTCTTTCCAACAATAGAACTTTTAAAACTAGTGAAAACTATATGCATGAACTAATATATATGGTTTAATATAGTTGTTATGGTGATTTGGGCTACAGTGCTTGAGAAAACCTACCTTTTTGATGATTAACTGGACAGAGTAGGACGAAAGGGTAGAGGTCTTGGTGTAGATTATCGACAGGTTCTCTTTTGGCACGATCGGATGCAGTCGTTCGTCGATGAAGAACCCACGTTCTTCAGGTCAAGATGACTTCCTACAGAGGACATATATATATGATCATTAGTATTATCTTCATAATACTTGACTGAAGGTACAGGAAAGAAGAACTTACCCTTTCGTTCTTCACAACGTGAATCTTCTTAACCTGTAAGAAGAGAAGAAGACGAAGAACCTGTTAATGTTCTTCATACCATCGTAAACAGAAAAGAAGAAGAAAGAACCTTGGTTCTTCACCTACCGTAGAATAGTCCGAACGCCAAATAGCGTTCTCGGTTCAAGCAGTAGGTTATTTATAGGATTTAGGTGAACCTAATAGAGTTAGTGTTCGATTGGAAGTAACACTTCCATGATAGAGTTATTACTACATTCGAACTCTTTCTCATAGTTATCATCTTACCCTGGATAGACTCCTGGGTCGAACGAAACTCAAATTGAATTAGCGACTTAGGTCAGGGCGTCGAATTTAAATTGACGCCTTGTCAAGCGTCGTTTCTTGTTGGAACGCGTCCATGCAAGGGACGTTACGCTATCTTGCCCTTTTTATTTATTTTGGTCGTTTGCAATTTGACGCCTTGACGTGTGGGCGTCCTTTCTCAAAACACGCCTTAGGTAAGGGCGTTTTATTTTAAAGTAGCGCCTATATCTGAGGCGTTATTTTCATCAGGGTTTAATTATTTTTATTCCAAGCTCTTTCGTTTATTTACTAAATCTTTTAATCTATTTTGATTTATTTATTCCTTTTAAATTTATCAGGGTTGCTACACTTAACCCTTGGCTCTACCCAATCTCTCCGGGTAAAGGTATAACTTATCCTTGGACTTTGTTTCCTAGGAATTGAATATCCTAGGCTCTGATACCACAAAAATTTTCATGTCCCGAGCGTGAAAGAAACCTGGTATGCATGGCGAGTTATATCAATCATGTCAATCATAGCATAAGTGTATTCGACACATAGACAGAGCGCGTAAAAGTAGAGATAAGCCAAATCTGTAATTCATAACAACATTTAAGATAATTTTATTACATAATCCAAAATAAGAGTACTAAAGGACAACCATGATTCAATAAAAAAAAGTTACAATAATTGACTGAAGAAAGTAAAAAGACACGACTGGATAGATGCTTTAATAGTCGGGTGGCTCTATGCTCTTCACTCATGTTCGTTCCCTTCCGAGTGATCCTTGTCATCGAATTACCTGAAAAATATGGGAAACACTAGGGTGAGCGAACGCTTAGTAGGAATTATATCTCAAGTACAAGCTTGTTTTAAGTAATTACATGTTTCATGAATGCAAGTATAGCTATGCATGTACGCATGAAAATGACAAGAGAGAGAGAGAGAGTATCAAGAGATAATAGAGATGAACTAACAAGATTTCCAGATAATCATGTGCAATGTAACAAGATAGTCAAACATGTAAATATTTCAAGTCATGTCACGTGAATTGGCTATTTTAATATCAAGCAAGTAAATATTCATTCTGGGCCACGCAAGTCATTTCAAGTCAAGTCAAGTACGAGTCGTGAAATGCCAATCTAGCATGTCATGCACTTCGGTGCAATGCCACACCGTGATCAATATAGCTCCCATGGGCACAAGTATTTTCGGGTGATCCTCCCAGGACCAGATCGGGCCCTATATGCACAAGCATTGAGTCATGTATATTTAGACATCCACTATAGTTATAGCCAATATAGAATTCCAAAGGATAAACCATTGTAGGATGACAAGGTAGATCTCACGAATGAGGAAGTTCAAGGACTGAACTTTGAACAAGTAGGACACATCATTAAACCTCAAGAAAAAACTAAGACAAGTCGTGAAACTAGGTAAATGGCACCCACTCAGTCGCCCCCAATTACAGAAATAGTGCCCACATGCATGGTCGCTAATTCCTATGAATAGTACATGCTTGATGAAATAGCACCCATGTTCAGGTCGCTATATCCGGAAATAATGGCATCAGATAGGTCGCCAATTCCTTCTGGCGCCCAGGTCCATGTCCCCAATTACTGACAAAGAACATACTTCTCAAAGAGGCTAGAAAAAGTGCTCTAAGAGAGCTAAAGCATCACGTTTCTTCAGAGTGACGTGACAAGACGTTGTGTCATGGGTTTTTAGGGTACAACCTGCCCGGCGGCCTTGAGGGAATCCAAGGCTTCGCATAGACTTACGAAGGTCTCTATGATAAAATCACCGGTCCGAAGGAAGGAATATCCCGCGGAGGGCTCAAACATCACCGAGAATTGAGTGTGTAATCGATGAAATCAAAACAGGGACTCCATCTACGGATGTGAGATGAGAGTGCCAAGTAACCCGCGATATGGGTTGAGAAATGCGACAAAAACTGTGAGACTAGAAAACTGCGCCTGTACAGAAGGCGCTATTTTATGAAATAGCGACCTTCTGAAAGGTCGTTCAATCAGGATATATATTAGAATTTCCAAGATAATAATAGAATTAACGACAGTATATAAAGGTGTGAATTTTAGTATTTTCCAAAAATTAATAACTAAAATTTGCAACATCGACCGTGTATAGTGGCGTTCATTTATTGAATGACGCCCTGTCCTCGGTCGTAATTTACAATTTCCAATATATTCTGTCATTTACTGGTTATTTATTAAATAGCGCCCTTACATGAGGGCGTTCATTATTTAAATAGTGACTATGTAACAATCGTCCTTTCTTTGTCTTGTGATACACATCAGGTAGGTACAATCACAGACACATGATAATTTTAAGTTATCAAAATAGGAAAGTGAAGACATGAACAGGTAGAGAAAAATATCAGGAATCTAAAATCATGTTCATGCATTAATTTTAACATCAGGTTTTATAACTTGAAGATGCAGATCGGGCACTGATTGTGTCCAAGGGCTCGACGCTAGCCCCCTCGACTGATTGTTAGAAACATACTATAAACTATGGGATATGATGAACAATGGCGTCGTATTGCATCGGGAGTACTTTATTTATAAACGGGTGAAATCCACAATGCTATTTTATTTACATGCTTGCTAGTACATTCTTATTGCATGACTTTCTAGTGCATAGCCTTTTAAGGTTATGAAAAGTACATTCTCGTTACATGTTAGTACATTCATGTTCCTGAAAAGCCACTTTATATTCTTGCTTGATTATATTCTCATGAATCTCTACACTTATCTTGATACTCGATCGTTACTTTGGTTTTACACCGCATGTTGTATTCATACTTCTTTTACCTTATTTCCTAGAGCTAAATTATTAATTACTTAAACTTGCCTTCATGTTGATGCAAAGATACCTACTGGGCAAGTGTGCTCATACCTACTTCTTTCCAATCTTTTTAGGAAATTCAAGTGAGTCAGATTCGGACTATGCTAGTGATGGGTCCGAGAGCGAATGATGGATCAAGAGAAGACCTAGAGTTGTCAAAGAGTCTAGTCGTGTTATGTAATTTCATTTTTCTTGAGTCTAGTTATGAAAAGAGTCAACATTATGTAAACATTTGATTATTATCAATAAAAGTTGGAATTTTGTTTAATTATTGTGCAATACTCTTTATGTGTGAATGTTTAGCGCTCTGATTATCTTGATTGCGAGGACTTATCTTGCCGGCTGGTCATGTCCCCGATATTACTTCCGATGTACATATTTCTCTGGGCGTGACAGTTAAAGTGGTATCAGAGCCTAGGCATAAGTAAGTCCTAGGAAAATGTCATGTCATAGGCTAAGTCCAAGGATTAAGGACCCATACCTATGAACAAGGAAGAATTTCCAACCTATGTGAGATTGGGTAGAGCCCAGGATGAGATAGTTATTTTAGAAATTATCTCTAGGTTAACTCCATTCAATTCGTAGGAATTAACAAATTGTTCCTTTATCATGTACTTTTTCTTGCAATGGCTCACCATGTTAACTGGGATGATATGCAACAAACCATTGTGGGTCTTACTCAGGCCCTTCAAACCGTGGCCCAAGCTGGCGTGAGGGCTGGCACGGGTGACTTATATCGTAATTTCCAGAGATTAAACCCTCTGCGGTTCTCTGGATCATTTAATCCTGATGAAGCTGAGAGTTGGATGGATGAAATGGATCGAATCTTTAATGTCATGCAGTGCACGGACCGGGAGAAGGTCCTTCTGGCCACCTTCCAACTTCACAAAGACGCACGCACATGGTGGAAAGCAACATCGGCCCCTCTCCAAAATTGACAACTCACTTGGGCGGAATTTCTTGAACTATTCCGTGCAAAATACTTCTCCGAGCACATCAAGGAAAGAAAGGCTATTGAATTCGCTTCTATTCTCCAAGGCATGATGTCTATAGCGGAGTATGAGCTCCAATTTTCTCGCCTGGCCCCTTATTCTCCACATCTAGTGAGCATTGATATCTTAAAGACAAACCAATTTATGGATGGTTTAAGGCCTGCCTTTATTCAACAACTTGGCCCACAAAATATTTGGACCTATACGGAGATGGTCCAATGGGCACATCTTTGCGAAGGACCTTGGAGAATGTTGATAAATTTAGAGGCAGGAAAGAGGAGTCGAGCCGAAAGTTCGATCGGCGAGATAAGAAAGAAGAAAAGCTTAGCATCACGGGGTCCTACAAGTCCCGTGATAGTAAGAAGAGATCCGAGAATGGGAATGGCAAGAACAAGAAGGCAAAAGAGGAAGATAAGCAAGTCATGGCGGCTTGTTCATTTTGTGAGAAGTTCGGCCACTCGGCCGAGGAATGCTGGAAGCACCTTGACGCTTGTCTATGTTGTGGAAGCTGCGAGCATCGGATGCCCGAGTGCCCCCTCATGAAAGAGTAATCTTCTAGCGGTGGACGCAAGCAGCACGCTCGTCTTAATGCCGTGATGGATGATGAAGCGCCCAAGGATGGTGAGCTAATGGAAGGTATTCTTCAAATTTATTCGCATCATGCGTTTGTGTTATTTGATATTTGTGCCTCTCACTCTTTTATATCTACTGCCTTTGCAAAACTTTTGCCAATTTCACATGTTCCTTTACCTTCGAACCTAGCTATCACTACTTAGGTCTCGAACAAAACTTACAACCCACTACCCAAATAGTGAGGTAATAATAGTAGGCCATAATCTCCCCGCTAACTTAGTATGCCTTGACATGGAAGGTTATGGTGCTATCTTAGGTGTAGATTGGTTATGTGAGCACTATGCCGTTATCAACTGTCGAAATAGGAGGATTTCTTTCCATAAATCGGATTTTTCAAGATTTTATTTCCTTGGCATCAAGTATAGGAAGCATCTTATTATCATCTCTTCTCTTCACGCTTGCAAGCTCATCTCGCAAGGTTGTGAAGCTTTCCTTGCTACCATGGTTATCACTGAGTCCAAGGAAATCATTCTAGAAGAAATCCCCATTGTCTGAGAGTTCCCTGATATCTTTCCATCCGAACTACCTGGGTTACATCCCAAAAGGGAAGTAAACTTCTCCATTGAACTCATACCTGGGAGAGCACCTGTTTCAATAGCTCCTTACAGGATGTCCCCCACAGAACTCAAAGAATTGAAGAAGCAACTTCAGGAGTTACTAGACAAGGGCTTCATTCGACCCAGCACATCCCCTTAGGCTGCACCAGTTTTATTCATCAGGAAGAAGGATGGATCTCTCAGGCTATGTATCGATTACCATTGACTAAACCAACTCACTATTAAGAATAAATATCCATTGTCACGTATCGACGAGATGTTCAACCAGATCTCTGGTGCTGAATATTTCTCCAAGATCGACCTCAGGTCGGGCTACCATCAACTGAAGATCAAAGATGAAGACATTTACAAGACTGCATTCCGTAGCAGATATGGACATTATGAGTTCGTCGTGATGTCATTCGGGTTAACTAATGCCCCTGCTGCATTCATGCAACTTATGAACAATGTCTTCAGGCCTTATCTTGACCGATTTGTGATCGTCTTCATTGATGATATCTTAATATATTCCAAGACCAAAGAAGAATATGAAGAGCACTTAAGGGTAGCTTTGCAAACACTAAGAGGGCATCAACTCTATGTGAAGCTCAGCAAGTGCGAGTTTTGGCTAAAGGAGATTTCTTTCCTTGGCCATATCATATCTAGAGAAGGTATCGCGGTAGATCCTTCAAAAGTTGAAGCTGTCAAGAACTGGAGCCGGCCAATGACCGTATTTGAAGTTAGAAGTTTTCTGGGTCTAGCTAGTTATTACCAGCGATTTATCAAGGATTTCTTAAAGATCGATGTCCCTTAGACGCGGCTGACCAGGAGGGAAAACCCCTTTATTTGGTCAGAGGATTATGAAGAAAGTTTCCTAACTATTAAGGAACATCTCACTACTGCCCCTATACTGGCATTGCCCATTGAAGGGGGTGACTTTGAAGTCTATACGGATGCATCGGGCATTGGCCTTGGATGCGTTCTTATGCTACACGGTAAGGTGATCTGTTATGCTTCAAGTCAATTGAAGCGCCATGAAGAGAACTACCCCGTACATGATTTGAAATTGGCTGTCATTGTCTTCGCCTTGAAAATTTGGTGACATTACCTTTATGGGGAAAGGTTCACCATATTTTCGGACCACAAAAGTCTGAAATATCTTTTCACTCAAAAGGAGCTAAATATGAGGCAGAGAAGATGGTTAGAGTATCTCAAGGACTTTGACTTTTCCATCCAATATCACCTAGGCATAGCAAATGTTGTAGCTGATGCTCTCAACAGGAGACCGTTGGCAACTCTAGCAAGTCTCAGGAAAGATATGACCTATCTTATAGAAGATTTTTCACAATTGAATCTAGATGTTGATACAGATGAAGAAAGGGGTATTATTGCTAATATTCGGTCGCAATCTACATTAATTGAAGACCTAGTCAAGTTGCAAGATAATGACCCCACATTAATGGAGATCAAAGTTAATATTGATCGACGGCCAAAATTTTCTATCTTAACCGATGGAAGGCTATTATTTAAAGATCGAATCTATGTGCCAGATCATGCCAACACTAAGAAGCTGATCATGGAAGAAGCTTATAAGTCAAGGTATTCCATTCACCATGATGCTACAAAGATGTACCAAGACTTAAAATGGAATTTCTAGTGGCCCAATATGATGTGACACCACCTTGGGGGTGCCAGCCACTCGGTCGAAGCCCTTGGACCTACAATTGCAAGCAAGTTACTTTGAGCGGCGGACTCACTATAGCGACCGACTCGCGTAGCGATCACGGTTGCTTGTAGGCAAACCAGCGATGGTGGGAAGGGTCCGAGGTGGGACCTTGCTACTCCAGGGGTATGGCTAGCTTGGGACGGACCCCTAAGGACCTGGGATGCCTAATTTCATGGGTGGCCAGCACGCCAAGGGCGTGGGATGTAGTGTCTCGCTCACAACTCACCCGCGGTGGCACTCAACTTGATGAGAATTCGGGACCGGGCACTCACCTCACCCTCGACGAGCAACTTATAACAATACTAAGCTAAGAAGAGTTAAACCAACAAGGAGAGGGGGCCAGAAGCTCACCTGATCATCGTGAAGACGCCGATCCCGGCCGGAGATGATGGCGAGCGGGGAGGCGTGCGTATGCACCCGCACGCCGCGCCGATGTAGGTTTGGATGGCGACCTACTAGTACACTCACTACACCTCACGCAGGTGGGGGATCTCGGGGTAGGGATTAACTTGAATTACAACCAAAACTACCTCCACACAGGGAGGGGCTATAAGCCGGCTAGGCGGGGTGAAGAAATCTATGCTAGAAACCAAATGCGAGGAGGCCATCGATTCTGTCCACTCTTTGGAATAGTGGACAGATAGTCACCGTTGGCATCGCTACGGACTCACCCGAACTCCATTTGTGACGAAACTAGCGCCAAAATCTCCTGGGTTGGCCCAGGAGGACGTCAGAATTATTGGGGAATTTCCTTACGTTGTCGGTGGCCGGGACAAGGGCTGGACCAGGGCCAAATTGCTCTGGCGCTGACTGCTCTCAGGTTTCTACTGCTGGAAGATGAAGGTGCCACGAATGCTCCCGGTATCGAATGATGCGGGACCAGAACCGCTGTGTCCGTGGACAAGTCCTCTTCGAGCCGAGACCAACAGGGGCCATCATCGGATGTCGGATCTGACCGCGAAGACCAGGAATGTGGAAGGGGGTTGAATCTATCACCGAAAGAACTGACCTGCGCACTCTGGGTATTAAATTTGGAACTTTGTGCTCCGGTGTCCAAACGGCGCCCTACTTCTTGGAGATGGCTGAGGACTTGGAGAAGAAGACCTCAACCAAGAATCTACGTCCAAATTCATCCTGGAGAAGCCGGGGTCGCTTCTTTCCTTGGCTTCTGGTTCCCTGGCGGAGTAGTTTTGCGCAGTCGTGGGAGAATGGCTCGTGGTGACGAAGTGGCATTCTCTGCAACTCCGAGGTACTCTGTTGTTGCAAACTACTACTTGATCTGCAACTTGGTGAAGGTAAATGGAGTAGGAAAGGGGGGGGCCAATGCAGCAAGGGGTGAGGGGTAATGGCTATGGAGGATGGGGGAGGGTGTTAGGGGTTGATGGGGGTGGTTGGGAGAGGGAGGGGGCGGAGCTAGCAGAGGGTGGGGGTCTGGTCCGACCAAGTAGGGAATGGGGGGAGATGGAGAGGGGTGCGGCCTAGGGTGACTGGGGATGGGAGATGGGGGTCGGCCAAGCAAGGTGGAGGGGAGGTGGGGGGCTGCGACCAAGGGAGGTTGGGGGAGAGGGAGAGGCTGGGGCACAACCCTCAAGGGGTGGGGGATTCAATTGGGGCCTTGGGGAGGTGAAAGGTTGGCTTGGGAAGGGGAAAGATGGCTTGGAGAGAGTGAAGGGGTGCCTAGGAATACAAAAGGTTACTTTGGTAGATGGGGGAAGTAATGGGACAATTGAATGGAGTATGGGGAGGGGAGAGGCGCTTTAATGAGGATTGAATGGGGTAGAGAGAGAGAAATTTGAAATTGGGGGGGAGGAGAGAGAAAGGGGTCGCCCCCTAGAGAGAGAAGGAGAGGGGAGAGAGAGAGGGTATCTCACCCTAGGATAAGAAATCACACAATTTTGTGGAAACTCAAATTCAAAATCTCATTCATTCATTAGTTTTCAAATGAGGGAATGGGGTCCTATTTATAGGAATCCCATAATTTAACATAAGTCCCTGACTTTTAGACTAATGACAAGAAACCAAGGGGGAAGGGGGCGCCCCTGGGCCTAGCCCACTTAATTGAGCCCATTAACCAACCTAACCAACCTAATGACAATTAACTTAGATAGATGAATCATTAACCTAGGGACTTGACTCAAATAAAATGAAAATTACATAATTATGACTCAAAGAAAATATGAAAATTACATGCCATGACTCAGAAAAAAAGTGGCGAACATCATGGAGCACTTCTGGCGAATAACGGGATCCTCGAAAAAAAATGGGATGGTCGGTGATGTCCCCATCACAATATGAATAGAGAGATAGCGGGCATTGTATCTCGCTGCCTCACTTGTCAGCAAGTTAAGGCAGAACATCTAAAGCCCGCTGATAAACTACATCCCTTAGAAATTCCCAAATGAAAGTGGGAGAGTATAGGGTTGGATTTCATCATGGGTCTGCCAAAGACAAGAGGTGGACATGATGGTATATGGGTAATCATAGACCGATTGACTAAATCTGCACACTTTCTACCTATCAAAAGTCGATGCTCTATGGATATATTATCAGCCTTATATATGAAAGAGATTGTCAAGCTACACGGTGTCCCTATCACTATTATTTCTGACCGAGACCCTCGATTCATATCTCAATTCTGGAAGGGTCTACAACATGCATTAGGGACCCGACTCAATTTCAGCACCACTTTTCATCCACAAACTGATGGTCAAACTGAAAGAACCAATCAAGTGATAGAAGATATGCTCAGGGCATGTGTCATTAATTTCGGTGGGAGTTGGCACGACCACTTACCTCTAGTGGAATTCACCTACAACAATAGCTACCAAGCTAGCATTCAAATGGCCCCATTCGAGGCATTATATGGAAGGAGTTGTCGCTCACCTATATGCCGTAATGAACTTGGAGAAAGACAACTTCTAGGCCCTGAAATTATCAAGGATACTACCGAAAAGGTAAAACTCATTCGAGAGAGACTCCAAATGGCTCAAGATAGAAAAAAATCATATGCCGACAATAGAAGGTGAGATCTGGAATTCAATGTGGGAGACCATGTATTTCTCAAGATTTCTTCGGGTCGAGGTATTCGAAGGTTCAGCATCAAAGGCAAGCTCACTCCAAGATTCATTGGCCTTTTTGAGATTCTTGAAAGGGTTGGTGAGGTCGCATATCGGATAGCTTTGCCCCCTCAATTAGCTGGAGTCCATGACGTATTTCATGTCTCTATGCACAAAAGGTACGTCTATGACCCTTTCCATGTTATAAGTCATGATGACTTGGTGATACAAAAGGATATGACAAACGAGCAAAAGCCAATCAAAATAATTGATCAAAAAGTACGTCAACTTCGGAATAAAACCATCCCATGGTGAAAGTCCGATGGAATAAGAGAATTGATCAAGATGTAACATGGAAAATCGACGAAGTTATGCGCAAGAGATTCCTATAATTATTCGATTGTAAGTATACTCTCCATAAAACCCATGCAATGAATTTGGGGACCAAATTCTTTTTAAGTGGGGGAGGGTGTAACACCCTAGAATTTTCTAGGAATTTTTTGAAATTAAATATAATTACTAAGCATTTGAAAAGGCTTAATGGGCTACTTAAATGTATTAAGGATTATCTAAATCAATTTAAAGGCCCTAAATTAACCAAAGGGTCAGGCCCTCTTAAATTTGACCTAGAGATCAATTTCCAAGACCTTTAGGCCCAAGCCCACATCTAGAAATGTAATAGGATTACTATCCCAATTGTAGTAGATAAATAGGGATAATTATAGGAAGGAATTTGAATACCATTCAAATTCCGGCGCCCTTGATAGTAGCGCTCTATCGCAAGACCGCTACTTGATTAAAACGGTCCAAGGGAGACCGCTACTAAGTTCCGTGAATGCAAGTTGTAGAAGCATGGAAAAATGAGATTTTTCACATCCCAATCCTCATGATTTGAAGCTACCTAGTCTAGGACTCTTGGGGATCGATCTTAACTTCAATTAGGACTCTAAGATCGACCAAATCCTCAAACCATAGCCAAACTCTATAAATAGGCTTGAACATCCGCCTGCACGAACCTTACTTTTGGCTCGTGTATTTCGAAGGTAAAACGACATTATCTCAGGTTAGTTCTTTAGAAGAATTTGTTCTAATTGGTTTTTTCTAATGTCTCTCCAAATCTCGTGCGAGGAATTCAAGCCGTTGGAGAGTTAAAAGCCCCCGAAGTTGCTATTTCTCTGTAGTCTGCAGAGAAAATAGTGTGTCGATCCAAGGAAGATCATAAGATTAGAAGCCCACTTCAAGTTAAGTCTTTAGAATAAGTTATTCTCCTCTGTGTCTTCTATCTACCCTCCAAGTTTCATGAATTTAGGACGAGAGGATAAAGAGTTAGAGCGTCTAAATGTTAAAGGTTCCACACAGGACGTGTAGGAACTTGGATCTCCTTCCAGCAACAAATTCGAAGTATAAAGCCTTTTTCAGAGGTAGGTTATCTCATGATTAGCATAAACATCAAGTTTGGAGTAAAAGCCCTTTATTTTCTCCTGATTTCATGCTTTCTACGCATCGTATTTCATGTTTTACCATGATTGCGCTCTTAGGTTTTCTATTGCATGCATAGCCCTGCACCCTAATAAGAAAAGATAATAGCTATGGCTTAATCCATGCAAACCCATGCATCTTCATGATTTAATTATGTTCTATCATGCCTTACCTACCTATTTAGCATGTTTTCCAAGCATTTATTGCCCTTGATTAGCCTTATACTTCGGTTTTTATTTCTATCTGTAGCAGGCAAGAAACAGTCTCAAGGAGAACGCTAGCATCAAATTGCGGTTCCCAAACGACCGCCACCTCATAGAAACGGTCCTCTCTAAACTGTTTTCTACTTTCGATTTTTTGCACTCTGTTAACCCTAAATAGAACGCAGAACAGCCCTTATAAATATATGTTAAACCTCAGTTATTAGGCTTTATTTCTAATTTTGACTTCATATTCATGATATTGATTATATTATGCATCTATCATGGTAGGTTTTATACTCAGCATGTTTTATAAACTTATTTTAATCTTATGCTAATTTCATTCCAAAATCATATAGTTTTATATTAAAGTTAATTTTTACATGGTTTATGGAAACTTGTTTTATTGATGATATGATCGATGTTTCGGCGCAATTCACTCTCATCTTTGAGTCTTTCTTAAGTATAAGGCACGTATTCCGATACGATGTCATTAGTTACACTTTGCACATATAGACACACTCTCTTGGACTTGTGATCCTCTACGTTGGATATTCCTTCCATCGAACTAGGTGATCTTGTTTCAAGGCCTCCGTAAGCCTGAGATTCCAACAAGGACGCTGAGCTGGTTGTACCTTAAAAGCCCAATGGATTAGAAAGCACATGTCATACCAGCATTTTTCTGTGCCTTGGCTAGTTGCGGCCGTCAGGCGACCGCCTGATGGGGACATCAAAGCAAGGCATCTAACAATTTTGTCTGCATTTTTATCCTTGAGTCAATTGAGTTTTCATTTGTAAGGTAATTATAAGCCAATGGGTTAGTCATTAGGAATTAATGGGTTTCTTTGCAAAAGGCCACGTAGGCCCGACGAGACCCCCACCCTCTCTCCCATTGGGCCACCTAGCTTCTAGGGCCCATAGGGGCTGGTCCATGGTCTAAGGTGGACTTGGACCAAGGTAGAAAATTCCCACTTGGCCACTAGAGGAGGGCCCCCCCCCATTTTCCCTTTTTTATATTTTATTAATTTGACCACATGGGAGAATAATCTTCTATCCCCTAATTGCCCCTCCCTAACCCTAGATCTGAGGTTAGTAAATGTCATTTATCTAGGACTATAAAACTCATGTATTTTCATTATTTTGATAGAATTAATGCAAAGAAAAGAGAAGAAAATTGATGGAGCATAGTGCCATGGGCGCCCCTCCTTCCTCCCTCCTCTAGCAGCTGCGATGGCTGCCCATTTCAGGGTGTGACTCCCTCCTCCTTGGTGTGATTCCAAGGATTATCACCTCCGCTGGCTGCGACTTCTAGCCACCGCCGCCTCCGCCTCCGTTCGTGCCGCCAACGAGCCGTCACAACCCCATCTTCATCTTGTTGTCCAGACCTGCGACCTGTAGAACTGAAGTTTAAAGAAGAGGTTGTATCTCCAGATCCAGCCATCTGATTGAGTTGAGGTTTTGAGGATTTGTTTCCCCCTTATTCCAGTTTAATTTTCACCTCAATCAGCCCCCGTTTGCCCCTCCTCCTAGTTACTTCTTTCCACCCCTTACAGTCTGCCAATCAGCAAATCTGTGAGATAAAAGCTAGATCCACGAATTTTTCCACCCTTTAAACCATCTCAAAAAAATACCAAAATATTTGTGCGTGATCCCCACTTCCCCCCCTCCCACTCATAAAATTCCCAAAGTCCATATCTTCCAACTTCCCTTCGGTCAAAATTCATTTTCAGGCAGATCTCACTCTGTCCTGCTTTATCTGGATTCCGAGCCATAAACAACTACATAGCACAGAGTTTTTAATTTGGATCCAGACCGTTGAATAGATCTAAAATTCACATATAGCGAAGCTCTCTGAGTGCCCTTCGCAACGGCACTAGTTTCATCCTGATCCGACACCGGATCTGGGTGTGGTGACCATTTTTTGGGAAGCGCATAGATCTGTCCCGTGATAGGCTAACAAGAGTAGTCCACCGGGTAATTCCTCCAAAAATACACCGGCTACGATCCAGCCGCCGCCGACTTCATTCATTGAAGAGGAGCCTTCCACCGATGTCCCAGCCAGCCGCCTTGACCAGAAGTCGATCGGAAGTTGCCATCCCACGTGCTGAACTCGCTTGTTGCCCAGTGAGTTTGAATAGTGCTGAGTCGGACCAGCAGCCCGCCTCTGCCCCGAAAGCCCTTCCGGCTTGCTTCCCGTCAACCCGAGGTCGGTACTCTCGGGTCCCACGTGTAGCCCTTTACCTCCCTGCGTGTAGTGGGCAGTAAAATTCATTGCTATAATTATTGATTATTTACTGTACCGAGAGTACGGGTCTTGGCCGAGGTCGTCTTCCCCACCCCCGGAGCGTAGAGGTATCGCCTCTATCTCCCTCGGCATTTGCTTACTTCGTATGTGTTTATTTGCCGCTGCTAGTAAGTGATAGGATATCTAGCTCGATAAATTTTTATCACCGCTGTGAGAGTGAGAGCGTGACCCATCCCGTGACCCGATCCGGGCACGAAGGAGTGTTGACCACCCTAACTCATTGCTGATTTCTCAACTGCACAGATCCACACGCTTCTCTTTCCTGGGATGATCGTGAGCTTGTGATTCATGTTGAGGACACATTCTCCTCTTCTGGAGCTCTGTTGGTGTCGCATTAGTCATGTCGTTGATGGTTGCATCGTCAAATTTGTTGCGTCGTCACCTAGAGTCCCAGGTTCACATCAAATCTGCGTCGAGTCGCATATTGTCCCGCATCAAATTGGTATTAGAGCTAAGTTGAGTCTAGGGTAGTCTATCATAACATGGTTGAGTCTAGGGTAGTTTTGTCTTAGGTGTGCATTTCATTTCGATACCCGGTATATCAAAAGGTGTTCCCGAAACGATATGTTACGCCTATTGGGAAGGCAGCACACTTGCGTGAGTTTGATCTTTGGATCATATCTCTGTCACGTACTGGATATGGGTTGAGTCTAGGTTCCTCATTTTGCATTAGTATGTGTACCCCAATCTCTGTGTCATTGCATGTCTCAGTTGTCTGCATGTCCAGCTGCCCGCCAGCCCCATGACCGTTCCCAGAAACCATGTGTCAGATTGGTCATCCCTGGTGGCCCAATTTGAGGCTCTCATGGCCCGGCCCTCGGGTCTCACCCCTATCATTCAACCACCGGTTGATCCGACCACTATGCCGACAACTGAGTCATTCCAGCGCCCTATAGTGTCCACTACCATTCTACCTAATGGGTTGCATACGGAGATCGACTTCGTCAGTAGGGTGTCATCTAATTGTGTCTCCCAGGATATTGTTGAGTCTCTCTCTAAGACCAGGGAGATTGTTCTTAATAGTGGCTTAGCCTTCATAGAGTTCCAACAAAGCTTCGGTCTCGTTCTATATCACGATGAGCATGGTGCAAGATCGACACACTTGCTGGTCCATGCATCATTTTAGGGAAAACTTGGTTGGAAGAGAGGAGAGTGACCTTTGACCGATATAGGAGGACCTGCACCTTACACCCACCTCACCTACTCTGCGAGTTCATCTTCCACGATGGCATTCAGCCGACCACCTCCGTGTCGCCAGCCACGCACCCCCAGCGGCCCGCTCTACCTCTGGAATCACGCCCGCCACCACTCCCAGAGCCTACCCATGTGCCCCCTATAGTGGGAGTAGCCATTTCCCCGACCAGTGTCCTTCACATTTCCCTATCTTAGAGGACACACATTCAGAGGATGCCCCACCTTGGCTTATTCTAGTGAGTAATGAGGCTGACCAAAAGTTGGCCAAAAAGTACCTCACTGAGGTTGTGGGGTTAGAGAGCGATCTCAAAGAGTGCCTAGTGGGCTAGGGTATGGCGCCAGCCAACAACTCTACCATGTTTGTCATCCCTATGTCATCGGTCGTCCCGATGCTATTTGCCCCGCCCACCTTGTGCACGGTCGATGTGCCATCTACCGACCCCATGAAGTCAGCCGACCCTCTTTTACCCGTCTCTCCTATTGTAGCGTAGCCGCTTGTGACTGTCGAACCGCTGTCAGCGCCCTATGTTGACACGATATGGTCTGATTTCTGCCACGCGTACGAGAGAAAGCATCCAGACTTCCGCTTTTTCATGCTCCACACCAGATGTCTGGATTACCTTCCCGTCATCCGCCTCCTGATCCTCCCACACTTTCGTACCCGAGGATGAGTCTTCTTGAATCGGAGACGGTTGACGAGAGTTGAGACTCACAGCATCGAATTGTGGGTCATGCAGACGGTGTCCTCACTCTTACCAAGTCTTCCTTAGTACATCCATTACGTTTGTTGTCAGTCATAGGAAGTCGTTAGGTTGTGTCTCTTCGTCTGTCCACATTCCAGAGTCCATGAGTCTATTTTGCTTTATTTCTACAGTTTGTTTGTCGAGCATATGGGAGTCTGCATACGTCGAGTCGAGTCGGTCTAATGCAAGCTCGCGGTGCCAATCCCTTTTGAGTGTTAGGCAAGTCGGATCTCATGCGTACGTTGTGGACTTCCCTGACAAATATGGGATCAGCTCTACTTTTCAATGTCTCGGATCTAGTCACCTACAGGGACTCAGTGGTGATTCCCAGTGAGTCTTCGAGCTGTCTCCTCCCCTTTAAGAGTGACCCCACCCTTGAGTGTCCACCACTAGCCTCCTTCCCACAGCAGCGTGAGCATATAGAACATATACGGGATGAGCAGGTGACGATTACTAGGAGTGGAGCGTACCCGCACTACCTGGTACGGCGGAGAGTACGGCCACATCCGATGACATGTGAATCACCCGAGCAGAGATATAGATCCGTAGGAGCGACACATGAGCAGTCGCACCCCTTACTCGACGGGGTCGAGTATCTCCCACCAGGGGAGAATTGATGGGGACATCAAAGCAAGGCATTTAACATTTTTTTTTGCATTTTTATCCTTGAGTCAATTGGGTTTTCATTTGTAAGGCAATTATAAGCCAATGGGTTAGTCATTAAGAATTAATGTGTTTCTTTGCAAAAGGCCACGTAGGCCCGACGGGACCCCCACCCTCTCTCCCATTGGGCCACCTAGCTTCTAGGGCCCATAGGGGCTGGTCCATAGTCCAAGGTGGATTTGGACCAAGGTAGAAAATTCCCACTTGGCCACTAGAGGAGGGCGCCCCTTATTTTCCCTTTTTTATATTTTGTTCATTTGACCACATGGGAGAATAATCTTCTATCCCCTAATTGCCCTTCCCTAACCCTAGATCTGAGGTTAGTGATGGTCATTTAGCTAGAGCTATAAAGCTCATGTATTTTCATTATTTTGATAGAATTAATGCAAAGAAAAGCGAAGAAAATTGTTGGAGCATAGTGCCATGGGCGCCCCTCCTTCCTCCCTCATCTAGCAACTGCGATGGCTGCCCATTTCAGGGTGTGACTCCCTCCTCTGTGGTGTGATTCCAAGGATTATCACCTCCGCAGGATGCATTTTTCAGCCACCACTATCGCCGACTCCGTTCGTGCGGCCAACGAGCCGCCACACCCCCATCTTCATCCTGCTGTCCAGACTTGCGACCTGTAGAACTGAAGATTAAAGAAGAGGTTGTATCTCCAGATCTAGCCATCTGATCGATCTGCAGTTTTGAGGGTTTGTTCCCTGTGTTTCCCCCTTCTTCCAGTTTAATTTTCACCTCAATCAGCCCTCGTTTGCCCCTCCTCCCAGTTACTTCTTTCCACCCCTTACAATCTGCCAATCAGTAGATCTGTGAGACAGAAGTCAGATCCATGAATTTGTCCACCCATTAAACCATCTCAAAAATATACCAAAATATTTGTTGGTGATCCCCACTTCCCCCCCTCTCACCCATAAAATTCCCAAAGTCCATATCTTCTAACTTTCCTTCGGTCAAAATTCATTTTCAGGCAGATCTCACTCTGAACTGCTTGATCTGGATTCCGAGCCAAAAATAACTACAGAGCACAGAGTTTTTCATTTCGATCTAGACCGTTGGATATATCTGAAATTCACATACTCTCTGAGTGCCCTTCGTAACGGCGCTAATTTCATCCCGATCAGACACCGGATCTGGACGTGGTGACCGTTTTCGTGGAAGCGCGCAGATATGTCCCGTGACAGACTAGCAGGAGCAGTCCACTGAGTAATTCCTCCAAAAATACGTCAGCTGCTATTCAGCCACCGCCGACTTCAGTCATCGAAGAGGAGCCTTCCACCGACGTCCCAACCAGATGCCTCGACCAAAAGTCGACCAGAACTTGCCGTCCTACATGCCAAACTCGCTTGCTGCCTAGTGAGTTTGAATAGTGCCGAGTCGGACCAGCAGCCCGCCTCCGCCCCGAAAGCCCTTTCGGCTTGCTGCTCGTCAACCTGAGATCGGTACTCTCGGGTCCCACATGTAGCCCTTTACCACCCTACGTGGAGTGGACAGTAAAATTCATTGCTGTAATTATTGATTATTTACTATACCGGGAGTATGGGTCTTGGCTGGGGTCGTCTTCCCCACACCTGGAGCGTGGAGGTATCGCCTCTATCTCCCTCGGCATTTGCGTACTTCGTATGTGTTTATTTGCCACTACTAGTGAGTGATAGGATATCTAGCTCGATAAATTTTTATCACCACTGTGAGAGTGAGAGTGTGACCCATCCCGTGCCTCGATCCGGGCACGAAGGAGTGTTGACCACCCTGACTCATTATCAGTTTCTCAACCACGCAAATCCACACGCTTCTCTTGCTAGGGATGATCGTGAGCTTGTGATTCTTGTTGAGCACATATTCTCCTCTTCTGGAGCTCTATTGGTGTTGCATTAGTCGCGTCGTTACTGGTCGCGTCGTCAAATTTGTCGTGTCGTCACCTAGAGTCTCAGGTTTGCATCAAATCGGTGTCGAGTCGCATATCATCCTGCATCACTGCCACTGTCAAGTAGCAGCCTTCTTGTGACCGCATTATGCCAGATTACACCCTGCGTCGACTCCATCATGATTGCGGCCCTGACTTGACGGCAACTTCCAATAAATGGTTCTTCTATGACCGCCTTATCAAAGAAACGGTCTTATCTTGACCGCAATCTTCTGGCTTGTGCTCTAACCCGGGGTTTGACCCAAGGGTTGGTTATATTCTGTTCCTAGATGGTCCTTGGATTATCTGGAGCCTAACATCGTGTTTAATAAGCCATTGATAAATTATAGAAATTTATGAAAGTACCGTTATGCTGCCAGATTTTCTCCGTAGCATAATATCCAATTAAATCGTCCTTGATCTAATGTTTTCAATTTTGGTGCATTCTCGACCTTGGTTAGATTATCATGAAACTATTGTTGAAATGTACATTATTGGCCATACTTTACATTATTCATGGAAGTACCTAGATTTATAACTTGAAGATGCAGATCGGGCACTGATTATACCCAAGGGCTCGACGCTAGCTCCCTCGGCTGATTGCTGGAAACATACTATAAACCATGGGGTATGATGAACACTGACGTCGCATTGCACCGGGAGTACTTTTTTTATAAACGGGTGAAATCCACGAGGCTATTTTATTTACATGCTTGCTAGTACATTCTCTGTTGCATGACTTTCTAGTGCATAGCCTTTTAAGGTTATGAAAAGTACATTCTCATGACATGCTAGTACATTCTTGTTCCTAAAAGGCCACATTATATTCTTACTTGATTATATTCTCATGAATCTCTACACTTATCTTGATACTCGATCGTTACTTTGGTTTTACACCGCATGTTGTATTTGTATTTTATTTACCTTATTTCCTAAAACTAAATTGTTAATTACTTAAACTTGCATTCATGTTGATACGAAGATACCTATTGGGCAAGTGTGCTCATACCTACTTCTTTCCAATCTTTTCAAGAAATTCAAGTGAGTCGGATTTGGACTATGCTAGTGATGGGTCCGAGAGTGAATGATGGATCAATAGAAGACCTAGAGTTGTCAAAGAGTCTAGTCATGTTATGTAATTTCATTTTTCTTAAGTCTAGTAATGAAAAGAGTCAACATTATGTAAACTTTTGATTATTATCAATAAAAGTTGGATTTTTGGTTAATTATTTTGCATTCCTCTTTATGTGTTAATGTTTAGCGCTCTGATTATCTTGATTGCGAGAGACTTATCTTGCCGACTGTTCATGATGGGGACATCCCTTACCCTTTTACTCTGTGGGGACCTGCTACTCGCCACTTTGTTCGCCATCATTTTCTGAGTCTTGCCATGTAATTTCCATATTTTTCTTGAGTCATAATCATGTAATTTTGCCTTTTATTGAGTCTATTATCTAAGTTAGTTAGTCATTTACCTAAGTCCAAGGATTCATTAAGTGGTTTAATAGGTTAGTGGGTTGTAGGCCTTAATGGGCCATTTCATTGGGCCTGGCCCATGGGCGCCCCCTTCCCCACCCCTTGGTCTTCTGTTATTAGTCCATTTTCTAGGGACTTCTATGTAATTGGGGATTCCCTATATATAGGACCCCAACTCCTCATTTTGAAGGGAATTGATGAATGCATGAAAATTGAAACCCACTTGAATCCCCCTTGAGTCTTCTCTCTCTCTCTCCTAAGGGCGAATTCCTCTCTCTCTCCTCCCTCCCTCTCTCTCTAAATTTCGAAATCCCCCTCTCTCTCCTTACCCTTGCCACCTCACTTGCCACCTAGGCAAGTCTCTTCACCTCCCAAGATCCCATTACTCTCCCCATTACTCATTCCACCTTCCCAAGCAACCATTCACCTTCCCTAGACAACCCTCCCTATTCCCCACACATCTTCCCACATCCAAGACAACCTTTCCTCTCCCCAAGGAGTCTCTCCACCTCCCTAGGTCGTCCACCCCCTTCCCCTCCCTCCTAGGGTCGACCCCCCCTCCACCCTCTCCACCCTCCCATTGCCTTGGCCGACCCCTCCACCCTCCCCTCTCCAAACTTCGGCCTCCACTCCCCTCCACCCTCCTGCACCTCCAGACCACCAGCTCCGCCCCTCTCATCATTCTCCCACATTCCACCTCCATCTACCATCACCTCCAACCCTTCCCCATTGCTAAAACCCCATTCCCTTTCACCAAGTTCCACTACCACCCCTTTGCTTAGCCAAGTCTGCAGGTAGCAGAAGAAGGCACGTCTTGCAGAAGCTCCCCCGAGTTCATACGGAGACACCTGAGGGCGTACCTTACCTTTCTGGAAAGGCCTCCCTGTCCTCTTCACAGGTGAGGTGGAATCACTCCATTCCGAGTTCGTGGCCGACCGTGAGAGCTGTTCTACCCCGACTGCGCCAGACTCCACCTGCAGAAAGCCTGAACCCGATTGGAAGCTGCTTCACGACCAACGGCGAAGGAATCAGGCTGAAGTTTCTTCTTCAAGTTTCTTCCTCCATCTGTCCACGACCAGAAGCATGAGGCGGAACTTAATTCGGCATCCGAGACCCAGAGTTACAAGCGTTCTCCCTCAGTCGCGCGGGTCTGCCTCCTACAGTCTGCAGCGACCAGTGCCTACTCTTCAGGGCACACCGACCGTCCACAGTCTCAGATTGCAGCCCCGTTGACTCCTGCTGAAAGCCACCTCAACCACGGAGACGACGCCACCAGTTTCGTGCCATTCGGAGTTCTGGAGTGCCCGGGACAGCGTCTGCAACCTGCTGCTACAGAACCAGAACCCCGCGGTGCAGCATCTGCAGAGAATCAGAACCAGAAATAGCAACGTGCCACGATCAACCAAAGCCGAACCAGACTCGGGTTTCTTCATCAAAGTTCTTCTCCTCTCTGCCCTCTTTCAGGATCAGAAGGCGGATCGACATTTGGGCACCGTGGGACAGAGTTACGAATTTTCTCCCTTGCACTATCCAGGTTTGTTTCTTCAGACTGCAACGACCAGAGTTCATTCTTCCCAGGACCCAAGTCACCACCGACCTGGGATCGTCTCCCCCCCACCTCCTGCTGAAAGCTACTTCAACCACGAAGACAGCGCCTCTAGTTTTGTGCCATTCGGAGTTCGGGAGAGTTCACCACAGTGTCTGCAACCTACTGTTACAGAACAGGTCCGGCCAGAAACCACACTCGCTGCCTCGGTTCAGTCGCTGGTGTTACCAGTCCCTGGCTCCAGAGGCTGCCCAAAAATTCAGACATCACCAGCATCAAGTCAGGGAACTCCAGGAGTTGGAATCTTCGAAATCGGAGTTCGGACTAGCTCAGGACGGCGGCAACAGCGGCTTCCCGTCCAGAATTCCAGCCAGCTGCACCAACTCCCTTAGTTCTTTTCTACCCGTTTTGGCCCACCCTCCCCTTCCCGCCTGGCCGGCTTACCGCCCCACCCTGCGTGGTGGTAGTGTTTACTGTAATTATTCAATTCCCACCCCCGAGACCACCCTCCTGTGCGAGGTGTAGTGAATGTAAACTTAAACAGGTTTTTGAAGCTACATCGGCGCAGTGTGCGGGGACCACACTTCCCCGCTCGCCCTCGTCTCCGCCCGGGATCGGCGTCTTCACGCCGATCAGGTGAGCTCCTGGCCACTCTCCCTTGCTGGTTTTTACTGTTGCTTAGCTTAGTATCGCTCTTAGTTACCGTCGGAGGTGAGGCGAGTGTCCGATCCGCAATTCAATCCAATCGAGTGTTCACCGCGGGGCGAGTTGAGAGAGAGCCATTACATCCCACGCCCTCGGCGTGCCGACTACCCGTGAAATCGGGCATCCCTGGCCCATTGGGATCTATCCCTATCCGGCCGACCCTTGGAGCCGCAAGGTCCAAACTCGGACCCTCACCACCATCGCCGATCCTCCTACGGATCCGAGCGTGCTTCCGCGAGTGAAACTGCATGTGTGACGTTGCCGACTCATAGTGTTGCTTGCTATCCTAAGTCCAAGGGAGTCGCGTCACATCAAAATTTGGTATCATTATCCTCCGCTGCATTTGGTGTCACATCAACTTGGTATCAGAGCAAGTTCTAGACTTGTCTCTACTAAGTCTTGTCCTAGGGCAGTTGCATTCATCACCCGATCATCATGCATACCCCTCGTTGGCCAAATGGTCCGATTGACCCCCTCCACATGGACTACATTGTAGATGAGGACCTTCATTTTGATGGAGATCCTCATGCCTATCTTAGGTGGGAGAATACCATGGAAAGAGACTTTGAAAGAACTTGGGTATATGGATCCGAGAGAGTCCACAGGGCCAAGGCACGACTTCGGGGTCTAGCTAAGAAAATGTGGGAACACAAAGAGAGATTCAGAAGGGTTTGGGGACAAGAGCCCATTCACTCATGGGAAGAGATGAAGAGTGAACTTAGGAAGATCTATGCTCCCAGACCGTCCCACTCCTACCTTAAGACCCATTACCCGAGGAGCACTCCCACTCCTCCTTTCTCGCCCAGTTCATCTAAACCCTCCACTAGGACCCAAACCCCACCACCCAAAAAATCCCAAGATTCACTAGAAGAACTAAGGATTGAGTTTAAGAAGATCTTCACCTCCCTTAGGGCTCAAACTCCACCACCCCAAATAAGTCCAACTTGCACCACCCCATCACCAAAAGGCCTTCCCACTCCCCTGGAGACCAAGACCCCCACACCACAAAAGAATGAGATTGAAGTTGAGGAATATGAGGCCTCCCCCGATTGGGCAGAGGAGTATGAATCACAATATCATGGGTTAGGCCAAGAAGTTCCCATCCCAAGTGGAGGAAGCATCATGGCTCACTCCACCCTCACCATTCCAACCCGTATGGACCCCATGTCCACTCCACCTAGGCCCATGATGGCCACCACCACCCCGCCCAAAACTCTCCCACCAACCCACACTCCACAAACTTCCTTGGACCCCAAAACCACCCCTCCATCTTCCCCTAAAAGAGACACACCCCCTGAAACCAATCAACCCAACCCTCCTCAACCCATCCATCTTCCACTACCAATCCCTACCCAACCCCAACCTAGGCCCCCACTTCTCCCCTTACCGATCCCAAACCAAGTTCCCCTTTACCTCCCACCCCGGGGGTACCACACACCTACCCTCACCACCCCACCCTCAAGGGACCATCTCACCTCCTTGATAGAGGAACCCATGATTCCCATACCCGACCCCATAAAGGTGAACACACCAACCACCGCCATGGAGATCACCCATGTCCTGGAAAAAGAAGAAACTTCACATGGTGGACTTCACCTTACACCTCCCTCCCTAGTAGGGGCCGAGCACATCCTAGGAGATCCCCTTTCACGTTGGCTAAAGGAGAACCCATTTAGAGATCTCATGGCCCATGTTTGCCCTCCTATGGAACAAAACCTCCCTATAGTACCCTTACCCACCTACCACACCACAATCCAATCATCCTATCAGGTGGAGACACTAGGGGACTTTCTTAAGGGTATAGCTTGGCAAATGGAGCTAACTGAACTGTTGACCACTGTAGCCGACCAACCTAGGAGCCTTGACCTCCTACACTTATGTGTCGGGTCCATCTCTTCCATTTACACTGTGGGTTGCTACACTAGCGACCTTCTTTTATCCCTCCCCATACCTGAAGAGCCCGATGCTATCCGCGAATTGGAGTTACTTATTTCGGGTAGGATGCCAAGCCCTCCAAACATGACCAACCAACCCTCCTCGAACTTCGGTTCAATTACTACATTTGAGGAGGAGGACTCACCCTCATTTGGAGACCTTGAGGTGAAAGAATACCTCACCCTTGGTAACACATTCCATGACCCCTTTGATCCCACCCCATGGAAGACAATGAATCCATGGGACCTGGCCGCCCTACCCACCACCCACTCCCTCCTACCCTCACCAACCATGCTAGAACCAACACACCTCGTCCTAGACCCAGTCCACACCAAGGGAACCATGACCATGGGCAGTATACACCTAGGGAACAAGGTAGTGCCCCACCCCATGATGCATACCTACTATGATCCCTTCGACCCTTACAAATGGGAGCTTAAAGGTCACCCCATACCCACACACATGGTCATCATCTCTGGGAGAAGAAAGCACCCATCTTGGCATGTCACATCATTCGACAAGGGTCATGAGTCCAGCCCTCCCATGCATGTCACGCACAGTTTAGGCTCAATGCATAACTGGCCTACATTTGGTTGTACTGGCCCACCCACATTCTTCATAGCCCTTACACTTGAATGGAGCACACATGGATGTCCGGGTCCCCCGGTAATTCTCACAGCCATACACGATAGATCCACCTATGGTTTCCCAGAGTCCACAAGATGCCTCATCACATCCATGAATGATAGGTCTATGTACGGTTGCCCCGGTCCCCCTCTGCATACCACATACTTCCCACCCCCACCTCACCATCACTCAAAGTATTCTCATTCAAGCAAGCATCCAAATATGGGTAGTGACGATCATAATGAGCGGGCTATAACTCAAGGGTGGCACTTTGAAATCCAAGGAGGTAACCTCGCGATGGTGGCATTGGAACGACTCTATCTTAGGGCCACCTCCAAATCAAGGGCACGAGGACTTGGACCTTTCATGTTCCAAGCGGCTTTGGCCAACATGGCTTATGGATTAGATTTACTAATGGGCTATGGGATATACCCCAATTATCATGCGGCTGATCCGGCACCCTATATGGGCACCACGGTGAATCCCAGTGAGTGTTTTGAGCCTATGCCTTCCTTTAAGAGGGACACCCCGGAGAGCTTCCACAAAATAGCCTTGAGAGTCCGGCGTGTACACAGAAGAGCAATACTATGCAAGCAGAGTTCCAACACCAGCATGAGGGTGTGTCCGGGCCGCCTTGAGAGGATGAAGAGCCGCCCCAGGTACAGGTTGAGTTTGGAGATTGCGAGTCGTCCTGAGCTGCTCCCCGGTGGGCCCTTAACTCGACGGAGTCGAGTTCTCCGCACCCCAGGAGTATGATGGGGACATCCCTTACCCTTTTACTCTGTGGGGACCTGCTACTCGCCACTTTGTTCGCCATCATTTTCTGAGTCTTGCCATGTAATTTCCATATTTTTCTTGAGTCATAATCATGTAATTTTGCCTTTTATTGAGTCTATTATCTAAGTTAGTTAGTCATTTACCTAAGTCCAAGGATTCATTAAGTGGTTTAATAGGTTAGTGGGTTGTAGGCCTTAATGGGCCATTTCATTGGGCCTGGCCCATGGGCGCCCCCTTCCCCACCCCTTGGTCTTCTGTTATTAGTCCATTTTCCAGGGACTTCTATGTAATTGGGGATTCCCTATATATAGGACCCCAACTCCTCATTTTGAAGGGAATTGATGAATGCATGAAAATTGAAACCCACTTGAATCCCCCTTGAGTCTTCTCTCTCTCTCTCCTAAGGGCGAATTCCTCTCTCTCTCCTCCCTCCCTCTCTCTCTAAATTTCGAAATCCCCCTCTCTCTCCTTACCCTTGCCACCTCACTTGCCACCTAGGCAAGTCTCTTCACCTCCCAAGATCCCATTACTCTCCCCATTACTCATTCCACCTTCCCAAGCAACCATTCACCTTCCCTAGACAACCCTCCCTATTCCCCACACATCTTCCCACATCCAAGACAACCTTTCCTCTCCCCAAGGAGTCTCTCCACCTCCCTAGGTCGTCCACCCCCTTCCCCTCCCTCCTAGGGTCGACCCCCCCTCCACCCTCCCATTGCCTTGGCCGACCCCTCCACCCTCCCCTCTCCAAACTTCGGCCTCCACTCCCCTCCACCCTCCTGCACCTCCAGACCACCAGCTCCGCCCCTCTCATCATTCTCCCACATTCCACCCCCATCTACCATCACCTCCAACCCTTCCCCATTGCTAAAACCCCATTCCCTTTCACCAAGTTCCACTACCACCCCTTTGCTTAGCCAAGTCTGCAGGTAGCAGAAGAAGGCACGTCTTGCAGAAGCTCCCCCGAGTTCATACGGAGACACCTGAGAGCGTACCTTACCTTTCTGGAAAGGCCTCTCTGTCCTCTTCACAGGTGAGGTGGAATCACTCCATTCCGAGTTCGTGGCCGACCGTGAGAGCTGTTCTACCCCGACTGCGCCAGACTCCACCTGCAGAAAGTCTGAACCCGATTGGAAGCTGCTTCACGACCAACGGCGAAGGAATCAGGCTGAAGTTTCTTCTTCAAGTTTCTTCCTCCATCTGTCCACGACCAGAAGCACAAGGCGGAACTTAATTCGGCATCCGAGACCCAGAGTTACAAGCGTTCTCCCTCAGTCGCGCGGGTCTGCCTCCTACAGTCTGCAGCGACCAGTGCCTACTCTTCAGGGCACACCGACCGTCCACGGCCTCAGATTGCAGCCCCGTTGACTCCTTCTGAAAGCCACCTCAACCACGGAGATGACGCCACCAGTTTCGTGCCATTCGGAGTTCTGGAGTGCCCGGGACAGCGTCTGCAACCTGCTGCTACAGAACCAGAACCCCACGGTGCAGCATCTGCAGAGAATCAGAACCAGAAAGAGCAACGTGCCACGATCAACCAAAGCCGAACCAGACTCGGGTTTCTTCATCAAAGTTCTTCTCCTCTCTGCCCTCTTTCAGGATCAGAAGGCGGATCGACATTTGGACAACGTGGGACAGAGTTACGAATTTTCTCCCTTGCACTGTCCAGGTTTGTTTCTTCAGACTGCAACGACCAGAGTTCATTCTTCCCAGGACCCAAGTCACCACCGACCTGGGATCGTCTCCCCGCCACCTCCTGCTGAAAGCTACTTCAACCACGAAGACAGCGCCTCTAGTTTTGTGCCATTCGGAGTTCGGGAGAGTTCACCACAGTGTCTGCAACCTACTGTTACAGAACAGGTCCGGCCAGAAACCACACTCGCTGCCTCGGTTCAGTCGCTGGTGTTACCAGTCCCTGGCTCCAGAGGCCGCCCAAAAATTCAGACATCACCAGCATCAAGTCAGGGAACTCTAGGAGTTGGAATCTTCGAAATCGGAGTTCGGACTAGCTCGGGACGGCGGCAACAGCGGCTTCCCGTCCAGAATTCCAGCCAGCTGCACCAACTCCCTTAGTTCTTTTCTACCCGTTTTGGCCCACCCTCCCCTTCCCGCCTGGCCGGCTTACCGCCCCACCCTGCGTGGTGGTAGTGTTTACTGTAATTATTCAATTCCCACCCCCGAGACCACCCTCCTGTGCGAGATGTAGTGAATGTAAACTTAAACATGTTTTTGAAGCTACATCGGCGCAGTGTGCGGGGACCACACTTCCCCGCTCGCCCTCGTCTCCGCCCGGGATCGGCGTCTTCACGCCGATCAGGTGAGCTCCTGGCCACTCTCCCTTGCTGGTTTTTACTGTTGCTTAGCTTAGTATCGCTCTTAGTTACCGTCGGAGGTGAGGTGAGTGTCCGATCCGCAATTCAATCCAATCGAGTGTTCACCGCGGGGCGAGTTGAGAGAGAGCCATTACATCCCACGCCCTCGGCGTGCCGACTACCCGTGAAATCGGGCATCCCTGGCCCATTGGGATCTATCCCTATCCGGCCGACCCTTGGAGCCGCAAGGTCCAAACTCGGACCCTCACCACCATCGCCGATCCTCCTACGGATCCGAGCGTGCTTCCGCGAGTGAAACTGCATGTGTGACGTTGCCGACTCATAGTGTTGCTTGCTATCCTAAGTCCAAGGGAGTCGCGTCACATCAAAATTTGGTATCATTATCCTCCGCTGCATTTGGTGTCACATCAGTTCATGTCCCCGATATTACTTCCGCTGTACATATATCTCAGAGGAGGAGGGGAGTGTACCAGCTTCCGCTGCAGATGGCCGGGAGGAGCTTCCCGTCCTGACCGTGGCTACCCGAGGGACTGGGCTATGGCAGAGGGCTCCCCGGTCGTTGAGGAGTCACTGCCTTTCCCAACCCCGATGAGTGACGCCGTAGGAGTGGAAGGGCTTCTTTTAGGTAACGGTTGGAAATTTTCTCAGGTTTTTCACCTAATTTCTCATGGGAAGTATCACATGTATTTCTCACTTTCCATTTCTTTTTTTTTGCATCATGTAGCCTCGACTAACGTGCTGATGGAGATGGCCAACCCTTCCCTAAGCCTAGGGATTGAGTGGCCTACCTCTACTCCACCGCTAGAGCCATTGGTGGATGAGAGTGTGGCCACCTCTTTGCTTCAGCGTGCAGGAGGGTACCTTCAGAGTGACCCTATCCTTCTCTGGAGGACTTGAAGAGGCGGCTAGCGGACTGCACCTGGGGCTACCACACCCTTGGTTTTTCACAGGAGCCCTGGATGACGGGGCTGGCAGCGATATGGGCTGAGTACTTGTGACTTCGTTAGATGCAGGAGCGGAGAGCTCAGAGGCTGGCCGCCATCCGGGAGGAGTAGGATTGGCTAGATCGGCTGGCAGCGGCCGAGGCCGAGCAGAGGGGCCATGCGGAGGTGGCTCAAACACTCGCTCAAGATCGAGCTATTCAGTTGGAGGAGGCCGAGAGTAGGATCGAGGCCTTGTGGAAGGACTTGGGGGAGTAGCAGTCGGCCACCAAGTGCGTCAGGGCTGAGTGGTTAGAGGTTATGAGCACGAGCGAGGCCAGTATTCAGATCTTGTCCACTCTTGAGGCAGAGCTCACGGCTGCTCGGTCTCGCTTGTCGGCGTTAGAGGAGGGCGAGCCCTAACTTGTTTGTACCTCTTTCTTTTGTTATATTATGTGCCCGGTTGCACATATTTCTTTGGTTACCCCGAGAGCATGTCTTGGGCTCCTTTTATAAAATATGAATGATAAAATGTTGAATTTCTTTTTGTCACTTCTTGTGTTGTCTCATCCTTTCTTTCTTGGAACAAGGATAGATGTGTGGGTTGGCGACCACTGGCACTACTAGTCGTGGTTGATTCTTCTACTATATGCTGGAATGTGGTTATGGTAACACATGCATGAGATGTGCTAACTTGTTGCTGGAAACTGGGGCTGGAGGCTAGGAATTAGGTAATAGAGATAGAGTGCTTAATGTCTAAGGTAGGGAATTGGGTACCAAAATCTAGGCACCCGCTACTGGGGGCTGAGTATTGGATACTGGAGGCTAGATACTGGGTGCACTAGGGCTGGGTACAGGGTACTAGAGGGGCTGGGCACAGGGTACTGGAGGCTAAGAGGTACCCCGCACAGGTCTATTAATTTGGGGGACTGGAAACTGGTGGCTGGAGGCTATCCCATGAAGACATGGTATGACATTGCTGGGTCTGTTGGAGACTGGGGCTGACCTATGATGGTGTGTTGGCCCATGGTGCTAGGGTTTTCAGAGGCTGAAGTGTATCAGCGACCGTTGGTCCCCAGCTAGCTTACTATCGACATGTTGTTAGCCAGAAATGTAATTCGCATCGGTCTAGAGAACTGGAACTGGAGCTAGCCGGCTAACCGTTGAGGCGGTGTAGCCAGAGACTGGGACGAGAGCTA
The DNA here is from genome assembly GCA_022559845.1 of Amorphophallus konjac. Classification (NCBI taxonomy): domain Eukaryota; kingdom Viridiplantae; phylum Streptophyta; class Magnoliopsida; order Alismatales; family Araceae; genus Amorphophallus; species Amorphophallus konjac. The sequence goes on along the minus strand of CM040126.1, from coordinate 129,659,054 downwards.
GAGCTGGGACTGGAGCTAGACTAGCCAGCTGACCATTTAAGGTGTTGTAGCCAGGGGCTGGGACTGGAACTAGCACTAGTGCCGAAACTGAGACTAGACCTGGCCAGTTGACCATTTAAGGTGTTGTAGTCGGAGGCTGGGGCTGGAATTGGGACTAGAACTAGTGTTGAAATTGGAACTGGAGCTAGCCGGCTGACCATTTACGGTGTTGTACCCGGAGGCTGGGGCTGGAACTGGGACTGGACCACGCCAGCTGACTACTGATGTGTAGTAGCCGGAAGACTGGGACTGGACCACGCCAGCTGACTACTGATGTGTAGTAGCCGGAAGACTGGGACTGGTCGGCTGACCGCTGAGGTATGTAGCCAAATACTGGAGCTGGAGACTGGAGCTGGTGATGACCGACCCTCGGGGGTGTAGTGGCCACCATTATTGTGGAGTGATGTTGAGCTCGCCGTCGGTAGGGTGTCATGGCCGACAGCTTTTGTTGATGAGGAGTGGAGAGGAAGAGAGAGTTTTTTTTATTCTCCTTACCAACTCTACCGCCCTTGCGGGTTTTCTCTAGAGCTGGCCCCCTTTTGCTTTTTTAGTGTGTCCTTGCGGGTTTTCACATCGAGGGGTTACCCAATTTTTCCTGAGGTACCCTTGCGGGTTTTCACCTTAGCCCGGTCACTTGCCTTTTTGCCCTCAGGCACCTCTGAGTGAAGATAGTGACTAAGTCTACCGGGGTATCTCTATTTTTAACCCCCCCCCTTTTTTTGAGAGCCTGAAGGTGGCATTATGGCAGGTACTGGATGTCCTCAACTTGTAGTTATGAGGACGATGCAGGGAGGATGGTTGTCATGAATGTATGGGACTGGTACTGGAATAGGCTAACTGGCTATGGTGCCCCATTAGTTCGAAAGGCTGGAGAAAACGGCTGGTCCCACCCCTTAGAGGGGGGTGGCTACTAGATTGCTAGTGACGACCGGAGCACGCGCCTTCATCTGGGTGGCGCAAGAACTCATGCTCTGGGGCATGGTACAGCTTCATGTGCTTACCGTTGAGAGGCGAGAATGGCTTGTTACCTTTATGGTCCAAGACCGTGTAGGCCCCGCCCTCGTAAACATAATGAATGGCGTATCACGTATGGACCCCGCCAGTTAGGTTGTAATTTTCCACTGGAGTGCCCTGCCATGACCACCTTTTCCTTAATTATGATGAGATCGCCTTGTTTGAAGTCTCGCTATTTGATGAGCTTATCATAAGCTCGAGCCATGCAGGCCTGGTACACTTGTATATGTTTGTAGGCCTCGAGCCATTTGCCTTCTAGACTAGCGAGCTCTTCTAGCCTTCTCTGGTACTCATCTTCGTCTGGACCGACAAGGCTAGTATGGATCGCTACGTGGTAAAATGCTAGTTAAATCTTGATGGTGTTGATATTTTAATGTGATGGAGTGTGTAAAAAAGTGCGAGAGATGTGAAATATGATGTGTGGGATATGCGCCAACTCAAGCAAGCAATAACACCAAATAAGCAGCATGTGGTATGTCATCTAAATAGTGCAAAGTAAGACATAGGAAGAACTAAACACACGTCGTGGGCGTGGAGCAAAGATGGAATAAAGCAAACACACACCGTAGGTGTGGAGCAACTAAAAGAGCAAAGAAAATAAACAGAGATGGAGGAATATGATGACAAATACCGAAAGAAGAAGATGTGATCGCCACCAAAGCAAATAATGCAGCCAAAACTACACTACGTACCTTGGAAAGAAGCTGAGTGAGGCACACTCGCCCGCGGGAGAGAAAGACCCAGGTGTAGACGTGAAAACGGTTCTCCTACGACCGCAAGGCGAAATAAAAATGGTCCGGCTATAATCGTAAGGCAACCTAAATAGTCTGGCGAAGGCCGCTAAGCGCACCCAGAAAAGTGTGATGTGGAACTCAGATCTCCACCCCTCCTGGCTAGCTAGAAGAGTTGGGCCTCGTGTAGTGAAAACTGTAGACCTGCAAAAGAGTGTAGACAGAATAAAAAATAACCCAATTAGCCCTAGGAAAGTGTAGTATCTATAAAGTAATGAAACTAGTATGCATGAAAAGGAAGGGTGAATACCTGGGGGTTGGTGATTTTTTTAACCCCTGTGGGGCGTGAAAACAATAGTGGGATGTTTAAAAAACGTGTTGTGAGTGCAGAAGAACGTGGAAAAAGAAGGAGAATTGATGCTATGATGATGTAAAGATGAATAAACTAAGAGGAGAAAAGATAAAAAAAACTCAAGGAACCAGTTACTCCCTGGACCAAACGACCCTAGGATGCAAACACAAGCTCTCCCTAGTTGGTACTCGCTCCAGGATGTGGCAACACTTCATCGCAATCTCTAGAAATCTCCTCCTCAAGCCATGAAGTCAATGGTTCTATTTATAGACCCCCAAAACCTTAGGTCGAGTTGGAGGGATAATAGCATGAAAATAGGGCTGAACTTAGATAAATCTCGAAGATAATACTCCTAACAGTCTATAGAAACAAACAGTAGCTTCTGAGGTTCAATACTCGGAGAGAAAACATCAAACTAAGAACTCTAGTTCGACCACAACCGAAGAGAGTAAGATCAGACAGAGCAGGATTCTCTATCTCCCCTAACGGTCTTACGATAGACCGCAAGGCATGGAAAGCTGTCGACCGATAGACCGCTAGGCTCAACTAATCACAAAGAGATAAGACCAAGGAAACCTAATGGGACTCTCTGTCTGCCTAGCGGTCTAGGAAAGGACCACCAACGTCCATTAACGGTCGCGCGATAGACCACTAGGCTAATAAACGTGGCAAAAGAGATAAAGGCATATAAATCGCTGAGTTAATCCGTAAAATAATCCTCATTAGTCCTTATCTAGGCCCAATAAGCTCAAATGACGAGAAAATAGAAGGAACTAGGCCCAACTAGGGAGAGAACCTATAAAATAAGCCCAAAAGTAAGCAAAAAGTGGCCCAATAATCGGTGAACAACCCGGGACATCATAAAATAAGATATGGAGATGACCCAACTCATTGGTCATAAAACGGGTGTCAACAGATGTCCCTCCTTAACGTCCTCTTTGCAGGGGAGCGAGCGGAGGTGAAGCGAAAGTGAAATGGAACATGGAGATGAAGCGGAAAACGAAGCGGAGTGGACTGAAAAGCGGGCGTTAAGGTAAACGACACCCGTCCTCAACCAACAAGCGATAGGAATCTTCCAGAAAACTCAGAACCAATCACAAGGAACGGCCAAGCCGAATGACGTATGCCTGGAGAAACTAACAACTAAGGAAAATAAAATACGACCAACCTCATCACTGGAACACACAGCTGATAGGCGATCGAGCAAGCGGAAAAGTAAAAAGATGAGCAACTAAACTCCAGACAAGAATCCTTAGTTAACTAAACCGAGCAACTAGATCGAAGAAAACCTTACAACTCAGACTGGAATGACTCTCCTTACTCAAGACCATGGACACATAGTTATCCACCATTACTGAAACACCTTAGATAGATTAGGGCTCATGAATGCTCAAAGATGTGCATGATGCATGCTGGGCTAAAAAATAAAAGAAATAATCAAAATGAATGCAAAGAAACCATAAAAATAGAAAAATACTCGAGAATAGTATTGCTAGTCCGGACAAATCAGGGTCAAGACACTATCTGTAACCACGGCGTGCAAGATATAACCATCGTCCCCCAACTCTTCTAACCTAACGGCCTATCCAACGATTAAACATGTGCACCTAGATCATCATCGTTTTTGTTAAAGAGGAACATCATATCCCAGAACACATGAATGACCAGTTGGTTCTCAAGATAATACATCATAGATACCATATAGTAATGTATTAAGGGACTTACGATCGAAATACTTACCTGACTCACTTGCCTGATGGGAAGTGACGCGACACGATGGCGCTCATGAATTTGTCAATAAGAAATTAGCCATCAATAAGCAAGCCAAAGAAATAAGCATGATGCGTTAAATAGAGCAAAGGCCACACATGAGCAAATATATCATCATTCAATCATAACAGCACAAAAGCGGTCATGTAAAGACCGCAAGGGGCAGCCTAATGGTCCAGCGCATGACCGCTACCCTTGAGGCATTTCACATTCTCCAACGGGCGTGACCCTGAGGAAAACGGTCTAGGGAGGACCACCAAGGACTGCCTAACGGCCCATCGCACGATCGTAAGGCTCTAGGCGATTTCAAAATCGTAGGTGGCCGTTAGAACTCCCATTCCATCTCATTCAAATTCAAACTCTCTCATTCTCCAAACCCTCACCAGTGACTGGTAGCGAGCGGCGATCTCCCATCTATTGCCAAGAAACCCACACTCCCATACTCTAAAAAGGTGAAGAAAAGAGTGGTACGGCGATTTCAACGCCGCCTAGCCGAGGAGGACATGGCCAAAGCTCCGACGGACCGAACGGAGAAAGACAACCGGAGCAGGCCGGGGAACCATCAATGGTGCCCACAGTGCCTGAGAGAGGTGCTGGGGACGACGACGGCGAGCACACGGTCGAGGAAGAGCCCGAGGCAGCGGCCGGAACCCCCTCGTCCGAGGTAGGTCAAGATCCTTAAAATTCCAATTTTTACATTTTCTATATCATGTAGGGGGGTAGAATAGGAAGGAAATGGGTCAGGGGACCCATTGGAGTCATGTACAGGCCCTTAAGTTCCAGGGCAGGGGAAATGAAGGAAAACACTGCCGCTATAGCGAGTGCCTAGCGGTCGTTCTAGAGACCGTTAGGGAGCCAGACGGCCATACCCAGACCGCTAAGGCCAGTCAAACAGTCAAGAGAGGACCGTTAGGGTTCTAAGGTTTTTGTTTTTTTTATGCAATGCATGACTTATTAAACTATATGGATGACTGACTTTGGACTGTTAAATGCATGAAGGGAAAGCAACGGATGGGGATATCATGGCTACAGGTCCGAGCAATGTACTTGGCGCTGTTGGACTTCCAGAGAGAGAGAGACTAGCCAGGATGGGGTTCGCGGAGTTTCTCAGGATGGAGATGATGATGCTAGACACGGCCCTCCTCTATGCTCTCCACAACCGATGGGATCCAGTTAGCAAGGTGTTCTTGTTCCCGTGGGGTCATATGATCCCCACGCTGGAGGACATGGCATGGATCACCGGATTGAGAGTCCATGGAGCGCCTGTGACGGGGACGATGGACACCGACTACCAGGAGTTGGCGCGAGAGCTGCTGAGACTGGAGCTGACGAGGCCGAGACACCACTCGTCCATGCTGGCACAAGCGACCCTCCAAGAGAGCCTGTGACTGAGAGGAGTGGCTATAGCCGTGGGAGAGCTGCCAGAGGAGCACCTACGGAGGCTAATGGACCGAGTCAGAGAGAGAGTAGCTATGGGACCAGGCCCTGAGGGAGACGTCGTCCTCCGCTGCTTCCTGATGCTGATGTTCAGGAAGCTGATCTTCACGACGAGGGCAGACGAAGTGAACTGCAAGCTTCTTCCTTTACTGAGGGACCTAGACGGAGTTGGGGAGTACGCGTGGGGCGCGGCTGCACTGGCCTTCCTTTTCGACTCCCTCAGCACCACCGACCGGCAGATTATGCTGGGTGGGTTCTCACCTCTACTTAAGGTAACCCATCTACCTTAAATGCTTGTGCAATTATGATTATATGACTTGCTACATGCTGACACTTGACAATGCAGGCATGGACCTACATGTACCTCCCAGGCCTAGGGAGAGGGAAGGAGGTATAGCCGGACTGAGAACCCATCGCGAGGCGATGGATGGCGGTACGGGACATCAGGTTGCTGTGACGCCTGGTGCGGGAGATCCAGGATGACATCGACACATTGCCTTATGCGTCGGTAAGACTCTAAACTCTAGACTGTTAAGTGCACGTAAATGCTTTTGATGCTGAGACTTGACTCTATCACCCTCCCTACTCAGGTGCGCTGGACACTGTACAATGACGAGGGTCACGAGGGGCAGCCCTGGGTGGAGGTAGCCTAGGCGTACGCAGGACGAGACGTGTGGCTGCACTGCATGAACATCATCCAGCCACTACACTACCGCCTAGTGATGAGGACAAGGGGTGTCCACCAGCCAGAGGTGGAGTTCCCGACACAAGAGGAGGAGCTCGTGGGGTGGTCTTCCCGAGGACTGACTGGCGAGATTTACTGGGTCACCCGAGCGGTGGATCAGATACGTGACTGGATGAGGCAAGGTCTGGTAGTGTGAGCCTGAGCCACTAGTGATAAGACCTACCTGAAGGCCTACACCAGACGCTACGGAGATCAGGTCTTTCGTGGTACCCGATGACTAATACGACTCTTAGACTTATGCTTCCCTAATGACTTATAATGCACTGACGACTTGACTTTCTATATGCAGCTAGACCCTCAGGGATGGATAGCGGAGCTCCAGGGACTCCTCCACTCTACCATTCAGCAGCGGGATGAGTTCCAGCGTGCGCTAGAGCTTATGGTGAGCTTTACTTAACCTTAGACTTAATACGCAATGCTTATGAACTTGACTGACTGACTTGATTTCTACATGCAGCGGGCCAAGGGAGCGCAAAGGCAGGGACTAGATGCTCCATCTTCTTCTTCCCAGTCACCGGCGGACAAGGCTGAACGGGATGTCGACTTTGCACGGGCAGTTACTCGGGCCGAGGAGGACGAGGCCACTCTCGCAAATAGGGTAAGCAAAACCACCCAAACTTCCCTTTTGAGTTTAAATGCTTATGAATGCACTTGACTTGATCATGATGAATGCTTATACAGATGAGGGAGCTAGTAGAAGCGTTGAGCGAGGTGGAGCAACTTCGGTCAGAGGCAGCAGAGGTGGCCCATCTCCGTGCAGAGGTGGAGCGACTAAGTGAGGGAGTAGCGGATGTGAAGTGCTACCGCGCGGAGGCGAGGGAGGCTCGACGCCAGGGTTATGAGTTGAAGATTGAGTTACAGGCCGTGGAGCGTACGGTCCGGATGATAGGCCGAGGGCCTGAGCGGAGTGCCTCGCAGAGTGGTGCGCGGAGCAGTGCACTCCTGGAGTTCCTCACCAGCTCCTCCAGTCATCGAAGGAACGAGGAGGTGGAGAGACAACGATGACGAGAGGAGGGGAGCACCGCCATGGGTCCGCCAGAGAAGAAGCACGAGGGCACTAGCGATAGCGAGGGTCCAGGAGAGGGACCGGTCTGAGAGTTACCCTTTCCTTGTTTTTCTTTCTTTCCTTTTGGACATATGCATGTACACGATCTTTTGACTTAGTGAAATGTGATCTTTTCTTTTATTATCTAGAAATGCAAAAGTGTGGATGCCAACTCTAACTTTCTACCAGCCCAACGATGACCACTAAGACTAACAAAGAGAGCGAGAGAAGGTGAGAAAAGAGAGAGCGGGAGAGAGCAAGTTTGAAGGCACGAAGACTGGAAAGATAGAGTGACTCGAGAGAGAACACATGGGAAACGGTCATGACAGGGCTACTACCCCTTGGGTGGCGGTCTTGCATAAGGCTGCTAAGGGTAGACGATCAGATTATGAGAGGAGAAGGAAAACGGTCTACACAAGACCGCTAAAAGGGACAAACAGTCGCGTTAGGACCGTTAGGAGAACGAGAAAGAAGGCAGTGAAGGAAGAGGACAAACGATCATCTAACGATCTCTAGAGGATCCTAGCGGTCGCGCGATAGAATACAAGGGAGAAGACTTAGTTAAATCCGAGCGAGACTCACCGGGAGAGTCCCAACCCGTGGATAGTAGTGCCCAAACTATACTACGACTCATCCTAACTCAAATTGAAGCTTCGAGCATTAATCCTAATGCAACAGGACTAGAAACTCAAGCTCTATAACTAGGAATACACCCAGAACTCGCAGCTCAAAGAAATCATTTCTTTAAGCCTTAAAAACCTTAGTAAAACAACCCAAATAACTGTGAAGAGAACTTTTGAACCTAGCACCATGGGTGAGAGTGTCTACAGCAGGCCAAGACCGGCTAGGAGGGAGCGTGGGGAGCTGCAACGGCTGACCTCCATCCCTGAGCATCTGAGCACAAGCCCTTCAAGAGAGGTGAGTCAAATTAATGATACTCAAAGTTCCATCAATTTCCGTAAATTCCTCATGGCACTCCTCTTCTTTCTTCTTTTCCTCTCTTTTTCTTTTTCTTCAGCTCCTTCCTGACTCACGATGCTATTCCAACCTGAAGTGGGTGGCTCCCATGATAAAGGAACTCCCTTTAGAAGTTATCTCAATTTTAAGGGCATGGCACCTCCATCCATTACTAGTTTTAGCCAAGAATTTTCAGAAAATCTCCCTAGATTGGTCTAGCATTTCAGCTCTAGTGGAGTTATGGTATCCTCAAACACACACTTTTGTCTTCCCAACCTTTGAAGCTACTGTCCTTATAGAGGAGGTTGAGAGTTACCTAGCCCTTCCTAGGACTAAAGTGGGAGATGAAGAGCTAGTGTGTCAAACGGTTGACCCTATAGACCCTTCACTCATCTTGGGGATTTCATACACAACCCAAAGGATGTAAGAACCATGATCAGCTCCTGCCATATTCACTTGATACCCATGGCCCAATGGATCACCGCTCATTGAAAAAACAAGTGTGGGAGGTATGAAGCCATAGCCAAAGCTACTTCTATTTGCTTATGTGGGATTTTGCTCTTTCCTACCACCGACCATCTCTTGGACATTCCAAACCTCAGTGTCATCAGCGGGCTGTGGTGGGGTTTATCCATCTCCCAAGCCATCCTTTCCTACCTTTATGAAGGTCTTAGTTCAGCTTCTCTTGGGGGTCCCTTCTTCGGGTCTATGATTGTCCTAGAGTGTTGGATGGGGGTTAGATTGAAATTTCTACCCAAGGAGGATGTGCCATCAGTTGGCCGCATATTTGGGAGCCATCCACTATTCTTTGTTGGAGGTGCATCTGGGTTTTCTACACATGTTGAATGTCGGACTGCGGATAAGAAGACAAGGGACGATTGGCACCTCTTCCTCAACACCTTGCCACTTGACAAATTCATGATGCGACCATAGGCTCTTCAAGGCACTGCTCTTAGACTACCTTAGCGATTGGGCCTGGACCTCCAGCTAGTGGGAAACACTATCTTGGCACTCTACAACCCCCACCGGTGCTACTTACAAGTTGGACTTCCTCGCACTATGGTTCCAGCACTAACTCACTTCCCTCCCCTTCAAGCTAAGAAGATTGGGATCGAGGAGGACGAGCAGGTGATCCGGAGCGTACTGACCATGTGGGCGATCAGCTAAGTCTGTACCTTGCAGGCAGAAGTGACAGATGATGAGGAGGATTGCCGAGCTTACATGAAAGCATTACGCAAAATTCGGCCCCGCACGGATGTGAAATTAAATGTAACTTGAGTTCCATGATCATGTATTGAATTTTATTAAGAGAATGATGTACTATGAACCTTGAGTGAATGAAATAGAAGGATTAATTGGAAATTTCATTGATAGCGTGATGGTCTCCAGTGGGGGAGGTTCTCGCCCTTCCCCTCCCATCCATGCTATCCTGCCGGTTTCTCCTCCTCTCGCGGGTGCTGTTCCAGTGCATGGCGGCTCACCCTACGTTGCTGTGGTTCTCTCTTCGCATGTTGCTCTTGTGCATGGCCCTCCTGCAGATGCTGTGGTTCTCCATTTGCCTACTGCTCCGGTTGTCCCCCCTATAGATCCTGCATCGGTCCCCTCTCCTGTCAACCCTTCTCTATCCACTGCACCGGTTCCTTCGCCTATTGGCCCTTCTACGTGGACTTCAGCGGATCGTGCCGCTCATGGTTCTTTCGCGTAGGCCGTCCGGTTGGCTGAGGCGCCTCCGACGGTTCTTATCCCCGTTCACCCACCAGCCTTCACGGACCAAGGCAACCCTGCTGTATTCTTTTCCTTGGCTGAGATTGATGCTTCCTGCAAGCCCCCTGAGCATGCCATCATTGCTTATACACCCCAAGGTCGGCCTCCGTTTCCTGCTATTAGAGCACATCTTGCACAGCGGTTCTAGTTCAAGCTTGATTTTACGATTAGTGCTCTGGATAATCGGTATCTTCTCATTCAGTTTCTCTGCCGAGAGGACTTCATCAAGGTGCTATTAGAAGGCTCATTGCAAATCCTTGGCCGCTTGTTCAAGTTCTCACGCTGGTCGTTGGAGTTTTCACGGACACCGATTCTTTGGTGGTGCCGGTGTTGATTGAGTTCCCTGGTCTCCCTGTGAACTTCTTCTTTGATCCTTTTATAAGGTCGATTGTAGGACGTATCGGTTGTCCTCCAAGTTGATCAGGAAACCCTATTCCTATGTCATGCCCCGAGCTTTTTAATACAGCGGAAGGAATATCGGAAACGTGAACTGTCGGCATGGTAAGCCTCTCGCAAGCAAGAAATCAGAGCGCAAGATAATCACACAAAAGTAATTGCACAAGTAATTTTTTTTCCAAATTCTAACTTTATTCCATACTAGTAACCACAAAGTACATTAGATTCATGACTTTAAACATCCTTACATCATAGACTCAAGAAAATAGAAAATTATAATAGGACTCGACTAGACACTTGACAACTAGGTCTTCTCTCGATCCATTTGACCTTCAATCACTCTCGGACCTGCTACTTGTATATTCCGAATCCGATTCATTGGTACTTCTGGAAAATTTTAGAAAGTAGGTATGAGCACACTTGCCCAGTAGGTATCTTCGCATCAACATGAAGGTAGTATTTAAATGATTAATGTCTTAGCTCTAGATCTTAAGGTAAAAATAAGAATGCGATAAACAAGCGACATAAACCAAGATAACCAAGAATATTGAATCATGAAATAACTGAGCAAGTAGACGTAAGCAAGTATAGACCATGAACAAGCAAGATTAATCATGTAGATGTAAATTTGACCTTTCATGAACAAGAATGTACGAGCAAGTATCTAGAAAGTACTTTACACAATCTTGTAAAGGTTATGTACTAGAAAGTCATTAACAAGCATGTAATTTTGATAACGAGCCTCATGATTTTTCACTCATTTATAAGAGAAAGTACTCCCAGCGTAATGTGACGCCAGTATCATTGTACCCCAAGATTTATAGCACGTTTCCGACAATTCGTCGAGGGGACTAGCATGGAGCCCTTGGACACAATCCGTGCTCAGTCTTACATCTTCAAGTTATAAATCCAGTTACTTCCACGAGATATAACAATAATTTTGGCCAATAATTCAATTCCAAATAATAAGTTTCATGACCACGTAACCAAGGTATAGAACATACCAAAATTGACATGAGATATCAAAGAAGAATTAAAAGAATATTATGCTCCGGCGGCATTCCGGCAGCATAACGGTATATTCATTAAGTTTCATATCTTACTATTAACTTGTTAAACATATGTTGAGACTCCAGATAATCTTAAGACTATCTAGGAACTCAAGAAAACCAACCCCAATGGTCAACCTCGGGTTAGACAAAATCAGGAACTAAACGGTTGTTTCCTAGAACCGTTTCTGGAATCAGGCGATCAAGTCTGGACCGTCAGGCAGAACTATGTGGTCGAGTCAGGACCGTTTGTGACGAGTCAAAGCCAGAACAAAGAAAGCTTGACTTAGAGAGGCATGCGGTCATGGGATGACCATTTGCCAAAATAAGCGGTCACTTGCCGACCGTTAAGTAACCCTTAGCAGTCGCCATGAAGACCGTTTGTAACTTAAAATTCAGAAAACATTGATGGTGTAAGTGCTTTCTAGACAATTTGGGTTTTAATGGTACAACCAGCTCGGTGTCCTAGTGGGAATCCCAGGCTCGCGGAGTCTTACGGAGGCCTTGAAACATAATCCCCTAGTCCAATAGAATGAATATCCGACAGAGAGGTGCATAAGTCCAAGAAAGTGTGCCTATAAGTGCAAAGTGTAACTAATAGTCACATACCGGAGTATATGCCATGTACTTATGAAAATGACTCAAGAGATAAGAGTGGATCATGTGAAAACAGCGATCAAAACAACGTTCTAATACCACCATGAATCATGTTTCATAAACATAACTGAAAATATTTAATTACAAAACTATAACATTTAGGCATGAAATTACATGATAATGAAAATAAAATTTAAAATCATGCTCATGCTAAAACAGGGTATTTAACAGGAAATAAACATAATTTTTAGTAAAAAATAACATAATTATAGGGTTTCTAATATGCAAAATTAAACTAGGTTCGCATAACCAAATAGTGGTCAGTATATGGCCGCATAGGTTATAAACGGTCTCGCGATAGACCGCTGTTTAAATGGGGCGGTCAGGTTATGGACCGTTTCTATCTGATAGATAGAAAATCAAGAAAATAGTAAAATAAACACTAATCTAGGGCATGTTATGCATGGAAATCAACGAGAACATACTGTAAAACATGATAGAATGAGAATATATCAGAATATGCATGGGTTTGTGTATAATGAACAAGAGATTTTCTTTTTTAACTCAATTAGGGCTAAGATTCATGCATGGCGATTACACTAGATGCACAGTCCCAATAAAACATAAAATTCTCTGTGTACAGTACGTGAATATGACTGAAATCAGAGTGCTTTGATTCCTAACATCAAGTTTAAACCGTTTATGAGATGACCTACCTTTGATTCGCCTCCTAGGCTTTGGATTTCTGACTGGAAGTAAGCCCTAGTTCATGCACATTCTATGTGAAACCAGTAACTTCTCGCCCCTCTATCTCCTGATTCTCTTGACCTAAAGATGCGAAAATTGGAGGGTAGATAGAAGACATAAAGGTTAACAAAAGGTTCTAAAGACATAACTTCTAAATACCTTGTTTAAGGCTTCTAATTTGCAGATCTTCCTAGGTCCATTGCACAGGTTCCTGGGTTGCTTACTCTGAACCAGCGACTTTGCAAGCTTCTATCTTCCTGATGGCTTGATCTCCTAAAATGAAATTTTGAGAGACGTTAGACCCTACTATTATAAACAAATTCTTTTAAAGAGCATACCTCTAATTCAGCCTCTTTACCTTAGTTCCACGTGAGCCAAAAGTAAGGATCGCACAGGTTAGTTCTGGGGTCTATTTATAGGTTTAGCTAGGGTTTTAGAGATATGAACAAACTTAGAGTCCTAATTAGGTCACCAATTCGATCCTCAAGCACTCTATACTCTTATAACTAAGGGATAGCATCGATCCTGGGTGATTAGGATGCCAAAGTTCCCATCTTTTCATGTTTTCTTCCATTCACGGAATCTGCAAATAGTAGTGGTCTAGTTGGGACCATTTCTTTCCTTAAGCGGTCACCCAATATACCGTTTTTATGGTTAGGCGCCAAATTTCAAAATTTTAAAACTCTTTTATATATATCCATTGATTTATCCATTTAAGGAGTAATTATCTCCCTAAATTTTGTAAATATATTGATTTAAACTTCTAGAATATGGGCCAAATCTTATGGACTTGGTTTTAGGTCTTTTGTGTTTATTTAAATGGGCCAAGTCAATTGGTTATCATTTGGGCTTTCATAATAACTTATTTAACCCAAAATTCATTAATCTCCAGAAAAATCTCAGAAAATTTTAAAAATATTTGTATAAAATTTTGCGGTATTACACCCTCCCCCACTTAAGAGAATTTGATCCCCAAATTCAAATACACGGACTTTAAGGGAGAGTGTACTTACATTCAAATAGATCTGGAAATCTCTTGTGCATGGCTTCATCTGTTTCCCATGTCACCTTGTATGGCCAAGTTTTGTTCCATTGGACTTTGACCATGGGAATAACATTATTCCGAAGTTGACGTACTTCTTGCTCAATTATTTTGATGGGCTTTTGCTCGTACGTCAAATCCTTTCAAATTTCCAAGTTATCATAACTTATAACATGGTATGGATCAGGAACTCTTGAGCATTGAGACATGAAATACATCATGAACTCCAGCCAATTGAGGAGGTAAAGCTAGTGGATATGCCACCTCTCCAACCCTTTCAAGAATTTCAAAAGCGCCAATGAATCTTGGTGTAAGCTTGCCTTTGATGCCGAACCTTCGAATACCTCGACCCGGTAAGACCTTGAGAAATACATGGTCGCCTACATGGAATTCCTGGTCACGCCTTCGATTATCAGCATATGATTTCTGTCTATCTTGGGCCATCTTGAGTCTTTCTCGAATTAGCTTAACTTTCTCAGTAGTATCCCTTATCAATTCTAGACCTAGAAGTTGTCTTCCCCCAACTTCACACCAGCAGATAGGTGAGCGACAGCTTCTCCCATATAGTGCCTCAAATGGTGCCATTTGAATGCTAGCTTGGTAACTATTATTGTAGGTAAATTCCACTAGAGGTAAATGGTCGTGTCAGCTTCCACCGAAGTATATAACACATGCTCTTAGCATATCTTCTACGACTTGATTGGTTCTTTTAGTTTGTCCATCAGTTTGCGGATGAAATGTTGTACTAAAATTCAATCGGGTCCCCAAAGAATGTTGCAAACCCTTCCAGAATTGTGAAATAAATTGAGGATCTCAATCGAAAATAATAGTGACAGGGACACCATGTAACTTAACAATCTCCTTCATGTATAAGGCAGCCAAGATATCCACAGACTATCGACTTTTAATAGATAGAAAATGAGCCGATTTTGTTAAACGGTCTATGATCACCCAAATCCCATCATGTCCACTTCTTGATTTAGGCAGTCTCATGATAAAATCCATCCCTATAGTCTCCCATTTCCATTCCAAAATTTCCAAGGGATGTAGTTTTCCAACAGACCTTTGATGTTCTGCCTTAATTTGTTGACAAGTGAGGCAACGTGACACATAGTCCGCTACTTCCCTTTTCATATTGGGCCACCAATAATTCTTTTTGAGGTCTTGATACATCTTGGTAGCACTAGGGTGAATGGCGTACTTAGATTTATGAGCTTCTTCTAGGATTAATTTCTTAGTATCAACATGATCGGTATACAAACTCATCTCCTGAATAACAATCTTCCATTATTTGCAATAGAGAAATCCGCTCGTTACTTCATATTGGCTTTGATCTCCAATAAAACAGGGTCATTATCTTGGAGTTTGACTAGATCTTCTATTAATGTGGGTTGTGTCCGGATATTGGCTATAAAGCAATCCTCTTCTTCTTCATATTAATATCTAAATTCAACTGAGCAAATTTAGAAATAAGATTGGTCATACCTTTCATGAGACTTGATAGCTTTCCCATCGGTTTCCTGCTGAGCACATCGGTAACAACATTCGCCTTGCCAAGATGAGATTGTATAACAAAATCAAAGTCCTTAAGGTACTCCAACCATCGCCTTTGCCTCATATTTAGCTCTTTCTGAGAGAATAGATATTTCAAGCTCTTATGGTCCGAATAGACCGTGAATTTCTCTCCATAAAGGTAGTGACGCCAAATCTTCAAGGTAAATATGACAGCAACCAGTTCTAGGTCATGAACAGGATAATTTTCCTCATGTCGCTTTAACTGTCTTGAAGCATAGCAAATTACATAGCCATTTTGCATAAGTACACAACCTAGACCAATGCCAGATGTATCGGTATAAACTTCAAATCTGCCACCTTCTACGGTCAATGCTAGTATAGGTGCCGTGGTGAGATGCTCTTTAAGGGCTAAGAAGTTTTCTTCACATTCCTTTATCCACTTGAAAGGATTTTCCTTCCTAGTGAGTCTTGTTAAAGGAGCAGGGATTTTGAAGAAATCCTTGATAAATCACCTATAATAACCAGCCAGGCCAATGAAACTTCGAACTTCAGATACAGTGTTCGGTCAGCTCCAGTTCTTAACAGCTTCAACCTTAGAAGGATCTACTGCAATGCCTTCCTTAGAAATGATATGACCAAGGAAAGAAACTTCCTTAAGCCAAAATTCACATTTGTTTAACTTAGAATAAAGTTGGTGTTCCCGTAAGGTTTGCAAGGCAACCCTTAGATGTTCCTCGTGTTCCTTCTTTGTCTTTGAATAGATGAGAATATCATCAATGAATACGACCATAAATTGGTCAAGATAAGGCCGAAACAAATTATTCATCAGTTGCATGAATGCAGCATGTGCATTAGTTAAACCGAATGGCATAACCATATATTCATAATATCTGTATCGACTTCGCAAAGTAGTCTTGTGAATGTCTTCATCCTTGATCCTCAGTTGATGATAGCCTGACCTGAGGTCAATCTTGGAGAAGTACTCCGCGCCAGAAAGTTGGTCAAACATCTCACCAATACGTGACAGTGGGTATTTATTCTTGATGGTGAGTTGATTCAACTGTCGGTAGTCAATACATAATCTGAGGGAATCGTCCTTCTTCTTAACAAACAAGATTGGCGCACCCCAAGAGGATATGCTAGGTCGAATAAAGCCTTTTTCTAGCAGCTCCTGAAGTTGCTTCTTTAGTTCCTTCAATTCCGTGGGGGCATCTTGTAAGGAGCTATTGACACTGGTGTTGCTCCAGGCGTGAGTTCAATGGTGAAGTTAACCTCTCTTTTGGGTGGTAAGCCAGGTAACTCGGAAGGGAAAATATCAGGAAATTCCCTAATTACGGGGATTTCTTCTATCTGAATTTCCTTAGACTCGGCAACTACTACGGAGGCAAGAAAAGCTTCACATCCTTGCGAAATGAGTTTGCAAGCATGAAGAGATGAAATAAGAGGGGGATGCTTTCGATATTTGATGCCAAGAAAGGAAAATCGTGGGAGACTTGGTTTTCGAAAGGAAATTATCCTACTGCGACAATTTATATAGGCGTCGTGGTCTACAAGCCAATCAACTCCTAATATGGCATCGTAACCTTCCATATAAAGGCATACGAGATTAGCGGGAAGATTATGCCATTCTACAGTGACTTCACTATTGGGGAAATAGGTTTTTAATTCCGTTCCCGACCCTAAAGGAGTGACTATGGTTAAATCTGATGGTAAGGGAACAGGTGAAATAGGCAATATTTTTGCAAAGGAACTAGCAATAAAGGAATGAGTAGCACATGTATCAAATAACACAAAAGTAGGATAGGAATGAATATGAATTGTACCTTCAATGAGCTCCCCTTCTTTGGTTGGTCCATCCTCTAATATGGCATTAAATCTCGCTTGCCGCTTCCGTCCACCATTGCTCCTTGTGGATGATTGCTCTTTCATCAGAGGACAGTCAGGCATGTGATGCTCCCGACTTCCACATCTTAGGCATGCACCCAAACGCTTCCAACATTCTTCGTCCGCATGACCGAATTTATCATAGAACGAGCAAGCCGCCATGACTTGCCTATCTTCTTCTTTAATCTTCTTGTTCCGACGATCATCCTTGCCATCCCCATTCCGGGATCTCTTCTTGCTATCCCGAGAGTTATAGGTGATGCTGAAATTTTCTTGCTTCTTACCTCACCGATCAAACTTTCGGCTCGGCTCCTCCACTTTGCCCTTGAGTTTATCGACCTTCTCCAATGTCCGTTCACATAAGTGTGCCCGTTGGACCATCTTTGCGTAGGTCCGAATGTTTTGTGGGCCAAGCTGCTGGATAAAAATGGGTCACAGCCCGTCCATAAAGTGATTTGCTTTAAGAAGATCTGTGCTCACTAGATTTTGAGCATAAGGTGCTAGGCAAGAGAATTGTAATTGATATTCCGCCACCGTCATCATGCCTTGAAGTAGTGATGCAAATTCAGTCACCTTCCTCTCCTTGACATGCTCGGAGAAATACTTGGCTCCAAAAAGAGTAAGAAATCCATCCCATGTGTGTGGTGCGTCTGTAGGCGGTGTCAGAATAGACTTCCACCAGGTACGTTCGTCTTTGTTTAACTGGAATGTGGCAAGATGAACCTTCCCTTAGTCTGCATATTGCATGACCTCGAATATATGGTTCATTTCATCAATCCAATTTTCTGCCTCATCGGGGTTAGAAGAACCTGAAAATCGCGGAGGGTTTAAACTCCAAAAATTGCGGTGCAGATCACCAGCTCCTGCCCTAGCGCCAGCTTGAACCATATTTTGCAAGGCCTGAGTGAGACCCGCAATAGTTTGTTACATTCCTGCCCAATCAACACGGTGAGCCATGGTAAGAGTAAGGTTCCTGAGAAGAGTAATAGATTTGTTAATTCTAATAGAATTGATGGGTTAATCCTAAAGATAAATTCTAATTACTAACTCATCCCATGTTCTACCCAATTTCTCTCATTGGTTGGGAATTTCTTTCCTTGTTTCATCGGCATGGTTCCTTAAGCCTTGGACCTAACCTATGACATGACAACTTTCCTAGGACTTCTAGGCCTAGGCTCTAATACCACTTTAATTGTCACGCCCCGAGCTTTTTAATACAGTGGAAGGAATATCGGGAACGTAAACAGTCGGCATGGTAAGTCTCTCGCAAGCAAGAAATCAGAGCGCAAGATAATCACACAAAAGTAATTGCACAAGTAAATTTTTTTTCCAAATTCTAACTTTATTCCATACTAGTAACCACAAAGTACATTAGATTCATGACTTTAAACATCCTTACATCATAGACTCACGAAAATAGAAAATTACAATAGGACTCGACTAGACACTTGACAACTAGGTCTTCTTTCGATCCATATGACCTTCAATCACTCTTGGACCCGCTACTTGTATATTCCGAATCCGATTCATCGGTGTAGACACGCCATTCCTGACGTCTCCTGAGAAAGTCTCATATTACTATACGACGCCCCACGACGGCTTACGCATTTCGAATCACTTGAGTACTTCCTTTTCTTAAGTCTTCTTCCGCCCTTTTCGGCATCCGGAATCGTCTCGTCACGGCATTCGGACGGTATCAACACCAGTCAGACGCATCAAGAGGTTCCGGAACCAAGAAGGGTGTCTGTCGGGCGCCCGCCGACGCCTGATCTAAGGACCCGGGTGGGTCTTAATGGGGGTGTCCAGGCCCCTGGACGCCCCCATGATTTTAATTTATTTTATTATTTTCTCGGGGCCCATAACAAAATAAACAATATATATATTAATGGAGGCGTCCAGGCCCCTGGACGCCTTCATAAAAATAAAAATAAAAAATATTTGTAGAATGCCACTTGGCATAAAAAAGACAAAAAATAATTAAAAATATATATATATTAATGGAGGCGTCCAGGCCCCTGGACGCCTCCATCACATCCATCACGGGCGCCGGCCACCGAACGACGGTTTGTCGTGTGTGAAAAAATCCAAATTTTAGAGACGCCCAGTCAGCTGGACGCGCCCATTTCTGAATCACGAGGCGCCGCTCACAAAACCACGCGTTGTGCCAAACCGCGTGCGGCCGTCGTCGGTTTTCGGTGGACCTGTTTGAGGCGTCCGGGACCCTGGACGCCTCCACAAAAATATTCCAAAAAAATAAATAAAAATAGAATAAAATATTATTTCGGCCCTGATGGAGGTGTCCAGGGTCCTGGACGCCTCCACCCTCCGGAGCCCTATAAATAGAGGCCCACCCCCTCAGTTCTGGAAGAGCTTTGAAGTGATCCGATAGGCTGCCGGAGCCCAGAGGCTACGGAGTCATTTTCTAACCCGTGGGTTCTTTTGTAGGTGGAGGTTCTGCCGGCTTCTCGGGTGTTCACGCTCGCGAGAGGAAGGTCGTCTTCATCCACCGCGCTTCCACGTCGTCCCCATGCTGCCGGAGCTCCGCCGGATTTCACCCTCGGCTCATCCAATAAGCCTTTTCTTCCCCTTTTTCTCCATAGTTCTTTACATTCATCATATTGCACCCTCTATCCCCCTTCACAAGGGCGCCTCTTCTCTTATACTTCTTGCATCCATCATCTCATTTTCCTCCTACTCGAGTCCGAGAGGGGTTTAAAAGATAACACCAACCAGGTGTGTGTCTTGCCATCATTTCGTTATTTTTACCGCAAGGATTTGAATACTACACCTTCATCTTTCTAATCCACTTGTTACTTGTTTGTCGTTGTTTTGCAAGGGTACCCGAGGAAAGCCCTCTCCGTCGGCCGACCGGAAGGAGAGGAAGAAGCAACCCGCCATCTCCCGCTCTTGAGGTAGGCGCGATCACTTTCTTATTCTGGGGTCTTTCGCCCCCTGGCGATCACATCTTTTCATCGAGGCCGCGGCGAGTCACTTCCCCAATGGCCGTTTAAATTTCTGTTCTCATATTCTCTTTATATCCTGTTATATTCTGCTCATATCATCGAGGCCGCGGCGAGTCACTTCCCCAATGGCCGTTTAAATTTCCGTTCTTATATTCTCTCTATATTCTGTTATATTCTGCTCATATCATCGAGGCCGCGGCGAGTCACTTCCCCAATGGCCGTTTAAATTTCTGTTCTCATATTCTCTTTATATCCTGTTATATTCTGCTCATATCATCGAGGCCGCGGCGAGTCACTTCCCCAATGGCCGTTTAAATTTCCGTTCTTATATTCTCTCTATATTATGCTATATTCTGCTCATATTCTCGAGGCCGCGGCGAGTCACTTCCCCAATGGCCGTTTCAATTCTTGTTATTTAATTTCTGCACCATTCCCGTCCCCCCGAGGTCGCGGCGAGTCTCTTCCCGCTATGGCCGTTTGAACTCCATATCTTGCTATATTATACTTGTCCCGCTCGCCCCGCCGGAGCAATCTCCAGTGGTGGCCCCTTCTCTCTTCTCTATCATCTCTGTGTTGCAGCAAAATAATAAAACAAACAAAAAGAGGAGCCCGCGCGCTCCGCGTCCTCTCTCCGCTTCCCGGAACCGCGTGACGTCGCTCACAGATTGGCGATCACGGTGGGACCTCTACTGCTTCCTTTCGGCTACCCTTGCAAGTTCGGCACCACCCGTGCCTCTCCACCTTCGCGCCCGCGCGCGCCCCCGTTGTGCTCACGGAAACACCGTCTGTTTTAATTGGTTCTTTGTTTATTATATGTCTGTTATTTCTGTTGTTTTCTTACTCTATATATCTGTCAGCATTCCATTGCATACATCCATTCCTCTTTTCTATCCTTTTTTCATTTTTTGAGGATCACCCTTTCCCGGTGAAGGAAGGACTCTCCGTTTGGGAATTCCTCTCAACGGACTACAATCTCCTACACTGGGACCTCCGTAAGTCCCCGACATCGAAGAATCTCCTCTTCGTTCACTGGGCTGGTTGTACCATTGAAGTTCCCCGGAGTTAGTCATTTCATTCGTGGTGAGACGAGAGACCCTAGCTGACACGGCGGTGAAACAAAAATAAACTAGGGTCCCCATTTTGTGTGAACTTCGGATCTCGTTAAAAACACAAAAAAAATCACCAAAATCAAAACACAAAAAGGGCGTAAAGGCATCCACTTGTTTGATAATCTCTGCTACCTACTTGCTAGTGTATGTTTTTGCGTTCTGGGAAAACTGTGAGCATGTCTCACGAGTCTTCTGAGGAAAACCACCCTAGTCGTGGTTTGACAGCCGACCCGCGAGTCTATGCTATGGACTCGGGTCCTTCTCATGACCCCTCACATGAGGTGCAGGTTATTGCCGGGGACACGTCCCTACCACAGGATATCTCTTCCTTACTGGGCGTCCTCGCCAACACGGAGCTTACCTCTGAACAGCTCCGGGCCTTCCAGGCCATTCTAAAGGGGAAATCTGTTTCCCCCACGCCCCAGGAATCAACTCCGGCCATCGCACCTCTCCAAGAGTCCGTGCAGGCCATTCCATCTCCTTCATTGGCGCAAGCCATCCAGTCTCCCTCGCTTCAAGGTCAAGCGAGCCAACAACCACCCTCATTCCAGTTCCCGTCACAATCTCAAACTCCCGTTGTTCCCCACACGCCGCTTCAGCCAGGGCCAACTGTCGGCGGTCCGACAGCTCCCTCTCATTCGGGGTTCCCCCCTCAAGTCTCCGGGAGACAGTTTCTCCCCCAGTGGCAAGTGCCACCTTCACCTCCAGAGGAGCTCGCCCAATCGCTCCTCAATAGGTTCAATCGCATGGACGAGCAGTTTCAAAATCTAAGAAGAATGGTGGACGTGAAAGCCACCCCGGAGGTTGCTTTGCCAATCCTTCCCGTCATTCATCTTCCTCCCTCCGAAATGCCCACGTACCGCAGATACAATGGTACCGGCAACCCCTTCATTCACCTCAAGGACTTCATGTATGAGTCCTCCTATTGGCAAAACGATCAGAGGTCCCTGGCATACCTCTTTCGGAGATCATTGGATGGTCCTGCGCTTGAGTGGTTCTATTCTCTGGAGCCCCGCGAGGCCGAAAATTTTGAAATAGTCCAGAGAAGGTTCTTGCAGAAATATAGGGATAGGGTCGGTCCCTCACTCTCCATTACCGACCTAGTGGCCGAAAAAATGAAACCCGACGAGGATTTTGTCCGATATGCTGATAGATGGAGGTCTCTGGCGGAAAGAATAAGGGATACCCTCTCCGAGCCCGAACAAGTGAAGATGATTGTGTCTAATGCAACCCCACAGTTCAGACACGTCATGGCCATGAATAAACTTACTACAATGGAGGAACTCTATGAAAGGGCCCGGTACATCCAAACCCAGTTAAAAGACTCCCCCATTATGAACATGTTTGAGTCACCGAAGCCCAAAGTGGTTAGAAAGACAGGCGCTGGTGTCCCGGGCGGAGCCACAGAAGGGGTCGTGACAAATGAGCAAGTGGGTGCGGTCAACAATGCCAACTATGCAGTCAATCCAAGGCCTCCACAAATGCCCCGACTTCCCCTTCAACCAGGTCCTTTCCCTCTTCGTCCTCCACCCCAAAATAATCCACCCCAGGATAATATACCTCCATTACGCCAACCCCAGCAACAACAACCACAACCTCAGCAACAACAACCACCACTTCAGTACAACCAAGTTCCACCCCCTGGGAACTATGCTCCCCAACAGCAACAAAGGAGGCCGCTCGGTCCCAAGAGAGCCTACTATCCACCATTGCCAGAAACTTTAACAGACATTTTTAATGCCCTCATGGCATCAAACCAACTCGCCCTACCCAGAGAAAGGCCCGCGTGGCCCCCCAATGTTGATACCTCCAAATACTGCGTCTACCACAGGCAGCCGGGACACACAGTAGATTACTGCTTCCATTTCAAAGATTACATCCATGATATGAATGATGAACATCAAATAGATTGGGATGAGATGAGACGATACGTCGCGGCTCTCAAGGCTAGGAGACCTCCTCATAGACCACAGCAGCAACCACAACAACAACAACAACAGGCTCAGCAGGCCCCACAGCAACAGCCCGACATGGGCATAATCCAGAATCCATTACCGGAGCACCAACAGCCCAATCATCAGGTTAACCCCATCTCCTCCTTCCCGGAAGTCGGGAGAGAGCAGGTGTGGCACCAGGAAAGTACCTCCATTCTTTCTACCGCCAATCCTATCATCACGCAACACCCTTGCCTTGCCCGGGTAGCACCTCTCTCTCATCAACCCGCGTCAGTATCACCATCACCATTTCCACTACCATTACGCCCTCTCATCTGCACCCCGACCTCCTATCAACCGACACTCTCTACTACGCTTTCACACCCTCTCACCTTCTCTCACTCCCCCACTTTACCATCCACCTCTACCACATTTACCCCTACGCCTTCTAAACCCCTTATCATCCGTCAACCATACATAACCCCATCTTTCTCCACCACATCACCACTAATGCCTTCAAAACCACTCATCACCCACCATCCACCTCAAAACCATTACCCGTTTCAAACCTTACCCACTTCCACTTTGCCTCCGCCTCCACCTTCCAGACCCCTTATCCTTCATAATCCGCGCGATATCCCCTCTACCTCCACCATGCCTCCACCTAACAAACCCCTCATCAGAATCCCTGCTCCCGTCATCACCCCTGCTTCATCAACCATTCCTCCACTACTACCCCTCAAACCCCTGTTAAAACCCACTGCTACCCCCACAGAGGTACAAAAGCCGCAGGCAATGGTGCTCCGGAGTGGAAGGATTTTCCACAGGGTTTTCACCCACAACAGTCAGAATCCTGAGCTATCTCAGCCAGAGAAGGATGATGGAGAACAACCAGAAAGAGCTATCCCTGGAACACAGTATGATCTATTGAAACACCTGGATAAGACACCTGCTCGGATCTCCATCCTGGAGCTACTTCAAAGATCCACATCCCACCAGGCAGCCTTAATGGAGTACCTTCAAAGGGTCATGGTGAACGAGGACCTCCCTGTAGAAAAGATTTCGACCGTCCTGACCCCAACAGACACACAACCGGCCATCATGTTCCACAACTACGAGCTCGCTCCCAAGGAAGCTCGGAAATATGCATTGTGCATTTCAATAAAAATTAATGGGATATCCATAAACCCGTGTCTTGTGGACACGGGTGCGTCCATAAATGTGATCTCCATGTGCACTCTTCAGTTGTGTGGGATCGACGAAGAACAAATAAGACCTTCCTCGATCACGGTCACGGCCTATGACAATAGCAAAAGGCCACCGCAGGGGATGATTATCCTGAAGGCAGAACTAGGCCCCATGTCAATTCCCACGGAATTCCATGTCCTCGACATGGACCCCACATTTAAGGCTATACTGGGTCGCCCTTACATCGAAGCCATGGACGCTGTGCCTTCCACCAACCATCAGTGCCTGAAGTTTCCTTACAATGGGAGAATTATTAAAGTGGTCAGTACACCTGTCCTTCACGCAGTGGATGCTATCAACACCTCTCTGCCTTCTGTTTGGCCGTCTCATCGGCCCATATTATCACTGCTGGACGTGCGTGATCCATCTCACATTCCACTAGCACCAAAGGAGCCGGTCAGGGCAACCGCAACATCATGTCTCCCTTTTCACTCCAAAGGTTGGGAGATTATGAGGAACATCGGCTATCAACAGGGAAAAGGTCTGGGCGCACAGTTACAGGGTATGCTCAAGCCGCCAAAAGAAATTAGGCCGAACAGTAGATTTGGCCTAGGCTTCAAAGGACCGTTCAAGGCGGATTGGGAGCCCCTCACATGGACTCTATCAAACCACTTCAGCAGAGGACCCGTTGTTCAGATGGGAGATTACCCACGGAAAGCATATGGGGGATCACATGCTGTATATTTGGCTGAAAAATGTCCGAGGATCACCAAAAGAGGCAAGATCAAAGATCCGGAATGCGAATGGGACAAATGGTTCGATATACGGGACATTTCCGTTGCACTAGAAAGGATGTTCTCGTCTCCGCAGCTTGAAGGACCACCATTGACCTCCGAAATACCAGAGAATATTACCACTCTTGCCAAGGTTCCAAACTATCCTCGTCCTCGCCAGAAGGACCCTGTCATCGACGGATCTTCATCCGTCCTCAGCATTGCCGTTGACGGCTCATTAGCCGCCATCTTCTCCATCCACTCGTCTCAGCCTTTGCTGATATCTTCTTCCTGGGCCAGACAATTGTCTGATGATCTTCCCAGGTCCCCTTCTTTGCTTACATACCTACGCGGGCTTTTCAACCCGCGCCAGGTCTTCAACTATGATCTGCTCTATGAGCCTCACAATCCTCTAGCCATAACCACTTTCCTCTCTCCTCCAATCTCTTCCCACTGCTTTGTCATTAAAAATGAAAACGAAAAAAAAAACGTCAATTTTCAAACTCCCCAACAACATATCTTCGTTGAGGAAACCTCCTACATCTCCCACGGGTGCGTACCGCCTTGCGGACCACCCGTCCAAGGTCCGATGAGCGACCTTTTCTACCCCTCCTCTGAGGGGTCTTCTCCTGTACATTCTACACCATCCTCTTCATCTTCATCTTCTTCTGTAAATATTTTCAGTCAATCTAGGAATGATAGGCCGAGGGTAGTACCTAGGAAGAAGTCCAAGGGGAGGCAGATCCCTCGTCGATTCCTTCTGGATTTGGCTGCCAGGTGTCAGGCCCTTCTTGCCATCCCCCAGTTGTTAGAAAATCCCATCCAGCTACCCGAAATAGAATGCGAGGGCGACTGTGCACCTGATGAAGGGTATGGAGTCTACGAGATCACGGATGAAGAATGCCCCACTGAAGATGAGGGTGAAAAATATGAAGATGCGGCGGGCGCATACGCAAGTGGAATGAGGAGATTCGACGAGCCGTCAACCGCCGTAGAAGAATCCACCAAAGAAGTCAACTTGGGAACTGAGGAAGACCCTAGGATCATCCTCATAAGTGACAACCTACCACCCTCTGAAGAAGAGGCATTAATTGAGGTCCTCAAGGAATATAAGGACACGTTTGCATGGAGTTACGAGGATATGCCGGGTCTAGATTCAACCTTGGTCGAACACCGTTTAACCCTAAAACCAGGGTCCGTCTCGGTAAAACAAAGGTTAAGGCGTTTCCACCCTCAGATGGCTTTGAAAATGAAAGAAGAGGTCTATAAGCTCCACAAAGCCAGGTTCATTAGAGTCGTCCTTTATCCTCAATGGGTGGCGAACATTGTCCCGGTCATGAAGAAAGATGGGAAAGTCAGGATTTGCATCGACTTCCGGGACCTTAACCGCGCGTGTCCAAAGGATGATTTTCCCTTGCCTCACATTGATGTGTTGATTGATAACACGGCAGGCTATGAAACCCTCTCATTCATGGATGGATTTTCGGGATACAATCAAATTCGTTTGGCAGAAGAGGATCAGGAGAAGACGTCATTCACTACCCCTTGGGGAACATATTGTTACGTGGTCATGCCGTTTGGGTTAAAGAATGCTGGAGCTACTTACCAAAGAGCTATGATGGCCATATTTCACGACATGATGCACATATATCTGGAAGTCTATGTGGATGACTTGTTGGTAAAATCAAGGACCAGGATGGAACATCCAGAAGTTTTGGCTAAGGTCTTGCAGAGGTCAAGGGAGTTCCAACTGAAAATGAACCCGAAGAAGTGTGTGTTTGGAGTGTCGTCAGGTAAGTTGCTGGGCTTCATCGTGAGCAAAAGAGGGATCGAGATTGATCCCGACAAAGCCAAGGCTATCAGGGATATGCCATCTCCCAAGAATTTGAGGGAAGTCCGAGGTTTAATCGGGAGGTTGCAGTTTATTCGTCGGTTTGTGTCTCAACATTCACAAAGGTGTAGACCTCTCTACGAGTTGACCAAGCCAGGAGTAGAATTCCACTGGAATTCTAAATGTCAGAAAGCTTTTGAAGGGTTGAAGGAATATCTGGCTAGTCCACCCGTTCTCATTCCACCCAAACCAGAAAAACCTCTGATCCTTTACGTCTCAGTCTTGGATGACTCCGTGGGAGCCGTCCTCGCACAAGCTGATGAAGAAGGCAAGGAACGGGCAACCTATTACTTGTCCAAACTTCTCAATCCCTGTGAGCAGAAGTACACCGTCATGGAGAAAACCTGTGCTGCCCTCGTTTGGGTAGTGTAGAAATTGAAACACTACTTCTTGGCTCATGAGGTCCACTTGATTGCTCGGATGAATCCTATCAAATTCCTTCTGGAGAAAGCCGTCCTTACGGATAGGCTAGCACGCTGGCAAAGTTTTCTCTCTCAGTTCGACATCACCTACATCCAGCAAAAGGCGATTAAAGGCTTTGCCATAGCCGAGCATCTCGCTCACCATCCTCTTCCCAAGTTCGATCCCGTCCAATCAGAGTTTCCAGATGAGGAACTAATGTCTGTCAACCAATCAGATGAGCCAATGTGGACACTATATTTTGATGGAGCTCTGAATTCTCAAGGGAGAGGAATCGGCATCGCCCTCCTGTCACCTGAAGGCCTCACATTCCCATTAGCATACCAGCTCAAATTTCCAGTTACCAATAATATAGCCGAATATGAAGCTCTTCTAGCTGGCCTAGAACTCGCTCATTCTTTACGTATCACTGAGTTACGAGTCGTAGGTGATAGTCAACTCATCCTTCGCCAGGTGCTCACTAAGTATCGCACTCGCGATCCCAAACTCAAGCCATACCAAGAACTCACTGCTGCCTTTGCCAAACTATTCGCCAAACTGATCTTTGTTCATATCCCTCGTCATCAGAATATTCTCGCCGATGCCCTCGCCTCGTTGGCATCATCCATAAGGTTCCCTCTAGGAAGATGGTTTAAGTCCATTTCCATCTACAAACTTCATGCTCCTGCAATCGATGATGCTTCCTACGTAAACATCAAAGACAGGATAGCAAGGAAGATCCTGCAGGAAGATATCCTTGAAAAGAGAGAAATCATGTTGGCAGAGGCCGAAGAAGAACTGGCTGATCAAGAGAAACCATGGTTCTATGAAATCGTCAAATACTGCCAAGATCAGTCTTATCCTGAAGGGGCCACCACAGAGGACAAGAAAGCCATAAGAAGGGTGGCTCAGAAATATACTTTGGTTGGAGGTCTACTCTATAGGAGGAGCCTTACTGGTATTCTGTTAAGATGTCTTGGCGACGACGAGGTTTGGAAATGTGTAGAGGAGACGCACTCGGGTGTGTGCGGTGGCCACGTGAATAGTCAGATGCTCGCCAAGAAGATCATTCGGCAAGGCTTTTACTGGCCCACTATGGAAGAGGATTGTGCTGTCTATGTCCGTAGGTGTGTCAAGTGTCAACTTCACGCCGATAAAATCCATTCACCATCTTCCTCACTTCACCCAATATCCTCCCCGTGGCCTTTCTCCATGTGGGCATTCGACATCATTGGTCCCCTAGGTGATCCCAATTCCCTCACCAAGCAGAAATCTTTCATCCTTACTGCGACAGAATACTTCACCAAATGGGCCGAAGCCGAAGCTTACGCGGAAATCAAGGCGTCAACAGTCTGCAAGTTCATAATGAAGAACATTCTCGCCAGATTCGGCATCCCAAGCACGATCGTCACCGACAATGGGCCACAATTCATTTCTCAGGACCTACAGGACCTCTGCAAAAGGTACGCAATTGTATTGCATCATTCATCGCCATATTACCCACAAGGTAACGGCCAAGCGGAGGCCACCAATAAAACATTGCTCAAAATCATCAAAAAAACCTGCGAGTCTAGTAAGTTTTCAGACTGGCCAGAAAAGCTTATCGAAGCTCTATGGGCCTATCGCACTTCAATCCGTACCCCCACCGGGTAGACTCCATTTGCCCTTACTTATGGTATGGAAGCGGTAGTCTCGTACGAGACTCTGATCCCTTCTCTCAGGGTACAATTGGACGAGGAATTTCCCCTCGACGATCGTCGTAATTCACTCCTCGCCCAGTTGGAACTCTTGGATGAGAAGCGGCTGGCCGCCGCCGAACACGCGCGTGTGTATCAAAATAGACTCGCTCGCTTTTACCAAAAGAAAGTCGTTGAGAGAAAATTCAAAGTCGGTGAGATGGTCGTAAAAAGAATTTTTGTCAAACCTGGAGGGCCGCGTTCTAAGCTCCAACCCAATTGGGAAGGACCATTTGTAATTCAAGCCGTGTACCCTGGCAATGCCTACAAGCTAGTCAACGCCGAAGGGACCGAGTTATCCCACCCCTGGAATGGGCTTTATCTTAAGAAATACTACCCTTAGCACAAAACAAAAAAAATGATGAAAAGATAAAAAACATCAAAAATAAAGAAATATTGAAAACCACTAAAAATATGGAAAATTCAAAATGCCGATGCCTGGCAGTCACCATGTAGTTAAGTCCCTGCATCTAACCTTCATGTTAGGATAGGGCCCATTAAGGCTTGGTAGGCACCGGGTCTTGGTTTGCCAAAACCGTGGAGACCCCTGTCCGGCCACGTCGGCCTATGCTCGCTCGAAGGAAGCTAACATGTGTTCACTTATGTATTTTATTCAAAAAAGTTGGTAGCATCACCTACGGTAGGGCCACACCTAGAAGATCTCCGGAAGCTGTAATCTTTATTCTTTTCTCTTCGACCAAATGAGACAGTCGGCGCCCTTAAAACGCTGAGCATGAGAAATCGAAACTCAAACCCCAAGGGCAAGAGTAGGATCCATTTCCTCGAGCATCGATCAGTGCACGAGAAGAGGGCAGTGTCCCCGCAGGCATACAAAAAGGGAGCCCACAAACGTCAAACGACTATATCTCCCTCACAAAAAGAAATATAAAGTCAAAATCAAGAGAAAAGCCTGGTCGTGACCGTGCCTGTTGCGATAAACGGAACCCCTCAAAGCAAAAGTCTGAATCCACAAAAGGGGCCGTGGAATGTAAATGCTCGAGTTTTGGTCCGAAGTTGTCCGAAAGGAAAGAGTTAATGGGCCCTTATTCGCTCGCCGGGTTAACGGCTTTGCCGATCCTCTCAGGAGGTTTATCCCCTACGCTCTTCCTTCTCCCTCTAAAGATGAAGGTTCGATGGAGTTTCTGAAGGGTGAAAACTGCCTAGGGTCTGCGACCTTATTTTAATATACACATTTGGTTGCCTACTTTGAAAAGCAAAAGCTATCGCTGCGAAGGAGTCTCTGTGTTTCTGGCTGGTCAAGACCCATGTTTACCGCCTTGATGTCTTCTTGTTTAACCTCGGGCTTAGGCCAATGCAAGCGCGTCACCTATGGGTGCGACGGCGTCTGATTCCGGGTCAGCGTCGCGCGGTTGGTCGTTAGGGTTCCAGGGTGTTCCATCATATACCATCTAGAGTTGTGAGGAAACAGACCCGGGTCGGGCAAATCTTTTACCTCAAACATCTTTTGGGAGAATCCCTGTGGTCGGAAGCAACTGGGAGCCTAAGCATGGCATGACGGTATTGTCATCATGGTAAGTCTTAGCCGGCGGGATCATCATTCGAGGGGTCTAGAGGCCCAAATCAACCTAGATGTGCACTTAGGATACCTGGGAGGTTAGTAAGAAACCCCTATCTCACGTAGGTTAGGTGCCATTTGGGTGCTTGCCGGGCGTTAGCAACAAAAAAATTGAAATGATAAAAGCAACAAAAAAAATGGAAAAGAGAAAATGTACATATTTGCAAACAAAAAATCTTTTTTATGATAAAACAAAAAAATGTCAAATATAAAAAAGAAAACAAATTAATTTTGCATGATTGCATTTGCGTGCAGCATCTCACTTTTAATACCGCTTGCATTCGTGTGCTTGCCTATCGCATTTATCATCACCACATCTTTCCCTTGCCTTCGTTAAATAAAGGCTTGGCCCCTTGACCAGTCATCAAGGACAGTCACAGTGACCATTTGCTTATTGAGCAAAGGGCCAAGTCAGAACAGAAATTCTGATTTGTTTGTTTCAGTGATGTGTGCAGGGACTCAGGCAACAGAAGCAAAAGTGAAAAACAAACAAACCGAACCTTATATTTTATTCCAAAAAAAAAAACCAAAAAAATTACATCAAGTTCTGCCCTCTCTCTCTGCATCACTCGTCCCACCACTCTCCGGGCAAAACGCTCTCAAAGGTGCTACCCAACTACGAAAAGCGGTACTTCTACCGCTCTGTACTCCCCTTCCTATTCCCACATCCCGGCGTTGATCCACGGAAGCAGCAGAGAAGCTACCAATACGAAAGCCACGCTCTCGTGCTTTTCGGTAGCGCTCCTCACCATCTCTCAGCCACTGTTCAGCAAGACCAAGGCTGATTCGGAGTTCGAATAGTTGGGCCTCCATGGCCCTTCGTTCCTCCCTTTCAGCCAAACTGTTGGCTCTTTCTCTCTCTGCGTCTCTTTCTCTCTCTGCCCGTTCTCTCTCACGGTCTTCCCTCTCCAACTGGAGAGTGATCCTCAGTTCCATAGCATCCCTGGAAGAGTCGTCATCAGGATGACGCCGCAGTTCCCTCTCCAGTTCTGCTATCCTAGCCTCCTTCTGCGCAGCTTGGGCAAGCGCTTCTTCCGTCTCCTTTTCCTGCCGAGTGTACCATCTCAGATACGCGATAAGGCGTAAACAAAGAGAACTCAACGCTGAAACTTTTACCTGTATACGGAGCATCCCTTCTGCCTCCGCAGCACGCTGCGTGGCGTGAGCAAATTGCTCATGAAGCAAGTTAAGTTCGGAGGTAGGAATCCACAAGCTGGAGGAGGTACCACCTACTCCCGTCGCTGGGGAAGCCGCGCCAATCTGGGCATGCTACGACCGCGTGAATTAGCAGCCAACATCTGGAATCTGGGGTTTTAATTAAAGAACGTAGTGCACACCTACCGAGGCGCTCATAGCTCCGCGGGCATCGCCCAATTGTTGCTCCATCTCTGCCAAGCGAGTTCGTAAATTCGCTATCATGGTATCACGGATATCCTGCAGCCATGCAAGTCAGCATTTCCACCAGAAAACCAAAAGGGGAAAAAGAAGAAAAGAAAAAAGGGGGGAAACCTACCTCCACAAGTCCCCGGGGTTGGAGCCGCTCTGCGTACTTTGTCCTATATAGACGTAAGTAGTCCTCGCTATCCCGCGCCTGCGATTCTACAATCGTGCCACCCCGTTGCCAGTCTTCACACTATTCAGGGAACCGCACGCGCCAGTCAATGCAGGTCGCCGGTCCTCGCGTCTTTCTCCCGACACGAGGTGGCGCAGCTGAATCCACCCATTCTTGAGCCAGTCCTAAAGTCCTCATAACTAATCGTAGCCGAAGCGGCTCGATTTCATTCAGGCAGTGCATCCATAGTTCCCGTCCGAACCGGGCACGACTTGCTAGAACCCACGGCTGGTCGGCATCGACCATGTCTGAGTAGGGTCTCCAGTTTACCATCGCTGCAGGGAACTCCTGTAGCTCTCGCCTTAGCACCATCAGTTGGTAGGTTAGGGGTGCCGCACTCATGATGGGTTCCCACCGCCTGGCTAGCGGCACCATCACGGGTCGCCAATGTCGAGCTCTCCCCATGGGGAGGTAATAATAGCTCCATAGCTGCTCGGCGTAGGTCATCAGTACCTTGCGAAAATAACAAAAAAAATACAAAACAAGCAAAACCAAAAAAATACCCGGATGAATGGTGTGAAACCACTCACAGTCATCTCACGATCCGTTTCTTGGAATAGGCCTGCAAACAAGTGTGCCAGCATGGCAGCTCCCCAGGCATAGTACCCTACTCTTTCAAGGTCTGACAGCAGCTCCAGGAAGCAACATTGGATACCGTCCCCTTTCGAGCTCAGTACCAATCTCCCCAAAAGAAAGAGGAGAAATCTCCTCAAATCTATGTTACATCTTTCCCAGTTGTCGAAATCTGTGCAGTACACGGCACGGCATCCTATTTTCATCCTTTCCATGAACTCTTCTGAGGATTCGTCGTCCCGCCGACGAGTGTCGGTGAGCCCTAATGCATCCATGAGGGACGTCCTAGCTACCGACCTGTTTTTCCGACCATCTAGGTCCAAACCCAGTAACTTCTGGGCACCTTCTCGGTAGTCCGCGTAAGTGACTCCGGTCACTGCCTCGCCATCCACCTTGAGACTCGTAATTCGGACCACATCTTCCAAGCTGGGCACCATGTGCCCCCAGGGCATCAGGAATGCCCGACTCACTGGGTCCCATCTCTCACACAAGGCTTGGATTAGGACCAGGTCGAGCTGGATCGGCTCGATCCGAAGGAAGGTGCCAAATCCCATCACGTCTAGCCTGGCCTTCTGAAAATCTGGGAGGCCCCTGTACGCTGCCACTACCAACTCCCATGAGATCTGTGATTTCATCACACTCTACGCATACAGGGAATGGGGAGGAGGTTTGGTCAGAAAGAAAGGAAGGAAAAAGAACGGAAAAAAGGGCAGGAAAACTTGGCTTACGAGTTGTGATTGGGGCCTTTCGCTGAAGTGCCCTTCGAGGTCCGAAAGTCTCTTGGAACTACTACCACTGGACCTGCTTCTCTTCGAGGAGTGGGAAGATTCGCCCTCCATCCAACTCTCGGAATTTTGAACTCCTCCTCTCCCGTGAAAATTTGTGCTCCTCGAGTTAGCTCTCGATATACCTGGGAAGATAAAAGGGACAAGAATTTATAGAAATGGAAGGAGTGCAGACCAAGATTGCCTCCATCACCTGTCAATGATAGCCCTCGCAATGAGGCACCTGCCAAGCGGTCCCATGTGTCGTTTCACCGCTCGCACAGGGTGATTGACTGGACGAAGAATATGACGACTAGCCCCCTATGTTGTCTAGGGATACCCTATCATGATTTGGAGGACGTCCGCAAAATTTGACACAGCATTCGGGAAAAGAAACTAGGGCCGTCAGTATTGACTTCGACGGTAGATTCCCGTGGAAAATGGTCACAACAAGACGCGATTCTCCGCTTGGAGCAGAGTCTCGGCAGACCCATCACATGGGAACAGTGCAAAGGAGGAGAAGCGTAGGGAAGAAGGAACGCACAAGAGAACAAACAAGCAGCAGAAAATCAAATCACTCCATTCATAATTCTACACAAGCTGTCATAAACACTACAATCATAGAGAGGTGGCGGGTCCACTAGCTCGCCAACTCTTGACATTATTTTCATGCTCGTCCCTCTAGGCGTCCCTCTCCTCTCCCCTGAGGTGCGGGTCCCTCAGAAGCCTCTGGGATCCTCATGCAGCAGCACCTGCCTCGCCTCTTGGTGCCTACTCCGCAGCAGTGACTCGCTGCTCCTCCCCTGGCGTGGCGAAGAAGCCACTAGCGGCAAAGCGACCAGACTGTCGGAGTCGCTCCCCGAACTCTCGCGCTCTCTCGTAGCGCGTCTCCATCCCTCCTAGCCTCTGCACGACGGCCTGAAGGCCCAGCTGGAGCTCCCTCACTTGGGCCTCCAAGGCCCTCCTCTCGGTCTGATCCCGCTGTCGCTCGGACCTTCTCTCGGCTTTCTCTCTCTCTGCCTCTCTCCTCATCATCTGCAGAAGAACCCTTAGCTCCAGGATGTCTGGAGAAGGCCTCTCCTCACCGCGATGTCGCAGCTCCGTTACAGTCGCCACCCAGGCATCACGCTCCTCTTCCGCCCAGGTCGCGCGGGCCACCGCACCGGCAAGTTGCTCCCGGAGGGAGGCAATCTCGAGAAAAGAGGCCGAGGAACTGGAAGATGCGCCACCAACCACTCCCACCGTCGCTGTCTGCTGGGCACGCTGGAACAAAATAAACAATGGCCGTCAGTGAAACTCCAAATCTGAAGATAAAAGTGCGGCACGTAACTTACCAGGAGCGACAGCTCATGTTGAGCGACGGCCAGCTGCCGCCTAACCTCTGACAGTTGGGCGCGCGAGCCGCCAATGCCACGCGTGTCCCCAGCTTGGGGAAGCACCGCATAACTCTCTCTCTGCCGCCGCAGGAATTCGGCGCTATCCTGCACCAATACACCCCCTTGCTGTCCAGGGAGACATACGGGCCAGTCCTCGAGCCTCGCCTTGTCGCGACTCTCCCTCCTGACGCGGCTCGGCTCGTCCGCACTCGCCCACTCATCGGCCAGGCCCAGTGTCCTCGCCATGTCCTGCACCAAGAAAGGGGTCCCACATCAGTCAAAAAGAACGCGTCCCCTGTCTAGGATGCGTCCATCATTTAAGTGCGACACTCACCGAACCCTTTCCCCCCTCGCGCGGCCCGCTTCAAAACTCAAAATAGATCAAAGAAGGGAAAACCAAGCACTCACCGAGCCGTGTTCACCTCCTCCCATGCCATCGGGCCCCTCGGGTCCCTCGGGGGCCCGAAGCGGCCCTTCCTCCTCCATGGACGTCGTTCCATGTTCTTGCGTGTCCCTCCTCGGGCGAGGAGTTCCTCGTCCCTCTCCACCTTCACCATGGTCGGGCCCACCGAACTCCATCGATCAAAAGAGGAGGAAGACGAAAGGGGGCAAGCGAGTTTCGGCGGAAGGCGGGCTCGTTTACGGGTAAGGCACGGGAGAAGAAAGGCCACCCGTCGCTTTAAATTTGAATTCGAGGATTAAAACGCGTCCTCGCGCTTGGACGCGCCCAAAAGGAAGCGAAAAAAAGGGGGGAACAAAAACCCTCCATGCAAAGTAGTTCCCTCCTGTCCAGGGCAAAGTCCCGTGAAGCGTGAACAACGTGGTGTGAAAGAAAGCGCAGGAAGGAAAAGTACACACAACACAAGAAAGCCATTTTCATTTCATATAATAGCTGAAAGTACATCATGCAGTAAGGAGAGGGTGGAGTGTACAAGCAACTCTCTAACTCTCACCATCCCCCTCCTGGTCATCTCTCTCCTCCCCCCTCTGACGGGGATCCCTAGGGGGCCTCTGCGACCTCTGCGAACCCTGAGAAGCCGTGCTCGTCTCTCCAGGTGGCACCATGCCAGCCTCCAAGGTGCGGCGACGCTGCTCGGCCGAAGAAACTAGAAAGCTGCCCACAGAAAAGGAACCGGACTGACGAAGTCGCGCCCCGCGCTCCTTCGCCCTCTGATACCGCTCCTCACTCTCCCGGAGTCTCCCCTCCGCCGTGCCAAGACTCAGCCGGAGCTCCGACACCTGGGCCACCAGAGCTCTCCTCTCGTCCCAATCTCGATATCGCTCTGCCATCCTGTACTCCCTTTCTTTCTCCATGGTCTCCCTATCCCTCTCCCTCTCTCTCTCTAGGGTCTCCCTATCCCACTCCCTCTCTCTCTCCATGGTCTCCCTATCCCTCTCCCTCTCCTCTCTCTCTCTCACCGCCTCCCTCCTCGACAGCTCGAGGGCGATCCGCAGATCCAGCAGGTCACGAGGGAGCTCCTCAGCCTCCCGTCGACGCTCCTTCTCCAGCTCCGCAATCCGGGCGTCACGCTCTGCCACCCAGGCATCGCGCTCCTGCTCAGCACGAACAGCACGGGCCAGGGCCTCCCGAATCTCGGCCACCTGTCAAAGCACGCATGCACCGTAAGAGAACAGTGATAGAAGGAAAGCAGCTAGAAGAAGGTCAGGGCCAAGCAAGCACTCACTCGAGCCTCGCGGTCACGCTCGGCCTCCTCAGCCCGAGCCACCGCATACGCCAGCTGCTCCTGGAGGGCAGAAACCTCCGGAGGAGGACCCCGCGAACTGGAACCCGCTCCACCAGCCATCCCGGCTGCCGCTGTCTGGTGGGCCCGCTGAAACACGGGGCAAACGTCAGTCAAAGGCTAAGCATCAAAAATCCAGGTCACAAAAAATGCATTGCATAGGCTCACCAGGATCTCCAACTCCTGTCGGATGGCCACCAACTGCCGCCTAGCGTCCGCCAGCTGGGCCCGCAGGTCGGCAATCATGTTGTCACGAGCATCCTGCATTGCACATAAGTCAGTACCACATGCATATACATATAGAAGGGTGAAGCATTTTCATTTCACACTTACCCCTGCCATACCGCCGAAGGAGAGGCGGTCCCCGTACGTAGCTCGATATCGTCTCATGTAATCTGTGATGTCCTGTACATGGGACACCACTGGGACCCCGCCCTGCTGCCAGTCCTGGTACTGTGCTGGGAAGCGCGTACGCCAGTCCACAATCTTCGCCTTCCCCTTGGTCTTCCGCCCAATGCGGGCCGGCGCATCTACGTCAACCCACTCCTGGGCTAGCCCCAACGTCCTCATGACCAGTCTAAGCCGCAGCGGCTCAATCTCGTTTAGGCAATGGACCCACACGTCCCGCCTGAAGCGAGGAAGACCCGCTACAACCCAGGGCTGGCCAGCATTGCCCATGCGCAGGTAGGGCCTCCACACCACCTGCATCACCATACATACATTATGTTAGTTACCATTCAGTCACATGCATAAACACAAAAAAAATCATACGCATCATACCATGGCCTCGGGATACTCGCTCAGTTCCCGACGAAGTGACGCCAGCTGGTAGCCGTGGGGTGCTGCAACCACGACCGGCCTCCACTGCCGCGCCAGAGGCACGGCCCTCCTGTTCCCATGCCTAGCCCTCCCCATCGGGAAATAGTAATAGCTCCACACCTGCATCCATCATACATCATTAGTACAATAATTGCATATTTAACTGTGGGAATGCATAAATAAAATATTTACCTGAAGAAAAGGTGCGAAGCCACTGACTGTCGTCTCCTTCTCCGAAGTCTGGGAGAGATCAGCAATCAAATGGGCAAGCAGAGCCGCCCCCCACGCGTAGTGCCCCACTCTGTCAAGGTCCGCCAGAATCCCGAGGAAGCGGCAGTGGATGCCATCCCCCTTCGTCCCCAGCAGAAGGCGGCCCAAGAAGAAGAAAAGAAACCTCCGGAGGTCTAGATCCACCAGCTCCCGCTCGCTCGGGTCCTGGGTGAAAGCTGCACGAGCGTCTCCCTCCAGTCGTGCCAGAAACTCCGCTCCAGTCTCGCTAACCCGCTGGCGCGGGTCGACGAATTCGAGCGCCTCCATGATCTCCACTCGGCCAACTACCCTGCTGTCCCTGTCAGTCACGCTCGTCTCTAACCACAGCAGGTCCAGGGCACTCTCTCGGTAGTCGGGGTAGGTGACCCCGCTCACCGCCTCTCCGTCCACCCGTAGCCCGGTGATCCGAGCCACGTCCTCCAGTGACGGCACCATGTGCCCCCAGGGCATCAGAAACCCTCGGCTCGGCGCATGCCACCGCTCCCTCAATGCCTGGATAAGAGGAAGGTCGAGCCGGAAGGGCTCGATCCTAAGGAAAGCTCCAAAGCCCATGGCGTCCACACGCGCCCTCTGGAAGTTCGGCAGCCCGCGGTATGCTGCCACCACCAGGGACCAGCTGATCCGGCCCTTCATCACGCCCTGCACACCACAAAACCAACAAAGAACACATCAGCATCATGAATAGTAATAAACAATAACACTATATATACTACTTATTCATTTTATTTTTCTTTTTAAAATATTTATTTTTTGTGGAGGCGTCCAGGCCCCTGGACGCCTCCTTTCCTTTTCCTTTATTTTAGAAAAAAAATAAAAACCAAAATAAAAATATATATATATTAATAATATATATATTATCATGGAGGCGTCCTAGACCCAGGACGCCTCCTTATTTTTATTATATTTCTATTACTTTTCATAAATAAATAAATAAATGAAAAGAAAAAGAAAATGTGGAGGCGTCCAGGCCCCTGGACGCCTCCTTCCCTCACTCCCCGGCCTTCTCTCACAGCCTCTCACCCGTCTGTTTAGCCTATTGAACCACAGAGTGAGAGTTCCGAGGGGCTTACCGGATCGTGCTCGTCTTCTCCCGCGTCGCCAGCGCCCGCAGCAGCCTCCGCGGCCAGGAGAGGCACCTCCATCCCCTCCTCCGCAGCAATCTCCTCTGCTGCGGCCTCCTCGGCATCATCCCTCAACCTCCTCGCACGACGAGCCAGTCGTTTCCGCTTCTCTGGACCCTGGCTCGATCCTCCTCGCTCCATTGGGACTAAGAATGGGTCGTTTGGAGTGGCTGGACGGTCAGAATGAACAGTATAAGTGAGTAGGGGGGGAGCCCTCCCCCCTATATATAGATTGACCTTTTATTGGGGCGTCCAGGCGCTTGGACGCCCCCACACTCTTTTATTTTTTTCAAAATTCAAAAAAATAGGGGCGTCCAGGCGCCTGGACGCTCCCATAAATAAAACAAATAAAAAAAATCAAAATAGGGGCGTCCAGGACCCTGGACGCCCCCAAAAATAAATTGTCAAAAAAAATAAAATAATAAAAATAAAACTTAGGGGCGTCCAGGCCCCTGGACGCCCCCATAATAAATATATATATATATATATAATAAAAGAAAAAAAGATAAGAATATAATCCACACAAAATAAAAAACACAAAGAAAAAAAAAACCACAAAAAAGATAATAATTAACGGAGGTCCAAAACATCCATGCCAGATTTTATTCCATCAGAAAAGCAGAGTGAACTACATCAGGGGTTTAGGCACCTTAGGCCTTAACTTCCCCAGTTCGGTTACATAAGCCCTCCACGGCTCGCATTCTTCCACCACGTGCGCTAAGGCCTTTCCCGCAACACTTGTCTTCCAGGGAGCTTTAATGGCCTTCGCTTCCTTCGCGTCCGCTTCAGTGCCCAACTCCCTTTTCTTCAAAGGAACAATGCCAGTCGGTGGCGGGAACGAATGGCGTGGGATGCCAATCTGGAGGCAGCACCGATGCGCATTATAAAGGACGAACTTGGTCGCGCCGATCAGTTGAAGATCAACTTCGGGAGAAGACCTCATGAGGAGATCTAGCGAAAGCAAACATACCGGTGCGCAAGTAAAGAAGCCTTGTGTCACGGTGCGAAAGTGAGACCGCCACTCTTCACGTTTCTTCAGCCACGGAACGCGGTTCACTACGGTACCACCGAAGCCTAACACGTCGGCTATGTGATGAAGAGGGCTTTGTTGGAAGAGCTTCGAAGCGGTTGGCATTCCCTCGCGGTGGTCGAATTTGAAATGCAAATCCAGCCAGCAATTCAAGACAAGTGCACAACCAAATGGAGGCTTACCCATGCTCGAGGCAGTAAGACCGCTGTAAAGATAGGCAAGGATGGCGGGTCCCACCCTCTTTCCACGCCAGATCCCGCAGATAGCACCCAGTTGGTCTTCCTCCACCATGTTGTCGGTATAAGGGAACAAGAGAGCACCCGCCAGACAAATGGTGAACCCCTTCATGATTCCCTCCAAATAGTCATCGTCTGGTGACCCTCTCAGGGCGTCCATGACCCACTCCGCAAGCTTTTGGAGATCGATCCCCTTTTGAGTACGGACCTTTCTGGCTGCGTCGGGAGGCATGAAGCTTCCAAGGACGCTTTCAGAAGTCCCCCGTGTCAGCATCCGCATAGCCTTCACCTTCCCGTCACTCTTGAATTTCTTCAATCCGAGCAGAAGTTCCACCTCCTCGAGGAGGATGGTCACCTCGAAGGTCGGGAAGATAAAAGTGTGGGTCTGGGGATGCCAGATCTCCACTAGTGCGCCCATAGCCGCCCAGTCCATACGAATCTTCTCGTAATGCTTGGCGTGAATAAGGAGCCCCTGCAGATGCCACTTCGAGAGTATGGCCCTCATGCCAATGGAGATATTGGAAGTCAGCTTTGAAAGCCATGGCAGCTTGGAAAACTTCCTCGGGCCTGGGAAGAGTGGATATGGCTGGAAGAGGAAAGAAGAAGAAATGAAGGAAGTAAGAAGAAGGT
This sequence comes from Amorphophallus konjac, assembly GCA_022559845.1. NCBI lineage: Eukaryota > Viridiplantae > Streptophyta > Magnoliopsida > Alismatales > Araceae > Amorphophallus > Amorphophallus konjac. The sequence goes on along the minus strand of CM040126.1, from coordinate 129,618,228 downwards.
TCACGTGGAGAAATTTGAAAAGAGTCAGCTTACCATATGCGACATGATCGTCCCACTCAGATGACCCTCGAGGTCGGAAAGTCGCCTAATCTCGCTGCTAGGCTTGCTCCTCTTCATAACGCGGGAAGACTCTCCTTCCATCCTGAAATCTCTAGATTCTCCTCTCCTTCCTCTCCTGAGCTTCCAAAACCCACCTTGGTGCATTTGAATGAACTAGCCTAAGGGGAGTTCTTATAGGAAGGGAAGATCGCTACAGGACAGAACATGTCACATCAGCGGTCGCTATCAGGATTTTGTCTGGATCTCCTTTGAACTGTGGTGCGATTCTGCTATGATTCTGCTACTTTATGATGTTGCTAACCTTTGCTGGCCTGTGCAGGTTTTACTAACGGACGTCTTTGTCCTATCTCCTGTCCCACCTTTCATTGGTTGGTCCCACCATGTCATGCATCGTAGTATATGATACGTACGCTACTAGAACATGCCGAGGACCGTGCGGCCTGAACGAATCTGGGATCTGAGTTCCCCTTCAACAAAAATGGTGATGATCCCGGAAGAATTTGGGTTGTACGGATAGGCCGTCAATTTGTGATAGAATGGGGACGACGGTTCCATTCAGTGAGTTGATGCGCGGATAAACGGGCCCCAGCCCAGTATCAGCTCACCGGGTCGGTATCCTGACCCGTCCTTCATAAGTTGACAATATTATCCTTGGCTATTTTCTATTTTAGTTTGTTTTGAATTTTTCTTTAAACCCAGCATGCATTCATATAGGACTTTGATTTATTGCGGAAGATCATTCAAGTGATTCGATTGTGAAAGCCGTTGTGTTTCAATTCCCACAAATATGAGATATTCCACTCCGAATGAAATACCGAGTTTCCTTGAGACAGCCTCGACGCTGCTCTTCCAAAGGAGACCCTTGTTTGGACAGACCCTCAGATATTCCTTTACCTTTTTCGACCCACCTTGGCCGCAGCACTTCCACATTGGCTGGTAACCGCTCCCCAAAGGTGAAACCTCCGGTTTATGACCCAGGTACTTCCACACCGAGAAGTTGGTCTCCTTTTGTTTCGTGCCTGAGCGCACATCTCACCCTCCCTTATTTGATCTCCGTCCAAGCAATCGTCAATATTTGAAAGACCTTCTTCAAGGTCGCCTCATTGAAACTCTAGGAAAGATTCCAAACAGTAACGTCAAAAGCGTGTCTCATCACACCTTGGCATCAACTTATCAGTCCGCTCCCACTTCACTCCACTCCACTTCGATACCATTCCACTACGTGTCGCTCCCTTGCAAAGCAGACGCCAAGGCGGGGCAGCTGTAGACACGCCATTCCTGACGTCTCCTGAGAAAGTCTCATATTACTATACGACGCCCCGCGACGGCTTACGCATTTCGAATCACTTGAGTACTTCCTTTTCTTGAGTCTTCTTCCGCCCTTTTCGGCATCCGGAATCGTCTCGTCACGGCATTCGGACGGCATCAACACTAGTCAGACGCATCAAGAGGTTCCGGAACCAAGAAGGGTGTCTGTCGGGCGCCCGCCGACGCCTGATCTAAGGACCCGGGTGGGTCTTAATGGGGGCGTCCAGGCCCCTGGACGCCCCCATGATTTTAATTTATTTTATTATTTTCTCGGGGCCCAAAACAAAATAAACAATATATATATTAATGGAGGCGTCCAGGCCCCTGGATGCCTTCACAAAAACAAAAATAAAAAATATTTGTAGAATGCCACTTGGCATAAAAATGACAAAAAATAATTAAAAAAATATATATATTAATGGAGGCGTCCAGGCCCCTGGACGCCTCCATCACATCCATCACGGGCGCCGGCCACCGAACGACGGTTTGTCGTGTGTGAAAAAATCCAAATTTTAGAGACGTCCAGTCAGCTGGACGTGCCCATTTCTGAATCATGAGGCGCCGCTCACAAAACCACGCGTTGTGCCAAACCGCGTGCGGCCGTCGTCGGTTTTCGGTGGACCTGTTTGAGGCGTCCGGGACCCTGGACGCCTCCACAAAAATATTCTAAAAAAATAAATAAAAATAGAATAAAATATTATTTCGGCCCTGATGGAGGTGTCCAGGGTCCTGGATGCCTCCACCCTCCGGAGCCGTATAAATAGAGGCCCACCCCCTCAGTTCTGGAAGAGCTTTGAAGTGATCCGATAGGCTGCCGGAGCCCAGAGGCTACGGAGTCATTTTCTAACCCGTGGGTTCTTTTGTAGGTGGAGGTTCTGCCGGCTTCTCGGGTGTTCACGCTCGCGAGAGGAAGGTCGTCTTCATCCACCGCGCTTCCACGTCGTCCCCACGCTGCCGGAGCTCCGCCGAATTTCACCCTCGGCTCATCCAATAAGCCTTTTCTTCCCCTTTTTCT